>QXEO01002099.1:3703926-4381868 GCA_007115705.1 Dactylis glomerata
ATCCCGGGCGTGCAGAGAAAAAAAATAAAAGGGCTGACTGGCGGGGCCCGGCTGTCGGACTTAATGAACCGAATCGGTACGGGGTCATCTTCCCCAGCCCGATGAACACAAGCGAGCGAGAGTACTGGGAGGAGGCGGTGGTCAGGGAGGGGCTCACCGGCGGGCGGCGACTGGCGGCGAGGGTGCAGGGCGGCTGCGGGGGTTCTCCTCCGCCACCTCCAGCAGGTACAGCGCCGCGGGAAGCTCAGCAGCGCCGGGAACGTGCGGTGGCCTGCGGAGCGGTCGAGGTCGTCGAGCTCGACCTAGGGCACGGAAGCGAAGGAGAGGTTGTCTAGGGAGGTCCTGGGGATGGTGTGGTTCTTTTCAGGGAAGAATGGCGACTTTATATAGGCGGGAGAGGGAGCATCGGCGATGTCCAGTGGCGGCCAGTACACCGTGTGTGTCGGCCGTGGGAGGGGCAAGGCGGGGTTCTGGCGTGGGAGGCGGCTGCGGCGTGCTGTAGGAGCGTCCTGGTGCGATGGGAGGGGCTGAGATGGTCTGGTTCAGAGGGGGGCATGGGAGGGGTCCGGTGTGCTCTTCCTCCATGCCATCCATGTCTCACGGCCGGTGCCTGTGCAGGGGAGACAAGGGATCGACAAATGAGGGTCCAGATCACTGCTTGGAGGTCAGGGACTAGGGCTAGGGCTGCCAACCACTGTTGCAAACAGTTGTTTCGATTTTGTGTGATTTCTGCCCAGAACGTGTTCGACGAAATGCCCGCATGAAATCAAAATTTGAATTTTTGAAAATTTCCAATTGGGTTGGTCATTATATTGGATAGGGACTCTAAAACAATTATTGTTAGGTCAAGAGGTGGTGTTTTGCTCCAGGGCTATTTTGAATTTGGGGTTGTCATATGATTCAGATTCAAACTTTGGTTGAAGTTTGAGTGATGCTCTGGTTTGAATTTTGAGTAGATTCTTGTTGGTTGAGTTAGTATGTAACTTGGTTAAGCTCAACTAACAGGCCAAACATGAAGGTGGGTTCTAGATTTCTTAATCTAAGGGCTCAAAGTGGTGTAGTCAATAACAATTTCTAGATCATCTCAATCTTCTCTTTTTCTTTCTTATTTTTATTTCTGGTTTCTTTGATTCTTATAATCTTTCTCATTTGTTTCTGTTGGTTAGCTTAGAATTAACTAACCAATGCACACTCAAAAATAACACACATGAAATCATAGAATACATATAAAAGAAAATACATGTATGCATAAAATAATAGATAAAAAGTTTTATCTGGGTCCAGAATTTGGTCTTTTAATTAATAAGAGGTGGATTACAATTTCTGAGTTGTTACTCTATTTTTCCTCTCCCAAGACGACCCATGCCGTAGAATTTCACTGCTGGTCCCCACAGCATCTGGCGGTCCTCATCGCCGATTCCGGTGATTCTTAGCCCCCTCTCGCCACCCTTCTCCATCTCCTAGCTCCCTCTCTCTCCCGCCCACCAAGCTGACATGTTTTGGCGATTGTTTTTGTCTGTTTTCGAGCAGGGCAACCGTAAACCGAAGCTACCGCCCGCAGCAAGATCTCCGGCGAGAGATAGCCCGAGCCCTAGGCCAGCTCCGCCCAGCAAACTGTGCAACCGCACTCGTCGTAGCCACGCGCACCTCGGCCGCGTCTTCTCTCTCGCCCAGGAGCTCTGCAACGCTAGGAATGACCGCCTTCCAGAGCTTCATCGCCACCTTTGCTGGAAATCTCGGGGAGACCCCTGAGGATCACGGCGGATCCTCACATCAACACCGACGAGGCCTGGGCGAGGGTGCGTGAGACCATGATCGCCACCCTCCAGGACGGGGTCACCAGGGCTCGCGCTGCTGAGCAAGCTGGCCTTGACGAAGGCTGGGCCCTCCTCCACCAAGCCATGGAGAGGTGCCGCCTTCTAGACCAACGAGCGGCCGAATGCCGCGAGCTGGCGAAGAAGGAGGTGCAGGAGATCCGCGCGAGCACGGCCGACAAAGCTGAGGAGGTCCTGGCGAGGGCGACAGCGAGGGAGATCCTGGCTCAGGTGCATAACGAGGCAACAGAGATCATCTCTGCAGCGCGCGAGAGGATCCCTCCCACCATTGGGCCTCCCAACCCAGCCTTGGCTGGGGAAGAGGCGAAGCGGGCGGCGCAACACCTCTTGGCCCGGGCCAGGACCAACGCTGACAACCTCCTTGCCAATGCAAGGCAGACGCTAGAGGAGGTCGAGGACCGTGAGGCCCTGCTCCATGCTCGCGAGGAGAGCGCCGACTCCCACGCGGAGAGCTTGAGCCTGCAAGAGGCTGGGATCGCCGTGAGAGAGGCAGAGGTTCACTGCCGCAAACAGGGGCTGCGCCTCCAGGAGGAGTAGCTTTTCGCCCTCATGGACCGGCTCAACAGGGAGTGGGAGGCCCTCGAAAGCAGGGAGGAGATGGTCAACCAGGCCAACACCGACCTGGCCCAGCGCCAGGAGACGCTTTAGCAGCGCGAGTCCACCCTCCAGGAGTGGGTGGACCGCATGCTGAACTAGTAGCGGGTCAGCCTAGAGCAGCAGTTTGAGCGGAGGCGCGCCGAGTATCTCGAGGCATGCTGCGCGGACTTCCGTGCCAAGACCAACGCCGCTCTGGAGAGGTACAAGCAGGGGCGCAAGAACCTCGAGCGCCAGGTCTAAGACCTGGAGGCAGACCTGAGGAGAGCACACGAAGTACGCCGGGGCGCCGAACGCGCCTTGGAGGAGACCGACGCCACGATGAACGCGCTTCAGCGTGACATATCGTGGCTCAAGGAGGAGAATGAGGTGATGGTCCAGCAGATCGTGGGCCTCACCAAAGGACTCCAGGAGGCGAAGGACTCCGAGTAAGAAGCAGGGATGCTGCGCAGGCAGCGTGTGCAGATGTTCCGCGGGTTCTCTGCCCGCCTTATGGACGTGACGCGACGCCTAGGCATTGAAGGCCTGGTTGCCTTCCGCGTTGGAGGACAATGGAGCGATCCTTCGCTTCTTCGGCCAGCTAAGCGACAAGCTGGCAGAAGCCGCGACTAGGGTCATGGAGCTCATCGATGCCGAGTGCCGGGAGCTCCTGGGACTTGCCGGGACGCGCATCTTCTCCAACATCCAGTGCCTCCGCCCCGACCTCGACCTGGAGGACGTCCTGCAAAGGAGGGCGGCCATGCCCCTGGCACTCCCGACCGCGCGTCACTCGCCAGAGCGGCCCGCCTGGACATCGCTCTCCACCGCCTGTAGGCCATCTACTCCTGCCCGAGCATGTCCTCGGCCGCAAGACCGGAGACCTCCTCCAGCAAAGAGGCGACGAGCTCCGAGGAATCCGACAATGAAGAAGCTGCTGAGTCCGGCGACAGCGGGGCGGCAGAGTCCAATGGCGAGGGTGAGGCATCCTCAGCGTCAAGCCAAGGCACTGGCGACGACGAGAGCTCCGAGGAAGACGCCCCGTAAGCTCACCCACCAGACCTCCTCTCGATGTACCCTGCTCAAACTGCACATGTGGTGCCCGTTAAACATTGCCCTGTTGGGCTCCTTTAAGTTGTAATCGCACTTAAGGCGTTTGTTTGCAAAATTATCTTTGCTTGAACCCTTGTGAATTTTTCCACGCCTCGTCTTTGCCTTGGGAACGCTCTACGCCGTTCAGGGGCTAGCCCCCGAGCGGAACAAGAGCCTAACACTTAGTATGCAGCTCGTGGAGCTTTGCAAGGCGAGTGGACACGGTGGCTCTGGGGGTGACTGTGATGGCTTACAATACTATCTCCCTGCAGCCCCCCTGGCGTTCAAGCACAGCAAAGACGACTCTAGGAGAAGATACGCAAGGCTGCAGCCAAAGACAACAGAAGATATGCAAGCTCACACATATTGTGCGACCCTTGCGTGCTCACGCACCCTCATTCGAGTGTTGCTCGAGAGGATAGAGCACCATGGACCATATGAGGTGACTGTGGCGGGTCATTCCCTTAGTCAGAGCTCGATCTGTTCTGGGTTTTGCGGGCCTGCTGTTTTCCGAGCGAAGGCCACAGCGCGGACACCGTGCTCTGGCTCTTTCTCGAAAGGCAGACGAGCGAAAGCTCATGTTTGAGTTAGGTTGCGCTCCATCCAAATCCATGGATTTGAATAAGGTAGAAACTTTAAGAACTTCAGTAGTTGTATGAACTAAAGAATTTAAGAACAAGCAAAGTTTTGCTGTTACACTTTATTCCTCCCGAGGACGAACATCCTTTCTTCTCAGCTGAGGGTGGGGAGACAAAGCCCCCAAGCCCCCAACTTCTTCTCAGCGCGCCCTAGGGACAAAGCCACCAAGAGCACCGAGCGCCTATGCGCCCTCAGGCTCTGGCCCGGGAGCGTACTTGTCGAGGAAGCACTCGCAAAGATCTCTCCAGGATAAGATGGATCCCGGTGGCAAACCAAAGAGCCACCGCCGGGGTTCATCCTTTGTAGCCATCGGGAACCAGTTTGCCATGACGCGCCCATCGCCTCTAGCTGCTCGAATGGCGATAGCGTATTGCTGTAGGAACTCGACGGGATCCGACGATCCGTTGAAGCGAGCGGGTGAGACTGGCCTGAAGCGCGGTGGCCAGTTCACACGCTGAAGGGGTTCATAGAGCGCTTCAAAGCCCCCGAAGCAGTAGTCACCGCCCGCCAGCTCGCCACCTTGTCCCATAGCCTCCAAGGCTCCAAGGAATTGAAAACGACCTTGACGACGGGCCTCGAAGTCGGCACGAACGTGAAGATGCATGAGACGATCGTCACCCATGTCGAAGCGGATCTAGAAAACACACCACATCCCGTACCCGGCATGCCAAATGTCGATGGATTTCATGTCGCAAGAACACGGGGTACCGCAAGAAGGGCCCAAAGATTCGAATGTAGGGGGCTGTACACGTGAGATCTGGATCGCGACGAAACACGGCGACAGAAGACTCGAGACGCCAAAGAGCATGACGCACGACAGAGAGGGACGTCGAGTTTTACCTAGGTTCAGGGCCCTCGTGGTGAGGTAAAGCCCCTACTGCCTGCCTTCTTGTATTACGACGCGATACCTCGCGAGGAATACAAGGTCTTGGTTACAGAGCACTAGCTGGCCGGAGGTAGAAGAACCAACATAGCCTAGCTAGGAGCTCAGAATTGGGGATCCCTTCTAAGGGGCAGCCTCCCCTCCTTTTATAGCGCTGAGGTCCTCCTTCCCCTTATCAACTTGGGGAAGGGGTTGCCACAATACGGCCAAGGAGCGGGACAACTGTTATCTTCAGTCCTCGGTGGTCTTGGTCTACAGAGAGCAGTGGCACCGGTCCATGGGAGTGGGTGGAGGAAGGCTGACGTCCTCCTGTGGCGCTCTGCACCATCCACCCTATTTTTAGGAGGGTGCCAACAACCACCGCACAGCTTTACGCAGGCACGGCAGAGGCTGGTCGCCCCCTTGTCGGGGTAGCATGGACGGTACGCCATCTTCTGATCTTATCTTCTCGCTCAACACATGATTGTGCTGAGCTGGCGCAGATCTGGTCCCTCCTCTCACGAGGAACACCTCACGAGGAGGTCTTTCGATCCTTAGCGATTTTGTCATCGTTATCCTCATGAGGTGCCTCCTCATGAGGGTCTTCCTTGCTGGGATTCGGTCTTCATTTTGCTCCTAGGCCGAAGCTGGGCCGTTGAAGTGGCCCAGGAGCAGGTGGACCGGGATACCCCGTTATCCAGAACACCGACAGGAAGGATGATATGTCTGACAGCGGCACAATTCTCTGTTCTAGAAACCATGGTGAAGCTTTTGCACACTGTCGCTCCAAAAGTTTCTGGGTTGTTTGGATAATATCTAATGGTGAGAAAGCACAGGTCCAGAGGTACTCATCGGAATTAGGAGTATGGGAGAAAGAAATTGAAGAAATCGATATGCTAGAAGAAATTGACAATAGGATGGCAACTCTCATAGGGGATATTTTGTACTGGCCAATGAAGTCCAGATATATTTTTCCCTTTGACAACATGATGAGACGTCTAAAATATATCGAGTGCTCTTATGAGACGCATAATGTATTTAGGAGGAATACTCAAATCTTCAAGGGGCATAATGGAGATGTTGCCATTGCGATCATAATAGGCTTCACACTAGAAACGTGGTCAAGTCAAGATCATCAATAAACGCTCATTCATGGATGCATTAGTTGAATATTGAACTGGATACTCTCCTTACCCTTGACACATCATTTCCATATGATGGAAAATATGCAGTAAGGTTACTTTGTGTATTTAAAGATAGAGATATGCTTGTTGTACTATCCAAGGAGGGAGCATTCTAGTTAGATATCAGCAACATGCAATGGAAAAAGTACAATTCTGCTGAATGTTGGTGCACATTATATCCCTATTCAGTGACATCTAGTTAGTTTACTCATTCATATGCAACCGTCCATTCATAGACCTATGATTTTTGCTGACCATTTCTTTCATGTTTTGTCAGTTACCGACCTAATTCAGAGTGCAAAATTGAAAGAATGCACTGTCAGCAATCCACCTCATTCAGTCTGCAACAGCAATATGAGGAAAAGGAGAGAAGTGCTCCCATATGAAGGAAAAAGGCTTGTTTGGGAAAGAAGTGGTAGCCCAGGTTTTGTTTGAAGCTACATTTATGTCTATCTGATGTCATGCGTGTGTGTGTATGTGTGTGTGTGTGTGTTTGTGTGTATTTCATGAAACCTTGTTTTATGTGACCTACATATATATACTAGTAGAAGCTGGTGTGTGCGCTTTATGATAGTTTGCTAATGATGCACACTTTGAAATTTGGTAAGAAGACTATTCTGTTTGTCTATAAATGTTCTTCCTAAACTTTCTAAAAAATAGTGCTTACTTACATTTGGAATTGTTGTTTTTGTAATAGAGAATAACCGGCTTTGTTGCACCTAAATAAATCTAGAAGCTCTCTGGTGCATGACACTTGTGTGGTGTCCTAACATAGTGGTTGGAGGGTCATACATGATTTCAGAAGGAGAGATTATTAGTGTGGCCGGGTGCTGTGACGTGGTTAATAGGAAAGCTTTGCTGCCAATTGGAGACACGTCGTTGTTGATGCTCTTCTATGGAAGTTCAGGGTGTTTTCTATTTGTTTTTCATGTTCCTTCTATGTCTGCAAAAAAAACAAGGATGTGTTGTGGAATGGTTAATCTTTGGTGAAACTTTTATAACATAGACTTGACGGTCCGTTAGCAATGATACTGAAGGCATGCTGCACCTTCTGTAGCCCTGCTATGTTTCTGTGATTATCTATTGTTAGCTATGTATATGTACTACCTGAAGGCACCTTCTATGCATTCAAAAATACGTCTACATTATGTAGATACTACTAGAAAAATACTCATAGCCAACCAAAAATAGGGATACGAAGAAAGATTTCTGACTAGTGCAAATTGGAGTCGCGGACTACTGCCATGAAGACTCTATAAAGTTCCTTTTTTGTACTACTTGATTCTAGAAAGTTCATTATTTCTAATTCACTCATGAAAGTTCCTGGCAGGCCTCGTTTTGGGGCACGTCGGGAGAGGGTACGGTCCACGCTAGTACCAGTTCACTGTAGCCAAATTTAAACTCACTCGAGCTGCAAAATCTCCCGCCTTGACCCAAATTTCATACGAGTTTTTTAATTGGAGTTTGTGGGAAATGCTAACCAAATGTCTTCGTGGTGTGATGAGATGATGACTTGATGTGCCCCTTGTTCTTGGATTCCTGAGGAAGTTAGTATGGTGAATTGTTTTTATATTATTTTCCGGACCGTAGCCAATTCAATATTCAAAATATAGGTCGAGCAGCAAATCCGTGTGCCTATCCTTAAAATTTTTGCGCCCTTAGTTTTCAAACACGGGAAATTCCTCCTCGAGCCCTCGGGCGGATGACCAAAATGGCCATAGTGAACTCTGCAAACCATGGTAGGTGGGGGTTTCATTTGTAATTTTTTTGGTCACCGCCTCTATAGTATTGATTCGCTACACCCCAAACTCCTTTCCCCCATCCCCCATTCTCTCTTACATCCACAAGCACCGCACCGGAACATCCTAGCCACCCTACCAGCCGCATCCAGGAATCATACACAAATCATCCACCAGTCTACTGGATCACTTTAGCTGCACCGCGCCGGGGCCGCTTTCACCGACATCGTCGTGCACTGCAGCTAACCCGCTTCACCAGCACCGCCGTGCAGGTCACCAGATCTGATTCACCAGCGCTCTCGTCCACCCGTCTAATGAATCGTACAGTTATTTTTTTTTAAATGACCAAATCGTATAGTGAAGCGCAACTATATTTGCTCTTCTACTACTATCTGTTTTGTATTCTTGCAACTTAATATATCATCATTATTTTTGTTTTCGATAAATATCATAATGGTTGCACCTGATTTTGTTTGCTACTCACGGAAACATTTTGCAGAAGTGGAACGACCGGCTTCCCAAGTACATCGTGCAGTGGACGTCTTCAAGGAGTTTAGCTAGTACAACAAGGTGAGCTGCAGTGACAATCCACAAAGTGCACCTTAAGTCCATTGTTTAGAGCGATGTGCTTGGTTTAAGTCTAGATTTTTTAGGCATTATGATAAGGATCATGCCAGTGATCCTTGGAGTTTTGTCCCGATCTTTCATAGCGAGTCTACCCGGATAGAAATCTTCCAATAACGCGAAGAATGTCACCTGAAGAAGAGGAAGGAATCCAGCAAGCAACATGATGAAGATCACCACGCCTCAAATCATACGTCGATAATCCTTGATGATGCAAGAACCCTCGCAGTAATCTATATTTGATAAAAATGGCAGCACCATTTCCCCGGAGGGATGATACACGATGGAGCAGACGATGTTTTTGACTAAACAACTGAACTCCCCTAAACCCTAGATGGCTGGCCTCCTTATATAGTCAGCCAGAAAACTATTGGGCTTGGACATGCCCAAACCCAACACACACAAAACCCTAAGTGGCCCACAACATGACCTATCTATAGAATAACATAAACAGATATGTAAATTGTTGACACAACCTTAGAATAAATTATTCATATCGTAGGTCATCCTGGCATGCCAATCTGCAGCGAGCTTCCCTCATCTTGGTGGAGTCCTGAAATTGGGCTTCACCTCCTCCTTCATGCCCATATCATCCTCCCCCTTCAAAAAGCGTCGTCCCCAACGCGTGAGGGTCTGCTCGAAAGGGTGGTGGAATATCAACAATAGCACCATGCATATTCGCCGTCTTCAAGTCTTGCTTGCCTTCCTCACCACATCCTTCCTCTTGCCCTGCTCGACTTGATACAGCCCTGGGTGGTTGCACACCTTTTCTTCGCCAAATGAACTTGTTCTTAGGCGCCTCCACCTTCTTCTTCTCAATCCTTGCTGGAACCTTGCATTGCGGAACATGAACCTTCTTAGCACGACCCTGTAAAGTAGTAATCCCTGGGCCACACAACTGACGAACACATCCAACCTTGCCTTTCTGCACACGTACTGCTGCTCCAACAAAACGTTTCCGAGGTGGTCTAACAAAACTGTGGCTGACTACCCGCGGCACCATACGCATCGGATGTCACATCCCAAAAATTTGGAATGTGAAATAAATAAAATAGGAACCATGTTTGCTTGTCTTGATTTAAAAATTTCACAGGGAATTAAAACTTTTTGATTTATTTAAAAGTATTATTAGAAAAACCATTTCAAACTTTCTATTATTCCTTGAAGAACTTATTTGAGAAAATAAGAAATCAAAATACTATTTTGTATCTAATCAAACCTATGCAAGCTTGTTTGCAAAGGAAATTTATACAAATGATTTATATTAAATGAAGTTTGCATTACCAAAAACTTACTTGAAAATAAAAGTTCTTATAGAGTTTATTCTCTAAATTTTTAAAGGATTATTTCTATGTCCTATTTCTATTTTAGATTATGCACATAAAGCCCTTTAAGCCAAATCATAACGTTTTTCTTAAAAATCTTACTTTGTTTTGAAAACTTGTTTTCTTACTATTCTGGAATGTTGTCTTGAATTTTAGGAAATTTTACAAATTAGTTTGAATCAATTTGGATCCAAAATACAAAAGTTATGAATAAATCAGAAAAATAGAAAAGAGAAAATGATAGAACAAAAAAAATAAGTAAAAGAGTCACGGGAAACCATTCGGCCTGGAGCCAGAAGAGGTCCACGCCCCAACAAACCAAAATCCCGAACCGGTATCTTCTCCTCTCTCCCCCTCGCCGACAAGTGGGACCCACTTGTCATCCCTCACCTCTAGCCGGATTTCTCGCCTGAGACTCACCCACGCGCAATCTCCTCCCCCCTCTTCAATCCTCATTATTCCCTGCCCATTTCGTTGTTGCGCCGCGCCTACTTAAACCCCCTCCCCCTCCTCTCCAGTTCCCCTCTTGTTCCCGAGCCAATCGCGCCACCAGGCCGTCAATTTCGCTCGCCGGAGTCCGCCTCTGTCAGCACCGTTTCTTCATCAGTTCAACCGTCACCGCAAGTTAGAGCCACCCAGATCTGGTCCATACTTATCTCGGTACTCTTACGCGTCTTCTGACACCCCTCTTCGTCCAAATCTTGCAGCAGAGCAAGCCCCGGCATCGAGTTCCGAAGCACGGCGGTACCGTGTCATCTCTAGTCAACTCTCCACCTCACTGTCGGACGCAATCGATGACATAGATCAAGCTCTCAAAACCTATGTGACAAGGGTATAGATAATAGAGCCCGTCAGTTGAGTACCCCTGAGGCCCGTTAAGCTAGGCCCAAATTATAGTATAGTCGAAATACGAGTTCATGTCGTATGTTGATATTGTAATCTGTATCGGATCCTACCCGATCCTCTAGACCTGGCCACCTATATACAGGGGCCAGGAGGGGACGATGAGGGACAGATTGAAAGCAAGCCAGGTTCTACACCCACGTTTACTTTCGATACACACCTTGTTTGACTGACTTTACCTTTGAGTTCATTCGATGCCCTATCTCCCCGATCCTAAGTCCTTCATCTAGGATATTTGTTGAGTTAACCCTCGTCAATTGGCGCCGACCGTGGGGAATCGGGGCGTTGAAATCATGAATTTGATGACTTTTTCACTTTTAGCAAGTAACAATCCAGAAGTCGACGAAGATCAAGAGATGGAGCTGACGTTCAGAAGTTTGAGCTTCTACATCGGACCTTCGGGTTCAACTCGCCTTTCGGATCCGACGAAATCGGATCCGTCGGCAAGCAAAACCGAGAAAATCACAACATCTGAATCATCTGTGGGCTCTTCCAGCGAGGTAAACTCGCCGGTCAGTCTCGCGGCAACAGAAGATATGAAAGAGAAACTCGAGGAATTCGACGAAACTCAGGGAAAGCCCGGCATGGAAGAAACAGTGGTTAAAACTCACAACAGTTCAAGGGATTTCGCCATCGAAAGTAGTGGCGTCTCCAGAAGCATACATCAGTTATGCGTCATTATCACAGAAGCAGCAGAAGAGGACAATCACGAAGGCAACAAAGAGGTCGACCTGCAAGTCGACAAACTGAGGAGTAACAGCAAAAAGGAAAAAGAGAAAATTCATGTTTCAACCGGAGAGTGGAGAATTATCATGTCAGCCATCAATTACGGCACAGAGGTACCCGCAGATTCAAGGAGAGAGGTTCTGATGGGGTACTAGTATGCACTGCACTAGCACAAAAAGAAGCTAAGGGAGGAAAGAGACATGTTCAGGAGAAGCCGAGATGACAACAGTACGTCAAGTGGAGGATACTGGGATGAGTATAGCGACGCATCAGAGTGCAGCATGGAAAGACAAAGAGACCCGAAGCACAACAGGAGGACAGCATCATAGATAAGAGAGGAGAGCTACGCGAAAAATCTAAGCACACAGCAGTCAGAAGAGGAAGAAGACACCAGAAGCAACGTTGGTAGCAGCACAGGCGTACCTACTAACCACACAACCAGAACCTGGAGATCCATGGGAGCACATGCATCAGGCTGCAATACGAAGCCTCGGGTTGGTAGAAGACAATTTAATGGGAAAGCTTCCAGAGGAAAAGGCAACACATCGTAAGGAAAGGCGAAAAAAAGAATTCAAGCTCAAGTCCTCGTGAAACAAATCCAGTGATTCATCAGGTGATGAGAGGCGACAAAAACGGAAGGAGGACGCAAGAAACATAATAGCACAAGCACGAGTAAACAACTCACGTTATGCGTGGAGAGAGGAAAATTACGAAGACGATGAAAAAGAAATGGGCGCGTTATGCTTTACCCGCAGGGTTCGCAAAATGCGGGTACCCAAAGGTTTCAAGTTGCCGCATGATCAAGAAAAGTATGATGGGTCGCAAGAGCCCACTCTATGGTTGTCGGATTACCTGCAAGTAGTACAGATACTAGGAGGATCAAGAGCAACAGCCATGCAAAGTTTACAGTTACACCTCACCGGCGCAGCACGGTCCTGGTTAAACACCCTACCCAACGATTCCATCGGGAGTTAGGGAGAGTTAGAGAATCAATTCGCAAGAAATTTTTGCTCAACATATAAGCGCCCAGCGTCGCTGGAAGAAATCAAGTCGTGCGTGCAGCAGAAAGGCGAAACCCTACGCTCTTATATACAACGCTGGAGTGTAATCAAAAACTCAGCAGAAGACGTCTTCGACAAAAGAGCAATAGATGCTTTTTCGAGTGGCCTTCATCGTTCGGACCTGGTGGAAGAGATAGGGAGAACAAGGCCAAGGACAGTGTCTGAATTAATGGAAGTAGCCAACATATGCGCCGATGGAGAAGACGCATATAACAACAAAAAGGGACGTTCACCAGAAGTCGACAGAGCCAGCAGGCAGAGGCGAAGATATCGCAATGGAGATAATCACGCAAGGCGAAATCAGGTAGCAGCAGGATACGAAAGAAGGGACGAGGAAGGCTACGAAAACAAGGAGTTCCAGGAAAAAGAGAATCATGGAGTAGAAAAATCAAAATACTCTGGCCCGTCAGCAGAGGACATGCTCTACGAACCTTGTCAAATCCACTACGCATACCTAGATGGAAAGAGAGTTTCTAACCACCAGATGAAGGATTGCAGAACCTTCTTAAGGTTACAAAATGCAATGGACTCGAACCAAGGAGCACGGCAGGGAAAGAAAAGTATGAGTCAAGGATATCAGGTACAGAGACTAGCAAAACATCTGGAGCCGAAAGTATATATATCCGCAATGATTCAACCAGTGCCAAAGTCCAAGAAGGAGCGGAAGAATATATCCAGACAAGTAAACCTAGCTATATCATCACCACCAGCCACTACAGAGTATCTATAGTGGTCAGATCAACCAGTTAGGTTCAGCAGAGCAGACCACCCTAGGAAAGTGCCCAGGCCGGGGCACTCACCAATGGTGCTGAAGGCGCAAATAGGAGGATATGATAAGAGTATTCATGGATGCAGGGAGTGCCATAAACCTAATATACGCAAGAACTCTGAACGCAATGTGCATCTCACTGGAAAGTCTCAAGCCAACAGATTGCTCTTTCCACGGAATAGTACCAGGAGGCGCCAATTTCCCTCTTGGAAAAATAGATCTCGACGTCTGCTTCGGTAACAGCAACAATTATCATAGAGAGAAGCTAGAGTTTGAAGTCATGGATTGGCCTTCACAATATCATGCAATCCTGGGGCGCCCAACATTTGCAAAATTCATGGCAGTACCTCACTACGCGTATCTCACACTCAAGATCCCAGGACCGAAAGGAACGATCACGGTGCAAGGCAGCTTTGAAGTATCCAACACTTGTGACAAAGAATTTAATAGGCTGGTGCAAACTTTCGGCATGACAACAGAGTATGCAAGAATGAAAGGCGAAACTGACCACAATGTGCTACCCGATGTCGGGCGATCCCTGCCAGATTAGGCTTTCGAGGCAACTCAAGACTCGAAGAAAAACCAGGTCCACCCGACGGACCCAAACAAAACCACCTCCATAGCAGTGAACCTAGATCCCGCATAGGAAAGCGCGCTCATCGAGTTCCTCCATGAGCACTGGGAAATCTTTGCCTGGTGTCCTTCAGACATGCCAGGGGTTCCCAGGGAACTCGTCGAGCACGCACTAAATGTGGATCCTAAAGCAAAGCTAGTAAATTAACCACTATGAAGATTTGACGAACCCAAAAGAAAAGCAATAGCATCAGAGCTACACAGACTAGAAAATGCCGGATTCATCAGAGAAATCAAGTTGTCAACCTGGGTATCCAACCCAGTCATTGTACCCAAGAAAAACACAGACGTACAAAGAGTGTGTGTTGACTACACATCTCTCAATAAGCAATGTCCAAAGGATCCCTTCCCATTACCTCGCATTGATCAGATAATTGACTCAACAGCAGGGTGTGCCAGGCTTTCCTTTCTAGATGTATATTATGGTTATAACCAGATCAAACTGAAGAAACAAGACGAGGAAAAGATAGCTTTCATCACACCATACGGCGTGTTCTGTTATCAAGTCATGCCCTTCGGCCTCAAAAATGCAGGGGCAACCTACCAGCGGATGATGCAAAATTGCCTTGGAAGCCAAATAGGATGCAACATCCAAGTCTACATCGACGACGTGGTCATCACCACAAGGAAAGAAGAGTCTCTGATCAATGATTTGGCAGAAACTTTCGACAATCTAAACAGGTACAAGCTCAAGCTTAACCCGACAAAATATTTTTTCAGCGTATCAGCAGGACAACTCCTGGGGTTCCTAGTGTCCGCAAGAGGAATAGAGGCAAACCCAGAAAAGATCCAAGCAATTCTAACAATGGGGAAACCAACAAAACTACACGACGTGCAGAAGCTTGCAGGACAAGTTGCAGCACTAAGCCGATTTGTTGCTCGATTAGGAGAGAAAGCACTCCCTTTCTACGCGCTCAAGAAAAAATCAGATGACAAATTCGAGTGGACAAAAGAGGCAGACGTCGCCTTCGCGCAGTAAAAAAAGTGCTCTCCACACCACCAGTGTTGGTCGCACCAAACAAAAAAGAGCCATTACTACTGTACATCGCAGCAACACATCAAGTGGTGAGTACAGTATTGGTAGTCGAAAGAAGTGAAGAGGAAAAAGCTCACAGCATCTAGAGGCCAGTATATTTCATCAGCGAAGTACTCTCTCCAACAAAATAGAGGTACCCGCACTATCAAAAGCTTGCGTATAGCGTTTTCACAACAGCACGAAAATTACGGCAATATTTTGCGGTGCACCAAATTATAGTGGTTAACGAAGCACCACTATCCAATATATTGAACAACCCTTTAGCAACAGGACATGTCTCCTTATGGGGAATTGAGCTATCACCCCTGGATATCACGTACAAAAAGCGAAAGGCGATAAAATCACAAATCCTACCAGACTTCACAGCAGAATGGTTGGAGTTACAAAGTGCAGGACCGCCAGATTTATCGAGTGTGTGGACAATGTACTTCGACGGTTCAAAAAGAATCCAAGGCGCAGGAGCAGGAGTAGTCCTAATATCACCACAAGTCGACAAGTTGAAGTATGTGTTAAGGATGAGTTTTCCCCAAGCTTCCAACAATGAAGCCGAATACGAGGCATTGCTCCATGGAATGAAAATGGCAAAAGCATGTGGAGCAACTCGACTGAAAATATTTGGAGACTCGAATCTCGTCGTCCAACAAGTAATGAACAAGTGCGATGCCATCAGCGACAACATGACAGCATACAAAAATTTCACATCAAAGGAGTTCAATTTGTACCATTGTCTGTGATGATGCTGTGTTGTACTCCGAAGCGAAAGACTACAGAATTGATGAAGTTTATTGTGGCTTTAGAATCTTGGGTTGTTACTGGGGCTGCTTCTACCAACTTGGTGAACTTGTCGACTGCCACCAGCATGTAAACAGGCCCTCCTGGCCAAGATTTGTGCAATTTTCCTACCATGTCGAGACCCCATTGCGCAAAGGGCCAGGATAATGGTATTGGTTGTAACTCTGCTGCTGGCGCGTGTGGCCGAGATGCAAAGCATTGACAGGCCTTGCACTTCCTTACTATATCTTTTGCGTCTTCAATGGCTGTGAGCCAATAAAACCCTGCACGAAAAGCTTTGGCTGCAATGGCTCTGCTGCTCGCGTGATGTACACACACTCCTGCGTGGATATCTTTTAAGATTTCTTGTCCTTCTTGAGGAGTGACGCATCGTTGCAGGATGCCTGATATACTTTACTTATATAATTTTCCTTGTAACATGACGAAAGCCTTGGATCATCGTATTATCCTCTTTGAGGACTGGGAATCAAATTGAAATTTGCATCTGTAGCGCATCCAAAGATGAATGGGCAAGTCGAAAAAGCCAACGGCTTAATATGCAATGGGATAAAGAAATGGCTATTGGCACCCCTCGAGAAAGCCAAGCACGCATGGGTAGATGAGTTACCCTCCGTGCTCTGGAGTCTACGAACTACACCCAATGCAGCTACTCAAGAAACACCTTTCTTTCTGGTCCACGGCGCAGAAGCCGTGCTTCCAGTCAAGATCACACACTGACACGGTTATAGATAATAGAGCCCGTCAGTTGAGTACCCCTGAGGCCTGTTAAGCTAGGCCCAAATTATAGTATAGACAAAATACGAGTTCATGTCGTATGTCGATATTGTAATCTGTATCGGATCCCACCCGATCCTCGAGACCTGGCCACCTATATATAGGGGCCAGGAGGGGACGGTGAGGGACAGATTGAAAGTAAGCTAGGTTCTACACCCACGTTTACTTTCGATACACACTTTGTTTGACTGACTTTATCTTCGAGTTCATCCGACGCCCTATCTCCCCGATCCTAAGTCCTTCATGTAGGACATTTGTCGAGTTAACCCTCGTCACTATCCTTACCCTAGTGCAAAATTCTCAACTCCATCTTACCCAAATCCTTCTAAGTATTTTGACTACCCCATCCAACAAATGACATAGAAGTTTTCCCATATCAAGACCATGGAGAAGAAGTTGAAGAGAAGATAAGGAGTTGAAGGCAAAACAAGAAGTTGAAGAGAAGACAAGGAGTTGAAGTCAAAAGAAGAAGATCAAGAGAAGAGAGCCCAAGTCAAGAAGATGAAAGTGTTAGACCTCATGACTTAGAATTTATCCATCCAACTTCTCAACCCAAGCCTAAGATTTCCTTGAAGTTATTTTTGCTAAGTGTTTGAAACTTCCTAACAATTTAGAAAACCCCCATCAATTTTTAAGTCCTTGACTTAACCAATCTCTCCATCCAAATCAAGTCAACTTCATGCCACAATCTTTTGACCAATTATCAGTAAGACAATTAAAGACTAAGCTAAAACAAATAAACACTTTTGTTGTCTTGTTTGATTATGTTGCCTTGAATGGTGTGTTTATGTTGTGTTACTTTCTATCTTATAGTTGTACGGAGAGCCACATGTGTTGATTAAAAGAAGTACAATCTTCAGAAATTTCTAAGGCAAGTGTCACTCTTGTTCATAAATTTCCCAATGTTTGACTATGCATGTAGTGTTTCCTCTTTTAAATAAATGCATGTGTAGATTGTTATGCTTGATATCTCCTATTTAGGATATCCCTAATTAACCTGCTAGAAGAAACATCGTATGTGTAGATTGCTTAGTTGTGTTATAGTATTCGTGGTTGGGATTCCACATGTTCTTTTATTAAGTTTGAAAACTATGTTTTGCAAAAACTAAGAAAACAACTGAGTTAATGAAACACCTGGGTGGAAATTGGTAAGATGGATTTATATTGAGTGGTTACACCGGAGCCATCTCTATGGCGGTCGTGTGTATCTCACTTGAAGGACGGCCACCCAGGAACAAAGAGATTGGAGACGTTCAAGTCGTGAAGCTTCCAGTGCAACCACAAGTCATATGGGCTCTGTTTTGACCAATTAAGTTGTGAGAACTCAGCCAAACGGACAGAGGGTGGTAGTGATTTGTAGGATGGAGCGTGTCCGGGTTGGTCTGAGGGATTGCTTCTGAAAGGTCTCGTCTTAGTCTTCACCTGGCCATTTGAGCAAAATGAGCATCATGGCAAAAAGGGGTTGACTGAGTCTTGTGGGAAAAGTGCACAACCTCTGCAGAGTGTTAAAAACTATGTACTTAGCCATGTCCCCGGTTACGGACAATTTTGAGCGACATGATTTTGAAGCTGTTCAAGGATCTCCGCATCCCAACTTCTTAAATTAAAAAACTTGAAGGTTTAACAAGGGATTGTTGTGTGATCATAATTATGTGCACCTGGTGGATTCCTGTGTATGCATAATTAACTAGGAGCACCTGGTGGATTCCAGTGTGTCCAATAGTGCTTTGAAAGTGAAATGAGATCTTTTGAAAAGTAGGATAAACAATTGCTTTTCTACAAGCTTAGCCTGAAGATCCACTTAGCCAAATAATCATTTAAGTGTTAGGTTCCATTTGTGTCCACCAAAAATGACATCTTGCCAATACAATTCAAATGTATTGACCCTTTGTGGCTGCAACATTTCATGTTGCATGTTTTGACAATAAGTAAGGTACGACAGGGTTACGAGTATATCCGCATCATGTTCGCCTGTGGCACATGAAGAAGAAGTACTCCATGTTATTTTTTACTTTGTTGTGAACTCTGATAGCTTTATGCTATGAGTATTGTAAAGTTCCTTTATGTAATTGCTGGATCATGCGATGTAATAAAATGACCTTTGTTTCTTGATATTACATCTTAAACTGTGTGTGCTAGCGTTTGATCTAGGGACTAGCACTGAAAAGCATAGGGATCGTCATCTTTAAAAGGTGAGGTCACTATAGATGGTATCAGAGCCTTGTGTTGCCCTTAGGTTCGTGACCCTAGGATTGGACAAAGACCCCTTAGAAATATAGGCGTTGCTTTTATTTCTAAGTTAAAATTTACACACTCATTACCTCATAAACTCTTCCCTTAGTCATTTTTGTCTCTATTTCTCTTATTTCAACTCAAAGACGAAGAGCTTCAACACCTCAAAGGACTTCAAGATCCAACCACTCCTATCATCAAAGGAAGCATATTGAAGGAGTCTAGAAGAAAATGTCTAAGCATCAATAGTTCTAGGACATAGAAATTCTTACAAAGGATCTTGATAACAATAGGACCAACGAACTGCTTTGCAAACGATGAGCTACTTGCCCACTCAAATAGAATGACAAGATGATGAGGAAGATTTGGAAATACCCCGTGATTTAAAAATTTATCCAAGTTTTACTTTCTTCTTATGATATTCTTTCACTACTTATTCCGTTGTCTTAAAATCTTTTAGATGGCCAACATCAACGAATCCGTCAAGAAAGGACCCATGATGACTATGAACCTGAAGTGTGACATTGAATTTCCCAAGGCACTGAAGAACATCATGTTAAGCAAGGGAATGCAAGGAGAAGCTATCTACAAGGGATTTCCCGTGATTGATGAAGGTCAAGAATATTGGTGGGTACAACTCCACCTACACAAGAACAAAGAAGACGACCACTAGAAGATGGGACTCTGGATGTTCACCAACTCCGAGATGTGTACATCATTCTTTGACTTCGCAAGATGTGCTGCATGGGAAGCTATAAAAGAACTTGGAGAGAGACTCAAGTGGAGACTTTATAATACTCAAAAGGACCTCAAAGAAGAAAAAGAGGATACTACTGAGCTGAAGGAAACCATAAGTCAACTTCAAGGTGACATGGTAGAGCTTGCATTCAAGCTTAGTGTTCAAGATGATCTCAACATCACCAAGGATGATCAGATTGCAGCTCTGAAGAAGCAGATAGATCAAAACAATGGATCTGCCTGAAAGGGAACCAAGAAGCCTTAGTTGGACCTCCATTTAAGACTTTTAATAAGCAACGATGCTGTAATAAATGTTTATGATCATACCAACTTGTGGAATGATTGTACCTTTCGTTTGTATTAAAAACTTGATTGCTTAATTAGTTGAATGATTGTTAGATGATGTTGTAAGATGAATTACATTGATCTGCTATGTTGGGTATGAATCTTCTTTAGATCCCTTCTATCTATTCTCATCTTTATTCAAACCCAAACAAGTGTTTTCTTGACAAGGCCTCCATGAAGACAACAACAATATCAGCTCCAGCTAAGATGCTCAGTATCAAGAAGATGCATAGAACAAGAGATGGCAACCCAATGGATCTGCAAGCTAAGAGAATTTTGCCATATGGGAGTTTATGCAAACCATTAGCTAAGGATCGATAGATTTGTTTTCTAAAATCCTTAACAGGAATTGATACATGGATTCAATATCCATAGAATCTTTTGTCAAAATTAGTGAGGTTGACCAAGAGTTACAATGCGAGATTCAATAAGCCATATATGGAGTAATGATTTGGGTGTAGGATGGATTGATCACCATTCGTACTACTCTTATTATTCGCTCTCATAATGTTGGCTTTGCGAATCTTGAGTGACATACCTACAAGAGGGACGATGTTGTTAAGCCTGAACCATAAGAGGATAAGATACTATACCCTTATAAAAGGTAAGTGTTGCCAAAACGTAGGAATTCGGTGAGGCTGAACCACAAGTTTACCATTGAAGATGACTTGCAATGGAAGATGACCCTAAGAGTTCAGATATATCCAACAGTGGTGTACAAGAAGTTCAAATCCTAAGATGGAAAGTTTATGAAGATCAAATAAGGGTATGAAATGAAGCTATGAGAACATTTTGACTTGGCCTTCTGATTAAACCAAAGAGTGACTCTTCAGTGACCAAAGTAATTCAACAAATGTCATTGAAGCTGATGAGGACATCCCTACTACACAGCCATCTTCACCTACTGTTGATGATCCTATTGTTGCTGATCAAGATAAGTCCAATGACGAGATTCGGATTGGACCAATTACTCGAGCCCGTGCTAAGTTGTTACAATAGCAGGTGAACTCACTCCTTGCTGAATCTGATATTTATTGTAATGAGAATTTTATACTGCCTAAGTCTTTGTTCATATGTATGATCAGGTTCATTGGAGACGAAGGGGTTCGAGGGAGCGAGGAGATGCAACACATAGAGCACGACGTGGTGATCAAGCAAGAGAGCGCGAGGGAGGCCGGTGCCACAAGCATGGAGAACATCACCACGTGAAGAAGATCAAGTCTGGATGAGCACGAGCACGTGATGGCGCACTAGGACTGCCTACGACACGATGTCTACACGTCTAAGGCGCGCTACACACATGGCCTGCGTGCTAAAATTAGGCCGAACCCATATATGGGTCGGTATGTACCCGTTTGAGTCGAACCGAGTCAGTTTGGGCCCAAACCAGGCATCTTTTGGGCCAGGTCTTTGCTGAGGACGCCCGGCCACCTATAAGTAGCCCTGGGCGCCCCCTCAATTAGGGTTAGACCACGTTTAGACTAAAGATTACTTCGTTGAATTGCTGTAAGCATTCATCTGAATTCCTCCGCACCAATTCATCTGGATTTGGTGTTATACTGTTGCAAGTTTAGTATGATCTGTTGTTCCATTGGGAATCAGTAGATTGCAAACTACCATTTCGTGGTCGATGGCTACGTGCGCAAGTGTGTGGAGTCATGAATATCCTACAGGGTTTGAGAGCTATTGCATTGGCATCAGGGTTCAAGCGAGGAGAGTTCATCGGTGACACCAAGTTATCCCCGACAATCATCGGCTGCTATCATCACCATCGCATCGCTCACGAGAAGATCGGGCCACCCCATATCATCTTGGTATCAGATTTCCACGGTTTACTCAGTGAGCATCCACAAATCCACCCCCACAATTCGTTTTTGTTTTCAGTCCTATCCAGAAAAAGCCTAAAAAAATTAGGGTTCTTAGTTTTGCCATAGCCTAGATTGCATCGTTTTGAGTTTTGGTCGCTGATCATGTTTCGCGTATCTGTTCATCCAATTCGTCGGAATCTAGGGTCATCAATCTTTTCTGCATAGTAGTTTAGAGTTTGGATCTTGTCTTGTGTATCTTTGATCCTCTTCTCCCTGGTGTCGGCGGCCGTGTTGTGAGGCGGCTACGGCAAAGCAGTCTAGGCTCACCCAGATCCGATCGCTACAACGCCCAGATCCTACAACGCCCAGATCCGATCGCTGTTAAAGTCAAAAATCAAAAAAAAAAAGGCCAGCGCGCCTCACCCAGGGACGGAGACCGTCTGGGGTACAGCGCCCGCAGCGAGCGCTCGCCCCGCTCACGCTCGCCTCGGCACGGAGGCTATCTGGGGTCAAGCGCCCCCGCTCGATCGCCAGATTAGGTGAGCCTCGCGCCAGCGCGGAGGCAGTCCGGGTCCAGCGTCTAGTTTTTGGCCCAACAAGCTTTCGCCACTTTCAGTTAGTTACAAAAAATAGTAAAAAAAAATAAAAAAATAGAAAACATGGGACGTGACTGCACACGCCGCACCTATAAAAAAAAGAAAAGAAGAAGAGACAAACTACTTTGTCTGTTTCGCGTCGCCGTCGCGCTGTCGTGTGTTTCCGGCGTCGTATATCTCTGCCGCGACACGTTTTTCGTCGGTTTCTCTGCCGCGACAGTGTGTTACCACTGTGTCCACATAGCGTCTTTTCTACACGATTTTGATCGCTTTAGCTACAGCCTGTCTACAACATCGTGTTAGGAGCTTACCCATACGAGACTAGCTACTTCGTGCTCATCAGGCTGCTGCCGTGTGCGCAATCTTGTGCCTATTCGTCGAGCCAGTGCTAGCGTCTCTCTTGTGCATTGCAACACGAGCTACTATGCATTGTCACTTATATCTCTTGAGCTCTTTTTCCGAGTTGCTTTGCCTCGCTTATCTCCATCGTGTGTGTTTCGTGGGTCTTGACATACAATCAGCACTAGGACTTATTTGCGGTGTACTTAGGATACCATACCTATAGCTCCACCATATATTCCTGGTTTGTCGTGTGATCGCTCCTATACCCTCGGTATTCACTTCATCACATCCGTGCACGAGCTTGATACTTTGTTCTGGTACGCACTACTATTCACTTTGGAACGGTAAGATTACCTCTTCTTGTCAGTTTTTGAGTGAGTTGTGAGCGGCACCACACGTTTTTGATTTTGTGCACTAATCTACTAATCATGTCTACTAGTGGTTATGATGTGATGCAGAAAAAAGATGGGATACACCGGTGGTTTGGTCAGACTTTGTTGGACTGCGCACTCATCTGGAGGGGGTGTTGGATCGTTCTACTACCGACGCTGTGACTGCACATCAGCAACTCTAGTTCAAAGTGCAAGGCACCGCAGATACTGTTCAAGCTATGCAAGCTCAGTTCACTACTTTCCAGCACAGCATTGATCAGTTGAACCAATCCCTAGCGGAGCTGCGTCGACCCATGGTACCACCGCCTGTGCAGCCTGCTGCTGACTTTGCTGATGATGACAGTGTCCATGACAATGCCAATCTACTAGGCCCCAATGCTCGTGGGCGTGGTCTTGGACAACATGGTTGGCCACACATGGCATTAGTGCCCTACGTGTAATACCTGCTGAGGATGATTTTCTAGGGAAGCCAAAGTTCTCGATACCCAGATTTTATGGTGAAGGTGATGTGGAGGATTATCTCACTTGGGAGATCAAGATCGACAACCTATGGCGTTTGCATGCTTACACTGAAGATAAGAAGATCAAACTTGCATCCTCAGAATTTGATGGTTATGCCCTGCGTTGGTGGGATAATATCCTGTCACAACGACGAGCAGCTCATGAGCTTCCTGTTTTGCGATGCATAGAGATGAAGGAAATCATGCAGGCTCGTTTTGTACCAACCAATTATTTGCGTACAGTTTTTGATAGATTGACACAACTCAAGCAAGGATTTTTGATAGTTGATGCTTATTACAAGGAGATGGAACTGTTGATGCAGCGATCGCGCGTTCAAGAGTCTAGTCAGATGACTATGCAATGGTTTTTGCACGGACTCAGACTTCCTATCAAGAACATCGTCCAGCATCATACTTACAATGATATGAATCAGTTGCTTCACCATGCTATGGAGGCTAAGGCACAGCTTGCTGAAGAGGCGCAACAAAAATCTCGCTTTTCACCTGCCAGTCGATACACTGCCAGGACGCCTTCTATCCCTGCCCCAGCGCCACTTGAGGGGACTCCTACTCGCCCCTCCTCGTCCACTAGGCCAGCGACCTCTGGAGCTCAGTCCAGACGTCCCGCTACCACACCAGCCGCTAGTTTTGGTTCGAGTGCCTCTGTGACTCATGCTACTGAGAAACTATGTCATACGTGTGGAGGCAAGGGACACTTTAAAAGAGATTGTCCCAACAACAAAGTGATAGTGGTTACTGAGAACGGATATGAGACCTAAGAAGATGCTGATCCGTTTGGTTCTGATGATGAAGGTGAAGATGCTTATGCTGACTCTTCTCCTATTATTGTTGTCTCTCCACGTACGTTGAGTGTGCAACCCAATATTGATTCTCAGCGCTGCAACCTGTTTCAAACCAAGGCACTAGTTGGTCCCAATAAAGCTTGCAAGGTGATCATTGATGGCGGAAGCTGTCGCAATCTCGCAAGTAAGGAGTTATGTGCCAAGCTGGGTTTGAAATATTTACCTCATCCTAACCCATATTATATTCAGTGGTTAAGTGACAATGGTGAGATGAAGGTCACCTACATGGTACGTGTGAACTTTGAGATAGGGCCATACAAGGATTCTATTGATTTTG
This sequence comes from Dactylis glomerata, assembly GCA_007115705.1. Classification (NCBI taxonomy): domain Eukaryota; kingdom Viridiplantae; phylum Streptophyta; class Magnoliopsida; order Poales; family Poaceae; genus Dactylis; species Dactylis glomerata. Next base: position 3,728,584 of record QXEO01002099.1, read on the forward strand.
ATGTGGTTCCTATGACGGTTTGTCATCTCTTGTTGGGTCGGCCATGGCTCTATGATCGACATGTGCAACACAATGGTCGAGCAAATACTTATCACTTGGAGTTCAAGGGCAAGAAAATCAACCTACTGCCTATGTCACCGCAGCAAATTGTTAATGAATCTCGTCAGAAGACTGAAGTGAAACTCGAACAGCCACCTCCACGAGATAATGTAACAGCCGTGAGTGATATAACGAAAAGTGAGGGAGATCCCAACTTGTTAGTTTTAGCCACCAAAGAAGACATGAGAGAATTTAGTGAGGATCCTACAGCTATGCCTCTTGTGCTCATGTACAAGGGCGAGGTCTTAGTTTCTAACGATATGCACTACTAGGAAAACATCTATAGATAGAAAATTACCCGTAGCGCACTAAATAAGTGGTGCGCTGCGGGTATATACCCGTAGCGCACCAACCACCATACGCTACGCCTAAAAAATTACCCGCAACGCACCATTATTATCCGTGCGCCACGGATATTTATAGGCCCGACGTTACCCGCAGCGCACGGATTAGACATGCGCTACCAGTAATTATACTACCTGTAACGCATGTACGACCTGTGCGCTACGGGTATTGTGAGAGGACAAAGCGTCCGGGACTCAATTCCCCACCTGCCATCCCCATCTCCACACGCGCGGCCGAACAAAACCTAGCACATTTTTTCCCCTCTGGTATGACGCCGCCGCCACTCTGGCGAGCCACCTCGTCCATCCAGATTCAGTGCTGCCGCCACCACCACCACCTCACCTCGCTCTCCAGATCCAGCCGTGGCATCGACATCGCCCCGTGCTCCTTCCAGGATGGGTCACGCTGCTCCCGTACTCTCGTGGCGGCGCCAGATCGAGGTTACGATGCTCCACCGCCATCACCAGGCGGATCTCCATCCACTGTAGCCGTCACCCTCCTCCAGTTGGTGGAACGAAACGACCGTTGCTCCAGTCCCCCTCCCCGACCTTCTTCTCTGGCCTCCTTCATCCACCTCGCCGCTGGCCAGAGATCTAGTGTTTAGGTTTAGGTTTACCACTGGTGGGCGTGGATGGCCCCCTACACACGAGTCCGCCTATGTCTTGAAGGTGTGGATTTTGAGTACAGAACGACCAATCCCATGACAGATCCAGGTATGCAGCTAATTCTATGCTCTTTATTACATCCAAAATGTCTATGGCTTGTGATGTCAAATTATGGTAGCGGTCAGGCCTGGGGCAGGGCGAGCGGTGCTATCTTCCCTGGCAAATCCCTAATCTGCACTCGTTGTGGCCATGGGCGTCGATGGCGGCTTAGAAGCCATGGCATCAACTGCGGCCCTGATTTCTTCCAGCACTAGCAGTAGCAGCCGCATCCTCGTTGTTGCCTCCGTGCGGTTTAAAAGGTCCTTCTCTCCCTCATTAATTTGGTCCTCTGCTCTGGTATGTCAACTCCCCTAAGATTTTTCAGTATCGCTACATCTATTTGCCTCCGTGCAGTTAGAAAAGGCTGTGGATCACAGAATGGAATCTGCTGATCCTCAAGGCTAAACAGAGTCTACTTCATTTTAGATTATTTAGTTCCAGCTATTACTGGAATGAAAAGTTGTAGCTCCGATATTTTAACTTCCTTTTCTATGGGTTCGCTTCATTATGATAATGCAAATGTTTGTTTGGATATGTGCATCATGCTCTTTCATGATTAATTATGTGGTAAATATTTTGATAATTATGCCATGTCATGGGATGGGTCATACTGTACTCAAAATCGAACAATATGTATTCATATATTTCTAGCCTTTGTTATACTTAAACGTATAGTCAGCAGGAGCACTGTTATTCATTATGTATGTATAATCCTACAGTTAGTGTGATCAAGTTTTTTGTGGGTACATTGCTAATTTGGGATCTTTAACTAGGATGACAATTCTGAATTGCATGTTTAAATGACGTTGAAGCTGAAAAGTAGCAGCAGGTAGGCTTCATGTGCTTAACTTTTGGATAAGCTTGGAATAGTACCACAATTCATATGATATGCCTTTACAACATTATCTAAGACTTGTGTGCTGAACTCTAAGAAAGAGTCAAGGTAAATGTGCTAAAAAATAGTTGAGGTAAATGTGTGCATCAAAAGCTTCTAGCTAACAAATGTGCTACAATGAAACGAGCCTGCTTCTAGCTTCATTATGGCATACTATCTGAGAAAACATTAAGACTTAAACCCATGCTAGGTAAAATTGGCCGTAATGATCATGTTGTTCTAAGTCTGAATAAGAAAACTTATTATCATGATTTTTGTTAAAGTAAAGCCTATGCTCAGATGCCTTTTCATCACATCTAGATTCTGTCTCGACAAATGCCATATATCCTTTATGTTGATACCGATCTATCTTTATGTTGCTACAGGTGGTTTAGCAGGTCAAGTACATGTGGTTACCTCCCAGTGATGATTCAGAGGAGTAACATTCAGAAGTCAGGTGATTTATTCATCTTTTAATGCCTACTTTGTATTTTAAAGAAACTCCAGTTGCCTATAGATAAATCAAAAAATGTTTGTTGATCAAATCAATTAACTCGTCTATGATCAATCTTTGAGCATCAACTTTTTTGTGGATTATTCTAGGATATACCTTGCCTGTACAATCCTGCTTTAGGTTTTGCAGTTGCAACCCTTCATTCAGGTATATATGGACATGATCTCCTCATTTTTCAGCATTAGCACACTAGTCAAAAGAGTTTCATCCTCTGTTGACTTATTGAATGCACAATTTTCTATCCGGGGGACTCATGAATTCCTGCTGCTTGGTTCTTAGTCAGACCTCTGTCTTAGATCAACATGAGTCTAATTTTATTCGGCCACTGCTTTTGTTCATAGCTGAATGGAGGTTACAGATAGTAATATTGTGGAAGCTAGTTTCTGTAACAGCAATCATGTTGCAATCTTGGTCTGTTCCAGAATATTTCCTGGATGAGCAGTAATCCCATTTATTCCAAAATGCATCTGCATCTAGATTAGAAAACTTGGTTGCTTTGATCAATTGTTATTAAGAGAATGTGACTACTGTCCTCTAGATCAGTTTGCTTTGTGTTTGATCATTTAGATGTGATTTTTCTTAATGAGTTGGTGATCCATGTACATTTATCACAATATTGGTATGACTGTCAGCTGCCGTATCACACAAGTTCTGCTGCAACACCAGTCTAACTAACTGAATTTCTAGAGATTCTCCTAACTGAATTTTTAGAGAATTTCCTAACTAAAATTCCCCGTATCTTATTCTTTTCAGAGAACTGTAGCAGTGAGTGTTGGAAGACTCTTGGGTGGTGGTGTCGCCGGTTTTTGGTCACTGGACTTGACCATGGATTTGGCAGCATGGACATGGCCATGGAGGAACTCGAGGTCAAGGCTGGCGGCGGGAGGGCGCGAGCGCGAGGACGAAGCCGGCAGGAGCTCGAGCGAGAGGACGGGAGGCTGGCAGGAGCGCGAGCAAGAGGACGGGAGGCTGGCAGGAACTCGACCGCAAGGCCGAGAAGGGCCAGCTTGAGCACGGCCGGCCTCTCTCTTGATGTAATTGTGAATTTGGTGTGAATATTTGGAACAGATGGTTTATGTATTTAACCAGTACAATGTTTTACTGTGGGATAAATATAAATAGAGTACAGAATTAGTCAAATGGTTTGACCAATAATCTGAAACAGAATTTGGCACCTGCACAATGATCTGCATGGGCGCCGGGAGCTAGGTTCAATATAAAAAAAGGTACTTGTAGCGCATCTGTCTTTGCGCTATGGGTAACTTAGACACCTGTGGCGCATGTGCTCCTGCGCTGTGGGAAGAAATACATGCGCTGTGGGTATAAATACCCGTAGCGCATCAGCACATGCGTTACGGGTATTTAAATTACCCGTAGCGCATGTACAAGTGCGCTACGAGTAATGTATTACCAGTGGCGTGGTACCCGCAGCGCGGGGATATGCGCTGGGTAGCAAATATTGGTGCGCTGCGGGTAGCTGTTTTTCTAGTAGTGATGCAACCTGTTTCTCTTGGTGTCTCAACTGTTTTGCCGGACTTTGATGATGTTTTTCCAGCGAAGGTACCTACTGGGCTGCCACCATTACGAGGCCCGAGCACCAGATCGACTTGATCCCTGGCGCCTCCTTTCCCGACCGTGCCCCCTACAGGACCAACCCTGATGAAACAAAGGAGATACAAGCACAAGTGCAAGCTCTTCTAGATAGAGGGTACATTCATGTCTCTTAGTCCTTGTGCTGTTCCTGTGATTTTGGTGCCTAAGAAAGATGGTACATGGCGCATGTGCATAGATTGTAGAGCTATAAACAACATTATTATTTGATATCGTCATCCTATTCCCCATCTCGAGGATATGTTAGATGAATTGAGTGGTGCTACTGTTTTCTCTAAAATTGATTTGCTTAGTGGTTACCATCAAATTCGCATGAAAGAAGGAGATGAATGGAAAACTGCTTTCAAAACTAAATTTGGTTTATATGAGTGGCTAGTTATGCCATTTGGTCTTACTAATGCACCTAGTACATTCATGCGCTTAATGAATCATGTTTTGCGAGAGTTCATTGGTTGTTTTGTGGTTGTCTATTTTGATGACATACTTATTTATAGCCGCAATGAAACTGAACACTGTGCTCATATTAGACAAGTTTTGCAAGTGCTGCGTGATAATAAATTGTATGCTAATCTTGAGAAGTGCACATTTGCAAAAGATAAGGTCATATTTCTGGGTTATGTTGTTTCTAAGCATGGAGTAGAGGTAGATCAATCTAAAATTGCTGCTATTCAAGATTGGCCTACTCCCATGAATGTTAGTCAAGTATGAAGTTTTCATGGTCTTGCTGGTTTTTATCGCCGTTTTGTGAAAGACTTTAGTACTATTGCTGCACCATTAAATGAGTTAACGAAGAAAGGTGTTCCTTTTGTGTGGGGTGCAGCCCAAGATCATGCATTTGATGAATTGAAATGTTTGCTTACTTCTGCACCTTTACTTGCATTGCCAGATTTTTCAAAGCAATTTGAAGTTGAATGTGATGCTAGTGGTATAGGCATAGGTGGCGTTTTGATGCAAGAGGGTCGTCCTATAGCTTATTTTTCTGAGAAATTATCTGGTGCTAGACTGAATTATCCTGTTTATGATAAAGAATTGTATGCACTTGTTAGAGTTCTTGAGGTTTGGCAACATTATTTGTGGCCAAAAGAATTTATCATACATTCTGATCATGAAGCTTTGAAATATTTGAAAGCACAATCCAACCTGCATAGGCGTCTCGCTAAGTGGGTTGAGTTTATTGAATCTTTTCCGTACATCATTAAACATAAGAAGGGAAAAGATAATGTGGTTGCTGATGCACTATCTAGGAAGAATATGTTATTGACACAACTGGATATTAATATTCCTGGTTTAGAGAGTATTTGTGAGCTTTATGCAACTGATCATGATTTTGCTGAACCATATCGTTTGTTTGCTTTGAAAAAAGCTTGGGAGAAATATCACATACATGATGGGTTTCTTTTTCGAGCTAACAAACTATGTGTTCCAGAGACGTCTTTGCGTTTGCTCTTATTGCAGGAATCACATGCTGGAGGTTTGATGGGTCACTTTGGGTGTGAGAAGACATTACTCATGCTAGCTGATCACTTCTTTTGGCCCGGGATGATGCGTGATGTGGATAGGTATGTGCGGCGCTGCATAGTGTGTAACACATCCAAGTCCAAGCTGAAGCCTCACGGTTTGTATACACCACTACCTGCACCTATTACACCATGGGAAGATATTAGTATGTGTCGGTGTTCTAGATACCGGGGTATCCTGGTCCACCTGCTCCTGGGCCCCGTCATCGGCTCATCTTCAGCCCAGGGGAGAATCAACGACTCAAGCTACAGAGAAGACCCTCACGAGGAGGCGCCTCGTGAGGAGAACGATGGTGGAAAACGCTAAGGACCAGAAGACCTCCTCACGAGCCCCCGCTGGTGAGGAGAGAGAGACCAAGTCCACGCCAGCTCAGCACGATTGGCGTGCGGAGCAAGAAGATGAAGGACAGAAGACCGCGTACCGCCCACGCTACCCCCGACAGGGAGGAGACCAACTTTCGCTGTGCCTGCCCAAAGCGGCACAGTGGTTGTTGGCCACCCCCCCTAAAAATAGCGTGGACGGTGCAGGGCGCCAGAGGAGGACGTCAGCTTCCTCCACCCACTCCTGTGGACCGGCGCCACTACCCTACGAAGACCACGTCTACAGAAGAGTGTAGTCTACAGCTGTCCACCCTCCTTGGCCGTGTGTGTGGCAACCCCTTCCCCAAGAAGATAAGGGGAAGGAGGACCTTGGCGCTATAAGAGGAGGGGAGGCCACCCCTTAGAGGGGATCGGATCTTCTCCAAGTTGCTAGCTGGGCACGCAGGTTCTTCAACCTCTGGCCAGCTAGAACTCTGTAATCAAGACCTTGTACTCCTCGCGAGGTGTCGCGTTGCAATACAAGAAGGGAGGAAGTAACGGTGTTACCTCACCACGAGGGCCCTGAACCTGGGTAAAGCTCGGCGTCTCTCTCTCTGCGTAGTGTGTTCGACAGCTCGAGACTTCCGTCACCGTGCTTCGTTGCGATCCTAGATCTCACACGTTCAACCCCCTGCGTTCGAATCTTTGGGTCCGTCGTGTGGTACCCTGTGTTCTTGCGACACGAAATCCATCGCCATTTGGCGCGCCAGGTAGGGGGCTGTGGTGTGACTTCTTCCAGATCAGCTTCGACATGAGTGACGATTGTCATCGTCGTCTTCGCCTTTGCGCTGTCTACGCGAGCCGTCGCCGAGATCGTCTTCAGGTCCTTGATGGCCTGGAAGCCATTGGAGAGGGTCCGCCGGCGCCCGGCGACCTCGGCTTCGAGGGCTTCACGGCGCTCGACGGGCCGCTTCGCCGCGCGACATGGCCGTCTTGCTTCCGGCCGGAGACCGGGGCGCGTTACGACGGAATCTCCGATCCCGTGGAGTTCTTGCAGCATTACGCGGCCGCCATACGGTCAGCGGGAGGAGACGGGCGTGTCATGGCCGGTTGGTTCATGATGGCAACAAAGGGAGAGCCTCGTCGGTGGCTCTACGGGCTTCCTCCATGATCGATTTCGTCCTGGAGAGACCTCTGCGAGCGCTTCCTCGACAGATACGCACCCCTGGGACCTGAGCCAGAGGACGCGTAGGCCTACGCAGTCCTTGATGGCCCCGTCCCCAGGTGCCTGAAGATTGGGCAGGGGGGCTTAAGGGACGTCACCCCTTTGCCTTCGGCTGAGGGAGCGGAGCTCTTCGTCTGCGCAAGGAACAAAGTGTAACGGCAATCTCACTCGCCATTAATCTTTCCTATTCTATAAAAACCGCCTGAAATCGTGAGTCTTGGCTCCACCAGCCTTGCAATTTCAGCTAACCGCGACTTAGCGCGAACGTGAGTTTTCGCTCGACTGCCTTTCGAGAAAGAGCCGGAGCACGGTGTCCGCGCTGGGGCCTTCGCCCGGAAAACAGCAGGCCCGCAAAACCCAGAACGGATCGAGCTCTGACTAGGGAAGGGACCCGCAACAGTCATCTCATACGATCCATGGTGCTCTCTCCTCTCGAGCGACGCTCGAATGAAAGCGCATGAGCGCGTGAGGGTCGCACAATTCGTGCCTATTTCTTCAAATACTCTGCTGTCCTTGTCTGCGGCCTTGTGTTTCTTCTCCTGGAATCGCCTTTGTTGTGTTTGAACACCAAGGGGGCTGCAGGGAAATAGTCCTGTGTGCCATTACAGTCACCTCTGGAGCGCCAGCGCCCGCTAGCCTTGCACCACGAGCTGCATACTAAGCGTTAGGCTGCTGTCCCGCTCAGAGGCTGACCCCTGAATGGTGTAGAGCATTCCCCAGACAAAGACGAGACAAGGAAAAATGCGCAAGGGTGCAAATGAGGACAATTTGGCGAACGACGCCTTAAGTACGATTACAACTTAAACTGGCCCAGCAGGGCAATGTCTGACAGCTGCCAAGTGTGCAGCTAACCTAGTTCTTCTGGAGGAGGTCTAGGAGGAGCTTGCTGGGCGACCGCAGCGTCGCCCTCGTCGTCGCCGGTGCCCTGGCTAGAGCCCGAGGACGCCTCCCCACTGGACTCCGATGCTCCGTCGCCTTCCTCCCCAGCCTCACCGGAGCCGGAGGTGTCGCCGCGGGTGCTCCAGGGCGGGCGTAGATGGCCTGCAACCGTCGCAGGGCGATCTCCACCCGCTCTGCCCTGGTCACGGCCGCGCGGTCGGGAGTTCCCGGCGGAGAGGCGACGGCCTCCGCAGTACCTCTTCCAGGTTGATGTCGGGGCGGAGGCGCAGGAGGTTGGTGAAGATTCGCGTCCCCGCGAGCCCCAGCAGCTCTCGGCACTCGGCGTCGATTAGCTCCAGGACCTTCGCCGACGCGCCGTCCAGCTGTTCAGCCAGCTGGCTGAAGAAGAGCAAGATCGACCCATCGTCCTCAGGGACGGTGGGCAGGTTCAGCCCGTGGATGCCCAGGCGGTGCGCCGCCGCCATGACGCGGGCTGAGAACCCGTGGAACATCTGCACCCGCTACCTTCGCAGCACATGCGCCTCCTCTTCGGAGTCCCTAGCCTCCTGGAGCTCCCTCGAGGTCTCCATGTCCTGCAGGACCGACGCCAAATTCTCCTCCTCAAGCCTCTGCACGTCGCGTCGGAGCGAGGCAATGGTGGCATCGGCTTCAGCAAGGGCGCGCTCGGCGCCCCGGCGCACCTCGTGCGCCCCCTTCAGTTCGGTCTCCAGGTCGCGGACCTGGCGCTCCAGGGTCTCGCGCCCCCGCTTGTACCTCACCAAGGCGTCGTCGGTCTTGGAGCGGAAGTCCGCGTGGCACGCCTTGGTGAATTCGGCACGCCTCCGCTCGAACTCCTGCTCCATGCTGACCCGCCGCTGGTTCAGCATGTGGTCCATCCTTCCCTGAAGGGAATCCTCGCGCTGGTTCAGCGCCTCTTGGTGCCAGGTCAGCTCAGCGGTGGACTGGCTGACCATTGCCTCCCGGCTCTCGAGGGCCTCTCGCTCCCTGTTGAGCTGATCCTCGAGGGCATGGAGCTGCTCCTCTCAGAGGCGGAGTCCCCGCTCGCGCTCGCGGGCCTCTGTCTCTCGGACGGCGAGCCCAGCCTCTTGCAGGCTCAGGCTCTCCGCCCTGGAGTCAGCGCTCTCCTCACGGGCGTGGAGGAGGGCCTCTCGGTCCTCGACTTCATCCAGCCTCTGCTGGGCGTTGGCGAGAAGGCCATCTGCATTTGTCCTGGCCTAGTCCAGGAGGTGCTGAGCTGCTCGCTTGGCCTCCTCCCCAGCCAAGGCTGGGTTGGGAGGCCCCACGGTGGGGGGATCTTCTGGCGCGCCTCGGAGATGATCTCCATGGCCTCGTGGTGCGCCCTAGCCAGGACACCCCTCGCCGACTCCCTGGCATTCGCCAGAGCTTCTTCGGCCTCCTCGACCGCGCTGGCACGGATCTCCTCCGCCTTCTTCCTCGCCTGCTCGCGGCGCTCGGCGGCACGCTGGTCCAGGAGACGGCATCTCTCCGTGGCTTGGTGCAGGAGGGCCCATCCCTCGTCAATGCGCGCCTCCTCAGCGGTGCGCGCCCTGACGACCTCGTCCCGAAGGGCGCCGGTCATGGCTGCGAGCACCCCCGCCCACGGGTCAGCGGCGTGGGGATCAGCTGCGATCCTCGCGGGCCTCCCCGGGATCTCTGGCAGGGGAGGCGATGCAGCTCTGGAGGGCCCCGGCCCAGCGGAGGCCGTCCTCCTCTCGCCGCGCGGCTCGGGGGCTGCCCTCGTGTCGGATGGCTCGGCCGTCGAGGGCGCCTCCGGGGCGGTGGTGATGTTGCCTACAGCGGGGGCAGCCGCAGCTGCCCCCGTGGTCTCTGGTGTGCCCCCTGCGCTAGGGCGCTCGGTCGTGCTGGGAGCTGAAGCGGCTCCCGGGGCAGACTGCGCGTCCGTAGACGCGCGGTCCTCTTCTTCTCCGGCGTCGTCGGTGTGGCCGTGGCGGCCGGGTCAGGGCCCGGCGTGGCCTGACCGGTCTTCCTCTTCTTCCTCCTCTTCTTCTCTTCCTTCTTCTCCTCGGCATCCCTGTAGAGGAAAAAGGGGAAGGAGGTTAGGGGAAAGGTAAGACGAAAGGTAAAGGACTTTGTGCAGGAACACTCATGAGGCGTCCCTCTCCACCCATCCTCTTTTGCTCGGGAGGGAGGAAGGTGGTGGCGGGGGCGCGGAAGATTCGCCCGCCGGCTTCTTCCTTTGGGAAGCCCCTGCCTCAGGTTGCCGGCTGGCGCGTTCATCGTTGAACTTGGAGCGGCGCTCCGCCTCCAGGCGAGCTCGGCGCCCCTCCTCCTCCAGGCCTCGCGAGGAGGACGCGTCGGCATCTCCTCCGGTGGGCTGGTCCGGCAAGGAGGAGTCGTCGTCGGAGGAATCTGAGAGCACCACAGTGCCCTTAGGACGCCTCCGGCGGACCAGTCGCTCACCAGACTCCGCGTCGTCGTCATCTCCAGAGGCCGTGGGCCCCGCTTCCCTTGCTGCCGAGTCCTGCTCTGAGCTGGCCGCAGGCGCGCTAGGGAGGGGACTAGGCACGACGCCGTCGGCAAGGAACGGGCCCCAGGCATTGAATTTCAAGATCCCCGCCGTGACGCGGCTGGTCTCCCGAGCGCCCAGATTGTAGATCGGCAGGGCATTGCGCGGGATGGCGGGGATGGCGACTGAAGAGAAGAAGGCTCTTATTACCTCCTCCCGAGCGTCGGCGTTGAGCTCGCTGACGTGGAGCCCGAGGTCGTCCCCGGCCCTGTGCCTCCAGATCTCCCGGCGGTGGTCCTGCAAGGGGGCGATGCGTCGGGTGACGAACTCCACCCCGACCATGGTCCCTGTGACGCCGGCCTCCCGGAGATCTAGGATTCGCGGGCGGAGCGTCCTCAGTGCTTCTTTAGGAAGGGCCTCGCTGGCCCAGGTGGTGAGCTTGACGGGAGGGATCCCGGTGACGAGAAAGAGCTCCGATTCTTCAAGGATGTCGACGAAGAACCAGTGGCTCCGAAAGTCTTCAACTTTCTTCATCCACTTCAAGTCGATGAAGTCGCCCTCCGTTCCGATGGTGGCGATGAAGGAGACACATCCGGAACTCTGGTTCAGCCCAGAGGACCGGAGGGAGAAGAGGTGGCGGAAGTACGCCACCGACGGCTTGATGCCGATCCAGGCCTCGCAGGCGTAGGCGAAGACCGCCAGCAAGGTGACGGACTTGGTGTAGCGTACCTGTGCTTTATTTTGTGCTAGTCCAGGATCACTTACCAGCACACACAGTACTAGATGAAATATCAAGAAACAAGGGTCATTTTATTACATCGCATGATCCATCTATTACAAATGAGAACTTTACAATGCTCATAACATAGAGCTTTCAGAAATTACAGCGGAAAACGAATCTAGCATGGAGTCCTTCTTCTTCATGTGCCACAGGTGAACATGTTGCGGATAGACTCGTAACCCTGTCGTACCTTTCTTAACGTCAAAACCTGCAACATGAAACGTTGCAGCCACAAAGGGTCAATACACTTGAATTGTATTGGCAAGTTGTCATTATTTGGTGGACACCAATGGAAACCTAACACTTACATGAATATTTGGCTAGGTGGATCTGCAAACCTATTGCACTAAGCAAAACTTATCCTATCACTCCTTGAGCAAAACCTTTAACTGACTAACTAGACTTGGGTGATCTATCCCTGTGATAACAGGCCGTAGTTATCGTACGGGACACTCTGGTCGACAGACACCTAACGACTTGACTTGGGTGAGCTATCCCTATGATAACAGGCCGTAGTTATCGTACGGGACACTCTGGTCGATAGACACTTACATCAAGGTCAAAACTTTAAGTACTACATATGGACACCCATCCATATTCCCATGTTCAAACCACAAGTTTTAGTTTTAAGAAATTGGCATGATGAGATCCTTGAACGGTTTCGAGGTCATGTCGCTCAAAATTGTCCGTAACCGGGGACACGGCTAAGTACTTAGTTCTAACACTCTGTAGAGGTCGTGCACTTTTCCCACAGGACTTAGTTAACCTATTTTGCCGTGAGACTCATTTTGCCTCAAACGACCAAGTGAAAACTAAGACGAGGCCTTTCAGAAACATTTCCTCAGACCAAACAGACGCGTTCCCGTAGTCCACCCACTGTCCGCCTGGCTTGAGTTCCTGCAACTTACTTAACCAAGACAGAGCCCATATTGTCTTGTGGTTGCACTGGAAGCTTCACGACATTGAACGTCTCAAATCTCTTTGTTCCTGGGTGGCCGTCCACAAGTGCAATACACACGGTAATGCCCCGGTGTAACCACTCAACATACCCCTTTCCAGCCATTTCCACCCAGGTGATTCGTTAAAGCTTAGTTGTTTTCTTAGTTTTTGGAAAACAAGGTTTTTCAACACTTAGTCAAAACATGTGATATCCCTTCATCAAAACAAGTGTAAAGCAACCTATAGCAGCAGCAGTTCTAATGGACAATGCAACATCTAGACAAAAGACTTAACAAAGAAACAACGCTACTAGGACATAAGCTATGGTAACACCTACACATGCATCTTCTACTACAATGCTACAAGTGACAAAATACTTTTGTAGGACAGGGAGATGATGACACTTGCCTTAGTAAACTTCTGAAGATTGTACTTCTGTTAACACACGTAGCTCTCCGTACAACTATAAAGTAGAAAAGGAACACAACATAAACATACCATACAAACAACAAATCAAACAAGACAATAAACGTGTTCATTCGTTTTGGCTTAGTCTTGATCGGTCTTAGTGATATTTGGGCAAAAGATTGGACATGAAGTTGGTATGCTAGGGATGGAGATCATTGGCTAAGGATTGATGATAGCCTTATAGATAGTTGTCAATACTTAGTAGAAAGTAGCATCAAAGAGTTTTATAGATTTGGTTGGAGTAGGTGGGTGGATAAAAATTCTAAGTCTTGAGATCCATCTCTTCTATCTTCTTGACTTGGCTTATTGGTCTTGGCCTTCTCATTTGACTTTGTCTCTTGCCTCTTTTTCCAACTTGCTCTTCATGGTCTTGGTATGGAAGACATCATTGCCACCGTGTTGGAGAGGTAATCAAAACACTTAGAGAAATTTTTGGGTAAGAGAAGGAGTTGGTAGTTTTCACTAAGACATGGTAGGCATCAAGGATTCGTTAAGACTTAGTGTTTTTCACACCTCTTTGGTTTAGTGGAACAGAACAAATAGCACAAAAGTGCACGATAGGAAAATTGATATTTGCTAAGTGTAACACACTTTATGCAAAAGATTAAATAGTGGAGTTGATCTAGGAAAAGTGTGAAAAGATGTGAGGGGTTACTCCGGTGATTTCCTAATATCAAGCCAATTCAATTTTACAAAAGGAATTTATACCTAGAATAAATGTAGGATTAAATCTAGGAAGGTACTCAATTCACCAATTCGAAATTGAATACTTTACAAAGTTGTTTAAACAAATCCTACAGTGATTCTACAGGATAGAGGATAACCACAGGATCCTATTGCAAAAAATAATCAATCAAAAAGGATTTGTAGATTTTGAACTATATCAAAAATACTCAAACTCTCATATTCAAATTTGAATATTTTGAAATAGTTAGAAAGTTACTTTTTATTACAGAATGGTGTTCTAGACAGTCTTAGGAATCCGTAGAGATATTATTTGCAAATTTTGGATAAACAGATCTAAAGATATTGATTTTTCAATCTACCGGGGATTGGATCCCAATTCGAAAATAGATTCAAATTTAACCCATAAAATATAAGATTTTATGGTACTACTGGATTGTACAAGTCCTAAGGTTTCCAACGGTACCAAGTTTGTGATTTTTTGGATCTACAGATAAAGAGTTATGAATTTTACAAGATTAAAACTAGATCTGATTCAGAAATCTAATTTGGAAACCATTTGATTCGGGCAGGGCCACGTGGCTTGTTCCTATTAGTCGATACCGGTTCGGCCGGATCGAGTTTGTGAACCGTGCGATTAAAATGGATCTGGACGGCTCAGATCTGAGCATACCCATTCGAATAAGTGATCTAATCTTATGCGTTCGTTTCAGATCCGACGGCTTGCAAAGAAGAAAGAGGAGGTGCTCACCGCGGCTAGGGTTTCCGGTCGTCGGCGGCGAGCTTGCGCACTGGAGAAGGTTGCCGGCGACGTTCTGAGGCTTGCTGGTGGCGATGGAGGTGCATACGGGGTGCAGAAGACTTCGTCGGGCTCGGGAGTGTGGTCGAGGTGCTGGATTGCGTCCTGCAGCGAGGTGGAGATGCGGCTGGGACTGCTCCGCGCGGTGGTGTGCTTCGGGTGGAGTTGCTTGCTTCGTTTTGCTGCGAGTTTGGAAGATTGGTAGATATCAGCAGATGCGCCAGATCCTGGGAAAGCGAACGGTACCAGAGAGAGGGCTCGGAATACCTGCGGCTCGTCGGATTCAACGAAATACGGCGGCTGCTTTGGATTCCTCCGGCGAGCGATTTTAGGGGCTAGGCGGAACAATCGGGAGCGGGACCAAGGGGGAAACAGAGAGGAGGGTCGGGGCCTTTTATAGGCACGGGCTGGGGTCAAAATGGGCAGGAAGTAATGCGCAGTGAAGAGGGGAGTAATCGGGCGGGAGGCTCGGTCTCCGGCGAGATTAGCGGACGGAGGTGGAAGACGACTGACGGGCGGGGCCCACTGTCAGTGAGAGGGAGAGGGGGAGAATGTAACGGTTCGGGGTAGCTTCCTGGGCGGCGGGCTCGTTTCTGGTACTGGGCCAAAAGGTTCCCCCGGGGCCCATTTAGTATTTTTATTTTCTTTTCTTCTTTTCTTTTTCTGCTTTCCTATTTCTTTCATAGATTTTGCATTTCAAATTCAAACAAGGTCAAACCAAATGCAAAAGTTTTCTAAAATCAAAAATAACATTTCAAAGCAGTAACAAACATGTTTTCATAAACATAACTAATTTCCAATTAAAGCTCTATAACTTAGCCAAAGGGCTTAATTGCATAAGTAAAGCAAAAGTTTTAATTCCTTGCAAATTTTCAATCAATTCCAAACTTTTCAAAAGTCTTTTCACATTCCCAAGTTTTGGGATGTTACAGACTACCACCCTTAAAAGAAATCTCATCCCGAGATTTGGGAGATGCTAGAAAGAAAATATAGGTATGGAAATCTAGGTGGCTACCACCCTTAAAAGAAATCTTCCTTGGCGGTATCTTGACGCTTCCTCAGGTAGTTGCATCTTGTTCCCAGCTTGCATTCACCGTTGGGCCTTTTCCTTGGATTATCCTCATCAGAATCTTCTGACGCTCTCGGCTGTGTCCAAAAGTGGGCACACCAAGGTTCCATCCAATTCTGGTGATAGGCAGATATCATCCATCGCGTTGTCTTCAACAAGGTAGTCCACACCTTCATACAATAGGTGGGTGACTATTCTCCAGCGGGGTAGTTGTTGAACTACTTTTGACACTGAGGAGTCACTCTTTGGTTCAATCAGAGGACCAAGCTGAGTTGTCTCCTCTTCCACGAATGTGTATCTAGCCTTTTCTTGGTCAGTCCTCATCAGGGCCAAGATATCATACAGGCCATCACCATACTCCTTGTTGCTTTTTAGTTGATTTTCATTGCAGAATCTCAGAGGATAACTCGGTGCCAAGTGCTGCATGCTTGCTCCATGAGCATGATGAGACCACACATCCCAATGAGTTAGGATGGCATCTCTCTGCGGTCTTCTCAAGCACTTCATAGGGGTAACCAGGGTGGACTCTGTAAGAGGTACTGGCATCTTTAAGGAACGGAAGGTCACCTTATAACCAGCATTGTTGAACCCATTCAAGTTACCGGAGCAAGTCAGGCTGCTTGCCACTGGTACCAGATGGTCCTTAAGAATTCCTTTAGCAACCGTCTTCATAGTTGTCGAAGGGCGCTGAGCATCTTGATCATATCTTGAAGGTGAACTCCTTTGCGGGAAAGCGGAATCTAACGAAGCTCTCATGGGCAAGAAGGTGGTTTCGAGGGTTTGGGAAGCTGCTTCATGACGTCGCAGTTCGGGATGGGGTAGACTTCGGTGGCGAAAAGCTTCGGAAATAGGTGGCACTCTCATAGGTGGCGGTGGCTGTTCTCGGTGGTGGCTTTCTGGAGAAAAGTAGCATCCTTTTATAGGCTCAGGAAGGTAGTCGAACAGGCTAAGGGGAGTTGAAACGAAAAATCGGGAAGATGAACTGATCGGGCAGTCATTAAAGCTGAACAGTCTTCGTCTTCAAGTCCAACGAGCAACGCTTCTATTTTAAAAGAAGAGGCCGTTCAAAAACTTAGTTAGTGGTTTGCGTGATAAAATCATTCATTGATTTTTCTTGACAAAAACAATTCCACAACACGGGTAGGATAAAACTAGAGCAAAAACTGCATTTATAGATTATTTTGAACGATACAGGAGGATTTCATTCTACCGGTTACATTAAAAGAGTACTGTCCATTTCACAAAGTCTTTTATTACACTCGTTACACGACAAGTACTACAAGGCAGTAGTTGCATTTGACTCCTCCGGCGTTTGATAGATCATCCTTGTGTCACTGTATCCACTACTGTGTCATCCTTCAGTTGTCCTTGGTGCTCTGAGTTTCTTTTTGGACAAGTATTTGCATAATGTCCTTTGACTCCACACTTGAAACAAGTGACAAGACTGATGTCTCTTCCCCTAAGCTTTTCTGGGCAAAAGTTAGTAGAATGTCCGGATTCGCTACAGTGAAAGCAAATCTCCTGAGTACAATCCTTCTTTTGTTGTCCATTGCTCATATGATCTCTGTTTTCACTCTCCTTGTGTTTCTTCTTATCCGGGCAGTTCCATGCGTAGTGTCCTAATCTTTTACATTCCCGACACTCTACTTGGCTGATATCTTTCTTTTTCTTTGGCTTCTCCATGGCCAGAAGATCTTCTAATTCTTGCTTCTCATACTCCACTACTACTGTAGGAAATCTTTCTCTCTTCCTGTAGTTATTTTGTAGTCTTACCCTGGGGTTGTCTCTCTGGGTGGTGGCACAATACTCTGATCCCTTGGGCTCAAATTCAGCACTGGCTGTCCCTAGCGAGGGATGTATCTTCTGCTTGACTTGCTGGTTCATTTTATCCACTATAGCATTGAGATGGCAGTCTGCGAGGACGTGATTTGTTCCTTCACACAAAACACACGTAACCTTTGACAAGTGACAGGTCCCATTGCAACGCTCCTTCCCGCAGCTAGGGCATTGCTCCTTGCAGTCCTTGGACGTATGTCCTATATCTCCACAGTGTTTGCAAGCTTGGTTCCTTGTCACATCGTGTCCTTCGGGCTTGGCGGGGCTAGGGTCACTTGGTGATTTGTTGTTGTTGGCCATGATATGAGACGCCATTTGCACGATGTGGGTATGTGCATCAAGCAGCTGCTGCACTCCTGGGGGTAGCTCATTGCCATTGATCATAGCTTGGGTTACCACTTGAGTCAACTGGGTATGCGTCTCTATCAACTTTTGCATTCCTGGGTCCATTTGAGAGTTGTTGGGGCTGCTCTGGTTTTGGTGGTGCATCTGTTTAAAATTTGCGGGTAGGGTTTAGGTTTTCAACATGGAGTAGAGTAGAGAACTTCTAAGGAAAAATTCCTACCAGTTAGCGACACATTCAAGGCAAGCATCATACAACCATCATACCATCAATAAGCATGCAACTCATTAAACATTCAAGTCTTAATAATATAACTAGGGTACGATCATTCCACAGGTCGGTATGATCATACACATCGCTTCATCGTAAAATCTTAAGTGGAGGTCCATCTAAACTTCTTGGTTCCTTTTCAGATTTCACCATTCTTCTAGACCTATCATCTCCTTCAGAGTTGCAATCTGGTTATCCTTGGCGATGTTGAGGTCCTTTTGAACACTAAGCTCGTGAGCAAGTTCTGCCTTGTCATCTTGGAGTTGATTTATGGCTTCCATCAGTTCAGTAGTATCCTCTTTTCTTCCTTGAGGTCCTTCTGAGTGTTGTGAAGTCTCCACCTGAGTCTTTCTCCAAGTTCTGTTATGGCTCTCCAAGCAGCACATCTTGCAGAGTCAAGGAATGACGGATACAGCTCGGAGTTGGTAAACATCCAGCGTCCCATCTTCTTGTGATCGTCATCTTGGTTCTCGTATAGGTGGAGTTGCACCCACCAATACTCTTGTTCTTCATCAATCACGGGAAATCCCTTGTAGACAGCTTCTCCTTTCATTCCCAGGCTTATCATGAGGTTCTTCAGTGCCTTGGGAAACTCAATGTCACACTTCAGGGTCATGGTCATCACGGGTCCCTTCTTGACAGCTTCGGGGATGCTGGCCATCTAAAAGAATTTCCAAGATAGTGAGTAGCGAATAATAACTCAGCTAAAAAGATAAAACTTGGGCAGAATTTTAAATCCTAGGGTATTTTCTATGCTTAATTCTTGGAATTTCCTCTGAGTGGAACAAGTAGCTCTTGGTTTGCAAGGTAGTTCGTTGGTCCCATCTGCTACCATGATTTTCCATAAGACTTTCTAAGTCCTAGAACTATTGAAGCTTGATCTTTCTTCCTTTGGGCTTCTTCGGGGAAATCTTGGAATTCCTTGTGGTGCTGAACTTCTTCGTTTCGAATTTAAATGAAAGGAAGAACAGGTGAATGACTAGGTAAGAAGTTACGAGGGGATAAGTGATACGTCTCAAACGTATCTATAATTTTTGATGCTCCATGCTTTGTTTTACACCATTTGCCTATTGTTTCGTTACACTTAGTGGCATTTTTATACGCTTTCCGGAACTAACCTATTAACGAAGTGCCACAGTGCCAGTTCCCTGTTTTCTACTGTTTTTGGTTTCAGAAGTGATACACAGGAAATATTCTCCGAATTGGACGAAACAAGTTCCTGAAGTCATATTTCATCGGGGAGCTCCCAAACATCCGAAGACCTGACGGAGGGGGGCCACGAGGCCCCCACACACAGGGGCGGCGCGGCCTAGCCCCTGGCCGCGCCAGCCCCGTGTGAGGCCACGTGGTCCACCCTCTGACAGCCCCCTTTCGCCTACATATACCCCCTGACGAGAAAAACCTAAGCCCCCCGATCAGATTTCCAGAAAGAGTTCCGTAGCTCCGCCGCCGCCACCGACGAATTTCGGGGGACAGAAGTCTCTGTTCCGGCACCCTGCCGGGACGGGGAAGTGCCCCCGGAGCCATCTCCATCGGTCTCCATCGCCGTCTTTGCTGTCTCCATCGACCTCACCGCCATCTCCATCAACCTTGCTGTCTCCTATGATGAGGAGGGAGTAGTTCATCCCCGGGGCTGAGGGCTCTACCGGTAGCTATGTGGTTCACCTCTCTCTCCCATGATGTGATCTTTATGTGATCATGAGCTTTGTATCATGTTGAACAAGTACATGTTATTATTCAGATATTTTGTGTACTCTAGTGATATTATTAAAGTAATCTATTCCTCCTGTTATGGTGTAACGGTGACAGTGCGTGCATCATGGTGGTACTTGGTTTAGTCTACGATTGTGATCCCTTGTGGATTATGAGAATAATTATTGCTATGATAGTTTGAGTGATTTATTCCTCCTTTCATGGTGTAAAGGTGTGAGTGTGTGCACCGTGTTAGTACTTGGTCTAAGTTGCAATGATTTCTATCTTGAATTGTGATCTGATTTGTTTATCGCTATGAGTGGTGTTTGTCAAGTACTTGATGAACTTTAAGGGGTGCTTCCGTAGCCACTACACAGTGATTAGTGTTATTCAAAAGGAGAGTAATTTAGAGTACCTTAGCAAGAGAAGTTACTTGTTCATTCATGTTACATTGTTGGGAGTGTGTCCACTAGTGAAAGTATGACCCCTAGGCCTTGTTTCCAAGCTTTGCATACCGTTTACTTGCTATTTTGTTACTTGTTTGCTTGCAGCGATATTTACTTTAAATCACATTTGCTACTTATAATCATATATACCACTTGTATTTCACTATCTCTTCGCCGAACTAGTGCACCTATACGTCTGACAAGCGTATTGGGTGTGTTGGGGACACAAGAGACTTTCTGTATCGTAATTGCAGGGTTGTTTGAGAGGGATAGCTTTGACCTCTAACCTCCCTGAGTTCGATAAACCTTGGGTGATCCACTTAAGGGAAACTTGCTGCTGTTCTACAAACCTCTGCACTTGGAGGCCCAACAAGTGTCTACAAGAATAGAAGTGTGTAGACATCAAGCTCTTTTCTGGCGCCGTTGCCGGGGAGGTAAGGTAAAAGGTACTCGCATCCTCCTGTGTGAGTGCTCGGAGTTATTTCCTTTAGATTTTGCAATTACATCTTTTTGTTTCTTGTTTTTATTTTTCACTAGTTAGGCTTAATGGAAAATGAGTTCTATAGTCTTTTTCCTGAGTTTAGATATGAAGTGTTTGAAGAGAAAATTGAAAAACCTTTGGAGCTTAATTTGCATGCTAATAGTGATGTTAGTATGAATGTTTCGAACACTGTTATTACTAATGCTATAGAAAAGTCTAAGCTTGGGGAAGCTGGTTTTGTTAAGCATGATATTTTTAGTTCCCCAGCTTTAGTGGAGAAAATTTGCTTTGATGATATTTTATCTCCCATATGTGATGTTCCTTCTTATGATGATATGTTTGATGAGTATGCTTTGCGACATAGTAGTTCTCTAGCTTGTGATGATGAGTATAATATTTTCAGTTCACCTACTTTTGAGGAGAAAATTAGTTATGATTACAATATGCCTCCTATTTATGATGATTATGGTGATGAGAATAATTATTCTATTGAATTTGCTCCGACTACTATTGTTCCTGTGGTGAATATTAATTCTTTTATGCATGTGGCTCATGATAGGGATGTTTTATGTGATAGTTATGTTGTTAATTTTATTCATGATGCTACTGAAAGTTATTATGAGAGAGGGAAACATGGTTTGATGGATCTCAATAATATTAAGTTTCCCCTCTTTATGTTGCAAATCTTGCAGTGGCACTTATTTTATCTATCCATGCTCGCTACTATGTGCCTCGTTAATTTATTTTCTTACAAGATTCCTATGCATAGGAAGTGGTTCAGATATAAATGTCTTTCACACTTGCTTTTTGATGCTCTCTATTGCTTTAAGTTCCTATATGGCGCATTTGCCTCAAGCTTTTATATGGCGCCCACATGAGCATCTTTGCAAATTACTGCGCCCAGCTCAAAGGCGTTAAAGAAAAGCACTCTTGGGAGATAACCCATTGTTTATTTTCAGTACCTTTTCTTTTATTTGAGTCTTGGAAGTTATTACTACTGTAATAACCGCTCCTTATCCTTTTTATTTCGTTGTTGTGCCAAGGGAAGCCTCTAATTTGAGTGAGGTAAGATTTGGGGATGTTGCTGTCCTGAAACTGTTTTCGGTGCTGCACCGTAAAAATTCGTATAAATTCTCTGTTTATCATTTGGACCTGCGATTTCTTGTGCATATGCCCCAGGTTATATCCAAACTTTTCTTAGTTGAACACTTTTTGATTTGAGGAACATAAAATCCCTCAAAAATTCGTCCTTTGTCAGCTGTTCAGTTTTGACAGATTTCTGCCAATATTTGTTTTTGCCACTTTATCGCTTTCTTTTGGGTTCTTTTTGATCATGGAACTCTTGTGGAAGTTGCTACAGTAGTATATACTTTATATGTGGTGGTTTTGGGTTGAAACCTGAAGCTAAAGGAGGTTGAATATATTTTATGCTTACACTAATGTTGCTAATAGAATTGTGTTTAGTTTTGTATGAAGGAAGTTTTCAAGTGTAGGGATTGGAGAATGATGAGATGAGTTGAAGAATGGACAAAAGCTCAAGCTTGGGGATGCCCATGCATCACCCCAAGAAATATCCAAGAAGTACAAGCGTCAAAGCTTGGGGATGCCCCCGAGGCACCCCTTTCTTCATCGGCAAAAATCAGGTCACCTTTCAAGACACTATATTTTTATTGCTTCATGCACTATGTGTTTTTCTTGGAGCGTCAGTTGTTTTAGTTTTCTTAGTTAGTTTAGTTTAGTTTGCTGCAATAAATGGTTAGATCACATCATGTTTCTTTTGGAGGAGATGAACTCATTTTCATTTGCTAAGAACACTCAGTTTTTCACTCTTATCGTTCACCGAGTGTTCTTCTTTTTCTGCTACTGCTTTTGGTTTTCGTTTTCGCCTTGATTTGCATTCAGATCTTGTCATATCTTTTCATCAAGGTGTATTTTTGCCTCTGATCTTCATTGGTTTTCATCAAAAGAGGTGTTTATAAAAATTTCAAATGGTGTTGGAAAAGAGAAAAAGCTTTGTGCAAAATAGTGGTACAAGAAGGAGCTTGTGTAGACTGCGGCTTAGGCTTTTTCATGTCATGCTTGATGTCTTTTTGATAGTATGCTTAGTGGTTTTGCTGTAGCATGACTTGTCTCAAATAACTGAGATTGCTTAATGAGCCTTTGAAAAAATCATGCGTTGTTTTTATTGTATGGAAGCATTATTTTGGTTTTCTCCTTGATGCTTTATTTGGGTTGACTTGGCGCATGCTCACACATGTTAGACTCTTCCAAAGTCGCCTTTAGCCTTCATGATCATTTAGTTTTTGACTTTTGATGCCATCGTATGCTTCTTTTAATGTCGCTTTGTCGCTTTGCATGATTATGGCCATTATTGCTCTCTTAGTTGGTCGCTCCCAGTCTTTTGCTAGCCCTCACCTTGTACTGAGTATGAGCTCTACTCGTGCATCCAACTCCTAAAAGCCAAGTTTTCCATTGTGTCCACTATAAATTCCTATGCATGGTATTTGTAAGCCATTCCAAAGTAAAATTTTCGTGTGCTACCTTTCAAAAACCTTCAAAATACTTCTCGTTTTGTGACACTGTTTTCAGCTCATGGGGACGTAGTGGTCGGATTTGCTATCTTCCATATTGTTTATTCCAAAAAAAAAAGAGAAAAAAGAAAAAAAGGCACTCCTCCAAAGTATGTGAATGTTGGTGGGCACCCGATGGAATCGGTTAGCCATGGTATGTGAAAGGAAAAGGTGAAGAGGAGTGCCAAGTTTTATAAAAAGAGCACGAAGTGCCAATCTCTCTCTCAAAAACTTGCTTTATTTTTGTATGGAAGATAGTAAGAACCCCATTGCCAGTCGTTGACAAAGACAACCACCTCTCAAAATCAAGTTTTATCTCTGTTTTACAAATGAAAAGCTCTAGCACATGTTTAAATCACTGCTTCCCTCTGTGAAGGGCCTTTCTTTTACTTTTATGTTGAGTCACCACCTTCTTTCTTTATGCACCATTAAGAGAGCATAGTTGTCATTCTTAGTGTGATATGCATTGTCCCAAGGTTCATTGATTGACCCATATGATTGGTTTCACTTGTTCTTAAATTATTTGTATCTAGTCGCCCTCTTAAACTTTGAGGTGTCCTATGCATTTATGTTTTGCTCTCTTTGAAGGACAAGCTGAAAACCATTTGTATGTTTTTCCTTATGATTTGAACACACGTTTGACTTTCATTGTTTCATTATCATGATCTTTTGTTTGTGTTCATTTGCATGTTTACAACATGGTTGCTAAGTTCTTATTGTCATGATTATATCTTTCATGCCCATGTTTTAAGTTCTATTGATCCCAGCTCATCAATGCTTACATATATGATCAAGATTGTGTAGGTGCATGTCACCTCAAAAATTATTCTTTTGTTATCACTTACCTACTCGAGGACGAGCAGGAGTTAAGCTTGGGGATGCTTGATACGTCTCAAACGTATCTATAATTTTTGATGCTCCATGCTTTGTTTTACACCATTTGCCTATTGTTTCGTTACACTTAGTGGCATTTTTATACGCTTTCCGGAACTAACCTATTAACGAAGTGCCACAGTGCCAGTTCCCTGTTTTCTGCTGTTTTTGGTTTCAGAAGTGATACACAGGAAATATTCTCCGAATTGGACGAAACAAGTTCCTGAAGTCATATTTCATCGGGGAGCTCCCAAACATCCGAAGACCTGACGGAGGGGGGCCACGAGGCCCCCACACACAGGGGCGGCGCGGCCTAGCCCCTGGCCGCGCCAGCCCCGTGTGAGGCCACGTGGTCCACCCTCTGACAGCCCCCTTTCGCCTACATATACCCCCTGACGAGAAAAACCTAAGCCCCCCGATCAGATTTCCAGAAAGAGTTCCGTAGCTCCGCCGCCGCCACCGACGAATTTCGGGGGACAGAAGTCTCTGTTCCGGCACCCTGCCGGGACGGGGAAGTGCCCCCAGAGCCATCTCCATCGGTCTCCATTGCCGTCTTCGCTGTCTCCATCGACCTCACCGCCATCTCCATCAACCTTGCTGTCTCCTATGATGAGGAGGGAGTAGTTCATCCCCGGGGCTGAGGGCTCTACCGGTAGCTATGTGGTTCACCTCTCTCTCCCATGATGTGATCTTTATGTGATCGTGAGCTTTGTATCATGTTGAACAAGTACATGTTATTATTCAGATATTTTGTGTACTCTAGTGATATTATTAAAGTAATCTATTCCTCCTGTTATGGTGTAACGGTGACAGTGCGTGCATCATGGTGGTACTTGGTTTAGTCTACGATTGTGATCCCTTGTGGATTATAAGAATAATTATTGCTATGATAGTTTGAGTGATTTATTCCTCCTTTCATGGTGTAAAGGTGTGAGTGTGTGCACCGTGTTAGTACTTGGTCTAAGTTGCAATGATTTCTATCTTGAATTGTGATCTGATTTGTTTATCGCTATGAGTGGTGTTTGTCAAGTACTTGATGAACTTTAAGGGGTGCTTCCGTAGCCACTACACAGTGATTAGTGTTATTCAATAGGAGAGTAATTTAGAGTACCTTAGCAAGAGAAGTTACTTGTTCATTCATGTTACATTGTTGGGAGTGTGTCCACTAGTGAAAGTATGACCCCTAGGCCTTGTTTCCAAGCTTTGCATACCGTTTACTTGCTATTTTGTTACTTGTTTGCTTGCAGCGATATTTACTTTAAATCACATTTACTACTTATAATCATATATACCACTTGTATTTCACTATCTCTTCGCCGAACTAGTGCACCTATACGTCTGACAAGCGTATTGGGTGTGTTGGGGACACAAGAGACTTTCTGTATCGTAATTGCAGGGTTGTTTGAGAGGGATAGCTTTGACCTCTAACCTCCCTGAGTTCGATAAACCTTGGGTGATCCACTTAAGGGAAACTTGCTGCTGTTCTACAAACCTCTGCACTTGGAGGCCCAACAAGTGTCTACAAGAATAGAAGTGTGTAGACATCAATAAGTATGTAAAGTTTTTAGCTTAGAAATAAGAGTAAGTCCTATTTTCTAAGGGGTCTTTGTCCAATCCTAGGGGTTACGATCCTAAGGGCAACACAATGCTCTGATACCACCTTGTAGCGTACCTGTGCTTTATTTTGTGCTAGTCCAGGATCACTTACCAGCACACACAGTACTAGATGAAATATCAAGAAACAAGGGTCATTTTATTACATCGCATGATCCATCTATTACAAATGAGAACTTTACAATGCTCATAACATAGAGCTTTCAGAAATTACAGCGGAAAACGAATCTAGCATGGAGTCCTTCTTCTTCATGTGCCACAGGCGAACATGTTGCGGATAGACTCGTAACCCTGTCGTACCTTTCTTAACGTCAAAACCTGCAACATGAAACGTTGCAGCCACAAAGGGTCAATACACTTGAATTGTATTGGCAAGTTGTCATTATTTGGTGGACACCAATGGAAACCTAACACTTACATGAATATTTGGCTAGGTGGATCTGCAAACCTATTGCACTAAGCAAAACTTATCCTATCACTCCTTGAGCAAAACCTTTAACTGACTAACTAGACTTGGGTGATCTATCCCTGTGATAACAGGCCGTAGTTATCGTACGGGACACTCTGGTCGACAGACACCTAACGACCTGACTTGGGTGAGCTATCCCTGTGATAACAGGCCGTAGTTATCGTACGGGACACTCTGGTCGATAGACACTTACATCAAGGTCAAAACTTTAAGTACTACATATGGACACCCATCCATATTCCCATGTTCAAACCACAAGTTTTAGTTTTAAGAAATTGGCATGATGAGATCCTTGAACAGTTTCGAGGTCATGTCGCTCAAAATTGTCCGTAACCGGGGACACGGCTAAGTACTTAGTTCTAACACTCTGCAGAGGTCGTGCACTTTTCCCACAGGACTTAGTTAACCTATTTTGCCGTGAGACTCATTTTGCCTCAAACGACCAAGTGAAAACTAAGACGAGGCCTTTCAGAAACATTTCCTCAGACCAAACGGACGCGTTCCCGTAGTCCACCCACTGTCCGCCTGGCTTGAGTTCCTGCAACTTACTTAACCAAGACAGAGCCCATATTGTCTTGTGGTTGCACTGGAAGCTTCACGACATTGAACGTCTCAAATCTCTTTGTTCCTGGGTGGCCGTCCACAAGTGCGATACACACGGTAATGCCCCGGTGTAACCACTCAACATACCCCTTTCCAGCCATTTCCACCCAGGTGATTCGTTAAAGCTTAGTTGTTTTCTTAGTTTTTGGAAAACAAGGTTTTTCAACACTTAGTCAAAACATGTGATATCCCTTCATCAAAACAAGTGTAAAGCAACCTATAGCAGCAGCAGTTCTAATGGACAATGCAACAGCTAGACAAAAGACTTAACAAAGAAACAACGCTACTAAGACATAAGCTATGGTAACACCTACACATGCATCTTCTACTACAATGCTACAAGTGACAAAATACTTTTGTAGGACAGGGAGATGATGACACTTGCCTTAGTAAACTTCTGAAGATTGTACTTCTGTTAACACACGTAGCTCTCCGTACAACTATAAAGTAGAAAAGGAACACAACATAAACATACCATACAAACAACAAATCAAACAAGACAATAAACGTGTTCATTCGTTTTGGCTTAGTCTTGATCGGTCTTAGTGATATTTGGGCAAAAGATTGGACATGAAGTTGGTATGCTAGGGATGGAGATCATTGGCTAAGGATTGATGATAGCCTTATAGATAGTTGTCAATACTTAGTAGAAAGTAGCATCAAAGAGTTTTATAGATTTGGTTGGAGTAGGTGGGTGGATAAAAATTCTAAGTCTTGAGATCCATCTCTTCTATCTTCTTGACTTGGCTTATTGGTCTTGGCCTTCTCATTTGACTTTGTCTCTTGCCTGTTTTTCCAACTTGCTCTTCATGGTCTTGGTATGGAAGACATCATTGCCACCGTGTTGGAGAGGTAATCAAAACACTTAGAGAAATTTTTGGGTAAGAGAAGGAGTTGGTAGTTTTCACTAAGACATGGTAGGCATCAAGGATTCGTTAAGACTTAGTGTTTTTCACACGTCTTTGGTTTAGTGGAACAGAACAAATAGCACAAAAGTGCACGATAGGAAAATTGATATTTGCTAAGTGTAACACACTTTATGCAAAAGATTAAATAGTGGAGTTGATCTAGGAAAAGTGTGAAAAGATGTGAGGGGTTACTCCGGTGATTTCCTAATATCAAGCCAATTCAATTTTACAAAAGGAATTTATACCTAGAATAAATGTAGGATTAAATCTAGGAAGGTACTCAATTCACCAATTCGAAATTGAATACTTTACAAAGTTGTTTAAACAAATCCTACAGTGATTCTACAGGATAGAGGATAACCACAGGATCCTATTGCAAAAAATAATCAATCAAAAAGGATTTGTAGATTTTGAACTATATCAAAAATACTCAAACTCTCATATTCAAATTTGAATATTTTGAAATAGTTAGAAAGTTACTTTTTATTACAGAATGGTGTTCTAGACAGTCTTAGGAATCCGTAGAGATATTATTTGCAAATTTTGGATAAACAGATCTAAAGATATTGATTTTTCAATCTACCGGGGATTGGATCCCAATTCGAAAATAGATTCAAATTTAACCCATAAAATATAAGATTTTATGGTACTACTGGATTGTACAAGTCCTAAGGTTTCCAACGGTACCAAGTTTGTGATTTTTTGGATCTACAGATAAAGAGTTATGAATTTTACAAGATTCAAACTAGATCTGATTCAGAAATCTAATTTGGAAACCATTTGATTCGGGCAGGGCCACGTGGCTTGTTCCTATTAGTCGATACCGGTTCGGCCGGATCGAGTTTGTGAACCGTGCGATTAAAATGGATCTGGACGGCTCAGATCTGAGCATACCCATTCGAATAAGTGATCTAATCTTATGCGTTCGTTTCAGATCCGACGGCTTGCAAAGAAGAAAGAGGAGGTGCTCACCGCGGCTAGGGTTTCCGGTCGTCGGCGGCGAGCTTGCGCACTGGAGAAGGTTGCCGGCGACGTTCTGCGGCTTGCTGGTGGCGATGGAGGTGCATACGGGGTGCAGAAGACTTCGTCGGGCTCGGGAGTGTGGTCGAGGTGCTGGATTGCGTCCTGCAGCGAGGTGGAGATGCGGCTGGGACTGCTCCGCGCGGTGGTGTGCTTCGGGTGGAGTTGCTTGCTTCGTTTTGCTGCGAGTTTGGAAGATTGGTAGATATCAGCAGATGCGCCAGATCCTGGGAAAGCGAACGGTACCAGAGAGAGGGCTCGGAATACCTGCGGCTCGTCGGATTCAACGAAATACGGCGGCTGCTTTGGATTCCTCCGGCGAGCGATTTTAGGGGCTAGGCGGAACAATCGGGAGCGGGACCAAGGGGGAAACAGAGAGGAGGGTCGGGGCCTTTTATAGGCACGGGCTGGGGTCAAAATGGGCAGGAAGTAATGCGCAGTGAAGAGGGGAGTAATCGGGCGGGAGGCTCGGTCTTCGGCGAGATTAGCGGACGGAGGTGGAAGACGACTGACGGGCGGGGCCCACTGTCAGTGAGAGGGAGAGGGGGAGAATGTAACGGTTCGGGGTAGCTTCCTGGGCGGCGGGCTCATTTCTGGTACCGGGCCAAAAGGTTCCCCCGGGGCCCATTTAGTATTTTTATTTTCTTTTCTTCTTTTCTTTTTCTGCTTTCCTATTTCTTTCATAGATTTTGCATTTCAAATTCAAACAAGGTCAAACCAAATGCAAAAGTTTTCTAAAATCAAAAATAACATTTCAAAGCAGTAACAAACATGTTTTCATAAACATAACTAATTTCCAATTAAAGCTCTATAACTTAGCCAAAGGGCTTAATTGCATAAGTAAAGCAAAAGTTTTAATTCCTTGCAAATTTTCAATCAATTCCAAACTTTTCAAAAGTCTTTTCACATTCCCAAGTTTTGGGATGTTACACTTGGGATGCAGGTGGATGGCCTGGATCCCGTAAGTCTCCAGGATCGCCAGGAAGAAGGGGGAGAACGGCGGCAGCAGGCCGGCGAAGACGGAGAAGAGGAAGAAGGGCTGCGCCGTCGGGGGCAGAGTGTGCCACGGCGCGCGGCCGTGCCAGATGCGGGTGGCGCCCCACTCATTGTTCTTGCTCCCGACCATCTCTCGGACGGTCTGGAGCTCGCGGCTGCTCTTGATGCGGGAGTCGAGCAGGGGCGCCGCCGGCCGCGGCACAGCTGCGGAAGACCTCGCCGCTCCGACGGCCCTGCGCGGTGCCATGGATCTGGGCGGGGGCGAGTTGCAGCGAGAGGATTGGAGGCTAGGAAGATTTGGATGCGCAAGATCTTCAGGAGGGAGGTGGCGGCGGCGATGTGCTATGGGAAAGAGGAAGGAGCCTTCTCTGCCAAGCTTTTAAGGGGACGGCCAGGGCGCGGTTTCCGAAGCGTCGGCCTCGACGCGACGGTTCGAGAAATGCCCGTTACCCCACCCACTACGCACAATCTCCACGCTGCTTCGCTTCGCCAACTGCAAGGGCGCCACGTGCCCACGACCTCCGTTTCTTCACATGGTCCTCTGACCACGCGGTTGACGCGTGCCGTTGGAGGGCCCAGCAGCTTCGGGGGCCCCCGGCCCTTCGCTTCCTCAAGAGGGCGCGTTCACGGGCCGGGCTCCCGGGGGCTACTATCGGTGTTCTGGATACCGGGGTATCCCGATCCACCTGCTCCTGGGACCCATCATCGGCTCATCTTCAGCCCAGGGGAGAATCAACGACTCAAGCTACAGAGAAGACCCTCACGAGGAGGCGCCTCGTGAGGAGAACGACGGTGGAAAACGCTAAGGACCAGAAGACCTCCTCACGAGCCCCCACTGGTGAGGAGAGAGAGACCAAGTCCACGCCAGCTCAGCACGATTGGCGTGCGGAGCAAGAAGATGAAGGACAGAAGACCGCGTACCGCCCACGCTACCCCCGACAGGGAGGAGACCAACTTTCACTGTGCCTGCCCAAAGCGGTACAGTGGTTGTTGGCCACCCCCCTAAAAATAGCGTGGACGGTGCAGGGCGCCAGAGGAGGACGTCAGCTTCCTCCACCCACTCCTGTGGACCGGCGCCACTACCCTACGAAGACCACGTCTACAGAAGAGTGTAGTCTACAGCTGTCCACCCTCCTTGGCCGTGTGTGTGGCAACCCCTTCCCCAAGAAGATAAGGGGAAGGAGGACCTTGGCGCTATAAGAGGAGGGGAGGCCACCCCTTAGAGGGGATCGGATCTTCTCCAAGTTGCTAGCTGGGCACACAGGTTCTTCAACCTCTGGCCAGCTAGAGCTTTGTAATCAAGACCTTGTACTCTTCGCGAGGTGTCGCATTGCAATACAAGAAGGCAGGAAGTAGGGGTGTTACCTCACC
This sequence comes from Dactylis glomerata, assembly GCA_007115705.1. NCBI lineage: Eukaryota > Viridiplantae > Streptophyta > Magnoliopsida > Poales > Poaceae > Dactylis > Dactylis glomerata. The sequence continues at coordinate 3,759,372 of QXEO01002099.1, forward strand.
ACGAGGGCCCTGAACCTGGGTAAAGCTCGGCGTCTCTCTCTCTGCAGTGCGTAGTGCGTTCGATAGCTCGAGACTTCCGTCACCATGCTTCGTTGCGATCCTAGATCTCACACGTTCAGCCCCCTGCGTTCGAATCTTTGGGTCCGTCGCGTGGTACCCCGTGTTCTTGCGACACGAAATCCATCGACAGTATGGATTTTGTGCTAGGATTGCCAAAAACTAAACATGGTCATGATTCTATATTTGTGGTAGTGGATAGATTCTCTAAAATGGCACACTTTATTGCATGTCATAAGAGCGATGATGCGTCGCATGTGGCTAACCTGTTTTTCAGATATATTGTACGCTTGCATGGAGTGCCCAAGACTATTGTTTCTGACAGGGACGTCAAGTTCATGAGCTACTTCTGGAAGACCTTATGGGGAAAGCTAGGAACGAAGCTGCTGTTCAGCACTACATGTCATCCCCAAACTGACGGCCAGACCGAGGTGGTGAATCAAACTTTGTCACAGTTGCTGAGGACAATGATCAAGAAAAATCTGCGGGAGTGGGAAGATTGTTTGCCGCATGTGGAGTTTGCATACAACAGGGCAGTACATTCTACTACTCAGCTTTGTCCGTTTGAGGTGGTGTATGGCTTCAAACCTATTACACCACTATATTTGTTGCCTCTTCCATTGCATGAGAGAGTTAATATGGAGGCCTCAAAGAGAGCTGATTTTGTGAAGAAAATTCATGAGAAGACTCGAGAGGCTATTGAGAAGAAAGGGAAGAATACTGCTGCTGCTCGCAACAAGTCAAGAAAGTAGGTTCTTTTTCAGCCCGGCGATATGGTATGGGTGCACCTGCGCAAGGACAGATTTCCTTTGCTTAGGCGTTCCAAGTTGAGGCCCCGAGGTGCTGGTCCCTATAAAGTGCTTGCAAAGATCAATGATAATACCTACTCGATTGATATTCCTATTGCTGAGTTTGGTGGTGTTAGCAACAGTTTCAACGTTGCTGATTTATCACCATATGATGGAGATGACCTTGGAGCGTCGAGGTCGACGCCTTTTGAAGGGGGGGGGAGATGATGAGAACATCTCTACTACACAGCCATCTCCACCTACTGTTGATGATCCTATTGTTGCTGATCAAGATAAGTCCAATGACGAGATTCGGATTGGACCAATTACTCGAGCCCATGCTAAGTTGTTACAACAGCAGGTGAACTCACTCCTTGCTGAATCTGATATATATTGTAATGAGAATTTTATACTGCCTAAGTCTTTGTTCATATGTATGATCAGGTTCATTGGAGACGAAGGGGTTCGAGGGAGCGAGGAGATGCAACACATAGAGCACGACGTGGTGATCAAGCAAGAGAGCGCGAGGGAGGAGAGGGAGGCCGGCGCCACAAGCATGGAGAACATCACCACGTGAAGAAGATCAAGTCTGGATGAGCACGAGAACGTGATGGCGCACTAGGACTACCTATGACACGATGTCTACATGTCTAAAATTAGGCCGAACCCATATATGGGTCGGTATGTACCCGTTTAAGTCGAACCGAGTCAGTTTGGGCCCAAACCAGGCATGTTTTAGGCCAGGTCTTTGCTGAGGACGCCCAGCCACCTATAAGTAGCCCTGGGCACCCCCTCAATTAGGGTTAGACCACGTTTAGACTAAAGATTACTTCGTTGAACTGCTGTAAGCATTCATCTAAATTCCTCTGCACCAATTCATCTGGATTTGGTGTTATACTGCTGCAAGTTTAGTGTGATCTGTTGTTCCATTGGGAATCAGTAGATTGCAAACTACCGTTTCGTGGTCGATGGCTACGTGCGCAAGTGTGTGGAGTCGTGAATATCCTACAGGGTTTGAGAGCTGTTGCATTGGCATCAGGGTTCAAGCGAGGAGAGTTCATCGGTGATACCAAGTTATCCCCGACAATCATCCGCTGCTATCATCACGATCGCATCGCTCACGAGAAGGTCGGGCCACCCCATATCAGAAGCACTACAATGGAGGAAGTTATACTGAGGCCATCTTGAGGAAGAGTGGATGCTATAGTATATGAATAAACACCCACCTATTGTAATTGAATTTAGAAACTAACTATGGGTTCAAAAGATGACCCAGTGCCAAGTCAAATCCAAGGTGTGCTTACTACGAACCCAAAGACCTAGACTACCTACAACGGTTACTTTTAAGGGTGGTAGCCACCCAGATCCCTAAAACTAGGTATCCCAAACCCTTCTTTCTTAATCTCGGGGACGAGATTTCTTTTAAGGGTGGTAGTCTGTCACATCCCAAAAATTTGGAATGTGAAATAAATAAAATAGGAACCATATTTGCTTGTCTTTATTTAAAAATTTCATAGGGAATTAATTTTTTTTGATTTATTTAAAAGTATTATCAGAAAAACCATTTCAAACTTTCTATTATTCCTTGAAGAACTTATTTGAGAAAAAAAGAATTCAAAATACTATTTTGTATCTAATCAAACCTATGCAAGCTTCTTTGCAAAGGAAATTTATACAAATGATTTATATTAAATGAAGTTTGCATTACCAAAAACTTACTTGAAAATAAAAGTTTTTATAGAGTTTATTCTCCAAATTTTTAAAGGATTATTTCTAAGTCCTATTTCTATTTTAGATTATGCACATAGAGCCCTTTAAGCCAAATCATAAAGTTTTTCTTAAAAATCTTACTTTGTTTTGAAAACTTGTTTTCTTACTATTCTAGAATGTTGTCTTGAATTTTAGGAAATTTTACAAATTAGTTTGAATCAATTTGGATCCAAAATGCAAAAGTTATGAATAAATCAGAAAAACAGAAAAGAGAAAATGGTAGAACAAACAAAAATAAGTAAAAGAGCGATGGGAAACCATTCGGCCTGGAGCCAGAAGAGGCCCACGGCCCAACAAACCAAAATCCCAAACCGGTATCTTCTCCTCTATCCCCCTCACCGACAACTGGGACCCACTTGTCATCCCGCACCTCTAGCCGGATTTCTCGCCTGAGACTCACCCGCGCGCAATCTCCTCCCCTCTTCAATCCTCATTATTCCCTGCCCATTTCATCGCCGCGCCGCGCCTACTTAAACCCCCTCCTCTCCAGTTCCCCTCTTATTCCCGAGCCAATCGCGCCGCCGGGCCGTCGATTTTGCTCGCTGGAGTCCGCCTCTGTCACCACCGTTTCTTCATCAATTCAACCGTCACTGCAAGGTAGATCCACCCAGATCTGGTCCATACTTATCCCGGTTGATAAGGGGTGTCCCAATCTTCTCAGCGAGCGCAATGTAGATGGCGATGATGGTGATGAAGATAACTCGAGTGTCGCTGTAAACTCTCCGGCTAATCCCTGCTGCCAGCGCAACAGCTCTCAACCCTTTGGATATTTACAACGTCGCACGCTTGCGCACATAGCCGCCGACCACGAAGCGGTGATGCAATATACTAATTCCCAATGGAACAACAGATTACACTCAGACTTTCAGAAGAACAAACACCAGATCGATACGAATTGGTGCGAATAATTTCAGAGGAACACTTGGTTCTGTCTAGAAACTAGGGTTTTGTTTAAACGTGGTCTAAGCGACTTGAGGGGGCGCCCCTGGCTACTTAAGGGAGGCTGGGGCGTCCTCAGCATGGACCTGGCCCAAAACCAACCTGGTTTGGGCCCAAACTGACTCGGTTCGACTCAAACGAGTACATACCGACCCATACATGGGTTCGGCCTAATGTGGCACGCAGGCCATGAGTGTGGTGCGCCTTAGACGTGTAGACATCGTGTCGTAAGCTGTCCTAGTGCGCCATCACGGACTCTCTCTTGTCGTCTTGACGTTCTGGTGATCTCGTGGTGCGCCTGCCTCCCTCTCCTCGCTCGCGCACTTGATCATCAAGTCTGGCTCTTCTTGCTGTGACTCATCTCCTCCTCGTGCAACGCTCGTGTTATCAACAAACCTGATCATACATAGATGCATAGACTTAGGCAGTATAAAGTTCTTATTAAATAAAAGATCGGGTTCAACTAAGAGTGAGTTCACCTGTTGTTCCAATAGCTTTGCACGTGCTCTTGTAATTGGTCCAATCCTAGTCTCATTGGACTTCTTCGCAGCAACATCTTCATCAAAAGGAGTAGGAGATAATGGCGGTGTAATAGGGATGTCCTCATCATCCTTCCCCCTTCGAAAGGTGTCGACCTCGACACTGCAATGTCTTGACCTTCATACGGTGTCAAATTAGCAACGTTGAAACTATTGCTCACGCCATACTCAGCTGTAGGAAGATCTATCTTGTAGGCATTATCATTGATCTTGGCAAGAACCTTGTAAGGACCAGCACCACGGGGCAGCAACTTGGACTTACGTAGCTGTGGAAATCTATCCTTGCGAAAGTGAACCCAAACCATATCACCGGGCTGAAACAATACCTCCTTCCGCTTCTTGTTTGCACGATCTGCAGTATACTTGCCTTTCTTCTCAATAGCCTCTTTAGTCTTCACATGTATCTTCCTCACAAAATCTGCCCTCTTTGATGCCTCCATATTGACTCTCTCTTGAATAGGAAGAGGCAACAAATCAAGTGGCGTAATGGGTTTGAAGCCATAGACCACCTCAAAAGGACATAGCTGTGTGGTAGAGTGAACCGCCCTGTTATATGCAAACTCCACATGCGGCAAACAATCTTCCCACTCACGCAGGTTCTTCTTGATCATGCATCGCAACACTGTTGAAAGTGTGCGATTTACCACCTCCGTTTGACCATCAGTTTGGGGATGACATGTAGTGCTGAAAAGTAACTTCATGCCCAGCTTTCCCCAATGTGTCTTCCAGAAGTAGCTCATAAACTTCACATCACGATCAGAGACAATTGTCTTGGGTACTCCATGCAAACGTACAATGTCCCTAAAAAACAGGTTAGCAATATGCGACGCATCGTCGCTTTTTGGCAGGCAATAAAATGAGCCATTTTAGAAAATCTGTCCACTACCACAAATATAGAATCATGGCCTCTTTTAGTCCTAGGCAAATCTAATACAAAATCCATGCTAATGTCCTCCCATGGTGTAGTAGGTGCAGGTAATGGAGTATACAAACCGTGAGGCTTCAGCTTGGACTTCGACTTGTTGCATGTAATGCAGCGCTTGACGAACCTGTCCACATCACGCCTCATCCTAGGCCAATAAAAGTGATCAGCGAGCATGAGTAGCGTCTTCTCACGCCCAAAGTGACCCATCAAACCGCCAGCATGTGATTCCTGCAACAATAGCAAACACACAGACGATTCTGGAACACATAGTTTGTTAGCACGAAACAAAAACCCATCATGGATGTGATATTTATCCCATGCTTTCCCACCAGTACACATGCTATATGGCGCTGAAAAATCATGATCAGTAGCATATAAATCACACAAGCTCTCTAAACCAGGAACCTTGATGTCTAATTGTGTCAACAACATGTTCTTCCTAGATAGAGCATCAGCAACCACATTGTCTTTACCCTTTTTATGTTTAATTATGTAAGGAAAAGACTCAATAAACTCAACCCACTTAGCAAGACGCCTATGCAAATTAGATTGAGCTTTTAGATATTTCAAAGCTTCAAGATCAGAATGTATGATAAATTCTTTTGGCCACAAATAATGTTGCCAAACCTCAAGAACTCTAACAAGCGCATACAATTCTTTGTCATAAACAGGATAGTTCAACCTCGCACCACAAAGTTTTTCAGAAAAGTAGGTAATAGGCTGACCCTCTTGCATCAACACACCACCAATACCAATGCCACTAGCATCACATTCAATCTCAGATTGCTTATTAAAATCTGGTAGTGCAAGCAATGGTGCATAAGTTAAAAAACGTTTCAGTTCATCAAAAGCATGATCTTGGGCTGCGCCCCATACAAATTCAACGCCTTTTTTAGTTAACTCATTTAAAGGTGCAGCAACAGTACTAAAGTCTTTCACAAAACGGCGATAAAAACCAGCAAGACCATGAAAACTTCGTACTTGACTAACATTCATGGGAGTAGGCCAATTTTGAATAGCTTCAATTTTAGAGGCATCGACTTCTACTCCATTTTTAGAAACAACATATCCAAGGAAGATGACCTTATCTTTGCAAAATGTGCACTTTTCAAGATTACCATAAAGCTGAGAATTGCGCAACACTGGCAAAACTTGTCTAATATGATCACTATGGTCAGATTCATTGCGGCTGTAGATTAATATATCATCAAAATACACAACCACACACTTGCCAATAAAATTTCGCAAAACATGGTTCATTAATCTCATGAATGTACTAGGTGCATTAGTTAAACCAAAAGGCATGACTAACCACTCATATAAACCAAATTTTGTTTTAAAGGCAGTTTTCCACTCATCCCCCTCCTTCATCCTAATCTGATGGTAAGCACTACGCAAATCAATCTTAGAGAAAACAGCAGCACCACTCAACTCATCAAGCATATCATCCAAGCGCGGAATAGGGTGACGATATCGAATGGTGATGTTATTGATAGCTCTACAATGTACACACATGCGCCATGTACCATCTTTCTTAGGAACTAGAATAACAAGAACAACACAAGGGCTTAAGCTCACACGAATATAACCTTTGTCGAGTAGCGCTTGCACTTGTTTCTGAATCTCCTTAGTTTCATCGGGGTTGGTGCGGTAAGGAGCGCGGTTTGGCAAGGTGGCACCAGGGATGAAATCAATCTGGTGCTCAATGCCGCGCAAAGGAGGCAAACCAGCGGGGATCTCCTCTAGAAACACATCGTCAAATTCCTGCAAGACACTAGAAACACCAAAAGGAAGAGGAGTCATGTCGTTAGAAACCAAAATCTCACCCTTGTACATAAGCACAAGTGGCATGGCTGTAGGATCCTCTCTAAATTCTCTCATATCTTCTTTGGTGGCTAGCAGGACTAGAGAATTCACTCGCTCACTTTGGTGTGGCTCTCTCGATGTGGCTGGGTGGCTCTCACTCACCGAGGTAACAGTCTCTCGTCTGGCTACTCTCTAATTCTCATGTTCTAAGTTCACTTCAGTTTTCTGACGAGACTCATTTACAATATGCTGTGGAGACATAGGCTGCAAGTTAATTTTTCTGCCCTTGAACTCCAAATGATATGTGTTGGTGCGGCCATTATGTAACACGTTGCGATCAAACTGCCATGGGCGGCCCAACAAGAGGTGACAAACCGTCATAGGAACCACATCAAACTCAATGGAGTCCTTGTATGGTCCAATCTCGAAATCAACTCGCACCATGTGGCTGACCTTCATCTCTCCATTGTCGCTGAGCCACTGGATATAATATGGATGCGGGTGCGGGATGTATTTCAGTTTCAGCTTTGCACACAACTCTTTGCTAGCAAGGTTGCGGCAACTACCACCATCGATGATGAGTTTGCAAGCTTTGTCCGGTCCAAAAAGTGCTTTAGTTTGGAACAAATTGCACCGCTGACTTTCAGATGTAGGAGACACATTGAGCACACGCTGCGAGCAAACTATGTTATTGGCGGTGGAAGGATAGGCATCAACACCGTCATGACCAAAGTCATCATCATCGGAACCATCGGGATCATCATCATCACCTATCTCATATTCATTGGTGTCCTCATTGACGATCATGACTTTTCTATTGGGGCAATCCCATTTAAAATGACCTTTGCCACCACAAGTATGACACTCCATATCACGATTACGTGCTGTAGACATGTTTGAACCCCTACCACTAGCAGCAGGTGTGGATTTCTTTGTATTGGCATCAGATCGCGACGACGAAGGAGCACGAAAATCTGAACGAGAACTTGGTGTGGGTGCAGCAGGCCTGGGTGTGAAACAGCTGCCTGAAGTAGTACGAGCTTTAAACTGGGCTTCTTCGGCAAACTATGCTTCAGCTTCACGTGCATGATGTAGCAGCTCATTCATATCACGATACCGATGATGCCGAACAATGCTCTTAATATTATACTTCAGACCATAGAGAAAACGCTGCAAGGTCTGCTCAAGAGGCTCACGAAAGCGAGCTCGTTGTAAAAGCATCTCCATCTCCATATAGTACTCATTAATGGACATCGAACCTTGCTTCAATTGCTGTAACTTATCAAAAATGGAGCGGAGGTAGTTATGCGGAACAAAACGAGCCCGCATCACTTCCTTCATATGGCGCCAAGTTATAATGGGCAGCTCGTTGTTTTCTTGACGTGTTTGCACAACGCTGTCCCACCATCGCAAAGCATAGCCATCAAACTCTGAAGAAGCAAGCTTGATTTTCTTGTCCTCCGTATAATCATGAAGACGCCACAACTTCTCTATCTTCAACTCCCATGTGAGGTACTGTTCAACATCAGTACCACCCTTGAATTTGGGAATAAAAAACTTAGGCTTACCCAATCCATCATCCTGCTGAAAAGGAACTCGCTGGGCACCAAGGGGAACAAAACCACGGCCACGAAAAGGAGGACCATTGCCTCGGCCATTACCACGACCGGCTGCAGCAAAATCCTCATTGTCGCCATGAGCACTCTCATCATCAGCATCAATATGTGGTGGGGGTCGCTGCTCAACAGTAAGACGCAGCGCATTGACAGATTGTGTCAATGCCTGGATGCTAGTTTGGAGATCATTGACTTGCACTTGCATATTATTAACAGTAGCATCAGTGGCTTCTACTTTCATTTGGACAGCTTGAACATCAGAATCAATAGCGTCAGTTGTTCGTGTTATTATTCTTTCCAAATGATCATGAAGAGCTTCATACTCCTGCCATATGATAGGAGTATCATCAGGCTTTTTCTGAATCACATCAACATCACTAGCAGACATGATTAGTAGGTTAGTGCACAAACAATAAACGGGTGGTGGTTACGCTCACAACTCACTCAAAACTGAAAGAAAGAGGTATCTTACCGTTCCAAAGTGAATAATAAATGCTTACCACTCGTAGAGACTGAAACGTGCACGGATGTGATGAAGCGAATACCGAGGGTATAAGAAACTATCACACGACAAACCAGGGTATATGGTGGGGCTTGGTATGGATACCTAACTACACCGAAATACCAGTCCTAGTGTTGATCGTATGACAAAGACCCACGGAAACACACACGGTGGAGATAAACGGGGCAAAGCAACTCTGAAAAGTGAGCTCAAAAATATATAAGTGACAACGCACAGTAGCTCGTGTTGCAATGCACAACAGAGACGCTAGCACTGGCTCGACGAACAGGCACAAGATTGCGCACACGGCAGTAGCCTGATGAGCACGAAGTAGCTAGTCTCGTATGGGTAAGCTCCTAACACGATGTTGTAGACAGGCTGTAGCTAAAGCGATCAAAATCGTGTAGAAAGGACGCTATGTGGACACAGTGGTAACACGCTGTCGCGGCAGAGAAATCGACAAAAAACGTGTCGCGGCAGAGATATACGACGCCGGAAACGCACGGCAGCGCGATGGCGACGCGAAACGGACAAAGTAGTTTGTCTCTTTTTTGTTTTTTGGTATAACACTCACGCTAGAGCACAGAGATTGTCTGAGGTCCAGCGCCAAAAGCACGCCAGCGATCCAGTTTTTTTTTACTGAATCAAATTGGGCCAACAAATTGAGGCCTGTCTGGCGCTAGAGGCCAGACAGCATCTGCGCTGTGGCGAGCGCGCCCCGCGCCTGGGCGAGGATGGAGTCGCCCGACCCCAGACGGTCTTCGTCCTGGGGCGACGGGCGGGCAGGTGCTGTTTTTTTTTTGGTTGACTGGATCCGATCGGCTAGGTACGGGAGGACGCTGGGATCTGCTCGATTCCGCGAGCGACAGCGACACGAGGCCCGCGCTCGACCACAGAGATGGTCTGGGGTCGGGCGAGCGGGGCGTGGTTCCTTTTTTTTTACAATTCTGATCGGATCTGTGGTTTGCTCGATCGAGTACTTCGCCTGAAGAACAAAGTACACAGCCGCCGGCTTATGGAAGAAGCAGGAGATCAAAGATTGACCTCGATGCGATCTAGGCTATGGCGAAACTAAGAACCCTAATTTTTTTTGTAGGCTTTTTATGGATAGGACAAAAACAAAAACGAATTTATGGGGATGAATTTGTGGATGCTCACCGAGTAAACGCTGGAATCTGATACCAAGATGATAAGGGGTGTCCCGATCTTCTCAGCGAGCGCAATGTAGATGGCGATGATGGTCATGAAGATAACTCGAGTGTCGCTGTAAACTCTCCGGCTAATCCCTGCTGCCAGCGCAACAGCTCTCAACCCTTTGGATATTCGCAACGTCACACGCTTGCGCACGTAGCCTCCGACCACGAAGCGGTGATGCAGTATACTAATTCCCAATGGAACAGCAGATTACACTCAAACTTTCAGAAGAACAAACACCAGATCGATATGAATTGGTGCGAATAATTTCAGAGGAACACTTGGTTCTGTCTAGAAACTAGGGTTTTGTTTAAACATGGTCTAAGCGACTTGAGCGAGCGCCCCTGGCTACTTAAGGGAGGCTGGGGCGTCCTCAGCATGGACCTGGCCCAAAACCAACCTGGTTTGGGCCCAAACTGACTCGGTTCGACTCAAACGAGTACATACCGACCCATACATGGGTTCGGCCTAATTTGGCACGCAGGCCATGAGTGTGGCGTGCCTTAGACGTGTGGACATCGTGTCGTAGGCTGTCCTAGTGTGCCATCACGGACGCTCTCATGTCGTCTTGACATTCTGGTGATCTCGTGGTGCGCCTGCCTCCCTCTCCTCCCTCGCGCACTTGATCATCAAGTCTGGCTCTTCTTGCTGTGACTATCTCCTCCTCGTGCAACGCTCGTGTTATCAACAAACCCGATCATACATAGATGCATAGAGTTAGGCAGTATAAAGTTCTCATTAAATAAAAGATCAGGTTCAACTAAGAGTGAGTTCACCTGTTGTTCCAATAGCTTTGCACGTGCTCTTGTAATTGGTCCAATCCTAATCTCATTGTGTCGATGGATTTCCTGTCGCAAGAACACGGGGTACCACGCGACGGACCCAAAGATTCGAACGCAGGGGGCTGAACGTGTGAGATCTAGGATCGCAACGAAGCACGGAGATGGAAGCCTCGAGTTGTCGAACGCACTACGCACTGCAGAGAGAGACGCCGAGCTTTATCCAGGTTCAGGGCCCTCGTGGTGAGGTAACACCCCTACTTCCTGCCTTCTTGTATTACAACGTGACACCTCGCGAGGAGTACAAGGTCTTGATTACAAAGCTCTAGCTGGCCAGAGGTTGAAGAACCTGCGTGCCCAGCTAGCAGCTAGAGGAAGATGAAGATTCGATCCCCTCTAAGGGGTGTCCTCCCCTCCTTTTATAGCGCCAAGGTCCTCCTTCCCCTTATCTTCTTGGGGAAGGGGTTGCGACACACGGCCAAGGAGGGAGGACAGCTGTAGACTACACTCTTCCGTGGACGTAGTCTTCGTAGGGTAGTGGCGCCGGTCCATCGGAGTGGGTGGAGGAAGCTGACGTCTTCTTCTGGCGCCCTGCACCGTCCACGCTATTTTTAGGGGGGCGGCCAACAACCACTATGCCGCTTTGGGCAGGCACAGTGAAAGTTGGTCTCCTCCCTGTCGGGGGTAGCGTGGGCAGTACGCGGTCTTCTGTCCCTTATCTTCTTGCTCTGCACGCCAACGTGCTGAGCTGATGTGGACGTGGTCCCTTTCCTCACCAGCGGGGGCTTGTGAGGAGGTGTTCTGGTCCTTAGCAGTTTTGGTCGTCGTTCTCCTCATGAGGCGCCTCCTCATGAGGGTCTTCTCCGTAGCTTGGATCGTTGATTCTCCCCTGGGCTGAAGATGGGTCAATGAAGGGGCGCAGGAGCAGGTGGACCGGGATACCCCGGTATCTAGAACACCGACAGTAGCCCCCGGGAGCCCGGCCCACGAACGTGCCCTCTTGAGGGAGCGAAGGGCCGGGGGCCCTAGAAGCTGCTGGGCCCCCGATGGCACGCGTCAACCATGCGGTCAGAGGACCATGAAGAAGCGGAGGTCATGGGCACGTGGCACCCTTGCGGTTGGCGGAGCGAAGCGTCATGGAGATCGTGCGTAGTGGGTGGGGCAACGGGCGTTTTTCGAACCGTCGCGTCAAGGGCGACGCTTCGGAAACCGCGCCCTGGCCGCCCCCTTAAAGGCTTGGCAGAGAAGGCTCCTCCTCCTACCCACAACACATTGCCGCCGCCACCTTCCTGCTGAAGAACTCGCCCCCGCCCAGAGCCATGGCACCGCGCAGGGCCGTTGGAGCGGCGAGGTCTTCCGAAGCTGTGCCGCGGCTGGCGGCGCCCCTGCTCGACTCCCGCATCAAGAGCAGCCGCGAGCTCCAGACCATCCGGGAGATGGTCGGGAGCAAGAACAATGAGTGGGGCGCCACCCGCATCTGGCACGGCCGCGCGCCGTGGGACACCCTGCTCGCGATGGCGCAACCTTTCTTCCTCTTCTCCGTCTTCGCCGGCCTGTTGCCGCCGTTCTCCCCCTTCTTCCTGGCGATCCTGGAGACTTACGGGATCCAGGCCATCCACCTGCATCCCAAGTCCGTCACCCTGCTGGCGGTCTTCGCCTATGCCTGCGAGGCCTGGATCGGCATCAAGCCATCGGTGGTGTACTTTCGTCACCTCTTCTCCCTCCGGTCCTCTGGGCTGAACCAGAGTTCCGGATGCGTCTCCTTCATCGCCACCGCCAGAACGGAGGGCGACTTCATTGACTTGAAGTGGATGAAGAAAGTCGAAGACTTTCGGAGCCGCTGGTTCTTCATCGACATCCTCGAAGAATCGGAGCTCTTCCTCGTCACCGGGATACCTCCCGTCAAGCTCACCACCTGGGCCAGCGAGGTCCTTCCAGAGGAAGCCCTGAGGACGCTCCGCCCGCGAATCCGAGATCTCCGGCAGGCCGGCGTTACAGGGACCATGGTCGGGGTGGAGTTCGTCACCCGACGCATTGCCCCCCTGCAGGACCACCGCTGGGAGATCTGGAGGCACAGGGCCGGGGACGACATCAGGCTCCACGTCAGCGAGCTCAACGCCGACGCTCGAGAGGAGGTAATAAGAGCCTTTTTCTCTTTCGCCGCCATCCCCGCCATCCCGCGCAACGCCTTGCCGATCTACAATCTGGGCGCTCGGGAGACCAGCCGCGTTACGGCGGGGATCTTGAAGTTCAACGCCTGGGGCCCGTTCCATGCCGACGGCGTCGTGCCTGGTCCCCTCCTGAGCGCACCTGCGGCCAGCTCGGAGCAGGATTCGGCAGCAAGGGGAACGGGGCCCACGGCCTCTGGAGATGTTGACGACGATGACGTGGAGTCCGGTGAGCAACTGGTCCGCCGGAGGCGTCCCGAGGGCACTGTGGTGCTCTCGATCCTGCTCTTCTTCAGCCAGCTGGCCGAACAGCTGGACGGCGCATCGGCGAAGGTCCTGGAGCTCATCGACACCGAGTGCCGGGAGCTGCTGGGGCTTGCGGGGACGTGCATCTTCTCCAACCTCCAACGCCTCCGCCCCGACCTCAACCTGGAAGAGGTACTGCGGAGGCCGTCGCCTCCACCGCCAGGAACTCCTGACCGCGCGGCGGTGGCCAGGGCGGGGCGGTTGGACATCGCCCTGCGATGGCTGCAGGCCATCTACACTCGCCCCGGTGCACCTGCCGCCGCGGACCAGGAGAGCTCCTCCAGCGGTGACACCTCTGGATCCGGGGAGTTTGGCAGCGAGGACGCTGGGGAGGAGGACGATGGAGCGATGGAGTCCAGTGGGGAGGCATCCTCAGGCTCTAGCTAAGGCACCGGCGATGACGAGGGCGACGCGGCGGTCGCTCAGTAAGCTCCTCCTAGACCTCCTCGAGAAGAACCGAGTTAACTGCACACTTGGCAGCCGTCAGACATTGCCTTGCTGGGCCATTTTAAGTTGTAATCGTACTTAAGGCGTTGTTTGCCGAATTATCCTTGTTTGCACCCCTGCGCAAATTTCCTTGTCTCGCTTTTGTCTGGGGAATGCTCTACGCCGTCCAGGGGCCAGCCTCCGAGCGGGACAGCAGCCTGACGCTTAGTATGCAGCTCGTGGTGCAATGCTAGCGGGTGCTGGCGCTCCAGAGGTGACTGTAATGGCATACATGACTATTTCCCTGCAGCCCCCCAGGCGTCCAAACACAACAAAGGCGATTCCAGGAGAAGAAACACAGGGCCGCAGACAAGGATAGCAGAATATCTGGTGAAAATGGGCACGAATAGTGCGACCCTCGCGCGCTCATGCACTTTCATTCGAGCGTCGCTCGAGAGGAGAGAGCACCATGGATCGTATGAGATGACTGTAATGGGTCCCTTCCCTAGTCAGAGCTCGATCCGTTCTGGGTTTTGCGGGCCTGCTGTTTTCCGGGCGAAGGCCCCAGCGCGGACACCGTGCTCCGGCTCTTTCTGAAAGGCAGTCGAGCGAAAACTCACATTCGCGTTAAGCCGCAGTTATCGGAAATTGCGAGGCTGGTGAAGCCAAGACTCACGATTCCAGGTGATTTCTATAGATTAGAAAAGGTCAATGACGAGTGAAACTGCCGTTACACTTTGTTCCTTGCGCAGATGAAGGGCTCCGTTTCCTCAGCCGAAGGCAAGGGGGTGACGCCCCTTAAGCCCCCCTGCCTCCTCTTCGAGCACCTGGGGACGGGGCCATCGAGGGAGGCGTAGGCGTACGCACCCTCTGGCTCAGGTCCCAGGGATGCGTATCTGTCGAGGAAGCGCTCGCAGAGGTCCCTCCAGGACGAGATGGACCTTGGCGGTAGCTGGTAGAGCGACCGGCGAGGCTCTCCCTTTGTTGCCATCATGAACCAACTGGCCATGACACGCCCGTCGCCTCCCGCCGACCGTATACCGGCCGCGTATTGCTGCAGGAACTCCACGGGATCGGAGGTTCCGTCATAACGCGCACCGATCTCCGGCCGGAAGCGAGACGGCCATGTTGCACGGCGAAGTGGCCCGGCGAGCGCCGCGAAGCCCTCGAAGCCGAGGTCACCGGGCGCTGGCGCACCCGCTCCAATGGCCTCCAGGCCATCGAGGACTTGAAGACGGTCTCGGCGACGGCTCGCATAGACAGCGCAAAGGCAAAGATGATGACGACGATCGTCACTCATGTCGGAGCAGATCTGGAAGAAAACACACCACAGCCCCCTACCTGGCGCGCCAAATGGCGATGGATTTCTTGTCGCAAGAACACGGGGTACCACACGACGGACCCAAAGATTCGAACGCAGGGGGCTGAACGTGTGAGATCTAGGATTGCAACGAAGCACGGAGACGAAAGCCTCGAGTTGTCGAACGCACTACGCACTGCAGAGAGAGACGCCGAGCTTTACCCAGGTTCAGCGCCCTCATGGTGAGGTAACACCCCTACTTCCTGCCTTCTTGTATTACAACGCGACACCTTGCGAGGAGTACAAGGTCTTGATTACAAAGCTCTAGCTGGCCAGAGGTTGAAGAACCTGCGTGCCCAGCTAGCAGCTAGAGGAAGATGAAGATTCGATCCCCTCTAAGGGGTGTCCTCCCCTCGTTTTATAGCGCCAAGGTCCTCCTTCCCCTTATCTTCTTGGGAAAGGGGTTGCCACACACGGCCAAGGAGGGAGGACAGCTGTAGACTACACTCTTCCGTGGACGTAGTCTTCGTAGGGTAGTGGCACCGGTCCATCGGAGTGGGTGGAGGAAGCTGACGTCTTCTTCTGGCGCCATGCACCATCCACGGTATTTTTAGGGGGCGGCCAACAACCACTGTGCCGCTTTGGGCAGGCACAGCGAAAGTTGGTCTCCTCCCTGTCGGGGGTAGCGTGGGCGGTACGCGGTCTTCTGTCCCTTATCTTCTTGCTCTGCATGCCAACATGCTGAGCTGATGTGGACGTGGTCCCTCTCCTCACCAGCGGGGGCTCGTGAGGAGGTCTTCTGGTCCTTAGCAGTTTTGGTCGTCGTTCTCCTCATGAGGCGCCTCCTCATGAGGGTCTTCTCCGTAGCTTGGGTCGTTGATTCTCCCCTGGGATGAAGATGGGTCAATGACGGGGCCCGGGAGCAGGTGGACTGGGATACCCCGGTATCCAGAACACCGACACATTGGACTTCTTCGCAGCAACATCTTCATCAAAAGGAGTAGGAGATAATGGCGGTGTAATAGGGATGTCCTCATCACCGGTACTCTTACGCGTCTTCTAACACCCCTCTTCGTCCAAATCTTGCAGCAGATCAAGCCCCGGCATCGAGTTCCGAAGCACACTGGTACCGTGTCATCTCCAGTCGACTCTCCATCTCACTGCCGGATGCAATCGATGACGTAGATCAAGCTCTCGAACTCATCGTGTCCCGCTGCACCCTGTCCACACCCCCGCAGCCGCCAGGGACCTCGGAATTGTCATTGTCGTCGACCACCTGGGCGCAGCACCGCCGGATATTTTCACCGGCGTAAGGATCTGACCGGCCGAAACCCTAGGTGACGTGGCAACATCTCACCCGTCCCTTGTCACTTAAATCCGATGACCACATTTTAATTTAATTCTAGAATGGTATGGTGCGATTTGAGCCCTTCGATCTAGATCTAACAGCCCCTGTCTGATCACTTAACCGAACCGGTATCGTCCAATTAGGACATGCCACGTGTCTGGCACGTCAGTAAATAGCCTCTGTTATTTGATAAGTAGCTAGAATATGTTTGAAACTTTGAAAATCATATCTTTTGATCTACTAATCCAAAATTGCAAATAATATGTCCCTGGAATCCTACAAATGTGTAGAATCCAATGGAACCAAAATATCTGTGAATTGAGCTAGTTGAAAACATTTAAATTCAAACATGTGAGTTTGAGTATTTTTGATATAGATCAAATTCTATAAATCCTTTTCAGTTGATTCTTTTTGCAGTAGGATCATATTGTTATCCTCTGTCTAGTAGAACCACTGCACAAATTATTTGGATCAGTTTTATCAAGTATTCAAATTCAAATGAGGATTTGAGTATTTTCTCTCTAGATTTATTTCTATAAATATCTTGGGCATATTTCCTTTTGCAAAATTGCTTACCTTGATACTAAAAACCCACCAGAACACTTCACACACTTTTTACACTTATTCAAAATTCAACTCCACTAGTTCATCCTATTTGCAAGCTATAGTTGTGTTATTTAAGCACCTTGCAAATATCAAATTCCTATTGGACACTTTGTGCTATTTGTCTATTGTCCCACTCTACAAATGGTGTGAAATATCCTAAGTCCTAATAACCATCCCACTCTACTATGACTTAGTGGAAAATCTTCTCTCTATCCTTACCCTAGTGCAAAACTATCAACTCCATCTTACCAAATCCTTCTAAGTATTTTGACTACCCCATCCAACAAATGACATAGAAGTTTTCCCATATCAATACCATGGAGAAGAAGTTGAAGAGAAGACAAGGAGTTGAAGGCAAAACAAGAAGTTGAAGAGAATACAAGGAGTTGAAGTCAAAAGAAGAAGATCAAGAGAAGAGAGCCCAAGTCAAGAAGATCAAAGTGTTAGACCTCATGACTTAGAATTTATCCATCCAACTTCTCAACCCAAGCCTAAGATTTCCTTGATGTTATTTTTCTTAAGTGTTTGACACATCCTAACCATTTAGAAAACCCCCATCAATCTTTAAGTCCTTGACTTAACCAATCTCTCCATCCTAATCAAGTCAACTTCATGCCACAATCTTTTGACCAATTATCACTAAGACAATTAAAGACTAAGCTAAAATAAATAAACATTTTTGTTGTCTTGTTTGATTATGTTGCCTTGAATGGTGTGTTTATGTTGTGTTACTTTCTATCTTATAGTTGTACGGAGAGCCACGTGTGTTGATTAAGAGAAGTACAATCTTCAGAAATTTCTAAGGCAAGTGTCACTCTTGTTCATAAAATTCCCAATATTTTACTATGCATGTAGTGTTTCCTCTTTTAAATAAATGCATGTGTAGATTGTTATGCTTGCTATCTCTATTTAGGATATCCCTGATTAACCTGCTAGAAGAAACACCATAAATGTAGATTGCTTAGTTGTGCTATACAATTCATGGTTGGGATTCCACATGTTCTTTTATTAAGTTTGAAAATTAGGTTTTGCAAAAACTAAGAAAACAACTGAGTTAATGAAACACCTAGGTGGAAATTGGTAAGATGGATTTATGTTGAGTGGTTACACTGGAGCCATCTCTATGGTGGTTGTGTGTATCTCACTTGAAGGACGGCCACCCAGGAACAAAGAGATTGGAGATGTTCAAGTCGTGAAGCTTCCAGTGCAACCACAAGTCATATGGGCTCTGTCTTGACCAATTAAGTTGTGAGAACTCAGCCAGACAGACAGAGGGTGGTAGTGATTTGTAGGATGGAGCGCATCCGGGTTGGTCTGAGGGATTGCTTCTGAAAGGTCTCGTCTTAGTCTTCACCTGGCCATTTGAGAAAAATGAGCATCATGGCAAAAAGGGGTTGACTGAGTCTTGTGGGAAAAGTGCACAACCTCTGCACAGTGTTAAAAACTAAGTACTTAGTCATGTCCCTAGTTACGGACAATTTTGAGTGACATGATTTTGAAGCTGTTCAAGGATCTCCTCATCCCAACTTCTTAAATTTAAAAACTTGAAGGGTTAATAAGGCATTGTTGTGTGATCATAATTATGTGCACCTGGTGGATTCCTGTGTGTGCATAATTAACTAGGAGCACCTGGTGGATTCTAGTGTGTCCAATAGTGCTTTAAAAGAGAAATGAGATATTTTGAAAAGTAGGATAAACAATTTCTTTTCTGCAAGCTTAGCCTAAAGATCCACTTAGCCAAATAATCATTTAAGTGTTAGGTTCCATTTGTGTCCACAAAAAGTGACATCTTGCCAATACAATTCAAATGTATTGACCCTTTGTGGCTGCAACATTTCATGTTACAGGTTTTGACAATAAGAAAGGTACGATAGGGTTACGAGTCTATCCGCAGCATGTTCGCCTGTGGCACATGAAGAAGAAGTACTCCATGCTATTTTTGATTTCGTTGTAAACTTTGATAGCTTTATGCTATGAGTATTGTAAAGTTTCTTTATGTAATTGCTGGATCATGCGATGTAATAAAATGACCTTTATTTCTTGATATTACATCTTAAACTGTGTGTGCTAGCGTTTGATCCAGGGACTAGCACTGAAAAGCACATGGATCATCATCTTTAAAAGGTGAGGTCACTACATCGGAACATGATCAACACCACTGTCATTGGTCTGAACACCCATGTCAACACGAACTGGAAGTGGAACACATGGAACACATGCTAACATATTATTCCCATCATCAATATGAGTCTTGACTTCAACCGGCTTGCCACTAACAAGAAGAACTGGCTTGTCAGCTACAGGATTGGCTGAAATAATATCACCATCGACGCTTTTCGCATCATGCTCCTCATGTTGCACCTTAGCTAGCCCTGGTTGTGGCTTAGCTTTATGCAACTTCTCCTTGCGAACCACCAACACAACATCAGACTTGATTTGATCATCACTCATAGGCTTCAAAGCCCGTTGTTTGCCATCATGCATAAAGGAATATGTATTTGCTCTCCCAGCATGCATAGCATTGCGATCATACTGCCATGGACGTCCAAGTAACAGCCCACATACCTCTAATGGCAATACATCGCATTCCACCTCATCAAAATAGTCATCAACTGTAAATGGCACATGTACCTTATGAGTAACCTTCAGCATACCACAACTATTCAACCACTCAACATGCTTAGGTTCAGGAATACGCCATGTGGACAACCCCAATGATGCCACCATTGCCTTACTAATGCCATTACAGTAGCTACCACTGTCAATGATCAGCTTGCACGCTTTCTCCTTGATGGTGCACTATGTATGAAACAGGCTCCATCGCTGATTCCGTACCACCGCCTTATCACCCGTAGCCAATTTGTGAAGCTGAATACTCATACCTCTCAATGGTGTGTCATCTTCATCAACCTTGGCTTGTACCTTTGGAACAACCATCTTGTCCGACTTCATGGACTTGTCTAAAAATCGAGTACGCAGAAATTGCTTCAAATCCTCCCAACTAGATGTTCCAACTATGATGCCCTTTGCGCACCTTTCTTCACGCCACCAAGTAACCACCTGCGCATCCACACGCCGATGGTCAAGTAGAAATTCAGTATGACCGCCAAACTTGCTATCACAAGCATGACATTGTGCAAAGCCACACTCCATGTGAGATTCCCAAGACTCATAATCTGTGAACTTTGCAGCACTGTCCTTCATGTAGAGCTGTGAAGGGATGCGCGAGGGGAATGAAGTGCGGATACCTGGTGAGCTTATCAACCACCACCAGAATCACTGAATATCTAGAGGAACGAGGAAGCCCTTCAATGAAGTCGAGAGTGACACAATCCCAAGCCTTGGTGGGGATGGGCAGAGGTTGGAGAAGGCCAGGCAGTCGCACGTGCTCCGCTTCGGCTTGCTGGCAAATCGTACAGGACTGAACAAACTGATGGACATCATGTTTGAGATTTGGCCAAGCAAACAATTGCTTGATGCGTTCGTATGTTGCCAGCTGGCCAAAATGCCCCCTAATACCACTGCTGTGCAATGCAAGAAGAATGTGGTGTTGGGCAGTTGGATTGATTCCCACCCAAATGCGGCCTTTGTACCTGATGATGCCATTTTGCAGAGAAAACCCTTTGTAGTTCTGTGAATTGATGCTCAATTCAGCCATCAGTTGTTTGCAATGGGGGTCATTAGCATACCTAGCCTGCAAATTGTCCATACATGCTGGGGTAGCCGAGGAGATAGCCAGGATGTGGTTAGGAGGTGACTGGCGGTGATGAGTACATCCCTATGGTTGATACAACCATTGCACCTACAGCCACACTTCCTCACATTCCACAATTCCAAAGACCTCTCACAAGAGCTCGTGCATGCCAACTAAATTATCAGGTACTTTCATTTCTAGGAACTATTCCTAATATTCATGAGAATATGATGCTGCCTAAATCAGATGTGTTTATGTTACTTAGGAATGATGGGCCTAGCATGGATGAGAGGGACAAGCATTGGAGCATGATCATGCATGGAGATGATGGCAGCAATCATGTGAGGATTCAGGATGACGCTGCAAGTGAAGATTTCAGAACTTTGAAGCCACCATAATGCTGCAAGGATGCTTGGACGAAATTCACAAGTTACCAAATCATAAAATTCGTCCAAGGCTTTATATGGTGCCGTGTCACCTTATTTTATGGGTTAAACCCATGTATTTTTGTCATAGGTATTTTAGGGATTTTCTGGAGGCTGTTTGAGTGGAAATTGGCCCATCTAGGGTTATTTTTGGATGGCCCATTAGGGCTGTACGAAAATCCCTGCCCTTTTCCCTCATATATACCTCCTCCTAGCCATCATTAGAACTTGGATTTTGTTTAGTTAAAGACTTAGCCACGAGCTACTCTTCGCCATAGGCACAAGTGTCAAATCGAACTTTTGTACTACGCATAGACAGAATCCCACCTCTTTAATAAAGCCTTCTTCTATATTCGCAATATCTTGATTGCAACTATAATTCTTGTTGGTTCTTCGATTGCTTGCAGGGATTGATCCTCGTGATCAGGTTGATCTAGCTCCGGCGTGATCAGGTTGATCTAGCTCCGGCGTGATCAGGTTGATCTAGCTCCGGCGTGATCAATAGCCTCAGAAGTTGGTGTATCGATTGCTAAGGCGCAACGTCTCGCACGTTTGTAGTCGGATCGTCAACGTCGACCTCCACCATAATCGATAGTTATCGTCTCATCGAAAGATCGGGCACCTTTTCCCTATCAAGTGGTATCAGATTTCGGGTTTCTCGGTGAGATCTTACAGTTTTCGTAGTTTCGATTGCATCTGTTCTTCTTCCTATAAACCATAAAAAGCCAAAAAATTAGGGTTAGATCCGTATCCTAGAAATTTTTTTAGGCCTTTTGCATCTTTTCTTTTCAGTATTTGCTTTCTTGAATTCTAGTCTGCATCGTCGTGTCCAGTGCTGGTTTTAGGTCTAGACCTTTAGAGTTTCGAGTTCTGGTCACCGTCATCACCACCGCCACCACCGATTCCGCGATCACCACCGCCATCACCGATTTCGCGATCACCACCGCCACCACCGATTCCGCCATACCCTTGCTACCACCCTGCGCCCACATACCGCCTCCACCACCACATATCCTTGTTTTCGTTTTCCTACTCTTGTTTCCCATCATTGCAGATCCGATCCGAGTTGTAACTTGATCCGAGTTCCAGAAAGTTTCGGCCAGAAGGAAAGAGGAGGGGAGAGCAAAAAAAAATCAGCCTATACTGTTTTTAGGCTTCTGGGATCGTTTTGAGCTATACGCCATTATACTGTTTTTAGGCTTCTGGGAGCAGTTTTCGGAAATTTCAAAAAAAAATCATGATCCTATACTGATATTTCACCTTGCTGATCGTTTTGAGACACTTTCCATTATAGTGATTTTCGCCTCATTCGCACGCTGTTCAGAGCACTGCTGCCTATTGCTTTTCGGTGTCGCGGCGTGACTCATTGTGTTCTAGGCTCGCGTCTCTAGCTTGGGATAGTCTAGGACCAGCACAGTACCATCGTTGAGCTGTTATTCAACCTTGCATTGCTGTTTTGAAATTGTTGCTACAGATATTGCAGCCACCCAGAGCTCTACATATTCCTACACTGTGTGTTGACACCACCTGGCAATCGCTCTATTCAATCTTCCTGAAGGTTGATCACGACGGTTGCTGATCGCCACCTGCTGCAGGGTAAGAACGGGTAAGAGTATTGGTTTGCTTGATAGATTAAGCATTTTCCACCCCTGTTCCTGTTGTATCTCTATTCTATAACTGTACTTTTGCGTACTAATCATGTCACCAGACAACACCGAGACACCGCCACTGGAGGGTGAAGCCTTGTAGGCTCACGTCACCAAACTTTTGTCTGATCATATGCAGGATGTGGACAAGCGTTTCAGTGACACGATGGAGCAACTCGAGGGACTCGAGACCACCTTCACCGCCAAGCTCGACGCTAAATTCCAGGAGGTGCTAGCACGCTTACCAGCACCACCGCCGGCTCGCGCGCCTCCTCCACAGCCGACTCGTGTGGCTCCTCCACCGACCTTTGTGGGACATGCACAGCGCGTTCTCCATCCACCGGCACAAACTTCGGCTGCGGGTGCTGCTGCGGGCACTGCGGCTGCTGGCGTTGCAGGAGCTACGGGTGTTACACAAGCCCGTGATGCACAGTTCGATGATTATTACGGGGAAGATGAGTACGCGGGCGAGTACGCGGATGACTTCATAGTTGATCAGCCACCTGGTCGTCCTCGGCGCTACATTCGCCGTCCACCTCCTTGTCCGTTGGTACGTGATGATGACCATGTTGCTAAACTAAAATTACATGTTCCTATGTTTGATGGTCGCTATAACCCTGATGCATACCTCTCTTGGGAATTAGAATTAGACCAGCGTTTTGCATGCTTAAATTATCCCGAGGATAGACGTGTTAGTGCTGCTACTTGTGAGTTCACTAGTTTTGCTTCCATATGGTGGTCTGAATATTATCGTGCTAATCAGGCTAATCCAATCACTACATGGGATGCTTTAAAACATGCTATGCGTATTCGTTTTGTTCCACCATACTACATATATAAAAGTTCCAGGTTTTGACGTTTGATTAGGGACGCCAAATCAGCCCGCGTACTGTAGATGGCAAAGTTGTGCATCTACAGTAACGCTGGGATTGATCAGCTATTTTTTTTTTCAGCTGTTAAAACATTGCATTGCGCTGGCTTCTTTCTATTATGCCACGCGTACCTACTCCTTCCAGAAATATCACCAGGGGTCGTTCCCGTACCTTCAAGAGATGTCCTCCCCTTCCTCCCGGATTCCCTCTCAGGTCCTCCTTGCCTGGCTCCCAGTCCTCCTCTTTGCCGGCGTTGCGAGCAGCAGCGCCTGAAGGAGAGGGAGGGAAGAGGAGGATGTGGAGAAGGAGATACCGCGTCTCCGCTTCTCCACGTCTCTCGCACAGGCGAGTGGTGGAGTTTAGCCCGAGGAGCATGGCGACGACGACCACGGCCCTGCAAACAAGCTGCTGTCAAGGTATCCCGTCTCACTCCCTCTCTATGCCCCATCCTCTCTATCTCTCTCACATCTCACATACTCTATATTTCCGTCTTTCAGCGAGCAGCCGCCGCGACAACCGATCTCCTCCACCCCTCCTTAGCAGACCTCCACCTCCACCGGCCTCCCTCTGGAAGCTCCTCCTAGGTCTAGATTCTTCTGGATGGATGGCTCAAAAGGGAGCGTTTGCTGGCCACCCCCACCATCACGCGAGGATGCTGGGGAGGACGCGACCATGCAAGAGGAGGACTACGAGCCTCGGAGGGGCGTCAGCCGCGCCGGTGAGCGAGGCGGTTACTGCCTTCACGGATGCCGCCTTCCATGAGCTCTTCCCATCCGAGCTCCCCTGGCCAACCTTCTTCGCAGCGGGCGGCGTTGGTCGCGGCAGATGGGTCAGGTCGTCATATTCTGTGCCTTCCTCCACACTGTCCAGCTGCAGGGAGAAGAAGAAAGGGGGCACGGCTATGCTGCAGCATCATCACGAGTCCTTGCATCACTCCTCGCCTGCCAGCGGAGCTCTCGAGAAACCATTGCAGTAGAAGCCAGTGTGCCCAACACGTGCTCGATGAAATGTGCAGCATAGCACTTGCGCCGACGAGTGTGATGGGTGACAGTAAGGTCGACTTTCTCAGATGGCCACACACCGTCGATGTGCCCCCCACCAGCTGGACAATAGGCATAGGTTCCTTCAGGACTGGCATGATGTCCATACGGCCGTCTAGACGGCGTTGAGTGGTGGATGCTCTTGCACGGGTGGACACGCACACCATTGTCTACGGTGTTCAATGCCTGTGGTAAGTTACTTGCCTAATAAAGTGGTGTTATGTTGCAGTGCAGGTGTGTTGTTCATCATGCATAAGAGTTTCCTCCATTGAATTGCTACATTTTTTGTACAGCCCAAATGAATTACTACGTTAAGCTGGAGAGGGATGTGTACGTAGACTCCAGATTTTGTGGCAGCACTTGCAATGGCACCCAGGTATTTTCTAGGATGTTCCCGTTATTGCTTGGCATATGGTAACGAGTCTCCTGGTTTTCTTTGGAGTGGATATGTATCAAAGGTATGTACAAGCTGCCATTTAAATTTTTTTTGGTTAAGACTATTGTAGTAAACATTCTTTTGTTGCAGAATGTGCTTTGCGACTGAAGCATCCGGAAGCATAAGCATGGAACATATATTCTGTAGAGTGATAATATATGATAAATATTTTCTTCAGGTTCAAAGCATCTCCTTGAACAGATTCTAAATACATTTCCTTCAGTTTTCATCCTCCTGGCATAGGTAAATATATGCTGCTTAAATTTCGTAGAACCTTCCTTAAGACGCAAACAGATTTCAAATCATCATCCTTTATTTTGGGCAGAACTCAGATCCGCTCACGAAAAGCTATTTTTTTTTGCAGATTTCATGTTAAAAACTTTGGAAGTGACATTAAATTTTTTTTTCGAGGTATCATGTTCGTTATAGATGGTAATCAAACTTAAGTATTCTATTGATTACCCATTCACTGCCATGATAATGACAACCACATTTGTGGCCTGGTAATGTGCGTACGAATTCCAATTGTAGTGTTCCATGTATACATGACATCTGGGTATCTAGAACTTACTTCTCTATTTTGAAATTTTAATTCCATTAGGCGTTGCGTCATGACATATTGTGTTTTGGATTGTACATTACCTTTTCAAGATTAGCAATCTAGGCTCTCAGGGGTTAGCATCTTATACTAGGTTAAGGGGGAAATTTAAAAGAGAGGCTTTACAATGGAAGCATCTGCTACTGTAAATTTCTATGCATTCTATGCTCCTGATCTTCCAGACCCATGGTAATATCGTTGAGTACTACACAAAAAATATAGATTACTCGGCAACCGGTGAGTGCAGGTGATGATTTTAACAGGTACATATGATCCTCTTGGGTGTGCATATATGCAACTGTTAGAATGTACAAAGAACATATGCTCAGCTTTGCACTGAATCCATGGTTTCTTCAAGATTGCTGTTATTTCACCCCTTAGATAACATAGCACTGATCCTGCAAATATCTGTCATATATGATGCCACGGCTAGATATTTTATGATGATTATTTTAATTGTTCAATTGGATGTGTCTTTCATGTGAAGCCGGTTTTTATTGGTACTACATGCCAATTGCGCCACAAAAAAAACATGACACTGATATTTGCATATACTCTATTGGACTCACATCTGACGACAGTGTATTAGCCACAACACATTTCTCTGTCAGTTTGGATCCACTAAGATGTTAGTTTTTAGGTGTTTAGATGGTGGTGGTAATATACTTAGTTTATTGTAGTGTGCTTGATTTTTCTTAATGGACCATGCGTTTGACTTAGTCCTGAATCCTGATATGGTGAAATACACTTGATTTTTCTTAGAAGGTCTTACGTAGGATATGTCATAGGATATGTCAGGATATGTCGGCAAGACCCATAACTGAAGTGTCTTATTACTTGCTATCCATCTACATCAGGGGTGCATCCAAGAGTAATTGTGATGTTTAAGTGCAGTACAGTCCCTGAGGAGAATCCTACAACCTGAACATTGGTATTTCGGAGAATTGTTTGGAATGTTATAAACAAGTAATGCAACATTGTGGATTCATGTTTTTTTCTTGAAAGTTCTGCTCCCTTGCGAAGTTGAGATGTGATAATCTACTAGCTAGGTGATTGAGCTTAGATGATCACCCATGGATAATCCTTCCATAACTTCAAGTGTGTCCACGTCTTCATTAAGCCAACTAACTAAGGAGATATTATTTTAGCCACTGAAAGTAAATTAAGCAAGATATTCAGTACTGTTTACGGTGTTTCCATTCATTAGTAGTGAGACTCCTGATAAATCTCAAGTATTTTCTTCTTATTGTATTGTTTCTTACAGTTATTTATTTTTTGTTAAAAAATACAACACCAAAGTTAAAAAATTAAGAACCTGTACTAGATTGATACATTCTCTTTATTATATTGAGACCTAGCCAGCATAGATTTTACATGCAGCTATCCGAATTAAAACACATGTTAGATAACAACTCAGTATTGTCATTTCATTACCAAGATGTCTGCTATCAATGTTTATCTTTTCTTAACATGTGTCTTGCCCAATGCAGGTTGGTACTGCCATTTTAATTACCATGAAGACTGCTATTAATGTTTATTGTTATTAACATTTGTTTCGCTCAATGCATCCCTTGAGGTGAGGTCTAAGAGTTGTTTCAGAAATATGGTGTGTGATATAAGCTTTATGATGTGCATGCCCTTTACATTGGCAGTATAGTTTTCTGAGTTGACAAACTATTTTGGGAACCTGCAACTTCCAATGCTTATCGTTGAATACACATGCGATATATCAGTTGGTAAAATTATGTCATGCAAAATGGAAGTGGAAAAGGCAAACAAATATTGTAATTTTGTTCCATTGCTTCTCTTCAGTGCCATACTATTGTTTTCCTAAATAAGGCAAATATATTGTTCCCTGTTAAACAACTAGATCCTACATATATGATACATATTTTTCCACCACATATTATAAGGGCTGAAAGTCCAATGCTGCTTATGTTATGATTAAACTGTATATTGAATTGTCTGTGCTGTCTTTGTTTTGAAGGTCATTCTTCTTATACCATAGGTTATAGCACTTTAATTCAAAGATTCATGGAATCAATTTTCAGTTAAAAATGGGAATCCTAGAATCTACCAGCAAAGTAAATCCTATGATTATAGGATAATCACGAATAATCATGGGCTTTATATAACCCAGGTACACACATCATTATTCTTGCTTCCGCTGTGAATAAACTGAGAAATATTTTACATATCACTAACAGTCTTAAACCTTTTTCGATGATGTCCATGTCAGATCTCTTTAAAGATATTTTTTGCCACGATTCGAGATGTTTATTTCTTGATTTTACTTGCAACTCCCTGTATTATATACAAAAAAACAAAGCCATCATGGGAAGTCTCAGTTTAATCCATTAGTAGTATTGTCTATGGTTTATCATGTGATGAGGAGTACTATGAATACACTTTTGATGCTCATTTGTAACTCATATCTAAATTGCTATGTAATCCAGTACTGATTCTATCCATAGGTGCCAGCAATATAGATTTCGGTTCTGGTTCATGACCGGGTTTGCACATCCATTGCATGTTATTATGAACATCAAGGCAAAGCTGGTAAGAGGAAGAGTGGAGGTGCTTCATGTGGCACAGAGAGGAGCCAAAGTGGCTATAGTCAAAATTAGATATCCTTTGCTCTCTTGAAAAAACATACTGTGTACGTGATTTATGTAATGTCAGCTTAGTTCTTATGTATTATATGGTTTTATGTTAGGCCTATATTCTAGGTTTCTTAAGTAAGGAGTTCCACCAGCTCATGTAAAATGTTTTGTTTATAATGGAGATAAATTGGGTGAATATAAATTTTGTACTTCTTGCTACACTTTGTGATTCTTCTCCATTGGAATTAACTTGATAGTAGTATCATAGATAATGCATTCCATTATTAATGGAATCACCTGACAACATTGTTTCAGATTCTTTACAAAGATCAATATCATCTAACGGGCGGCCGCGCCAAATTTCCTAGTATTATCAGCGTTTCATGCTTACCAAATTAGCACGTCTAGATCAAGGCAAAAATTCTGTAGAGGATTATTATCAGGAATTGCAAACTGGCATGCTACGTTGTGGTATAGAGGAGGATAATGAAGCATTAATGGCACGTTTTGTAGGCGGGTTAAATAAGGAAATTCAGACCATTCTTAGATATAAATCTTATCACACTATTACTCATTTGTTCCATCTTGCTTGCAATGCTGAATGTGAAGTGCAGGATCGACGCGAGGCAACACGAACTAATTTTTCTGCAGGGCGTTCTTCTTGGAGATCACCGAATTCAGCTTCACGGGCTGCTGCACCTACTCCTCCAGCGGCAACATCCACGCGATCTACAACCTCTACACCACCTCCGTTTGCTGCACGGAAGACTACTACGGGACCAGCCCCGAGTGTTGCGTCCTCCATGGCATCTACGGGCAAGTCCAGCCAAATTCAGTGCCGCAAATGTGGTGGACTTGGTCACTTTGCACGTGATTGTGCCTCCTCCCGTGTGATGATTGCTCTTGAGGATGGTGGATACGACTCCGCCAGTGATTATGATGAAGATACTTTGGCTCTTATTGCATCTGATGAGCAATGTGCTGCAGCACCCACGGAGCAAGATTCTGAATATATGGCTGCAGAACATGCGGAGAAATACCCGAGTTTAGTTGCACAGCGAGTCTTGAGTGCACAAATTACTAAGGCCGAGCCCGACCAGCGCCATAATTTGTTCCATACCAAGGGCGTGGTTAAAGATCGCTGTATTCGCATTATTATTGATGGCGGGAGCTGCAACAACTTGGCGAGCATGGAGATGGTTGAAAAGCTTGCTCTTACGACATGACCCCATCCTCGTCCATATCACATTTAATGGTTTAATAACAGCGGCAAGGTTAAGGTAACACGTACAGTTCATGTGCATTTTACTATTGCTGCATATGCTGATTATGTTGAGTGTGATGTTGTTCCTATGCAAGCATGTGCTCTTTTACTTGGTAGACCATGGCAATTTGATACAAATTCTATACATTATGGTAGCACAAATCAGTATTCTCTTATTCATAATGATAAGAAAATTGTGTTACTTCCCATGTCTCCTGAAAGTATTTTAAAAGATGATCTTGCTAGAGCTAGTAGAGCACATAATGAGGGGAAAAAGCTGAGCGAAAATCAGATTGTTGCTATAGAACTTATGCCTTCTACAAGTACTTCTAAATCTGCTCCAAAACATGCTAACGAAATTCGTTTGAAAAGTACTTGTTTGCTAGCTAGCAAATCTGATATTTCTGAAATTGATGTGAGTACTACTGCATGTTATGCTATCATTTGCAAAGAAGTGTTGTTTTTGGCTGAGGAGATGCCTTCTTCTTTGCCACCTGCTGTTGCTAACATTTTGCAGGAGTATGCGGACATTTTCCCACAAGATGTACCTCCAGGACTGCCACCTATTCGTGGAATTGAGCACCAAATTGATTTGATTCCTGGAGCATGTTTGCCCAACCGTGCGCCATATCGTACCAATCCGGAGGAGACGAAAGAGATTCAGCGACAAATTCAAGAACTTCTTGACAAGGGTCATATTCGTGAGTCTCTTAGTCCTTGTGCTGTTCCTATTATTTTAGTACCAAAGAAAGATGGTTCTTCGCGCATGTGTACTGATTGTAGAGCAATCAATAATATTACTATTCGCTATCATCATCCTATTCCTCGTTTAGATGACATGCTTGATGAATTGAGTGGCTCTACCATGTTCTCTAAGGTTGATTTGCGTAGTGGTTACCACCAAATTCGTATGAAGTTAGGAGATGAATGGAAAACTACATTTAAAACTAAATTTGGCCTATATGAGTGGTTAGTGATGCCCTTTGGTTTAACTAATGCTCCCAGCACTTTCATGAGATTAATGAATGAAGTTTTACGTGCTTTTATTGGACATTTTGTGGTGGTATATTTTGATGATATATTGATATATAGCAAATCTGTAGAAGAACATTTGGAACATTTACGTGCTGTTTTTGATGCTTTACGTGCTACACGTTTGTTTGGTAACATTGCAAAGTGCACCTTTTGCACGAATAGAGTTGCTTTTCTTGGCTATGTTGTTACAGCACAGGGTATTGAAGTTGATCCCGCCAAGATTGAAGCAATTTTGAGTTGGCCACAACCCAAAACAGTCACACAAGTGAGGAGCTTCCTTGGCCTCACTGGATTTTATAGGCGCTTTGTCAAAGATTTTGGTTCCATTGCAGCGCCGCTGAACGAGCTTACTAAGAAAGATGTGCCCTTTGTTTGGGGCAATGCACAACAAGACGCCTTCATGTTACTCAAAGATAAGCTTACACATGCTCCTTTACTCCAACTTCCTAATTTTAATAAGACTTTTGAGTTGGAATGTGATGCTAGTGGAATTGGTTTAGGAGGAGTGTTGTTACAAGAGGGCAAACCTGTTGCATATTTTAGTGAGAAATTGAGTGGAGCTAGTTTGAACTATTCTACTTATGATAAGGAATTATATGCTCTTGTTTGGACATTAGAAACTTGGCAACATTATTTATGGCCTAAAGAATTTCTTATACATTCTGATCATGAATCTTTGAAGCATATTCGTAGTCAAGCTAAGTTGAATAAACATCATGCAAAGTGGGTTGAATTCATTGAATCTTTTCCTTATGTTATTAAACACAAAAAGGGTAAAGATAATATTATTGCTGATGCTTTGTCACGTCGTTATGCCATGTTATCTCAACTTGACTTCAAAATCTTTGGATTGGAAACTATTAAAGAACAATATGTGAATGATGCCGATTTTAAAGATGTTTTGCAGCATTGTCTAGAGGGCAGAACTTGGAACAAATTTGTCCTCAATGATGGGTTTGTGTTCCGTGCTAACAAACTATGCATTCCAGAAGGTTCCGTTCGTCTTTTGTTGTTGCAGGAGGCGCATGGAGGAGGATTGATGGGTCACTTTGGAGTAAAGAAGACAGAAGACGTACTTGCTACACACTTCTTTTGGCCACGCATGAGAAGGGATGTTGAGAGGTTTGTTGCTCGCTGCACAACATGTCAAAAAGCTAAGTCCCGCCTTAATCCACATGGTTTATATATGCCTCTTCCTGTTCCTAGTGTACCTTGGGAAGATATTTCTATGCACTTTGTTTTAGGCTTACCTCGAAAACAGAAGGGGAGGGATAGTATTTTTGTGGTTGTGGATAGATTTTCTAAGATGGGACACTTTATTCCTTGTCATAAGAGTGATGATGCTGCTCATGTTGCTGAATTATTCTTTCGCGATGTTGTTCGCTTGCATGGTGTGCCTAATACTATTGTTTCAGATCGTGATACTAAATTTCTTAGCCATTTTTGGAGATGTTTATGGGCTAGGTTGGGGACTAAATTGCTATTTAGTACTACATGTCATCCCCAAACTGATGGACAAACTGAAGTAGTAAATAGAACTTTATGTACCATGTTAAGGGTTGTTTTAAAGAAGAACTTAAAAATGTGGGAAGATTGTTTACCTCATATTGAATTTGCTTACAATCATTCCGTGGATTCTACAACTAAGTTATGTCCTTTTGAGATTGTGTATGGTTTTGTTCCTCGTGCACCTATTGATTTATTATCTATTCCATCTTCGGTGCAACATAATTTTGATGCTACACAACGTGCTGAACAGATTCTTACGTTGCATAGGATTACTTAGGAAAATATAGAACGTATGAATGCTAAATATAAAGTTGCTGGTGATAAAGGACGAAAGCATATTGTGTTTGATGTGGGAGATCTAGTTTGGTTGCATTTGCACAAAGATCGTTTTCCTGATTTGCACAAGTCTAAATTAATGCCACGTGCTGCTAGTCATTTTAAAGTGTTAGAGAAAATGAATGATAATGCATATAAACTTGAGCTTCCTGCAAAGATGGGCACGGTAAGTCCTTCATTTAACATTGCATATTTGAAGCCATACTTTGGAGAAGAAGATGAGATTGCGTCGAGGACGACTTCAATTCAAGAAGGGGAGGATGATGAGGACATCCCTACGGTTGATACAACCGTTGCACCTATAGCCACACTTCCTCACATTCCACAATTCCAAGGACCTCTCACAAGAGCTCGTGCACGCCAACTAAATTATCAGGTACTTTTGTTTCTAGGAACTATTCGTAATATTCATGAGAATATGATGCTGCCTAAATCAGATGTGTTTATGTTACTTAGGAATGATGGGCCTAGCATGGATGAGAGGGACAAGCATTAGAGCATGATCATGCATGGAGATGATGGCAGCAATCATGTGAGGATTCAGGATGACGCTGCAAGTGAAGATTTCAGAACTTTGAAGCCACCATAATGCTGCAAGGATGCTTGGACGAAATTCACAAGTTACCAAATCATAAAATTTGTCCAAGGCTTTATATGGTGCTGCGTCACCTTATTTTATGG
Source organism: Dactylis glomerata (assembly GCA_007115705.1). NCBI lineage: Eukaryota > Viridiplantae > Streptophyta > Magnoliopsida > Poales > Poaceae > Dactylis > Dactylis glomerata. Next base: position 3,792,580 of record QXEO01002099.1, read on the forward strand.
GTTAAACCCATGTATTTTCGTCATAGGTATTTTAGGGATTTTCTAGAGGCTGTTTGAGTGGAAATCGGCCCATCTAGGGTTATTTTTGGATGGCCCATTAGGGCTGTACGAAAATCCCTGCCCTTTTCCCTCATATATACCTCCTCCTAGCCGTCATTAGAACGAGGATTTTGTTTAGTTAAAGACTTAGCCACAAGCTACTCTTCGCCATAGGCACAAGTGTCAAATTGACCTTTTGTACTACGCACAGACAGAATCCCACCTCTTTAATAAAGCCTTCTTCTATATTCGCAATATCTTGATTGCAACTATAATTCTTGCTAGTTCTTCGATTACTTGCAGGGATTGATCCTCGTGATCAGGTTGATCTAGCTCCAGCGTGATCAATAGCCTCAGAAGTTGGTGTATCGATTGCTAAGGCACAACGTCTCACACGTTTGTAGTCGGATCGTGAACGTCGACCTCCACCATAATCGATAGTTATCGTCTCATCGAAAGATCGGGAACCTTTACCCTATTAGGTGGGAGAGGGCATCCACAGCCAGATTAGAACTGCCCTTCTTATACTGAATCTCGTAGCGGAGACCCATCAACTTAAGAAAGGCTTTGTGCTGCAATGGCGTATGCAGTCTCTGGTCCACCAGATGTAGGAGACTTTTATGATCAGTGCGAATGACAAACTGCTTGTGTTGGAGGTATGGCCGCCACTTGTCCACTGTGATAAGTATGCCCAGGCATTCTTTTTCATAGGTTGACAAGGCCTGATTGCGGGGACTCAGAGCTTGACTCTGATATGCAACTGGATGATTGTTCTGCATTAACACGGCGCCAACCCTAGTGTTGCAAGCGTCAGTTTCCAATACAAAGGGCTGAGTGAAATCTGGCAAAGCCAACACTGGTGTATTCACCATTGCCTGTTTCAGCAGGTCAAAAGCTTGTTGATGCTGGGGAGCCCAGGTGAACAAGACCCCTTTTTTGAGTAACTGAGTGAAGGGGCTAGGCAAGAATGCCATAGTGTTTGACAAACTTGCGATAATAACCTGTCAGCCCAAGAAAACCGCGGAGTGCCTTGACTGTCGTGGGAACTAGCCAATTCTGCACAGTGACAATCTTACTGGCATCAGTGGACACCCCTTTTGCACTGATTGTATGTCCCAAATACTCTAACCGAGGGCAAGCAAAAGAACATTTGTTGCGCTTGAGTAATAGCTTGTGCTTGTGCAGAATACTAAATATTGTGCGAAGATGTTGCACATGGTCAGGCAGAGTGCGGCTCTACACCAAGATGTTGTCCACAAACATGAGCACAAATTTGTGCAACTGATCTGCAAAGATATCATTCATAAGGCCCCGGAAAGTAGCTGGCGCATTGGTTAGGCCAAAGGGCATGATTGTGAATTCATATAGGCCCTGGTGTGTTTGAAAAGCAGTTTTCAACTGATCTTCCTCGACCAAATGAATCTAGTGATATCCTGAGCAGAGATCAAGCTTAGTGAAATATCCAGAGCCAGCAATCTCATCCAAGAGTTCATCTACCACTGGCATGGGGTACTTGTGTTTTACTGTGAAAGCGTTGAGCTGATGGTAGTCTATGCAGAATCTCTAGGTACCATCCTTTTTGCGAACCAAGAGGACAGGAGAAGCAAAGGGACTATGGTTGTGCTGGATTATACCGTTGGCCAGCATTTCATACACTTGATGCTCAATCTCATTTTTCTGGTCAGGCGTGTAGTGGTAGGGCCTTCTCTTAACAGGTTGAGCCCCTAGAATAAGTGGAATTCAATGATCAGCAGACCTAGAAGGTGGAAGGGCCGAAGGCTTCTGAAACAAATGGTCGAATTCTTGGATAAGCATCTGCACCGATGAATGCAAGGGAACAGTTTCAGTTTCAACAACAGCAGTCACATGAGGGAGCTGCACTTGAACCAGGTGAGAGATGCCTCCACGATGCATCAGACCGTGCAACTTGTTATTGGTGATGGGCTTACAACTAGTCAAGGTGTCCTGAACCCCATGCAATGTGACACGACTCATTTGGTGAGTGAAACAAATAATGCGCCGACACCAATGCACCCACATTGGGCTACGGTCGCAGAGCCAATCGTCTCCCAAAATCATATCATATGAACCGAGAGGAAAAACCATGAAGTTGTGCTGGAAGGTGTGGCCTTGAATTCCCCACTCGAGGTCTGGAATCATCTCAGAGCATTCTACAGGATTTCAATTTGCTACAACAAACGTGGTGGTAGGGATAGACTTGATAGGGCATTGTAGCTCCTTGGCCACTTGAGCACTGATGAAAGAAGATACACTGCCTGAATCCACCAATATGAGGACCTGTCGCTTGCCAATCATGCCTTGTAGGCGGAAACAACGCTTACGTTTGGACGGCATACTTGGTGAACCTGTCAACAGCATCAGATCTTCATCATCACTAGAGAGAGAGAGCCAGTATCAGATTGCACATCATCAGAGTGAATCTGAAGGACTTCCAACAATTCCTCAACAATGTGGAGAGGAACTTGAGTCGGGCATTTATGCTGCTTGCTCCACTTCTCCCCACAAGTGAAACAAAGTCCCTTAGAGCGACGGTAGGCCTTGAGAGAGTCCAAGCGTTCATCAGTTTTAGCAGCCTCCCCATGCTTGTCATCATCAGCACAAGATTTGTGCTTGTCACTTGCAAAGCGAGGGTGACTTTTGTTGAACTCCTTGAGCTCCCCACGGTGGCCTGAGCGCTTCTTGTTAGGCTCCAGTTCTTCTTCCTGAAGAAGAGCAAGGCGAAAAGCAGTATCAAGTGTAGAAGGTTGGTGAAGCCAAATGGCTGCATGCAATTCATTGCGCAGACCCTCTAGAAACTCTTCCACAAAAAAACTATCATCTAGAGCTGAGTTGTAGAGTAATAGGTTGTGTCTAATGTGTTGGAATTTGGTGTAATACTCAGTCACAGAGCCTGTTTGGCGAAGACTACGGAGTTGTCTATGATACAACGAGAATTTGTTCTTGCCAAATTGATCTAACACCAACGCACACATTTCACTCCAATTCTTAACAAGACCTAGCTTAGCTTCATGGTTTTGTAGCCACAGTGCTGCTTCCTAGACAAAATTCAGTGATGCGAAGCGTGTGCGCAAACACGGTTGCACATGGTAAACCTCAAAATAATTCTCACATTGGGTTTGCCAGAGTTTGGGATTTCCCCATCAAATTTTGGGAAATCCATCTTGGGTGTGGGATTGTATGTGGGGCGGTTGTTGTCTGATGAAGTACCACCACGAAATTCCTCAAATCAGGTACCCAAACATGGATCGGAGGAGTTGGGCACTGTCGGGATACCTATGCTCAGGGATAGTGGCGGGTTCCCAAGGATACCCAGCGCATCACCCTGGTGGAGTCGAGCATCGTGGTGGCCATCAGTCCCGACAGGGTGCTCCTTCAGTCGCGAATCGTTGGTCATCGGAGCCGGTGGTGGAGTGACGGTGTAGACCACACCAGGGGGCATAGCCGGGGCCGTGCCGCTTGAGGGAGGTGATCGTTGCACAATCTCCTCCGTGCGAGCCTCCAGCACGTCCGTGCGCTCGCGGTTCTCCCGAAGCACTGTGTTGGTGGTCATCACCTGTGTCGATAGATCGGCGATCTGCTGCTGCATGGTGCTCAGGGTATCATAGAGCTGCTTCAACATCGCGGTGGTAGCTGTGCTCTCTGCCGAGAGGTTCTCCATACTCTGCTGCATCAGTGCCTCGAAGGGGTTGGGCCTCCACGGCGCCAGCGTCGGATCTGGTGGCGGGGAAGGTGGGGAAAAGGCTCTGATACCAAGTTGTCACGCCCCTAGCTCGGATCTAGGAAGAGATGCCGATTCGAGAGGGAATCTGAGGCTAGAGGACGAGATAGAGCAATGCAACGAGAGGAGGACAGAGATCAGAGATTAGTTTCTTCTTCAATAAACAGTCTCGTCCACCTCCCAGCGCCTTATAACCTGACATCTGAAGGAGGCAGGAACAACCCACTGCCGACTCATACTTATAGGGCCCACACAGCCCATTGGTTCTCAGCCCAATACACTCTCTAGTAACTTGTGGTTGTGACAGCGTGCTATGCTCTAGGCCGCGATCTCGCGATCAGCGGGGTGAGCGAGGCTGCTCTCGCTCTATCACGGAGATGGTCTGTTCTTCGGCGCGGACCGATCGTTGCCTCTTCTTTTTTCCTACAGCCGATCGGATCAGGATTGTATCGTGCAAGTCTTGGACTCTGGACGAGCAGATCTTGGAAGCCTGACTTGGAAGCGATCAGGTCGAGCGGATGCAACAGCAAAACCCTCAATCGCCTCGCGAAGTGGTGACCGGCTCTCGTCCTCTCTTTTTTTGGTCTGCTGTCTTCCTCCAATTGGATCTCAGATCGCCATGAACAATGATGACAGCTGATTAAAGGAGAAGATCCGAGCGCTTTCTCAACCTCCGGTGCAATCTGCTCTTCCTTCTTTTTCAGTTCGTGCACCCCCAAAGTGATCTGAAAACTGCTCGATGAAGACAATTCGCAGATCAACAACCGAAAATACTCACAGTGAGAAACCCAGTAATCTGATACCACATGATAAGGATCATGCCGGTGATCCTTGAAGTTTTGTCCCAATCTTTCACAACGAGTCTACCCAGATAGAAATCTTCCAATAATGTCAAGAATGTCATCTAAAGAAGAGGAACGAATCTAGCAAGCAACGTGATGAAGATGACCACGCCTCAAACCATAGCTCGATAATCCTTGATGACGCATGACAAGGGTATAGTTAATAGAGCCCATATGTTGAGTACCCCTAAGGCCCGTTAAGCTAGGCCCAATTGTAATGATAGTCGAATACGAGTCTTTACCGTATGTCGATATTGTAATCTGTATCGGACCCTACCCGATCCTCGAGACCTGGCCACCTATATATAGGGGCCAGGAGGGGACGGTGTAGGGCAGATTGAAAGCAAGCCAGGTTAAACACCCAAGTTTACTTTCAACGCATACCTATTTTCGACTAACTTTACCTTCGAGTTCATCCGACGCCCTATCTCCCCGATCCTAAGTCCTTCATCTAGGACATTTGTCGAGTTAACCCCTCGTCAATTGGCGCCGACCGTGGGGACTCTAGGCGTTGGAAGCATGAATTCGACGGCTTTTTCACTTTTAGCCAACAGCAGTTCAGAACTCGACGGAAATCAAGAGATGGAGTTAACCATTGGAAGTCTGAGCATCATTATAGGGCCATCGGGTTCATCCCGCCTCTCGGATTCGACGAAATCAGATCCGTCGGCAAACAAGCCCGAAACAGAGGAAACGTTGGAATCATCAGAAGACTCTTCCAGCGAGGTAAACTCGCCGGTCAGCTTCGACAAAGCACCAATCGCAGAAGGCGACAAAATTCGGGAAAATTTCGACTCAGAAGAAAGAGCGTGCCAGACGCACAACAACGCAAAGGACTTCGCCGGGGGAAGCAGCGGCGTCTCCAAAGTACATCAGTTATGCGTTATTATCACCGAGGCGGAAGAAGAAAACAATAGCGAAGGAAGCAAAAAGGTCGACAAACAAGTCGACAAAATGAAAGAACACAACAAAAAGGAAAAGGAGAAAGTTCACGTTTCGGCTGGCGAATGGAGAATGATCAAATCAGCTGTCAATCATGGTACAGGAGTACCCGAAGGATCGAGAAGATAAGTTCTAATGGGCTATCAGTATGCATTATACCAACACAGGAAGAAACTAAGGAAGGAAAGAGACATGGTTTTTCAAGACAACAACAGTATATCAAGGGAGGAGTACTGGGAAGACTATAATGAAGATTCAGAGTACAGCAGAGAAAGGCACGGAGACCCAAAGCACAATAGAAGGGTAATGGCGCGCAGCGAAGCAGAAAGGTACTCAAGGAGTCCTACCCCACAGTCAGAAGAGGAGGAAGACGACTTCATACAAGAAACGCCAGAAGCAGCATTGGTAGCAGCACAAGCGTATTTACTAACTACAAGGCCAGAACCTGGGGACCCGCGAGAAGATATGCACCAAGCCACGATACGAAGTCTTGGAATAGTGGAAAGCAAGATCAGGGAAAAAGGCCCAGAGGCAAAGTCGACAAGCTGCAAGGAAAAGGAGAAGTTCAGATACAACTTCGCAGATAACGAGTACAGCGAGTCATCAGAAGAGGAAAGGCGACAGAAGAGGAAAGAGGACGCAAGAAATATAATAGCGCAAACTCGAGTAAACAAATCACGTCATGCTTGGAGGGAAGAAAATTATGAAGACGACGATAAAGAGATGGGTGCGTTATGCTTTACCCGCAGGGTTCGCAAAATGCGGGTACCCAAAGGATTCAAACTGCCACACGACCAACATAAGTATGACGGGTCACAAGAACCTACCCTATGGTTATCAGACTATCTGCAGGCAGTACAGATACTGGGGGGAATAAAAGCGACTGCAATGCAAAGTTTGCAGCTGCACCTCACCGGCGCAGCACGGTCCTGGTTGAATACCCTACCCAACGAATCCATCGGAAGTTGGGGGAACTCGAAAGTCAATTCGCATGAAATTTTCGTTCAACATATAAGCGCCCAGCATCACTGGAGGAAGTTAAGGCGTGCGTGCAGAGGAAAGGCGAAACTCTACGTTCTTATATACAATGATGGAGCATAATCAAAAACTCAGCAGAGGACGTCTCCGACGAACGAGCAATAGACGCCTTTACGGCCGGACTTTGTCGCTCAGATCTCGTGGAAGAAATAGGAAGAACAAGACCTACGACAGTAGCCGAGTTAATGGAACAAGTCAACAAATTCGCTGATGGAGAAGACGCATACAATAACAAAAGAGGACGTTCACCAGAAGTCGACAGAATAAGTAGACAGAGGAGACGACACCGCAGCAGGGATAACCAAGGAAGGCGAAATCAGGTAGCCGCGGGGTACATATTAGAAGAAGAGGAAGGATATGAAAATAGGAGGTTTCAGGCAAAAGGAGTAGAAAAATCGAGATACTCCGGTCCTTCGGCCGAGGATATGCTATACGGACCTTGTCGAATCCACTACGCATATCTCGACGGGAAAAGGGTTTCAAATCACCAGATGAAGGATTGTAGAACATTCCTAAGGTTGCAAAGCGCCATGGGCTCAAGCCAAGGAGGGAGGCAAGGAGAACAACACAGAAGTCAAGGATATCAAATGCAAAGGCTAGCAAGGCACCTAGAGTCAAAAGTTTACATATCATCCATGATTCAACCGGTGCTCAAGTCAAAGAAAGAGCGAAAGAGCATATCCAGGCAAGTAAACCTAGCAATATCATCACCACTAGCTACAACAGAGTACCTACGGTGGTTAGAACAACCAGTTAAGTTCAGTAGAGCAGATCACCCGAGAAAAGTTCCCAGGCCAGGCCACTCGCCTATGGTTTTAAAGGCTCAAATAGGAGGATACGACATCGGAAGAGTATTCATGGATGTAGGGAGTGGCATAAACTTAATATACGCTAGAACCTTAAAGGCAATGTGCATCTCGCTGTCAAGTCTGAAGCGAACAGATTGCTCCTTCCATGGAATAGTACCAGGAGCCACAAACTACCCTTTGGGAAGAATAGAACTCGATGTCTGCTTTGGCAGCAGCGGCAACTACCGAAGAGAGAAGCTGGAATTCGAAGTTATGGACTGGCCGTCACAATATCATGCAATCCTGGGACACCCAGCATTTGCAAAATTCATGGCAGTACCACACTACGCGTATCTTACGTTAAAAATTCCAGGACCCAAAGGAACAATCACAGTACAAGGGAGCTTTGAAGTAGCCAACACATGCGACAGAGAATTCAACAGGATGACGCAAACCTTCGGCATGACAGCAGAATACGAGAGGTTAAAAGGAGAAACGGATCATAATGTATTACCCGACGTTGGACGATCCCTGCCAGATCAGGCTTTCGACACAACTCAGGACTCGAAGAAAATCCAGGTCCACCCTACAGATGCAAACAAGACGACATCAATTGCGGTGAACTTGGATCCCGCGTAGGAAAGCGCGCTTGTCAAGTTCCTCCGTGAGCGCTAGGAAATCTTCGCCTGGAGTCCATCAGACATGCCAGGGGTTCCCAGGGAACTCGTCAAGCACGCATTAAATGTAGATCCCAAGGCAAAGCCAGTCAAGCAGCCATTGCGACGATTTGATGAACCTAAAAGGAAGGCGATAGCATCAGAGTTGCATAGGCTAGAAAATGCCGGATTTATCAGAGAAATCAAAACCTCGAGTTGGGTGTCGAACCCAGTCATAGTACCCAAGGAGAACACTGACGTACAAAGAGTATGTGTCGACTACACATCTCTCAATAAGCATTGTCCAAAGGATCCCTTCCCTCTACCCTGCATCGATCAGATAATCGATTCAACAGCGGGATGCGCGAGGCTTTCATTTTTGGACGCATATTCTGGTTACAATCAGATCAAATTGAAGAAAGAAGACGAAGAAAAAACGGCCTTCATCACACCATACGGAGTGTTTTGCTACCAAGTGATGCCGTTCGGCCTAAAAAATGCAGGAGCAACTTATCAACGGATGATGCAAAATTGCCTCGGAAGCCAAATAGGGCGCAACATCCAAGTCTACATTGATGATGTAGTCATCACCACAAGAGAGGAGAAATCTCTAATCAGCGACTTGGTAGAAACCTTTGACAACCTGAGTAGGTACAAGCTTAAGCTTAACCCGACAAAGTGTTCCTTTGGCGTATCAGCAGGACAACTTTTAGGGTTCCTGGTATCAGCACGAGGAATAGAGACGAACCCAGAGAAGATTTAAGCAATTTTGACAATGGGGAAACCCACGAAACTACACGACGTACAGAAACTTGCAGGGCGCGTTGCGGCTTTAAGTCGTTTCGTTGCTCGATTGGGAGAAAAGGCGCTTCCTTTCTATGCACTTATGAAGAAGTCAGACGATAAATTTGAATGGACGGAAGAAGCAAACGTAGCTTTTGCACAGTTGAAAAAAGTGCTTTCCACGCCGCCAGTGCTGGTCGCACCAAAAGAAAAAGAACCACTGCTACTCTACATCGCCGCAACCCATCAGGTGGTGAGCACAGTATTAGGAGTCGAAAGAAGCGAAGAAGGAAAAGCCCACGGCATCCAGAGGCCGGTATATTTCATCAGTGAAGTGTTATCTCCGACAAAACAGAGGTACCCGCATTATCAGAAACTTGCATATAGTGTTTTCACAACTGCATGAAAACTGCGACAGTACTTTGCGGTGCATCCAATTATAGTGGTCAATGAAGCACCACTATCAAACATATTGAACAACCCTTCAGCAACAGGACGTGTCTCTTTGTGGGGAATCGAGTTATCTCCCATGGACATCACGTACGAAAAAAGGAAGGCGATCAAGTCGCAAGTCTTGCCAGATTTCACGGCAGAGTGGCTGGAGCTCCAAAGCACGGGACCACCAGAATTATCCAATGTTTGGACAATGTACTTCGACGGTTCTAAGAGAGTTCAAGGCACAGGCGCAGGAGTGGTCTTGATATCTCCTCATGGTGACAACTTGAAGTATGTCTTAAGGATGAGCTTTCCACAGGCTTCTAATAACGAAGCAGAATACGAGGCTTTGTTGCACGGAATGAAGATGGCCAAAGCATGTGGAGCAACTCGCCTAAAAATATTTGGAGATTCCAACCTTGTTGTCCAGCAGGTTATGAACAGATGTGACACAATCAATGACAACATGATGGCCTACAAGAATTTATATCATTATCTCGAAGGAACATTCGATGGATGCGAAGTCTCGCACATAAGCAGGAATAGTAATGAAGAAGCCGACAATTTAGCAAATATCGGGTCACAGTGTTTACCCGTGCCGTCCGGAGTATTTTAGGAAGAAATAGTAGAAAGATCAATAAAAAGTGGGAAAAGCTCGACTACTGCAGCAGACTCGGGGGCTCCGTCGGAGCCAGAGGAGGTCATGATGATAGAAGAAACATGGATGCAGCCATATCTTCCATACATGATAAATAAACAATTACCAGAAGATGCAGTGGAGGCCAAGAAAATAACTCGAAGATCGAAGGCGTTTGTCATGTTGCAGGGGAAATTATACAAGAAGAGTATTACCGGCGTTTTGCAGCGTTGTGTAACACCCCAGGAAGGACAAACAATACTACAAGACATACACGGTGGAGTGTGCGGCCATCATGCTAGCAGCAGAGCAATAGCGGCAAAGGCTTTCCGGGCAGGATTTTATTGGCTAACAGCCATCGAAGACGCAAAAGATATAGTTCGAAAGTGTGAAGCATGTCAAAGATTTGCATCTAGACCGCATGCACCAGCAGCAGAGCTACAAACAATACCATTGTCCTGGCCCTTTGCGCAATGGGGCCTCGATATGGTGGGAAAGTTGCACAAATCTTGGCCAGGAGGGCATGTTTACATGCTAGTGGCAGTCGATAAATTTACCAAGTGGGTGGAAGCGGCCCCGGTAACAACGCAGGATTCGACAGTAGCAATCAGCTTCATCAAGTCGATAGTATTCCGTTTTGGTGTACCATATAGCATCATCACAGACAACGGGACAAACTTCACTTCAAAAGAATTCAAGAGTTATTGCGAAGGACTAGGGATCAAGCTCAAATTCGCATCTGTGGCGCACCCAAAGACGAACGGGCAAGTCGAAAAAGCCAATGGCCTGATATGTAGTGGGATAAAAAAGAGGCTCTTAGCACCTCTCGAGAAAGCCAAGAGCGCTTGGGTAGAAGAATTGCCCTCCGTTCTTTGGAGCCTAAGAACTACGCCTAACGCAGCAACTCAAGAAACTCCTTTCTTCCTGGTCCATGGCGCAGAAGCCGTGCTTCTAGTCGAAGTTACACACGAGGGCCCAAGAGTGACGACATACGACGAGACAACATTGACATAAGCACTGCAGAACGATGTCGATGCACTGGATGAAGCAAGGGATAAGGCATTAGAAAGAACCACGCAGTATCATTAGAGTCTACGAAACTACCACAATAGTCGAGTTCGTCCACGATCCTTCGTGGTGGGAGACCTAGTTTTGCGACTCAGGCAAGACAGCCATGGCAAATTGGAGTCCCCTTGGGTGGGACCCTACATCGTCACAGAAGTAATTCCAGGAGGAGCATTCCGGAGAGACAAGAAGACAGGAAAAGACGAGAGCAATCCATGGAATGCGGAGCAGCTACGACGTTTTTACGCGTAGACTAAATCTAGTGGTATCATTAAATTTGAGTTAACCTTCTGAACCCAGAACATGAGGCCATAGGTCGGGTTCTTGGGGTTAAACTCGACAAAATTGTACAAGTATTTCTACTTCTCCGCTCGGGGGCTTCAACCCTCGGGTCGTACGAACGAAATTTCTATCGCGACATGGAGCCCTTTTTCACTGTAAAGGTTGGGCAGACAACCCGATAATATTCAAACAACTTGGTTCACAAAAGAACCCGATATTATTCATACCAATTGGTTCGCAAAGAACCCGATATATCTCAAGCATACCTCAGAACAGTAACTTGTTTTCATGGTGCTAGTAAAACCATCAAAGTAGAGTACGAATATTCATTACAGATGAACACGGCGGCAAGGACATTGTCAATTGAAATTACATAAAAAGAAGATCCTAATGGAAGTGGACTTCAGCTTCATACTTCTTCTGGCACTGGGTGCCGTCATAGATCTTCACGTCAAACTTCGACGTGCCGATGTGGAAGTCGAAGGCCATAAAGAAGCCTTGGTGGATGTCGTGGTCTTCTGCAAATTGTGACCAGCCACCCCTCAAGTACTGCTCACCATCGCCGTCATACCAAACCTCTACCTCGTATGGAGTCCCACTGCCAGACTGTTCACGGAGAACCGCTTCTCGCAACTCCCGCCCATCCATGAACTTGGTGAAATTCAGTGGCAGGCGCTGAATTTTGCGACACTGTGCCATAGCAATGCAGAAGAAAGAAAAGATTCGGGGAGGAGCAGCAGGAGCAGCGGAAGCAGCAGGAGGAGGGACGCTTGAACCTGGGGCAGCGCCAGTCACTTTGGGCTTATTTTTGCTCCCAGGTGGGCGACCGGGACGACGCTTGGCTGGAACGGCCTGTGACGATCCTGTGGCGGCCGGAGTTGCATTGTTCTTGTTTTTTCTTTCACGAGGGCGACCTCGACCTCGAGGCGCCACCGGAGAGCCAAGGTTCAGACGGGAACCATCTGCATCAGCCATGTGGACAAAGGAAAAAGGAAAACCCTAGATGGAGGGAGAAGATGATGCGGCGGAGGAGGAATCTGATTAGGGTTTTTACCCTTGCTAGAGGGTGCTTTATTTATAAGCACGTATTATCGGGCCCCCATGCTAAAACAAGGCCCGTAAACATATTTTACAATAGGAGTTAAATTCTGCACACAGCAGACGATAATACCAAAGAGACAAAACAAGAAGAGGAGATTCTGGTCGAATGATATGAAAACCTCGACTTGGACTCGGGGGCTTGCAAATAGTAGACGTTAAGAGGAGGAAGAAGAACTAAACTTTGAGCCTATGCTTGGTTACAAGTATCCAAACATAGCCTCGGGGGCTACTCCCATCGGGAGTGATGAGCGCGCACCCGATAGAGGATGAGATAATCAATATCAAGGATGAAGGAAGTATATCATACAAATTTCGACTATATAGTCGACAAAGTACAAAAAGATTACTCCCATCGGGAGCGAGTTTTATGGCTGTTAAAACCCGAATATTTTCAGTCAAAATTTGGCTGCGACACAAGATTCTCGAGTTGCGTTATCGCAACGAAACTCGAATGCCGTGATTTATCATGAAGGTAAGACCCCGGGATCCGTCCTGTGTGGCCTGGTATACGCACATGGATGCGCTCTGCTGGTATGTATCCGTGCCTACGATGTGAAGAAAATCCTGGTGGACGCACTGGGTACCCTGAGAATCACTGGGATTCATTCTTTGTAAGTCCTAAATGCGGCAAAAGAGTGGGTTTGACCGGTATCCCGAATTCAAGTCCAAGGGGATTGAATTTGAAGTACGTGAGAAGTATCTGTTCCGGCAGTTAACTGACCTCTTGATCCGTCAGAGTTGTCAGGCTTGTTCATCAAAACCCCTTGCGAAAGAATATCATGAAAATAAGTTGAAAGACCAAGTCGAAGATTTGAAGATAAGAAGAAGTCGAAGAAATGATCAAGTCAAAGATTTGAAGATTAGAGATTCAACCCGAATCTACAATTCTGGTAGAATCTCAGGGGCTACTGACAAGGGTATAGTTAATAGAGCCCGTATGTTGAGTACCCCTGAGGCCCGTTAAGCTAGGCCCAATTGTAATGATAGTCGAATATGAGTCTTTACCGTATGTCGATATTGTAATCTGTATCGGACCCTACCCGATCCTCGAGACCTGGCCACCTATATATAGGGGCCAGGAGGGGACAGTGTAGGGCAGATTGAAAGCAAGCCAGGTTAAACACCCAAGTTTACTTTCGAGGCATACCTATTTTCGACTAACTTTACCTTCGAGTTCATCCGACGCCCTATCTCCCCGATCCTAAGTCCTTCATCTAGGACATTTGTCGAGTTAACCCCTCATCAATTGGTGCCGACCGTGGGGACTCTGGGTGTTGGAAGCATGAATTCGACAGCTTTTTCGCTTTTAGCCAACAGCAGTTCAGAACTCGACGGAAATCAAGAGATGGAGTTAACCATTGGAAGTCTGAGCATCATTATAGGGCCATCGGGTTCATCCCGCCTCTCGGATTCGACGAAATCAGATCCGTCGGCAAACAAGCCCGAAACAGAGGAAACGTTGGAATCATCAGAAGACTCTTCCAGCGAGGTAAACTCACCGGTCAGCTTCGACAAAGCACCAATCGCAGTAGGCGACAAAATTTGGGAAAATTTCGACTCAGAAGAAAGAGCGTGCCAGACGCACAACAACGCAAAGGACTTCGCCGGGGGAAGCAGCGGTGTCTCCAAAGTACATCAATTATGCGTTATTATCACCGAGGCGGAAGAAGAAAACAATAGCGAAGGAAGCAAAAAGGTCGACAGATAAGTCGACAAAATGAAAGAACACAACAAAAAGGAAAAGGAGAAAGTTCATGTTTCGGCTGGCGAATGGAGAATGATCAAATCAGCTGTCAATCATGGTACAGGAGTACCCAAAGGATCGAGAAGAGAAGTTCTAATGGGCTATCAGTATGCATTATACCAACACAGGAAGAAACTAAGGGAGGAAAGAGACATGGTTTTTCAAGACAACAACAGTATATCAAGGGAGGAGTACTGGGAAGACTATAATGAAGATTCAGAGTACAGCAGAGAAACGCACGGAGACCCAAAGCACAATAGAAGGGTAATGGCGCGCAGCGAAGAAGAAAGGTACTCAAAGAGTCCTACCCCACAGTCAGAAGAGGAGGAAGACGACTTCATACAAGAAACGCCAGAAGCAGCATTGGTAGCAGCACAAGCGTATTTACTAACTACAAGGCCAGAACCTGGGGACCCGCGAGAAGATATGCACCAAGCCGTGATACGAAGTCTTGGAATAGTGGAAAGCAAGATCAGGGAAAAAGGCCCAGAGGCAAAGTCGACAAGCTGCAAGGAAAAGGAGAAGTTCAGATACAACTTTGCAGATAACGAGTACAGCGAGTCATCAGAAGAGGAAAGGCGACAGAAGAGAAAAGAGGAGGCAAGAAATATAATAGCGCAAACTCGAGTAAACAAATCACGTCATGCTAGGAGGGAAGAAAATTATGAAGACGACGATAAAGTGATGGGTGCGTTATGCTTTACCCGCAGGGTTCGCAAAACGCGGGTACCCAAAGGATTCAAACTGCCACACGACCAACATAAGTATGACGGGTCACAAGAACCTACCCTATGGTTATCAGACTATCTGCAGGCAGTACAGATACTGGGGGGAACAAAAGCGAGTGCAATGCAAAGTTTGCAGCTGCACCTCACCGGCGCAGCACGGTCCTGGTTGAATACCCTACCCAACGAATCCATCGGAAGTTGGGGGAACTCAAAAGTCAATTCGCACGAAATTTTCGTTCAACATATAAGCGCCCAGCATCACTGGAGGAAGTTAAGGCGTGCGTGCAGAGGAAAGGCGAAACTCTACGTTCTTATATACAACGATGGAGCATAATCAAAAACTCAGCAGAGGACGTCTCCGATGAACGAGCAATAGACGCCTTTACGGCTGGACTTCGTCGCTCAGATCTCGTGGAAGAAATAGGAAGAACAAGACCTGCGACAGTAGCTGAGTTAATGGAACAAGTCAACAAATTCGCTGATGGAGAAGACGCATACAATAACAAAAGAGGACGTTCACCAGAAGTCGACAGAATAAGTAGACAGAAGAGACGACACCGCAGCAGGGATAACCAAGGAAGGCGAAATCAGGTAGCCACGGGGTACATATTAGAAGAAGAGGAAGGATATGAAAATAGGAGGTTTCAGGCAAAAGGAGTAGAAAAATCGAGATACTCCGGTCCTTTGGCCGAGGATATGCTATACGGACCTTGTCGAATCCACTACGCATATCTCGACGGGAAAAGGGTTTCAAATCATCCGATGAAGGATTGTAGAACATTCCTAAGGCTGCAAAGCGCCATGGGCTCAAGCCAAGGAGGGAGGCAAGGAGAACAACACAGAAGTCAAGGATACCAAATGCAAAGGCTAGCAAGGCACCTAGAGTCAAAAGTTTACATATCAGCCATGATTCAACCGGTGCTCAAGTCAAAGAAAGAGCAAAAGAGCATATCCAGGCAAGTAAACCTAGCAATATCATCACCACCAGCTACAACAGAGTACCTACGGTGGTCAGAACAACCAGTTAAGTTCAGTAGAGCAGATCACTCGAGAAAAGTTCCCAGGCCAGGCCACTCGCCTATGGTTTTAAAGGCACAAATAGGAGGATACGACATCGGAAGAGTATTCATGGATGCAGGGAGTGGCATAAACTTAATATACGCTAGAACCTTAAAGGCAATGTGCATCTCGCTGTTGAGTCTGAAGCCAATAGATTGCTCCTTCCATGGAATAGTACCAAGAGCCGCAAACTACCCTTTGGGAAGAATAGAACTCGATGTCTGCTTTCGCAGCAACGGCAATTACCGAAGAGAGAAGCTGGAATTCGAAGTTATGGACTGGCCGTCACAATATCATGCAATCCTGGGACGCCCAGCATTTGCAAAATTCATGGCAGTACCACACTACGCGTATCTTACGTTAAAAATTCCAGGACCCAAAGGAACAATCACAGTACAAGGGAGCTTTGAAGTAGCCAACACATGCGACAGAGAATTCAATAGGATGGCGCAAACCTTCGGCATGACAGCAGAATACGAGAGGTTAAAAGGAGAAACAGATCATAATGTATTACCCGACGTTGGACGATCCCTGCCAGATCAGGCTTTCGACACAACTCAGGACTCGAAGAAAATCCAGGTCCACCCTACAGATGCAAACAAGACGACATCAATTGCGGTGAACTTGGATCCCGCGTAGGAAAGCGCGCTCGTCGAGTTCCTCCGTGAGCGCTGGGAAATCTTCGCCTGGTGTCCATCAGACATGCCAGGGGTTCCCAGGGAACTCGTCGAGCATGCATTAAATGTAGATCCCAAGGCAAAGCCAGTCAAGCAGCCATTGCGACGATTTGATGAACCTAAAAGGAAGGCGATAGCATCAGAGTTGCACAGGCTAGAAAATGCCGGATTTATCAGAGAAATCAAAACCTCGAGTTGGGTGTCGAACCCATTCATAGTACCCAAGAAGAACACAGACGTACAAAGAGTATGTGTCGACTACACATCTCTCAATAAGCATTGTCCAAAGGATCCCTTCCCTCTACCCCGCATCGATCAGATAATCGATTCAACAGCGGGATGCGCGAGGCTTTCATTTTTGGATGCATATTCTGGTTACAATCAGATCAAATTGAAGAAAGAAGATGAAGAAAAAACGGCCTTCATCACACCATACGGAGTGTTTTGCTACCAAGTGATGCCGTTCGGCCTAAAAAATGCAGGAGCAACTTATCAACGGATGATGCAAAATTGCCTCAGAAGCCAAATAGGGCGCAACATCCAAGTCTACATTGATGATGTAGTCATCACCACAAGAGAGGAGAAATCTCTAATCAGCGACTTGGTAGAAACCTTCGACAACCTGAGCAGGTACAAGCTTAAGCTTAACCCGACAAAGTGTTCCTTCGGCGTATCAACATGACAACTTTTAGGGTTCCTGGTATCAGCACGAGGAATAGAGGCGAACCCAGAGAAGAATCAAGCAATTTTGACAATGGGGAAACCCACGAAACTACACGACGTACAGAAACTTGCAGGGCGCGTTGCGGCTTTAAGTCGTTTCGTTGCTCGATTGGGAGAAAAGGCGCTTCCTTCCTATGCACTTATGAAGAAGTCAGACGATAAATTTGAATGGACGGAAGAAGCAAACGTAGCTTTTGCACAGTTGAAAAAAGTGCTTTCCACGCCGCCAGTGCTGGTTGCACCAAAAGAAAAAGAACCACTGCTACTCTACATCGCCGCGACCCATCAGGTGGTGAGCACAGTATTAGGAGTCGAAAGAAGCGAAGAAGGAAAAGCCCACGGCGTCCAGAGGCCGGTATATTTCATCAGTGAAGTATTATCTCCGACAAAACAGAGGTACCCGCATTATCAGAAACTTGCATATAGTGTTTTCACAACTGCACGAAAACTGCGACAGTACTTTGCGGTGCATCCAATTATAGTGGTCAATGAAGCACCACTATCAAACATATTGAACAACCCAACAGCAACAGGACGTGTCTCTTTGTGGGGAATCGAGTTATCTCCCACGGACATCACGTACGAAAAAAGGAAGGCGATCAAGTCGCAAGTCTTGCCAGATTTCACGGCATAGTGGCTAGAGCTCCAAAGCACGGGACCACTAGACTTATCCAGTGTTTGGACAATGTACTTCGACGGTTCTAAGAGAGTTCAAGGCGCAGGCGCAGGAGTGGTCTTGATATCGCCTCACGGCGACAAATTAAAGTATGTCTTAAGGATGAGCTTTCCACAGGCTTCTAATAACGAAGCAGAATACGAGGCTTTGTTGCACGGAATGAAGATGGCCAAAGCATGTGGAGCAACTCGCCTAAATTTTTTTGGAGATTCCAACCTTGCTGTCCAGCAGGTTATGAACAGATGTGACACAATCAATGACAACATGATGGCCTACAAGAATTTATATCATTATCTCGAAGGAACATTCGATGGATGCGAAGTCTCGCACATAAGCAGGAATAGTAATGAAGAAGCCGACAATTTAGCAAATATCGGGTCACAGTGTTTACCCGTGCCGTCCGAAGTATTTTGGGAAGAAATAGTAGAAAGATCAATAAAAAGTGGGAAAAGCTCGACTACTGCAGCAGACTCGGGGGCTCCGTCGGAGCCAGAGGAGGTCATGATGATAGAAGAAACATGGATGCAGCCATATCTTGCATACATGATAAATAAACAATTACCAGAAGATGCAGTGGAGGCCAAGAGGATAACTCGAAGATCGAAGGCGATTGTCGTGTTGCAGGGGAAATTATACAAGAAGAGTATTACCGGCGTTTTGCAGCGTTGTGTAACACCCCAGGAAGGACAAACAATACTACAAGACATACACGGTGGAGTGTGCGGCCATCATGCTAGCAGCAGAGCAATAGCGGCAAAGGCTTTCCGGGCAAGATTTTATTGGCTAACAGCCATCAAAGATGCAAAAGATATAGTTCGAAAGTGTGAAGCATGTCAAAGATTTGCATCTAGCCCGCATGCACCAGCAGCAGAGCTACAAACAATACCATTGTCCTGTCCCTTTGCGCAATGGGGCCTCGATATGGTGGGAAAGTTGCACAAATCTTGGCCAGGAGGGCATGTTTACATGCTAGTGGCAGTCGATAAATTTACCAAGTGGGTGGAAGCGGCCCCGGTAACAACGCAGGATTCGACAGCAGCAATCAGCTTCATCAAGTCGATAGTATTCCGTTTTGGTGTACCATATAGCATCATCACAGACAACGGGACAAACTTCACTTCAAAAGAATTCAAGAGTTATTGCGAAGGACTAGGGATCAAGCTCAAATTCGCATCTGTGGCGCACCCAAAGACGAACGGGCAAGTCGAAAAAGCCAATGGCCTGATATGTAGTGGGATAAAAAAGAGGCTCTTAGCACCTCTCGAGAAAGCCAAGAGCGCTTGGGTAGAAGAATTGCCCTCCGTTCTTTGGAGCCTAAGAACTACGCCTAACGCAGCAACTCAAGAAACTCCTTTCTTCCTGGTCCATGGCGCAGAAGCCGTGCTTCCAGTCGAAGTTACACACGAGGCCCCAAGAGTGACGGCATACGATGAGACAACATCGACAGAAGCACTGCAGAACGATGTCGATGCACTGGATGAAGCAAGGGATAAGGCATTAGAAAGAGCCACGCAGTATCAGCAGAGTCTACGAAACTACCACAGTAGTCGAGTTCGTCCACGATCCTTCGTGGTGGGAGACCTAGTTTTGCGACTCAGGCAAGACAGCCATGGCAAATTGGAGTCCCCTTGGGTGGGACCCTACATCGTCACAGAAGTAATTCCAGGAGGAGCATATCGACTACAAGACAAGAAGACAGGAAAAGACGAGAGCAATCCATGGAATGCGGAGCAGCTACGACGTTTTTATGCGTAGACTAAATCTAGTGGTATCATTAAATTCGAGTTAACCTTCTGAACCCAGAACATGAGGCCATAGGTCGGGTTCTTGGGGTTAAACTCGACAAAATTGTACAAGTATTTCTACTTCTCCGCTCGGGGGCTTCAACCCTCGGGTCGTACGAACGAAATTTCTATCGCGACATGGAGACCTTTTTCACTGTATAGGTTGTGCAGACAACCCGATAATATTCAAACAACTTGGTTCACAAAAGAACCCGATATTATTCATACCAATTGGTTCGCAAAGAACCCGATATATCTCAAGCATACCTCAGAACAGTAACTTGTTTTCATGGTGCTAGTAAAACCATCAAAGTAGAGTACGAATATTCATTACATATGAACACGGCGGCAAGGACATTGTCAAGCGAAATTACATAAAAAGAAGATCCTAATGGAAGTGGACTTCAGCTTCATACTTCTTCGGGCACTGGGTGCCGTCATAGATCTTCACGTCAAACTTCGACGTGCCGATGTGGAAGTCAAAGGCCATAAAGAAGCCTTGGTGGATGTCGTGGTCTTCTGCAAATTGTGACCAGCCACCCCTCAAGTACTGCTCGCCATCGCCGTCATACCAAACCTCTACCTCGTATTTAGTCCCACTGCTAGACTATTCACGGAGAACCGCTTCTCGCAGCTCCCGCCCATCCATGAACTTGGTGAAATTCAGTGGCAGGCGCTGAATTTCGCGACACTGTGCCATAGCAATGCAGAAGAAAGAAAAGATTCGGGGAGGAGCAGCAGGAGTAGCGGAAGCAGCAGGAGGAGGGACGCTTGAACCTGGGGCAGCGCCAGTCACTTTGGGCTTATTTTTGCTCCCAGGTGGGCGACCAGGACGGCGCTTGGCTGGAACGGCCTATGACGATCCTGCGGTGGCCGGAGTTGCATTGTTCTTGTTTTTGCTTCCACGAGGGCGACCTCGACCTCGGGGCGCCACCGGAGAGCCAAGGTTCAGACGGGAACCATCTGCATCAGCCATGTGGACAAAGGAAAAAGGAAAACCCTAGATGGAGGGAGAAGATGATGCGGTGGAGGAGGAATCTGATTAGGGTTTTTAACCTTGCTAGAGGGTGCTTTATTTATAAGCACGTATTATCGGGCCCCCGTGCTAAAACAAGGCCCGTAAACATATTTTACAATAGGAGTTAAATTCTGCACACAGCAGACGATAATACCAAAGAGACAAACCAAGAAGAGGAGATTGTGGTCGCATGATATGAAAACCTCGACTTGGACTCAGGGGCTTGCAAATAGTAGACGTTAACAGGAGGAAGAAGAACTAAACTTTGAGCCTATGCTTGGTTACAAGTATCCAAACATAGCCTCGGGGGCTACTCCCATCGGGAGCGATGAGCGCGCACCCGATAGAGGATGAGATAATCAATATCAAGGATGAAGGAAGTATATCATATAAATTTCGACTATATAGTCGACAAAGTACAAAAAGATTACTCCCATCGGGAGCGAGTTTTATGGTTGTTAAAACCCAAATATTTTCAGTCAAAATTTGGCTGCGACACAAGATTCTCGAGTTGCGTTATCGCAACGAAACTTGAATGCCGTGATTTATCACGAAGGTAAGACCCCGGGATCCGTCCTGTGTGGCCTGGTATATGCATATGGATGCGCTCTGCTGGTATGTATCCGTGTCTACGACGCGAAGAAAATCCTGGTGGACGCACTGGGTACCCTGAGAATCACTGGGATTCATTCTTTGTAAGTCCTAAATGCGGCAAAAGAGTGGGTTTGACCGGTATCCTGAATTCAAGTCTAAGGGGATTGAATTTGAAGTAGGTGACAAGTATCTGTTCCGGCAGTTAACCGACCTCTTGATCCGTCAGAGTTGTCAGGCTTGTTCATCAAAACCCCTTGCGAAAGAATATCATGAAAATAAGTTGAAAGACCAAGTCGAAGATTTGAAGATAAGAAGAAGTCGAAGAAATGATCAAGTCAAAGATTTGAAGATTAGAGATTCAACCCGAATCTACAATTCTGGTAGAATCTCAGGGGCTACTGACAAGGGTATAGTTAATAGAGCCCGTATGTTGAGTACCCCTGAGGCCCGTTAAGCTAGGCCCAATTGTAATGATAGTCGAATACGAGTCTTTACCGTATGTCGATATTGTAATCTGTATCGGACCCTACCCGATCCTCGAGACCTGGCCACCTATATATAGGGGCCAGGAGGGGACGGTGTAGGGCAGATTGAAAGCAAGCCAGGTAAAACACCCAAGTTTACTTTCGACGCATACCTATTTTCGACTAACTTTACCTTCGAGTTGATCCGACGCCCTATCTCCCCGATCCTAAGTCCTTCATCTAGGACATTTGTCGAGTTAACCCCTCGTCAACGCAAGAAACTTTGCAGTAATCTATATTTGATAACACGGCAGCGCCGTTTACCTAGAGGGATGATACACGGTGGAGCAAATGATAGTTTTTGACTAAACAACTTAACTCTCCTAAACCCTAGATGGCTGGCCTCCTTATATAGACGGCCAGAAACTATTGGGCTTGGACAGGCCCAAACCCAACACACAAAAAACCTAAGTGGCCCACAACATGACCTAGCTACGTATTAACATAAACAGATATGTAAATTGCTGACACAACCTTAGACTAAATTATTTCATATCGCAGGTCGTCCTGGCGTGCCAATCTGCAATGAGCTTCCCTCAGCTTGGTGGAGTCCTGAAATTGGGCTTCACCTCCTCCTTCATGCCCATATCACATTATCCCAGCTGGCCAAAGAGAAATTAATGCTTCCCTTTACCATAACACTCTAGGACTCCCATGTTCAAATGATCTATAGTTATACAAGGCACGCAATGTTTAGCTGTAGGAAGCATCTACTGTTGTTTCTCGAAGTGCAGAAAGATCCTAGGAGTAGCATATATGAGGCACAATTTGTTTTTAGAAATGGGGTGCCCCCAGACTCTGCATCAATTGATGCACATAGCCGTTTATTATTGAAACAAATATTTGGTTCTTGACCGCCGCTAGGTCATATTATAGAGCTTAGTCATCAGCTAGGGATGACATGGAAATCAGCCAACAGAAAATAGAGTATAGAGTGGTATTAAACATCCTGTATCCTATTAGAATGCTGCCAATCACCCTGGCTGAAGATAGCCTGAACGACCGCCATCAGTCGTGTGCATCCAAAATCCACATGTCCCCATTGGTCTTCTAGAAGTAGGTGCGCCCAAGTTGTAATCCAGTGCGTGGCTTTGTTGATAACCTGCAGAAAAGGGGAGCAACTTGCATTGTTAAAAATAACATGATTGCGGCAATTCCAAATTGCCCAAACCAATATATGAGGCACACATAGCTTAATTGCTCATTTCATCTTGTCCTTTGTAATACTCGAATTAGTTGATGGTTAAAGTATTGATAAGATCTAGTTGTCGATATGATCCTCTTCTGTTAACTTCTCACTACTAGCAGAAATATAGGTACCTACTCTGATATCTTGTCGCTTCATAGATTAGTCTGCATGAGCCTCTCCTGTTGACTGCTTGCTTTCTTATATCATTGCGAATGATGTATTCCAAATTATCTGACAATGGACTGTATAATTTCTGGTATCCTATTAAAACTTGTTTTGTCTTAGTTTCATAATGCTTTTTTCTTTATAATATCAGGCACAAGGGAGCGCCCACAATATCAAGTGTTGATGTCATTTTACATAGCAGCCTGTCGTGTTACTGGTTTGTCCACTTGCGATTGTTTTTCAATCTCTCTACCAGAAGATAGATAGGTAGCTACTCTGATATTTTGCCGATTCAGTTATATAGGAAAGGTAGGAATCAACATCACAGCTCAACAAAATAAACCGATGGCTTAAAAATGTCATTGTCCTAGATGATTGTTTGCCAACCTAATCCTTTTGAAGTAGCGGTTCTGTTTTCGTTCCGTCTTCTAGAATGCCTCTGCGAGTGTATTGTTGTAGCCAGTTCCCATTTAATTTGTCGAAAGCATGTAATATTATTTCTCAAACTGTGCGGCTTGTGTAATATTTAGTTACTTTTACTCAACCGCTATATTTACATGTTACGTGCTTCTCAATAGGATAGGCCAATTGTGATTCTGCCGTGATAGGACCTAGACGGGCCAAGAGAACATGTATAGTAATGGGCCTAGGTGGGCCAAGTTAGTTAAATGATGGGCAAACGTGATGAATAGTAATGGGCCTAATAGGACCCAACTAACGGGCTACGGCCCATTAGACAGAGGATAGCTGGGCCTACAGAAGGCTCAAACACTATTGGGCCTAATATGAGATCCTCCTTCTAACAGGCCCTAATTGGGCCCAAGATTAAATGGACTGGATATTTGGCAGGCCTTGGATGGGGTATACAGTCTGGATAATGTAAAACCTTAATGGGACATTATTAGGCCTAAGATTGAACGGGCTGGACATTTAGCAGGCCTCCTGCGGGATCTTCAACGGGCTGATTGTCTAAAGGCCAGAAAGCTTAATGGGCCTTTAAATGGGCCAGCCTGTTTGTACCAGCTGAACAAGGTGGGCCAGCCCACCACCAGTAGCATGCTTTATATAGGCCAGCCTGCCAGTATTTCATGAACTTTCTATGGGCCGGCCCAACAGAAGCAGATGGGCTTAGACAGGCCGGACCATCCTGTCTTTCCAACGTGACATGGGCCAACCCACCAGCAGTAGCAGGCCATAGATGGGCCGAGCCTTTAGGTTTTGTCAACCTTAGGTGGGCCGGCGCGCTTAATATGTAGCAGGCCTTTAGTGGGCCTGCCATCTACCACGACTGCCACATGGCGATTAGGATGACATCAGCATTTTGGTGCCCAGGTGAAAACCATCTACCACGAAACCGATTTTCGTGGCTAAAGACTCGCATCTACCACGATCGTCGAAAAACCATGGCAGAAAGATCCATAACAGTCGATAGACCACGGTAGGCAAATCCTGGTTGAAGAGTCATTGTAACGACCCGGAAAATACCCCTATTAGATAATTGCTTGTTCTTTTTGTTTTCGCATCATCGTGACATCGCAGCATCATTATGCATCTATAACCTTGCATGCTTTTGTGAAACCCAAAATATTTTGTACAAACTCTATTTTCTTTTATTTTTGCTTGTATGGTTTTATAAAACCCTCCTCTCCTTTTCTTATTTTAATTAAAGTTAACAAACCAAAATATTTGCAAATTTTAACAATCGTTTTGTGGCAAATATCAAGATTTCAATATATTGTTGGAACTTGTTTGCAAAACTTTCCCCTCTTCTCATGTTTCTTTTCTCCCTATCTTTCTTCCTATTGATCTTTGGAAAAACTGAAATAAAAATGGGTTGCAGTCTTCCCTCGGTCCACTCCTTTCTCTGCAACCGGACAGCCAACTTTACTTGACCGAGCAGGGAACGCTCGCTCCCTATCATCTCCTTCAAGCAAGCACGAGGAGAGCGTGATCTCCTTTTCTCTCCAGCGACCACACCGAGCGCGTGACCCCTTCCTCCACCTTTTCCCCACCCACACCAAGGGCGTGAGCCCTCTCCTCTTCCTATCTTTGGTGCCTCGGATCCCCTGGAAACCCTACCCCCTCGTCTCCCGTTTTGGCGCCGCCACCACAGAAGCCCCTCTTTTTGCTCTCCCCTTGGTTTTATTCTGTTATGTACGTCACCCGAACAGCACCACAACCACCTCGCCGTCGTCCCGTCGCCATGGTCAACTGACAGGAATGTCCCAGATGAAGCAATCGAGCCGGCATCGAGTACAGCGACGACTGCATCCTCTTCTTCCTCTATGGTCACCGGCGAAATCCGGCAGCTTTGGCCCTTCTCCGGTTTTCCCGAGCATGCCCGTGTCCTTGCGGTGAGCTTGGCTTCCTTTTCCTCCCTTTCCCCGTCCGTTCTCATCGCTCGATTCAATTCCCGTCGCTGATCTCTGTTTTCTCTATGTGTGTGTGGCCATGGACGAGCTCGTGGAGCTCTGACTGCGCTCGTCTTTGCTCTGTACAACCCGGCGATGACAACCGTCGTGCTCCTCCGTCAAGTGCCCCGACAACCACGCCTCAACCTCCTCCCGTCCCTCTCCAGATCAACTTCGACCTTGCCAAGAACACCGCCGTCCAGTTATGTCTCTAGCCGCACATCCTTGACCTCATCATGCACCGCTGGGCGCCATCAAGTTCTCGAGGACTTCCTCTTCCACAGCACCTGCGAGCCCGGTCGTGTTCCCAGGTTCATCTCTCCGCCAGGCACTCCGTCCCTAGGTTGTCTTCCTCAAGATCAACTTCCTGTTTCTATATCTGTCTGCGTTCAGTTTCGTCAGAAACAAAAACAACTCTGTGGGAATCTTAATATAACCTGTAGCTTCCTATTCTATTCAAATCCAATTAGTATCCCAATTGGTTCATTCCTTGTCCGGCTGCATCAGATCTTGTGTTCGAATTCTATCTTAGGCAAAGCCTCACCTTTTTATTTTGTTCCTCCATGCCCTGACAGGTGGCCCTGCCATGTCTGTGACTCGGGCTGAGACTCCCTCCGGTGTAAAATATCCCTGCCATGTCTGCATCGTCAGTGCCCTATCAGCACCTGCTCGGTCCCGCTCGTCAGCCGTTGTGGCTAGTTAACCCTCGGTGAGAAAATCCCCAGCTGTTCTCTATTTTCTGGAAATTGCTGCACATGTGTATATCTTGCAAAATTTATATCTTTTAATTAGTAATTCGAAATAAAAAGTATTTTGTATGAATTTTTTTTTAGAAAAATGTGTAGAATTTGAATATGTCATCCATATACTTGTTTGCATCTTGCATCATGTCGTCACGTGGTAGTTTGCATATCCTCTAATAAGAACATATGGATTAATTGTGAATTGCCAAATATGGTTTCACCACTTCCATTTAATTTTGTGTAGCTCACCCCTATCTTGTCTTTGCCATGATAATGAACATTTAAATTGCCGTGTAGTAAAACAACTTGAATCATATATGTGTGTCCCGGGATTTTGATTCCGCTTAATATGGATAAGTTGCATTGCATCATAATTGCCATATCATGCATACATGCTTCACATGATTATGCCGATTATTTTGTCATAGTAGTAAGTGCTGCATCCGTTGTTTGTTGTAGCATTTTGCTTCTTCTCGGATAGGCCGCTTCATGGTGATGTGAGCAACGCCAAGTTCTTCGGGTGTTCTTTGACCATCTTTTCAGGCGAGCCCTTTTCTCTCTACCCATTTAACACTTTTGCTCTTGCTAGCTCTATATTCTAGCCTTGTGTCACGATGCTTTGTTCGAGTCACGTGTCCTATCCAACTGTTTATCCAAAGCAAAGCCGTAGAACCTTCCATACATCCTATTAACCATGTGCTTGTTGTTTAAGTTGGCCTTGCGAGTCGTAGGCTTCTTCAGGTTGTTCGACATGTTTTTATGTTATTGGGTTGGGAAGTTATCACATGCTTTACTTTATGGATCTATGTTGTTGGAGATATTCATGGCTTACATTAATGTTATTAATTAAAATTGAATTAAGAAGAGGCATCGGTGAGTCATTTTGCCAGTTTTACGATGGCTCACTTGTGTCCCCTAGGACCCCGAGATTGCATGAACTGTTCTGAGACTGAGCGCTCTAAGCAAGCGTGGGTACGTTTATGGGCCTCCCCTCGATCACTGCCGGAATCTACATACTTGTCCAGTGGACACAACTAGTTTGACGTGTTTCCATTTGGTTCTTGTCGAGAGTGCAGCTTGTATCTTTTGGTCTGATTTACTTTGGGGGAAGCCCAGTGAGCCTTGTAACCCCTTGTTCTGCATGCTCGTGTAGGCGCAGGACAACTGCAGGTGGACAACCTCCCCAGAAGAGAGGCCCCGGTCCATTATGCAGTGCCGACGCAAACAGCTAAGTCTGCCTCAGAGATTCGGCCGGACTCTCGAGCGGGTTAAACCTAGTCAGGTGGCTTTTTGGACTTGTTTGTAGTGAAGGAGAGTGCAAGTCGTGACCTCCTACCGGCACACCATCAGAAGTGTGCTAATGATAGGCATCAAGGGGTGATCGTGCGTTTGGGTACATTTGGGCACCCCTGGAGGGTTAAATATTTTTGAAAAGCCATGTCCATTGTTATGGACGACTTGGAGCTGTACTACTCGATCATAGCATAACTTACACCTGTTATATCTCTTACTAATAATTTTGTGTAGTAAGTTAGCACAACTACACAAACCTGTAATAAAACTTGTTAACCGTGTGAGTGCCTTTGATATTGCTTCTTCGTGTGGGTGCGACGAGGTGATTCATTGGCTGGGTGATGCTTGGTGTTAGTATCTAGTTGGTTCTTTTATGCGCTCTCTTATCTTCTCTATTTAGACGAAAGGTGTAGTGTGTCTCTGTATTATTCTTTTGTTCCCGCTAAGTCCACCATATAGCCCGGTGAGCACAGCCTTGTTCTAGCCTCGCAGAGTACATGCCACGGAGTTCGTTCCTCGGTACTTACCCTCGTTTTTTTCCTTTTTCTCTTTCTCCCTCCTTGTTCGGCAACCATTGGCCCGACAATTTTGACAGGTATGGGAGCGACGACGTTAGCAAGGTTACCCTTCTGGCTTGGCCTAGGCAGGGTTATGGACGTCGTTATCTTCAGGGCTCTTAGGCCCATTTGTATTCTTGTCCGTACTCAGATACTATTTTTCTTTATGTATAATTTGGATCTTTGTATTGTAAATTTGTATTCTTGACTCAATGAGTCTTCGTGGTTATATTTTATATTCTTTTGTGGGTTCCATCGTGACCTTGTGTAACTGTTGCTACCTTGATTCCACCCGCATCACGTGCATGTTTCGATGTGCACAAGGCGCTTGGTGGTGCGTTTCCAAAGCGACACCATGCAGATTGTGGCGGAAGCACTATAATCTGCAAGGTGCCGATTTTTTGGGGCGTCACAAGTGGTATCAGAGCCCAGGTTTTGTCGATACCCATGGGTCCAGTCTACCTGTAGGATAATCTTGCCAAATGGACGAGTTGAGTCTAGTGTCAAAACTATTTTTCTAAAAATGCATTGGATAGATCTAAGTAAGTCTGTATTTTACTCATTACCTTTATGCTTCTCTACTCTTACCTTGGCAAGTTTTAAGTTTCTTCTCTTACCTACTTCTCGGAGTTTTAGGTTGCCACGTGGGTGGATGATCACTTCCTTTATCCTAATAGGTTCGTTCTTGAGAAGTTCATCATCATCAAAGTGATCAAGCAACCCTTGTTGGTGGTGTCAAGAAGAACTTCTTGTTAGTGGTGTCGTGAGGACAACACGGTTCATGAAGACCCGATAGTTTATCCAACTCCTCCCCTCGCCTTATCGTGGATCTCGGGGCGAGATCCCATGTTAGTGGTGTCGATTGTAACAACCCGGAAAATACCCCTATTAGAAAATTGCTTGTTCTTTTTGTTTTCACGTCATTGTGACATCGCACCATGATTATCCATCTATAACCTTGCATGCTTTTGT
The DNA here is from genome assembly GCA_007115705.1 of Dactylis glomerata. Lineage (NCBI taxonomy): Eukaryota > Viridiplantae > Streptophyta > Magnoliopsida > Poales > Poaceae > Dactylis > Dactylis glomerata. The sequence goes on from QXEO01002099.1 coordinate 3,821,784, forward strand.
GAAACCCAAAATATTTTGTACAAACTCTATTTTCTTTTATTTTTGCTTGTACGGTTTTATAAAACCCTCCTCTCCTTTTCTTATTTCAATTAAGGTAACAAACCAAAATATTTGCAAATTTTAACAATCGTTTTGTGCCAAATATCAAGATTTCAAAATATTGTTGGAACTTGTTTCCAAAACTTTCCCCTCTTCTCATGTTTCTTTTCTTCCTATCTTTCTTCCTTTTGATCTTTGGAAAAACTGAAATAAAAACAGGTTGCAGTCTTCCCTCGGTCCACTCCTTTCTCTGCAACCGGACAACCTACTTTACTTGACCGAGCAGGGAACGCTCGCTCCATGTCGTCTATTTCAAGCAAGCACGAGGATAGCGTGATCTCCTTTTCTCTGCAGCGACCATGCCGAGCGCGTGACCCCTTCCTCCACCTTTTCCCCACCCACACCGAGGGCGTGTGCCCTCTCCTCTTCTTATCTTCGGCGCCTTGGATCCCCTGGAAACCCTACCCCCTCGTCTCCCATTCTGGTGCCACCACCACAGAAGCCCCTCTTTTCCCTCTCCCCTTGGTTTTCTTCTGTTCTATATGTCACCCGAATAACACCACAACCACCTCGCCGTTGTCCCGTCGCCATGGTCAACATCAAGCCAAGCAGACGCGCCCAGGAGCTTCGCCTTGCTGCCAGGAACGTCCCAGATGAAGCAATCGAGCCAGCATTGAGTATAGCAATGACTGCATCCTCTTCTTCCTCTATGGTCACCGATGAAATCCGGTAGCTTCGGTCCTTCTCCGGTTTTCCTGAGCACGCCTGCGTCCTTGTGATGAGCTTGGCTTCCTTTTACTCCCTTTCCCCGTCCGTTCTCATCACTCAATTCAATTCCCGTCGCTGATCTCTATTTTCTCTGTATGTGTGCGGCCATGGACGAGCTCGTGGAGCTGTGACTGCGCTCGTCTTTGCTCTATACAACCCGGCGATGACAACCGTCATGCTCCTCCATCAAGTTCCCTGATGACCGCGCCTCAACCTCCTACCGTCCCTCTCCGGATCAACTTCGACCTTGCCAAGAACGCCGCCGTGCAGATACGTCTCCAGCCGCGTATCCTCGACCTCGTCGTGCACCGCTGGGCACCATCAAGTTCTCGAGGACTTCCTCTTCCGCAGCAACTGCAAGCCCGGTCGTGTTCCCAGGTTCGTCTCTCCGCCAGGCGCTCCGTCTCCAGGTTGTCTTCCTCAAGATCAACTTCCTGTTTCTGTATCTGTCTACGTTCAGTTTCGCCAGAAACAAAAACAACTTCGTTGGAATCTCAATATAACCTGTAGCTTCCTATTCTGTTCAAATCCAATAAGTAGCCCAATTGGTTCGTTCCTTGTCCGGCTGCATCAGATCTTGTGTTCGAATTCTATCTGAGGCAAAGCCTCACCTTTTTATTTTGTTCCTCCGTCACCTGACAGGTGGCCCTGCCATGTTTGTGACTCGGACTGAGACTCCCTCCAGTGTAAAATATCCCTGCCATGTCTGCATCATCAGCGCCCTATCAGCACCTACTCGGTCCCGCTCATCAGCCGCTGTGGCTAGTTAACCCTCGGTGAGAAAATCCCCAGTCGTTCTCTGTTTTCTGGAAATTGCTGCACATGTGTATATCTTGCAAAATTAATATCTTTTAATTGGTAAGTCGAAATAAAAAGTATTTTATATGAAAATTGTTTAGAAAAATGTGTAGAATCTGAATATGTCATCCATATACTTGTTTGCATCTTGCATCATGTTGTCACGTCTAGTTTGCATATCACCTAGTAAGAACATATGGAGTAATTGTGAATTGCCAAATATGGTTTCACCACTACCATTTAATTTTGTGTAGCTCAACGCTATCTTTTCTTTGCCATGCTAATGAACATTTAAATTGCCGTGTAGTAAAACAACTTGAATCATATATGTGTGTCGCAGGATTTTGATTCCGCTTAATTTGGATAAGTTGCATTGCATCATAATTGCCATATCATGCATACATGCTTCACATGATCATGCCGATTCTTTTGCCGTAGTAGTAAGTGTCGCATCCATTGTTTGTTGTAGCATTTTGCTTCTTCTCGGATAGGCCGCTTCATGGTGATGTGAGCAACGACAAGTTCTTCTGGAGTTCTTCGACCATCTTTTCAGGCGAGCCCTTTTCTCTCTACCCATTTAACACTTTTGCTCTCGCTAGCTCTATATTCTAGCCTTGTGTAACGATGCTTTGTTCGAGTCATGTGTCCTATCCACCTGTTTATCCAAAACAAAGCCGTAGAACCTTCCATACATCCTATTAACCATGTGCTTGTTGTTTAAGTTGGTCTTGCGAGTCGTAGGCTTCTTCAGGTTGTTCGACATGTTTTTATCTTATTGGGTTGGGAAGTTATCACATGCTTTACTTTATGGATCTATGTTGTTGGAGATATTTATGGCTTACTTTAATGTTATTAATTAAAATTTTGTTAAGCAGAGGCATCGCTGAGTCATTTTGCCAGTTTTATGATGGCTCACTTGTGTCCCCTAGGACCCCGAGATTGCATGAACTATTCTGAGACTGAGCGCTCTAACAAAGTGTGGGTACATTTATGGGCCTCCCCTCGATCACTCTACATACTTGTCCAGTGGCCACAACTAGTTCGACATGTTTCCATTTAGTTCTTGTCGAGTGTGCAGCTTGTATCTTTTTGTCCGATTTACTTTGGGGGAAGCCAGTGAGCCTTGTAACCCCTTGTTCTGAACGCTCATGTAGGCGTGGGACGACTGCAGGTGGACAACCTCCTTAGAAGAGAGGCACCTACAGCCACACTTCCTCACATTCCACAATTCCAAGGACCTCTCACAAGAGCTCGTGCACGCCAACTAAATTATCAGGTACTTTCGTTTCTAGGAACTATTCCTAATATTCATGAGAATATGATGCTGCCTAAATCAGATGTGTTTATGTTACTTAGGAATGATGGGCCTAGCATGGATGAGAGGGACAAGCATTGGAGCATGATCATGCATAGAGATGATGGCAGCAATCATGTGAGGATTCAGGATGACGCTGCAAGTGAAGATTCCAGAACTTTGAAGCCACCATAATGCTGCAAGGATGCTTGGATGAAATTTACAAGTTACCAAATCATAAAATTCGTACAAGGCTTTATATGGTGCTGCGTCACCTTATTTTATGGGTTAAACCCATGTATTTTCGTCATAGGTATTTTAGGGATTTTCTGGAGGCTGTTTGAGTGGAAATCGGCCCATCTAGGGTTATTTTCGGATGGCCCATTAGGGCTATACGAAAATCCCTGCCCTTTCCCTCATATATACCTCCTCCTAGCCGTCATTAGAACGAGGATTTTGTTTAGTTAAAGACTTAGCCACGAGCTACTCTTCGCCATAGGCACAAGTGTCAAATCGACCTTTTGTACTACGCACAGACAGAATCCCACTTCTTCAATGAAGCATTCATCTATATTCGCAATATCTTGATTGCATCTATAATTCTTGCTTGTTCTTCGATTGCTTGCAGGGATTGATCCTCGTGATCAGGTTGATCTAGCTCCGGCATGATCAATAGCCTCGGAAGTTGGTGTATCGATTGCTAAGGCGCAACGTCTCACACGTTTGTAGTCGGATCGTCAACGTCGACCTTCACCATAATCGATAGTTATCGTCTCATCGAAAGATCGGGCACCTTTACCCCATCACTCTGGTCCATTATGCAGCGCCGACGGAAATAGCTGGGTCTGCCTCAGAGATTCGGCTGGACTCTCAAGCGGGATAAACTTAGTCAGGTGGCTTTATGGACTTGTTTGCAGTGAAGGAGAGTGCGAGTCGTGACCTCCTGCTGGCACACCATCGGAAGTGTGCTAATCGTAGGCATCAAGGGGTGATTGTGCATTTGGGTACATTTGGGCACCCCTGTAGGGTTAAATCTTTTCGAAAAGCCGTGTCCGCGGTTATGGACGACTTGGAGCTGTACTACTCGATCATAGAATAACTTACACCTGTTATATCTCTTACTAATAATTTTGTGTAGTAAGTTAGCACAACTACAACAACAAACCTGCAATTAAACTTGTTAACCGTGTGAGTGCCTTTGATATTGCTTCTTCGTGTAGTTGCGACAATGTGATTCATCGACGGGCTGATGCTTGGTGTTAGTATCTAGTTGGTTCTTTTATGCGCTCTCTTATCTTATCTATTTAGAAGAAAGGTGTAGTGTGTCTCTGTAGAATTCTTTTGTTGCCGCTAAGTCCACCATATAGCCCGGCGAGCACAGCCTTGTTCTAGCCTCGCAGAGTATGTGCCACAAAGTTCGTTCCTCGGTACTCACCCTCATTTTTTTTCCTTTTTCTCTTTCTCCCTCCTTGTTCGGCAACCGTTGGCCCGACGATTTTGACAAGTATGGGAGCGACGATGTTAGCAAGGTTACCCTTCTGGCTTGGCCTGGGTAGGGTTATGGACGTCATCATTATCTTTAGGCCGCTTAGGCCCATTTGTATTCTTGTCCGTACTCGGATACTATTTTGCTTTATCTATGATTTGGATCTTTGTATTGTAAATTTGTATTCTTGACTCAATGAGTCTTCGTGGTTATATTATATATTCTTTTGTGGGTTCCATCGTGAACTTGTGTAACTGTTGCTCAGGTGGACAACAATACAAGGCTGTGGCTCAACACCCTCCCCAAGAATAGCATCGACCCCTGGGACGACATGCGCTTGGAGTTCATCAAGCACTTCCAGTACAACTACTCGCGCACCACCTCCATCGACGACCTCGAGAAGTGCATCCAGCTGAGCAAGGAGTCCACTCGCAAGTGGCTCAATCACCGGCAAGACACCTGGGTGCGCTCTTCCGACATGCACCCTTCCCTCGCCGTCAACACGTTCAAGTGTTGCTGCCGCTACGAGCCCATGGTGGCCAAGATCAAGCGCATCCTCGCCAAGCCCACCACCGACCTCTTGGTGCTGGAGCTCATCGAGATCGCCTGGCGCTACGCATAGGAGGACCCCATGCTAGACTCAGATGACGAGTCAACCCTGCGAGGCAATCAATCGCGTGGGGGGCCCTCTCGACAAGACCATCACGGCCAAGATCTGCGCTACAGTAACACTCGCCACATTGGGAAGCGCTCTGGCCCCTCCGACCTTGTCGCCAACACTGGTCAAGACGGCCCGCGTGACCCCAAAGCTTTTCGCCGTGATGTAGAAAGCTACCGCGGTGGCAACGGGAACTACATGGCAAAAACCCAAACAAGCCAAAGTTCGATCCCGAGCCTATGCTGAACGAAGCGTGCATCATGCACAATAGTCCTAGCCACCCGGCGAACCTCTCCACAAAGGAATGCTATACGCTCAAGGAGGTGGAGCGAGCGTGCCTGAAAACTCTGCGCGCTGGCGACCAGCCCAAGGACAAGAACAATGGCAACGACTTCGGTCGCGACGTCGGCTCACTCCATACCTTCACCGGGACCACAGATAGGCACGGCAAGAAGCAGCTCAACCACAGCATGGCCGTACATGCGGTAACCAGCACCAACGTCGCCTGCTAGCTCAACTGGTCAGAGCAACCCATCGGGTGGATCCGTGCAGATCAAGCTACTCCAATCGAGTACCTCGATCCCTTCCGTTGACTGCGACTCCCGGAATCAATGATCAAGTCAACCAGGTGCATGTTCCACGGAATTGTGCCTGGTCGCAAGGCCTTCCCAATAGGCAAGGTCACCTTGCAGGTAACATTTGGCACTCCTGACAACTACCGCACCGAGAAGATCATCTTCGACCTGGTCAACATCTGCAGCTCCTAACACTACGTTCTAGGGCGACCAACATTCGCCAAGTTTATGGTGGTCTCCCAGTATGCCTACAACCTGCTCAAGGTACCTCGGCCACGCGGTATCATCACCGTCTAGGGCAACTTTGACATGGCCAAGGAGTGTGAGATCAACAACGCCAAGCTCGCCGACACCGTCATTGTGGAGGAAACGGACAACACTAGCGAGCTCGCCAAGTACTCCAACAAGGTCAACCTCGATGACCCAGCCCTCCTGAAGAAGCCTCATCTTGAGGAAACCCCAAAAACCTCGTTTGAGATAGCCGTGCTCACTCGTCAGGTCGACCTCATCCCTGGTGACTCTAGCTAGCAAGTCATCGCGGGCGGGCAACTGAGTAGCGCATCGGAAAGCACGCTCGTCAAGTTCCTCCGTGAGAACCGCAACATCTTTGCATGGAAGCCATCTGACATGCCAGGTGTCCCGAGGGAACACGCCGAGCACAAATTATACATCGACCCAAAGGTCCGAGCTATGAAACAGTCGCTCCATCCCTTCAACGCGGAGAGACACCATGCGATTGGCAAAGAAGTCAATCGGCTCCTCACCGCCGGTTTCATCCGGCCTATCAAGCACCCCAGATGGTTGGCAAATCCAGTCCTGGTTCAGAAGAAGAAAAAGACCTGGCGGATGTGCATCAACTAGACCAACCTCAACTCTGCCGGTCCAAAGGAAGAGTTTGTTCTACCACGGATCAACCAAATTACCGATTCAACGGCAGGTTCGGAGTCCCTCTGCTTCTTGGATGCCTACATTGGCAACAACCAGATCAAGATGGCAGAGGAAGATGAAGAAAAGATGGCCTTCATCATGTTGTTTGGTTGCTTCTGCTACACCACCAAGACCTTCTGCCTCTGAAATGCCGGAGCCACCTATCAGCGGTGCATGCAAGAATGCCTCGTGAGCCAAGTTGGCCGCAACATCCATGTCTACATAGAGGACGTGGTCATCAAGTCGAAGCATCAGGGAGATCTGGTCGCCGACCATGCTAAAACATTCACCAATCTACGGAAGTATAACATCAAGCTCAACCCGCAGAAGTGCCATTTGGCATCCCCTCAGGGCAGCTTCTCGGCTACGTTGTCTCTAAGAGAGGCATCGAGGCTAACCCTAAAAAGATCAATGCCATGAGGCGTCTTCACAAGCCAGAGTGCCTCCTCGACATGCAAATGCTCGCAGGATGCGTTGCAGCTCTCAGTCGCTTCATCCCCAAGCTAGGGCCTAATCTCCTCACCTCTCTTGGAGTCAACGAGCCTATGCTCATGTACATCACCAATCGCGTTGTTAGCACAGTTACGACCGTCGAGTGACCAGAAGAAGGCAGAGAGTACCCCATCCAGCAACCCGTGTATTATCTCAGCGAGTTTCCCACAGAGTCAAAAGAACGGTAACCCTAGTACCAAAAACTGGTGTACATCGTATTGAGAGCCACACGACGGCTCCATCATTATTTCAAGCAGCACAAGATATCAGTCGTCTCTTTGGCACCGCTGTAGGACATCATTCGCAATCGCGATGCGACTAAACGAGTCGCTAAGTGGGCCGTCAAAATTGGCACCCACTGCATCAAATACGGGCCCCGCAGGGCCATCAAGTCTCAAGCCCTCGCCAATTTTATCGCCGACTGGTACGAGGTCTAGCAGAAGGAAAAGCTCCCATACCTGCAATACAGGAGCATGTTCTTCAATGGGTCCAAGAACGCCGACGGCGTAGGTGCCGGCGTTGTCCTCATCTCACCGAAGGGCGAAAAACTCTGCTACACGCTGCGGCTAAACTTCATGCCCTGCACCAACAATGTTGTGGAGTACGAGGCGCTCCTCCATGGCATGTAAGCTGCCAAGGAGATGAGAATCTCTTGTCTGCGATGCTACGGGGATCAAACTCATCGCCAACCAAACCTCGGGCACCTATGACATAGTGAGCCCCAACATGATCGCCTATCACAAGGCCATCGACCAGCTTGGAGGCTACTTTGCCGGCTACTCCATTGAGTGGATTGAGCAGAAGAAAAATGAAGAGGCTGATGTCATGTCTAGGATCGGCTCGTCAAGACAACCCCCTCCACTAGGCGTCTTCCTCGATGTCATCAACAAGACGTCAGTCTTTGTCCCAAAGGAGATTGAGGTTGCGGAGCCACTCGCACCGGATTCCACATTGGTCGCCATGGACATGGACTCCATCTATTGGACAACGCCCTACATCGCCTACCTCAACCATCAAGTACTCCCTCAAGACGAGATGGAGGCCCGCATGATCCAGAGGCGCTGCAAGTCCTTCGTCATGATCAACAACAAGCTATACAAACGCAGCATCTCAGGCGTTTTCCAATGTTGTGTTTCATCGGAGGAGGGGCACAATATCCTCTATGACATCCACGGCAGTGATATGGGCACGAAGGAGGAGGTGAAGCCCAATTTCAGGACTCCACCAAGATGAGGGAAGCTCGTTGCTCATTGGCACGCCAGGACGACCTACGGTATGTAATAATTAGTCTAAGGTTGTGTCAGCAACTTATATTCATGCTTATGTTATTTCATAGCTAGGTCAAGTTGTGGGCCACTTAGGGTTATTTGTGTTTTGGGTTTGGGCCTATCCAAGCCCAATAGTTTTCTGGCCATCTATATAAGGAGGCCAGCCGTCTAGGGTTTAGGGAGTTCAGTTGTTTAGATTAAACTATCGCGTGGTGTTCCACCGTGTATCATCCCTCCGAGGAAATGGCGCTGCCGTGTTATCAAATAAAGATTGCTGCGAGGGTTCTTGTGTTCATCAAGAATTATTAGGCTCAGGTTTGAGGCGTGGTGATCTTCATCACGTTGCTTGCTGGATTCGTTCCTCTTCTTCAGGTGATGTTCATCACGTTGTTGGAAGATTTCTATCCGGGTAGACTCGCTGTGAAAGATCGGGACAAAACTCCATAGGATCACCGGCGTGATCCTTATCATGTGGTATCAGATTACTGGGTTTATCACTGCGAGTATTGTAGATTGATTGTTCTACGGATTGTTCTTTTCCCTGAAGCAGTTTTCAGATCGGAAGTGGAGTTTTAGATTGGATCGTGTTCTATTCTGGTGGTTCTTCGTTGAAGCTTCCGTCGATTTGGTTTCGTGCAGATCGATCTCTCTTTCCAACGGTGAAGTGTTCATATTGAATTGTCTTCTTCGTTGGTAGCAGATCACCGAGAACGAGCTAGGCAGTGCACACTTTTGCAAATCCGATCAGGATAGTCCAGCTAGTTGATGAGTTCCAGATCCGATCGATCAGAATAAAAAAAAATCGCTGGCTAGATCCGATCGGGGATCAGCTCTTCACGCCTTACCGCAGAGGCAGTCTGTGCCTGGCGAGATCGTCCCGCATCGCATCGCTACCCACATCGCCACCGAGCGTGATCACGGGAGCCAACTCTGCTGCCGCCCGATCGATCCAAACATTAAAAAAAACCGAGATCGGCAGCCACGCGCGCCTAAGCGCGGAGACAGTCTGTCCCCTGGCGCTCGAAGGGATCGCCTGCGCGCTGCGCTGTTTCCTGGCGAGCACGTCCCGCGTCCTGGATCGAGGCGCCTGCCCACGTTCACCTGAGGTCGCGCTCGCAACTGCTGGGATCGATGCCTGCGGCCGCCTAGAGATCGTGGGCCGGCCCAGCAGCTGGGGATCCACGCGACCCGCGGAAGCGCCTCGCCTGCGCCTGGGAGCGATTGGTCGCTAGACCCCAGACAATCTCTATGGTCAAGCACGCTGCCTCAGCCTATGATTAGGGGTGTCCCGATCTTCTCAGCGAGCGCGATGTAGATGGCGATGATGGTGATGAAGATAACTCGAGTGTCGCTGTAAACTCTCTGGCTAATCCCTGCCGCCAGCGCAACAGCTCTCAACCCTTTGGATATTCGCAACGTCACACGCTTGCGCACGTAGCCGCCGACCATGAAGCGGTGATGCAATATACTAATTCCCAATGGAACAGCAGATTACACTCAGACTTTCAGAAGAACAAACACCAGATCGATACGAATTGGTGTGAATAATTTCAGAGGAACACTTGGTTCTGTCTAGAAACTAGGGTTTTGTTTAAACGTGGTCTAAGCGACTTGAGGGGGCGCCCCTGGCTACTTAAGGGAGGCTGGGGCGTCCTCAGCATGGACCTGGCCCAAAACCAACAAGGTTTGGGCCCAAACTGACTCGGTTCGACTCAAACGAGTACATACCGACCCATACATGGGTTCGGCCTAATTTGGCACGCAGGCCATGAGTATGGCGTGCCTTAGACGTGTAGACATCGTGTCGTAGGCTGTCCTAGTGCGCCATCATGGACTCTCTCATGTCGTCTTGACGTTTTGGTGATCTCGTGGTGCACCTGCCTCCCTCTCCTCCCTCGCGCACTTGATCATCAAGTCTGGCTCTTCTTGCTGCGACTCATCTCCTCCTCGTGCAACGCTCATGTTATCAACAAACCTGATCATACATAGATGCATAGACTTAGGCAGTATAAAGTTCTCATTAAATAAAAGATCAGGTTCAACTAAGAGTGAGTTCACCTGTTGTTCCAATAGCTTTGCACGTGCTCTTGTAATTGGTCCAATCCTAATCTCATTGGACTTCTTTGTAGCGACATCTTCATCAAAAGGAGTAGGAGATAATGGCGGTGTAATAGGGATGTCCTCATCATCCTCCCCACCTTCGAAAGGCGTCGACCTCAATGCTGCAAGGTCTTCACCTTCATACCGTGTCAAATCAGCAACGTTGAAATTATTGCTGACGCCATACTCAGCTGTAGGAAGATCTATCTTGTAGGCATTATCATTGATCTTGGCAAGAACCTTGTAAGGACCAGCACCACGGGGCAGCAACTTGGACTTACGTAGCTGTGGAAATCTATCCTTGCGAAAGTGAACCCAAACCATATCACCGGGCTGAAACAATACCTCCTTCCGCTTCTTGTTTGCACGATCTGCAGTATACTTGCCTTTCTTCTCAATAGCCTCTTTAGTCTTCACATGTATCTTCCTCACAAAATCCGCCCTCTTGGATGCCTCCATATTGACTCTCTCTTGAATAGGAAGAGGCAACAAATCAAGTGGCGTAATGGGTTTGAAACCATAGACCACCTCAAAAGGACATAGCTGTGTGGTAGAGTGAACCACCCTGTTATATGCAAACTCCACATGCGGCAAACAATCTTCCCACTCACGCTGGTTCTTCTTGATCATGCATCGCAACACTGTTGAAAGTGTGCGATTTACCACCTCCGTTTGACCATCAGTTTGGGGATGACATGTAGTGCTGAAAAGTAACTTCGTGCCCAGCTTTCCCCAAAGTGTCTTCTAGAAGTAGCTCATAAACTTCACATCATGATCAGAGACAATTGTCTTGGGTACTCCATGCAAACGTACAATGTCCCTAAAAAATGGGTTAGCAATATGCGACGCATCGTTGCTTTTGTGGCAGGCAATAAAATGAGCCATTTTAGAAAATCTGTCCACTACCACAAATATAGAATCATGGCCTCTTTTAGTCCTAGGCAAACCTAATACAAAATCCATGCTAATGTCCTCCCATGGTGTAGTAGGTGTAGGTAATGGAGTATACAAACCGTGAGGCTTCAGCTTGGACTTCGACATGTTGCATGTAATGCAGCGCTTGACGAACCTGTCCACATCACGCCTCATCCTAGGCCAATAAAAGTGATCAGCGAGCATGAGTAGCGTCTTCTCATGCCCAAAGTGACCCATCAAACCGCCGGCATGTGATTCCTGCAACAATAGCAAACGCACGGATGATTCTGGAACACATAGTTTGTTAGCACGAAACAAAAACCCATCATGGATGTGATATTTATCCCATGCTTTCCCACTAGTACACATGCTATATGGCGCTGAAAAATCATGATCAGTAGCATATAAATCACACAAGCTCTCTAAACCAGGAACCTTGATGTCTAATTGTGTCAACAACATGTTCTTCCTAGATAGAGCATCAGCAACCACATTGTCTTTACCCTTTTTATGTTTAATTATGTAAGGAAAAGACTCAATAAACTCAACCCACTTAGCAAGACGCCTATGCAAATTAGATTGAGCTTTCAGATATTTCAAAGCTTCATGATCAGAATGTATGATAAATTCTTTTGGCCACAAATAATGTTGCCAAACCTCAAGAACTCTAACAAGCACATACAATTCTTTGTCATAAACAGGATAGTTCAACCTCGCACCACAAAGTTTTTCACAAAAGTAGGCAATAGGCCGACCCTCTTGCATCAACACACCACCAATACCAATGCCACTAGCATCACATTCAATCTCAAATTGCTTATTAAAATCTGGTAGTGCAGCAATGGTGCAGAAGTTAATAAACATTTTAGTTCATCAAAAGCATGATCTTGGGCTGAACCCCATACAAATTCAAAACCTTTTTTAGTTAACTCATTTAAAGGTGCAGCAATAGTACTAAAGTCTTTCACAAAATGGCGATAAAAACCAGCAAGACCATGAAAACTTCATACTTGACTAACATTCATGGGAGTAGGCCAATTTTGAATAGCTTCAATTTTAGAGGCATCGACTTCTACTCCATTTTTTGAAACAACATATCCAAGGAAGATGACCTTATCTTTGCAAAATGTGCACTTTTCAAGATTACCATAAAGCTGAGAATCACGCAACACTTGCAAAACTTGTGTAATATGATCACTATGGTCAGATTCATTGCGGCTGTAGATTAATATATCATCAAAATACACAACGACAAACTTGCCAATAAAATTTCGCAAAACATGGTTCATTAATCTCATGAATGTACTGGGTGCATTAGTTAAACCAAAAGGCATGACTAACCACTCATATAAACCAAATTTTGTTTTAAAGGCAGTTTTCCACTCATCCCCCTCCTTCATCCTAATCTGATGGTAACCACTACGCAAATCAATCTTAGAGAAAACGCAGCACCACTCAACTCATCAAGCATATCATCCAAGCGCGGAATAGGGTGACGATATCGAATAGTGATGTTATTGATAGCTCTACAATCTACACACATGCGCCATGTACCATCTTTCTTAGGAACTAGAATAACAAGAACAGCACAAGGGCTTAAGCTCACACGAATATAACCTTTGTCGAGTAGCGCTTGCACTTGTTTCTGAATCTCCTTAGTTTCATCAGGGTTGGTGCGGTAAGGAGCGCGGTTTGGCAAGGTGGCACCAGGGATGAAATCAATCTGGTGCTCAATGCCGCGCAAAGGAGGCAGACCAGTAGGGACCTCCTTTGGAAACACATCGTCAAATTCCTGCAAGACACTAGAAACACCAAAAGGAAGAGGAGTCATGTCGTTAGAAACCAAAATCTCACCCTTGTACATAAGCACAAGTGGCATGGCTGTAGGATCCTCTCTAAATTCTCTCATATCTTCTTTGGTGGCTAGCAGGACTAGAGAATTCACTCGCTCACTTTGGTGTGGCTCTCTCGATGTGGTTGGGTGGCTCTCACTCACCGAGGTAACAGTCTCTCGTATGGCTACTCTCTCATTCTCATGTTATAAGTTCACTTCAGTTTTCTGACGAGACTCATTTACAATATACTATGGAGACATAGGCTGCAAGTTAATTTTTCTGCCCTTGAACTCCAAATGATATGTGTTGGTGCGGCCATTGTGTAACACGTTACGATCAAACTGCCATGGGCGGCCCAACAAGAGGTGACAAACCATCATAGGAACCACATCAAACTCAATGGAGTCCTTGTATGGTCCAATCTCGAAATCAACTCGCACCATGTGGCTGACCTTCATCTCTCCATTATCGCTGAGCCACTGGATATAATATGGATGCGGGTGCGGGATGTATTTCAGTTTCAGCTTTGCACACAACTCTTTGCTAGCAAGGTTGCGGCAACTACCACCATCGATGATGAGTTGGCAAGCTTTGTCCGGTCCAACAAGTGCTTTAGTTTGGAACAAATTGCACCGCTGACTTTCAGATGTAGGAGACACATTGAGCACACACTGCGAGCAAACTATGTTATTGGCGGTGGAAGGATAGGCATCAACACCGTCATGACCAAAGTCATCATCATCGGAACCATCGGGATCAGCATCATCACCTGTCTCGTATTCATTGGTGTCCTCATTGACGATCATGACTTTTCTATTGGGGCAATCCCGTTTAAAATGACCTTTGCCACCACAAGTATGACACTCCATATCACGATTACGTGCTGTAGACATGTTTGAACCCGTACCACTAGCAGCAGGTGCAGATTTCTTTGTATTGGCATCAGATCGCGACAACGAAGGAGCACAAAAATCTAAACGAGAACTTGGTGTGGGTGCAACAGGCCTGGGTGTGAAACGGCTGCCTGAAGTAGTACGAGCTTTAAACTGAGCTTGTTTGGCAAACTGTGCTTCAGCTTCACGTGCATGATGTAGCAGCTCATTCATATCACGATACCGATGATGCCGAACAATGCTCTTAATATTATACTTCAGACCATGGAGAAAACGCTGCAAGGTCTGCTCAAGAGGCTCACGAACGCGAGCTCGATGTAAAAGCATCTCCATCTCCATATAGTACTCATTAACGGACATCGAACCTTGCTTCAATTGCTGTAACTTATCAAAAACGGAGCGGAGGTAGTTATGCGGAACAAAACGAGCCCGCATCACTTCCTTCATATGGCGCCAAGTTATAATGGGCAGCTCGTTGTTTTCTTGACGTGTTTGCACAACGCTGTCCCACCATCGCAAAGCATAGCCATCAAACTCTGAAGAAGCAAGCTTGATTTTCTTGTCCTCCGTATAATCATGAAGACGCCACAACTTCTCTATCTTCAGCTCCCATGTGAGGTACTCTTCAACATCAGTACCACCCTCGAATTTGGGAATAAAAAACTTAGACTTACCCAATCCATCATCCTGCTGAAAAGGAACTCGCTGGGCACCAAGGGGAACAAAACCACGACCACGAAAAGGAGGACCATTGCCTCGGCCATTACCACGACCGGCTGCAGCAAAATCCTCATTGTCGCCATCAGCACTCTCATCATCAGCATCAATATGTGGTGGGGGTCGCTGCTCAACAGTAAGACGCAGCGCATTGACAGATTGTGTCAATGCCTGGATGCTAGTTTGGAGATCATTGACTTGCACTTGCATATTATTAATAGTAGCATCAGTGGCTTCTACTTTTATTTGGACAGCTTGAACATCAAAATCAATAGCGTCAGTTGTTCGTGTTATTATTCTTTCCAAATGATCACGAAGAGCTTCATACTCCCGCCATATGATAGGAGTATCATCAGGCTTTTTCTGCATCACATCAACATCACTAGCAGACATGATTAGTAGGTTAGTGCACAAAAAATAAATGAGTGGTGGTTACGCTCACAACTCACTCAAAACTGAAAGACAGAGGTATCTTACCGTTCCAAAGTGAATAATAAATGCTTACCACTCGTAGAGACTGAAACGTGCACGGATGTGATGAAGCGAATACCGAGGGTATAAGAAACTATCACACGACAAACCAGGGTATATGGTGGGGCTTGGTATGGATACCTAACTACACCGAAATACCAGTCCTAGTGCTGATCGTATGACAAAGACCCACGGAAACACACACGGTGGAGATAAACGGGGCAAAGCAACTCTGAAAAGTGAGCTCAAAAAGATATAAGTGACAACACACAGTAGCTCGTGTTGCAATGCACAAGAGAGACGCTAGCACTGGCTCGACGAACAGGCACAAGATTGCGCACACGGCAGCAGCCTGATGAGCACGAAGTAGCTAGTCTCGTATGGGTAAGCTCCTAACATGATGCTGTAGACAGGCTGTAGCTAAAGCGATCAAAATCGTGTAGAAAGGACGCCATGTGGACACAGTGGTAACATGCTGTCGCGGCAGAGAAATCGACAAAAAAACGTGTCGCTGCAGAGATATACGACGCCGGAAACGCACGGCAGCGCGACGGCGACGCGAAACGGACAAAGTAGTTTGTCTCTTTTTTGTTTTTTGGTATAACGCTCACGCTAGAGCACAGAGATTGTCTGAGGTCCAGCGCCAAAAGCACGCCAACGATCCAGTTTTTTTTTTAATGAATCAAATTGGGCCAACAAATTGAGGCCTGTCTGGCGCTAGAGGCCAGACAGCCTCTGCGCTGTGGCGAGCGCGCCCCGCGCCTGGGCAAGGATGGACTCGCTCGACCCCAGACGGTCTCCGTCCTGGGGCGACGGGCGGGCAGGTGCTGTTTTTTTTTGGTTGACTGGATCCGATCGGCTAGGTACAGGAGGACGCTGGGATCTGCTCGATCCCGCGAGCGACAGCGACGCAAGGCCCGCGCTCGACCATAGAGATGGTCTGGGGTCGGGCGAGCGGGGCGTGTTTCCTTTTTTTTAAACAATTCCGATCAGATCTGTGGTTTGCTCGATCGAGTACTTTGCCTGAAGAACAAAGTACACAGCCGCCGGCTTATGGAAGAAGCAGGAGATCAAAGATTGACCAAACGACGACGAAATCCAAAACGAAGATGCAGAAAAGAATGGGGATCCTAGACTCCTACAGATTTGATGAAAAGATACGCGAAAAGACGATCAGCTACTAAAACCAGTACCTCGATGCGATCTAGGCTATGGCGAAACTAAGAACCCTAATTTTTTTGTAGGCTTTTTCTGGATAGGACAAAAACAAAAATGAATTTATGGGGATGAATTTGTGGATGCTCACTGAGTAAACGCTGGAATCTGATACCAAGATGATAAGGGGTGTCCCGATCTTCTCAGCGAGCGCGATGTAGATGGCGATGATGGTGATGAAGATAACTCGAGGGTCGCTGTAAACTCTCTGGCTAATCCCTGCTGCCAGCGCAACAGCTCTCAACCCTTTGGATATTCGCAACGTCACACGCTTGCGCACGTAGCCGCCGACCACGAAGCGGTGATGCAATATACTAATTCCCAATGGAACAGCAGATTACACTCAGACTTTCAGAAGAACAAACACCAGATCGATACGAATTGATGCGAATAATTTCAGAGGAACACTTGGTTCTGTCTAGAAACTAGGGTTTTGTTTAAACGTGGTCTAAGCGACTTGAGGGGGCGCCCCTGGCTACTTAAGGGAGGCTGGGGCGTCCTCAGCATGGACCTGGCCCAAAACCAACCTGGTTTGGGCCCAAACTGACTCGGTTCGACTCAAACGAGTACATACCGACCCATACATGGGTTCGGCCTAATTTGGCACGCAGGCCATGAGTGTGGCGCGCCTTAGACGTGTAGACATCATGTCGTAGGCTGTCCTAGTGCGCCATCACGGACTCTCTCATGTCGTCTTGACGTTCTGGTGATCTCATGGTGCGCCTGCCTCCCTCTCCTCCCTCGCGCACTTGATCATCAAGTCTGGCTCTTCTTGCTGCGACTCATCTCCTCCTCGTGCAACGCTCGTGTTATCAACAAACCTGATCATACATAGATGCATAGACTTAGGCAGTATAAAGTTCTTATTAAATAAAAGATCAGGTTCAACTAAGAGTGAGTTCACCTGTTGTTCCAATAGCTTTGCACGTGCTCTTGTAATTCGTCCAATCCTAATCTCATTGGACTTCTTCGCAGCAACATCTTCATCAAAAGGAGTAGGAGGTAACGGCAGTGTAATAGGGATGTCCTCATCAGCCTGGTTTCTGTTTCTCAGTTCTGTGTCGCCGAAGACCGTGAAAAGCAGCTGGAATTGATTGCTTATCGTCATACATCGACAGATCTCTAGTCTGATTCAATAACAATCAGTAACGGCTGCGTACATATATAAAGATGAATTCTTTTTCGAGAGATGTTTTTGGCAATAGGTGCTATCTTGGCATGAAGTCTAGTGATGTTTTCAATGATTATCTTGATATCAAGAAGGGAGTGCCGCTATCCAAGCCTAGCTGGTATTTACATCAACTTGCGACAATTGCGGAGTACCACGATTGGGAAAGGCACATGGAACAGGGTTTCCATCGATGTCGCACATACAATGACAAGTTTCGTAGCTATGATGGATATGGTCTTGCTTACCGGCGTGTGGACACTGAAGTAACCAGTTGGTGGTGCAAGGCGGTTGGAAGAAATGAGTTTGATTGTACTTGGGAGGACTTCAAGACATTTCTCCGTGATGGTTTTTTACCGTATATGGAGGAAATAGAGCAGCCACCCAAGGTTATGCATGGGATAGAGGATGTTGGCAAGAGCATATCTCCTATACCAAAAGTCACGACAGCTGTGACTACTCATGAGAAGTTGACAGTTGTTCCATTGCCGACAATTAACAAGGTGGCAGCCACGATATCTGAATTGTCAGCGGGTGATGTTGTCAAGGCTGATATTGTCAAGGATGTCGTGGAAGAGGTTGTACCATTGAGTGGGCTGAATATGCAACTCAAAAGAGTACATGATGAGACTTGTATGACAGCGGATAGAGGCCAGCGCTGGAATTTATTTCAGGCGCAGTGCATAATCAAAGGCAAAGCATGCAAGTTGATGATTGACAGTGGTAGTTACTGTAATGGCATTAGCAAGGCGGTTGTGGAGGTTTTGGGTTTATCCACATGGCGTATTCCAGAACCAAGGCATGTTGAGTGGGTTAATAGCTGCGGTATGCTGAAGATTACTCACAAGGTGCGTGTGCCATTTACAGTTGATGACTATGTTGATCAGGTGGACTGTGATGTGTTGCCATTGGAGGTGTGTGGACTGTTACTTGGACGTCCATGGCAGTATGATCACAATGCTATGCATGTTAGGAGAGCAAATACATATTCTTTTGTGCATGATGGCAAACAGCGGACTTTGAAGCCTATGAGAGATGATCAAATCAAGTCCGATGTCGTGTTGGTGGTTCGCAAGGAGAAGTTGCATAAAGCTAAGCCACAACCAGGGCTAGCTCAGGTGCAGCTTGAGGAGCATGATGCAAAGAGCATCAGTGGTGATATTGTTTCAGCCAAGCCTGTAGATGACAAGCCAGTTGTTCTTGTTAGTGACACGCCGGTTGAAGTCAAGCCTCATATAGATGAAGGGAAGGATATGTCACCATGTATTCCATGTGTTCCACTTCCAGTTCGTGTTGACATGGGTGTTCAGACTGATGACGGTGGTGCTGATCTTGTTCTGGTGCATATGGTGCCGCGGGTAGTCAGCCACAGTTTTGTGAGAACACCTCGGAGACGTTTTGTTGGAGCAGCAGTGCGTGTGCATACAGGCAAAGATGGACATGTTCGTCAGTTGTGTGGCCCGGGCATTACTACTTTGCAGGGTCGTGCTAAGCAGGTTCATATTCAGCAACGCAAGGTTCCAGCAAGGAGCGCAAAGAAGAAGGTGGAGGCGCCTAAGTACAAGTTTATTTGGCAAAGAAAAGAGGTGCAACCACCTAGGGCTGTATCAAGTCGAGCCGGCCAAGAGGGAGGATGTGGTGAGGAAGGCAAGCAAGACTTGAAGACGGCGAATATGCATGGTGCTATTGTTGATATTCCGCCACCTTTTCGAGCAGACCCTCACGCATTGGGGACAACGCTTTTTGAAGGGGGGAGGATGATATGGGCACGAAGGAGGAGGTGAAGCCCAATTTCAGGACTCCACCAAGATGAGGGAAGCTCATTGCTGATTGGCACGCCAGGATGACCTACGATATGTAATAATTAGTCTAAGGTTGTGTCAGCAATTTATATTCATGCTTATGTTATTTCATAGCTAGGTCAAGTTGTGGGCCACTTAGGGTTATTTGTGTTTTGGGTTTGGGCATGTCCAAGCCCAACAATTTTCTGGCCATCTATATAAGGAGGCTAGCCGTCTAGGGTTTAGGGAGTTCAGTTGTTTAGATTAAACTATCGCGTGGTGTTCCACCGTGTATCATCCCTCCGGGGAAACGACGCTGCCGTGTTATCAAATAAAGATTGCTACGAGGGTTCTTGTGTTCATCAAGAATTATCAGGCTCAGGTTTGAGGCGTGGTGATCTTCATCACATTGCTTGCTGGATTCTTCAGGTGACGTTCATCACGTTGTTGGAAGATTTCTATCCGGGTAGACTCGCTGTGAAAGATCGGGACAAAACTCCATAGGATCACCAGCGTGATCCTTATCAGGCAGGGACTACGGCCATCATGCTGGAACACGTTCTCTTGTTGCCAAGGAAATGCGCCATGGCTTCTACTGGCTCACAGCCCATGCCGATGCAGTCGACATCGTCAAACACTACGCTGGGTGCCAAAGATATGCGAATCAAATGCATGTACCAAGCTTGGCGCTCAAGACAATCCCCATCACATGGCCATTCGCGGTCTAGGGACTCAACATGGTGGGACAATTCAAACGAGCTCCAGGGGGTCACACCCACCTGCTCATGGTGGTCGACAAGTTCACCAAGTGGATAGAGGACAAGGCAATCACCAAGTGTGACGGGAAGATAGCTACCAAGTTCGTCCACGAGCTCATCTACCGCTATGGCTTCCCGCATAGCGTCATCACCGATAATGGCACCAACTTCATCAAAGGTGCCCTCGCGGAATTATGCCATGAGCACAACATCAGACTCGAGGTGGCATTAGTCGCCCATCCCGAGTTGAACGACTAGGCAGAGTGTGCCAACCAGAGCATCGTCCACGGCCTGAAGCCCAGAAATCAAGTTCCATTGGAGAGAGCAGCTGGCTGCTGGGTCGAGGAACTACCCTCGGTCCTCTGGGGACTCCAGACTTTAGAGAATAGATCCACCGGATTCACACCCTTCTTCATGGTCTATGGTGCCGTAGCGGTCATGCCAATAGACCTACAGTACGACTCTCCTCGCATGGTCAACTACACCGAGGCGAGCAATGAAGTCGCCCGCCAAACCAAGCTCGACCTCGTCGACAAGGCATGTGACTTAGCTCACTCTCGCATGGTGATCTACCAGCTAGGACTCCGTCGCTATCACAGCCGCTGAGTCTGCACTCGCACCTACCAGGAGGGCGACCTTGTCCTGCGGCTCATCCAGGACAAGAAAGGCATGCAAAAGCTCCCCCCACCATGGTAGGGGCCATATACCATTGGACGAGTGCTAGGCAATGACGCCTACTACCTCGTCGATGTCCGCGGCGACGGAAAGCTCGACATCCAGCGCCCCTGGAATGTCAGTCTCCTGCGCAACTTCTATACTTAGCGCAAATGTAAGATTCAGAGCTAATTATCAATAAAAGCAAATTTTGCTCCACTATTTGTGTCTTCTCCATAGGCAAACGTAAGCACCAAATGATGGTGCAGTCGCAATATCAGGACTCGCTATCCCACAACAACTAAAGCTCCAACAAATCCACTCGTAAACGAGTTTGAAGAAACATGAGTTCCATTCCAAGGAAAGCACCCGATCACTCATGCGCTTTGGCAAATTACCACTTGCGTTAATAGGCAAACTGCCTTCAACGGTTCAACAAACCTTCAAAAATCAATCGCAAATGAGTTCGACGACAAACAAGGACGATCCTTGGGAAATCACCTGATCACTCATGCGATTTGGAAAATTATCATTTGCGACTAAGGCAAAACTGCCTCCTTTTGTTCACCGAACCCAAAAACCACTCAAACAACAAGTTAAAACAATGGAGTTCAACCTGACTAATCACCAGGTTACTCTACCAACTCGACAAATTGTCATTCAAATTACAAAGGCAAGATGCCTCTAAATTAGGGTTCTTCAACCCAACAAACTCGCCAAACAAACAAATCTCGAGATCCAAATCAGGCGCGACGACTAACACAAATTGTCAGTCGCACATGTATACAATGTTCATAAAACGAACTGCTGAAGTCGACTAAGGAAAATTTCCAGTCACGAATTCAGGGAACCTGAACCCTAAAAACTACGCAGGGGAGTAACGCAAATTGCAAAGTCCCCAATATCGGGTCTAACCAACAGATCTAGTCGCCACAAGCAAGACAATCGCCGTACAATCATCATTCGCATACACAAGACATTCAGACAAGACATATAACAAAAGATGAAGATTGCAGAACAACTAAGTTTCATTAATTCAGTTCAGCGATTACATCGTTGACGACTAAGCAAAAGATTTTCAGATTCCTAAACCTAAGATAACTAGAGTCTTGAGTCAACGAGATCCGCGTCAACAAGGGAAAAATGGAGATGCTCACCTATCATCCCCTAGGAGCGAAGAAGCGGAGGAGGAAGGTACCATCGGGGATGCGGACGTAGAACTTGTACGTCGCACTGCGGTGCAAGAAGAGGACGAAGAAGCCCTCCTGCACGCCGTAATCTTAGCAGAACTATGGCCAGTGATACATCTCAAACGTATCTATAATTTTTGATGCTCCATGCTTGTTTTTACACCATTTCCTTAGTGTTTTGTTACACTTCATGGCGTTTTTATGCGTTTTTCAAAACTAACCTATTAACAAGATGCCATAGTGTCAGTTCCATGTTTTCTACTGTTTTTGTGTTTTAGAAAAGTTACACAGGAAATATTCTTGGAATTGGACGAAACAAAAGCCAAACCTCCTATTATTTAACGAAGCATCTAGAAGACCGAAGAGGAGACGGAGATGAGCCACGGGCTGGCCACACAACAAGGCGGCGTGGCCCAGCCCCTGGCCGCGCCCCCTATGTGTGAGACCACCCTGGTCCACTTCTGACGCTGCCCCTTCGCCTATAAAGACCCCCCGACGGGAAAAACCTAAAGACCCGATCACTTTTCCAGAAACACATCGTGATCCGCCGCCGTTGTTGACCCGAGATCAGGAGGGCCCAGAAGCTCTTCCCGGCACCCTATCAGAGAGGGGAATCACCACCAGAGGTCTTCTTCATTGCCATGCTTGCCTCTGGCGTGATGAGTGAGTAGTCTACCTTGGATTATGGGTCCATAGCAGTAGCTAGTTGGTTGTCTTCTCCACCATGTGCTTCATGTTTAGATCTCATGAGCTGCCTTACATGATCGAGATCACCGTTATGTAATTCTACATGTTGTGTTTTTTGGGATCCGATGAATATTGGTGTTATGATTGAGTTGATGTGCTGAATATTATCTTATGTTATCTCTATGTTGTTTATGATCTTGCATGCTCTCCATTGTTAGTAGCTATCTTGGCCAAGTAGATACTAGTGACTCCAAGAGGGGGTATTTATGCTCGATAGTTGGGTTCATGCCTCTATTTAATCTGGGGGAATGACAGAAACCTCTAAGGTTGTAGATGTGGTGTTGCCACTAGGGAGAAAACAACATTCTTATGTCCAAGGACATATGCTTTGTTTACATTACACACTTTTCTTATTGCAATTATATGTTGTTCGCAACTTAATATTCACAGGGTCCTCGGATGATTCCCCGTGGGTGGATTATTAGTCATAGATGTAGTTGGATGGCAGTCTATGTATCTTGTTGTATTGCCCAGAGTAAATCTCATAGTGATCCTCTTGACATATGCACGTTATCTTTATTCTATCAATTGCCCAACTGTAATTTGTTTACCCAGCATGTCGTTATTTATCTTATGGAGAGACACCACTAGTGAACTGTGGACCCCGAGCCAATTTCCTTTACATTGCTATCACCTATTTACTTTACTCGCACTGTTTACTTTCTCGCATACTACTATTGCTTTCCACTCGATAAGCTCATTCCTTTGTTTACAGCAAACCGGTGAGATTGACAACCTCATCGTAAGTTGGGAGCAAAGTTCTTGGTTGTGTTGTGTGAAGGTTCCGCGTTGCTGCTGGCGCAAAGCAAAGCACTGGATGAGGCGCCTTATAAATTGTCTGGAGCTGTTGCTAAGCTAGCAAGCATCACCTTCTGGAGTTTAGCTTTTTCCTACTGGATTGACATACCTTGGTTTCATAATTGAGGGGAAAACTTGCTGCTGTGCTCATCATACCTTCCTCTTGGGGTTCCCAACTGGACGGTGATTTACATCATCACCACCACACCAAGCAAAGATTTTTCTGGCGCCGTTGTCGGGGAAAAAGAAGATTT
Organism: Dactylis glomerata; assembly: GCA_007115705.1. Classification (NCBI taxonomy): domain Eukaryota; kingdom Viridiplantae; phylum Streptophyta; class Magnoliopsida; order Poales; family Poaceae; genus Dactylis; species Dactylis glomerata. The sequence continues at coordinate 3,845,585 of QXEO01002099.1, forward strand.
CTAGAAGGGGAGTTTCACACACACATCCTTTACTTTGTTTTAAGTTTTGCTTTACTTTATTTTTGCTTGCTTCATTTTATCAAAAACACAAAAAAATTGTTTTATTTATAGTTGCTTTTATTTACTTGCTTTTAGTCTTGTTAGAATGAGTAATCCTGAAGTTGAAGTTCGTACTTTTAAGCAACAAGGGGGAGAGAGTTTGAAAGATGCTTGGTACCGTATTAGAAATTCTCATCATAAGTGTACTAAGAAGCATTCTACCATTATTCTCCTTAGAAATTTTTATGTTGGTATATCTAGTTGGAATAATTATGTTCTTGATACTCTTGCAGGAGGTAATTTTCTGGGTACTCCCGCTCTTGAAGCATGCACTTTAATTGAAAGTTTAGTGGGAGTACCACCTATTCATGTTGTTAAAACTGAGGTCACTTTGGAGGAAGTTTTAGAAAAGCTTGGCTCTTTAGAAAAGAGTTTGCCAAATATCCTTGATAATGCTAGCCGTCTTAGTGAATTGATAGAAAGTATCGGTAAGAGAATCACCATTTTAGAGGCTAGCACTACTCTTGATAGTCAAAATCTTAGAATTGGGAAACTGGAGGAATCTATGGAAACTTTAAGTTCAATTTTCTCTTCTCTTAATTTTAAGAAGGAGAAAACTTTTGTTGGAAAAGAGCAAAAATTTATGTATGTTCCCAAGGTGTGTGTGCCTAAACCGCAGCATGTTTTTAAGATTGGTAAGACTTTTAGTTCAACTAAGAGTAACTTGCAGGTTGAATCATCTTTGGGAGCCTCAAAAGTGCCTAGTGTGGTAAGTGGTGATCTTGAGGAAACATTTGATCTTAATGCTTCTTTCGAAAATACTTGATTCGCACTTTCTGCGCCTAGCTCAAAGGCGTTAAAGAAAAGCATTCTTGGGAGATAACCCAATATTTTACTTTTAGTTCTTTTTCTTTTATTTGAGTCTTGGATGTTATTACTACTGTAATAACATCTCCTTATCATTTTTATTTTGTTGTGCCAAGAGAAGCCTCTAATTTGAGTGAGGTAAGATTTGGGGATGTTGCTGTCCTGAAACAGATTTCGGTGCTGCACCGTAAAAATTCGTGAAAATTCTCAGAATATATTTTTAACCTGCGATTTCTTGTGCATATGCCCCAGGTTATTTCAAAACTTTCATTAGTTTAACACTTTTTGATTTGAGCAACAGAAAACCCTCTAAAAATTCGACCTTTGTCAGCTGTTCTGTTTTGACAGATTTCTGCCAATATTTGTGTTTGCCGCTTTATCGCTTTCTTTTTGAGTTCTTTTGATCACAGAACTTTTGGGGAAGTTGCCACAGAAGTATATGCTTTATATGTGGTGGTTTTGAGTTGAAACCTGAAGCAAAAAGGGGTTGATTCATTATTATGCTTACACTAATGTTGCTAATAGAATTGTGTTGAGTTTTGTATGAAGGAAGTTTTCAAGTGTAGGGATTGGAGAATGATGAGATGAGTTGAAGAATGGACAAAAGCTCAAGCTTGGGGATGCCCACGGACCCCAAGAAATATCCAAGAGGTACAAGCGTCAAAGCTTGGGGATGCCCCCGAGGCACCCCTTCTTCATCGGCAAAAATTAGGTCACCTTTCAACACACTATATTTTTATTGCTTCATGCACTATGCGTTTTTCTTGGAGCGTCAGTTGTTTTATTTTTCAGTTTTGTTTAGTTTTGTTTGCTGCAATAAATGGTTGGAACCCAACAAATTTCTTTTGGAGAAGTTGCCTTGCTTTTCATTTGCCAAGAACACTCCGTTTTTCACTCTTATCGTTCAACGAGTGTTCTCTTTTTCTGCTACTGCGTTTAGCTTTCGTTTTTTGCCTTGGTTTGTGTTCAGATCTTGCTATATCTTTGCATCAAGGTGTATTTTGACCTCTGGTCCATGTTGGTTTTCATCAAAAGAGTTGTTTTAAAAAAAATGTTCGAATGGTGTTGGAAAAGAGAAAAAGTTTCATGCAAAAAAGTGGTACAAAAGGAGCTTGTGTAGACTGCGGCCTAGGCTTTTGAATGTCGTGCTTGATGTCTTTTTGATAGTATGCTTAGTGGTTTTGCTGTAGCATGACTTGTCTCAAATGAGTGAGATTGCTTAATGAGCCTTTAAAAAAATCATGCGTTGTTTTTATTATTTGGAAGCATTATTTTGGTTTTCTCCTTGATGCTTTATTTGGGTTGACTTGGCGCATGCTCACACATGTTTGACTCATACAAAGTCGCCATAAGCCTCTATGATCATTTAGTTTTTGACATTTGATGCCATCTTATTTCTTATTTTAATATTGCTTTGTCGCTTTGCATGATTATGGCCGTTATTGCTCTCTTAGTTGGTTCCTCCTAGTCTTTTGCTAGCCCTCATTTTGTACTGAGTATGAGCTCTACTCGTGCATCCAACTCCTAAAAACCAACTTGTTCCAATGTGTCCACCATACATACCTATTAGCAATTTGCTATTCCAAAGTACATTTGACTTGCTTTTATCTATCCTTCAAATTAAACTCTTTTTGGTGTTATGCAAAAATTGGTCAGTAAAGCTCTCATGAACCTGATGGCACACTTTACTTTTCTCGTTCTTAAAATTTTGACATTGTGGCTCTCTTATGTTGAGTTGTTATGCTTGCAAGTTGTAAGTTGGAAATTAGCCAAACTATGCCATCATGGGTTAAGCTTTCAACATTGCACTTCTTATTTGAGTTGATATCGTGATCTTTTGTTTATGGATACTCGCGATGTTAAACAAGTTGGGAATCTTGCGGGATCATGGAGTTCTTATATGTGTTAGGGAAACGCCTGGGCCGCTAATCTAAGCCATGCATAATTCATGGTGGAAATTTACAGCATGCCCATAGTGAACATTCAACGACGCATCTCAAAATAAAAAACTATACCAATGGTAAATAAAAGAGATGTCGAGGTGTTCATTGTCTGTTTGTCTTGTCATTTTGATGTGGGCTTGTTCCATGTCATCGGGCAGGAGGTACCCCATTGGCGGTTCTTGATGATACACATATATTTACAATGACAAGAGCTTGCTTGGGACTCTAAGTCGAGTAGCATGAGGTTTGGGTATTCGTACTTCATGGGACACGAGGTTTTCAACTTATGATTTGTCAAGCATATGCTTCAGAATTATACTCGCATTAACTCTAACCATTCAAGATGCCTATGATGGGGGCAATGAGAGCTCAAAGCTAGTAAGTACCATAATTTTAGAAGGTTTATAAAACTTGAAATCACTGCTTCCCTCTGCAAAGGGCCTTTCTTTTACTTTTATGTTGAGTCTTCACCTTCTACCTTTATGCACCGTCTAAGAGAGCATAGTTATCATTCTTAGTATAATGTGCATTGTCCCAAAGTTTTCATTGATTGATTCATGATGTTGGTTTCACATGTTCTTAAATTTTTGTATCTAGTCGCCCTCTTAAATTGGAAGGTGTCCTATGGATTTATGTTTTGCTATTCCATGAAGGACAAGCTGAAAACCATTTGCTATGTTTTTCCATATGATTTGAACACACGTTTGACTTTCATTGTTTCATTTTCATGATCTTTCGTTTGTGTTCTTTTTCATATTATAACATGGTTGCTAAGTTTCTTCTATCAAGATTATATCTTTCATGCCCATGTTTTAAGTTCTTTTGATCCCAGCACTCAGTGCTTACATAGATGATCAAGATTGTGTAGGTGCATGTCACCTCAAAAAATATTTCTTTGTTATCACTTACCTACTCGAGGATGAGTAGGAGTTAAGCTTGGGGATGCTTGATACGTTTCAAACGTATCTATAATTTTTGATGCTCCATGCTTGTTTTTACACCATTTGCTTAGTGTTTTGTTACACTTCGTGGCGTTTTTATGCGTTTTTCGGAACTAACCTATTAACAAGATGCCATAGTGCCAGTTCCCTGTTTTCTGCTGTTTTTGTGTTTCAAAAAAGTTACACAGGAAATATTCTCAGAATTGGACGAAACAAAAGCCAAACCTCCTATTATTTAACGAAGCTTCTAGAAGACCGAAGAGGAGATGGAGACGAGCCACGGGCTGGCCACACAACAGGGCAGCGCGGCCCAGCCCATGGCCACGTCCCCCTAAGTGTGAGACCACCCTGGTCCACTTCTGACGCTGCCCCTTCACCTATAAAGACCCCCCGACGGGAAAAACCTAAAGACCCGATCACTTTTCCAGAAACACATCGCGATCCACCGACGGGAGGGTCCAGAAGCTCTTCCTGGCACCCTGCTAGAAAGGGGAATCACCACCGGAGGTCTTCTTCATCGCCATGCTTGCCTCCGGCGCGATGAGTGAGTAGTCTACCTTGGACTATGGGTCCATAGCAGTAGCTAGTTGGTTGTCTTCTCCATCATGTGCTTCATGTTTAGATCTCGTGAGCTGCCTTACATGATCGAGATCACCGTTATGTAATTCTACATGTTGTGTTTGTTGGGATCTGATGAATATTGGTGTTATGATTGAGTTGATGTGCTGAATATTATCATATGTTATCCCTATGTTGTTTATGATCTTGCATGCTCTCCATTGTTAGTAGCTATCTTGGCCAAGTAGATACTAGTGACTCCAAGAGGGGGTATTTATGCTCGATAGTTGGGTTCATGCCTCTATTTAATCTGGGGGAGTGACAGAAACCTCTAAGGTTGTAGATGTGTTGTTGCCACTAGGGGAAAACAACATTCTTATGTCCAAGGTCATATGCTTTATTTACATTACACACTTTGCTTAATGCAATTATTTGTTGTTCGCAACTTAATATTCACAGGGTCCTCGGATGATTCCCCGTGGGTGGATTATTAGTCATAGATGAAGTTGGATGGCGGTCTATGTATCTTGTTGTAATGCCCAAAGTAAATCTCATAGTGATCCTCTTGACATATGCACGTTATCTTTATTCTATCAATTGCCCAACTGTAATTTGTTTACCCAGCATGTCGTTATTTATCTTATGGAGAGACACCACTAGTGAACTGTGGACCCCGGTCCAATTTCCTTTACATTGCTATCACATGTTTACTTTACTCGCACTGTTTACTTTCTCGCATACTACCATTTCTTTCCACTCGATACGCTCATTCCTTTGTTTACAGCAAACCGGTGAGATTGACAACCTCATGATAAGTTGGGAGCAAAGTTCTTGGTTGTGTTGTGTGCAGGTTCCGCATTGCTGCTGGCGCAAAGCAAAGCACTGGACGAGGCGCCTTATAAATTGTCCGGAGTTGTCGCTAAGCTAGCAAGCATCACCTTCTGGAGTTTGGCTTTTTCCTACTGGATTGACATACCTTGGTTTCATAATTGAGGGAAAAACTTGCTGCTGTGCTCATCATACCTTCCTCTTGGGGTTCCCAACTGGACGGTGATTTACATCATCACCACCACACCAAGCAGCCAGCCGCCGCAGAAGAAGCTCTGGACTTCCCCATCGTAGAAGACCTCCACCTCGTACGGCAGCTACCCGCCGCTCCCCTGCCATAGCATAGTCTGGGAGAGATCGAAGCCCTTCATTATCTCAATAAACTTGGAGGGCAGGTGGAGCAGTCCCGTCGCCCCAGGAAGCACCAGGACGATGAAGCACCGGTACCCCTCTACCGGCATATATGTCGGTGGCGTATCCGCTGGCGCAGGAGCAGAAGGGCCGGTGGCATATACGCCGGTAGGCTCGCAAGACTTGAAGATGGACAGTGGCGATATTGCAGATTTGACGCCACATTTTACGAGAAGACCCTCTCGCGTTGAGGACAACACCTTTCCAAGAAGGGGAGGATGATGAGGATTGGCACGCCAGGACAACCTACGATATGTGATAATTAAGTCTAAGGTTGTGTTATTAATTTGTATCTGTTCATGTTATTTCTTAGCCTGGTCACGTTATGGGCCAATTAGGGTTTTATTTTATGTTTTGGGTTTGGGCCTGTCCAAGCCCAATAGTTTTCTAGCCGTCTATATAAGGAGGCTAGGCGGCTAGGGTTTGAGGAGGCAGAAAATTATGTAGAACATTGTGTTCCACCGTGTGTCCCATCCCTCCAGGGTTGGCGTATTGAGACGGCATCTTCGACGTTCGTCTAGTTATCCACTATATTGTGTTATGCGTGAAGGTGCTTGTTATTCAAGTATTGTCATGCTTCGGCGTGAGGCTCATTGTTCATCACCGAGTTGCTCGTTGGATTCATCTATTCGGCATGAGGTTCGTCTACATTGACGAGCTGCTCGCAGGATTGACGTTCCCCATCTTCAGGTTACGTATATCGCTCACATGATTGGAAGATTTATCAGATCGATTGGATCAGGTGGTGCATCGTAAAAGATCGGGCAAACAATCCGTATCAACCTGACACCGGCATGGACTTGCCCTTTCCACTGTCGTACCCGTGGAACAAGGTCAACCACAGCGGGAAGTAGGGTTCACAACATAAGTAGCTCTCGCATAAGGCCACAAAGATAGCGATCTGCTAGATGCTATGCGGCCCCAAATCTGAGGGCTTGATCCGACAGAAGGCATAGAAGCACTAAAAAAAGAGAGAAGAAGGGATCCCAAATCCATGCTCGAGGTGGGAGACGAAGGTTACATACTCACCGGCCTCCGGTGCTGGTGTCGTCTCCATCCCTTTGGGGATTCGGTAGTTCCCCGCGGAGATGCTCCCCATCACCACAAAGGGGGCTAGTACGCCCTCCGTGACCTTGCTCCTCTCCCACGACTTGGCGCCATGGAATCTGAAGGCTCAAAGACGGTCAATTTGATCCAGGCACTAAGAGGAATGGAGAGCGGAGGAGGAAGATAAAGTGGGAAATGCGGTGGAGAGATCATCACGCTCCACCTCACTCCCTTTATACACGGGGTCCATTGCAACAACATGCGGATTTACCGTCAGGCGCAGTAAACCAGCCAGAAGTTACTGTTTGGACCCTCCAAATGGCTAGTTTGACCAGATTCTATGGTCTATCTCCAGTTATGCGACTGTTTAGTAGCCCAAGTCACCAGCTCTGCTCTGGTGACTGGTTTGTGCTGAAATTATGTACCACTAACGCGCTTTTCACTGCAATGTTTCTCTATTTCAGAGTTCGCCACATATTCGACTGGAGCTGCAAGCTAGCACTCGCCTACTCAGACTGCCATGCCTGACGATCCTGTTGAATCCCTGATGCCCTCGGGGACTACTGTTGGAGATATGCCACCCAGGGATGGCCCATGAAGAGGATACTCCGTACATGGAGACTTACTTGGGAGGCACGGCAACTGGATGGCCCATCATATGGAGCCTGGCGAGTGGAACACGAAGCCCATAAGCGTAGCTACGCCCAGTCGATTAGGTCAAAGGCCGAGTCTCTAACAGACTCGACCAACTAGAGGGACGTAGAAGGGATCCGCTCCATTGTACACCCCTTAGAAGCATTCTTACACCTAGTGCTTAGACTCGCAACCCTTGTAACACCACCAATATCAATCTAGACAACCAGGACGTAGGTCTTTACCCTACGGGGAGCTGAACCTGGGTAAAACCATGTGTCTTGCAATCCCGATCCGCAGATGGCTGCAATCTCCTTGCCCCATCCTTCTCCTTTGATACCCCCGGTAGCACCTGCCGTGACCATTCCCATGGCATTATGAGGGGTCCAGGTCCACCGCGATGGACGTTGTCTTTTCTAGGTCCGTGGGGTCAACCTAAACTTTCTTGGAGTCTCGAGTAGTGTCGAAAGCCTGATTTGGCAGGGATCGACCCACGTCGGGTAGCATGTTGTGGTCAGTATCTCCTTTGAGTCACGCGTATTCTACTCATGCCAAAGGTTTGCGCCATTTTGTGGAATTCCTTGTCGCAAGTATCTGAAACCTTGAAGTTCCCTTTTGACTATGATAACTCCATTTGGCCCTGGGATTTCTAACACGAGATATGCATAGTGGGGTACTGCCATGAACCATGCAAATGCTGGTCGTCCGAGGATTGCGTGGTACTGTGAGGGCCAATCCATAACTTCAAATTCTAAATTCTATCTTTGGAAATTGCCCCTGTCACCAGAGCAAACGTCCAGTTCGATTTTTCCTAGTGGGTGATTTGCGCTTCCTGGTACTATTTTGTGAAAGGAGCTGTCTGTTGGCTGTAGCAACTCAAGGGATATATTCATCGCCTTCAAGGTTCTAGCGTATATTAAATTTATTCCACTACCTACATCCATGAATACTCTTCTGACATTGTATCCTACAATTTGTGCCTTCAATACCATGGGTGCATGCCCTAGTCTAGGTACTTTCCTCGGGTGGTCTGCTCTGCTGAACCCGACTGTTTGATTGGACCAGGTAAGATACTCTGAGGTAGCTGGTGGTGACGATATAGCTAGGTTTACCTAGCTAGATATGTTCTTCTATTCCTTTTTAGATTTGGGAACTGGTTGAATCATCGCGGCTATGTGTACCTCTGACTGTGGATATCCTTTATTGCTTTGTCTATCTGAACTTGGATGCACTTGGTTTGCTGCGTCCCCATTGAATGACAGTGGTGGCGGTGGCGCGCCATATGCTATTGACCCAAGTTTTTCTGCTTGTCCAAACCTTACGTGATATGGGGTGGCCTTCGGACACCACCACATCATGTGCGTCAACAACATCCACTCTCAAGTCCAACATCATGGAGGCATGGAAGGGAAGGAAGAAGAAGAAGAACCACCAGAAAGAAGCTTGGAAGCGCCGCAAGAAGAGGCGGCAGCTGAAGCTGGACCAGCTAAAGTTGGTCCCACACCGGCTAAAGCTGGCACCACCGGCTAAAGCCGCACAGAACACCAGCTATAGCCGGTCTGCCCAAGTCAACTCCATTTTGGCCATGAAGCCACCTATGTCTTCTATCTCTTTAGTGACCAAACTACCCCTAGCTTGTGGCTGCCTATATATATGGGTCACTCTCCCCTCCCTAAGATAGACATGAATTGAGATAAGAATTGGCATGATGCCTCACCCCTTGTGGGAACCCTACTAGATCTTCCATCTAGAAATCACTCTCTTTGTTTGGGATCTCTTCTATTTGGAGAATTCTACCTTGATTTGGATCTCTTGCATACTTGTGTGTGTAATTCTATCCAATTGATTGGTCTCTTCCCCAATTGAATTCTATTCCAAGCATATCAATCTCTCACAAGGAATTCTACTCTTGGAGTCTCTTCCTTATGATTCTATTGAGTTGGTGAATCGGGCCAACAAGGACAACTGGTGTATCTTGTGTGTGTTTTTGCCTTCGATTTGTGTGGCGTGTTCATCATGTTCTTCGTGTTCATCCTCTTCCTCGCCACAAATCTCGTGAATCTGTGAAGATCGGGCCACACCCAAGGGGTCAACCCCTATCATATGGTTTCAGCAGCTTTTGGTTGCCACGGATTTACTCTTATTTGTGATTTCCGCCATAAATTTCGAAAATCAAAAAATAGCCCCAAATTGCCTCGAATTTTGATCTCTTGGTTTGTTGAGTTTTTTGTGGTTTTGATCCATAGATTTGATGTCTTGGGTGTTGATCTACATTGCCATAAATTTTCTAGCCCCAATTCCTCTTATTTCTCCCAGAATCGACGATTTTTCCTCTCAATTTCCGCCCAAATCGACGAACATCTCGCGCAGAATTTCTTGAAAAAGTCCGAACCGGCTAAAGTCGGCCCTCAGATCGAGTAAAGTCGGTGCACCGGCTAAAGCTGGCCTGTCCTGCAGTCAACGCCATCGACCTGCTCCTCCAGCGATCTCGCAGCCGCATCGCCTCGCCCTGCTCGACTGGCGTCTCCGCCTCACTGCCTGCATCGATCTGATACCAGTAGCTTGCAGGTCAACGCCGCCCCCGCATCGCTGCTCGACTCCCGCGCCATCCCGCTGTGATAGGGCAAAGGTGTCCGATCTTTCGATGAGATCTTGATATGTCGATTTGGTGGGTGGAGTTCGTGCTTGACGATCCGACTACACGTGTGAAGCTCGTGCGCCAATGCAATCGCTAGGACAATCTCCGAGAGTTACTGATCTTGCGGATGCACGATCAGCCTGACCAGCGAGGGTCTTAATTCCTACCTGAAATCGAGAACAAGTAAGAACTAATACTGCAATCAAGATATTGCGGATGAAAGGTGTATGCTTTATTCAAAAGGTGGGATTCTGAATAGGCGGTCTTCTTCTAGGCGATTGGCCTCAAAAGTCGAGCTCGTAGTTGCAGCAATGGCTAACTTTAGTCTAAACAAAATCCGAGTTCTAATGACGGCTACGGGGGGTATTTGAGGAGGAAAAGGTAGGGGTGCGACCAGCCATGGGTATGGTGGTCGAACGGAACCCTAACAGGCCTTTTCTCCTCAAATTCGGACTCCTAAAAGTGGCTGTCTTATTTGCTGTGAAAATTACATGGGCCTGGCCCAAAAATAAAAGTGACGCAGCACCATATTTATCTAAGGATGAATTTATGAAGTAGTTCTTTGTATTTTTCGTCCAAGTCCAAGTCCTTCATTATGGTGGCTTCAAAGTTCTGAAATCTCCACTCGTGGCATCTTCTTCAATCCTCAAACATTTGCTGCCATCTCCATGCACGATCATGCTCCAATGCTTGTCCCTCTCAGCCATGCTAGGTCCATCATTCCTAAGAGTAACAAACATATCTGATTTAGGCAGCATCATATTCTCATGTATGTGAGAAAGAGTTCCAAGAAACGAAAGTACCTGATAGTTAAGTTGCTTGGCACGAGCTCGAGTGATGGGTCCTTGTATGTGTTCCGCTGTAGGTGCAGCGGGTGTATCAATAGATGGGATGTCCTCATCATGCTCCCCTTCTTGAATTGAAGTCGTCCTCGACGCAACCTAATCTTCTTCACCGAACTAAGGTTTTAAATCTGCAATGTTAAATGTAGGACTTGCCGTACCAAAATGTGCAGGAAGCTCAAGTTTATATGCATTATCATTGATTTTATCTATCACCTTAAAAGGACCATCAGCACGTGGCATTAACTTAGACTTGCGCAAATCAGGAAAACGATCTTTGCGCAAATGCAACCAAACAAGATCACCAACCTCAAACACAACATGCTTTCGTCCTCTATCCCCAGCAACTTTATACTTAACATTCATGCGTTCTATGTTGTCTTTAGTAGTTGCATGCAATTTTAAAATCAATTCAGCACGCTGTGTAGCATTGAAATTATTTTGCACTGAAGATGGTAAAGGCAACAAATCAATAGGTGCACGTGGAACAAAACCATAGACAATCTAAAAAGGGCTCATCTTTGTGGTAGAATGCAGCGAACGATTATAAGCAAATTCAATATGAGGCAAACACTCTTCCCACAATTTAAGTTCTTCTTTAAAACAGCCCGCAACATGGTAGATAAAGTTCTATTAACTACTTCAGTTTGTCCATCAGTTTGGGGATGACATGTAGTACTAAATAGCAATTTAGTCCCCAACTTAGCCCATAAACTTCTCCAGAAGTGGCTAAGAAATTTAGTATCACGGTCAGAAACAATAGTATTTGGCACACCATGCAAACGAACGATATCACGAAAAAACAAATCAGCAATGTGCGCAGCATCATCGGTCTTGTGACAAGGAATAAAGTGTGCCATCTTAGAAAACCGATCCACAACAACAAAAATACTATCCCTCCCCTTCTGTGTACGAGGTAATCCCAAAACAAAGTCCATCGAAATATCCTCCCAAGGAACACTAGGAACAGGAAGAGGCATATATAAACTATGTGGATTAAGGCGAGACTTAGCTTTTTGATAAGTAGTGCAGCGTGCCACGAATCTCTCAACATCTCGCCGCATGCGTGGCCAAAAGAAGTGTGCAGCAAGAACATCCTCTGTCTTCTTGACACCAAAGTGTCCCATTAATCCTCCTCCATGCGCCTCCTGTAACAACAAAAGACGAACGGAACCATCTGGGATGCATAGTTTGTTAGCACAGAACACAAATCCATCATTAAGAATGAATTTGTTCCATGTTCTACCATCTTTACAATTCTGCAACACATCTTTAAATTCAACATCATGCAAGTATTGTTCCTTGATAGTTTCCAACCCAAAAAATTTGAAGACAAGCTGAGATAACATAGTATAACGGCGCGACAAAGCATCAGCAATAATATTATCTTTACCCTTTTTGTGTTTGATAACATAAGGAAAAGATTCAATAAATTCAACCCACTTTGCATGGCGACGATTCAGTTTTGCTTGACTACGAATATGCTTCAAAGATTCATGATCAGAATGTATAACAAATTCTTTAGGCCATAAATAATGTTGCCAAGTTTCTAATGTCCAAACCAGCGCATATAATTCTTTATCATAAGTAGAATAGTTCAGACTAGGCCCACTGAATTTTTCACTAAAATATGCTACAGGTTTGCCCTCTTGTAATAACACACCTCCCAAACCAATTCCACTAGCATCACATTCAAGTTCAAACGTCTTATTAAAATCAGGAAGTTGGAGTAATGGAGCATGTGTTAACTTATCTTTCAGTATCATGAAGGCCTCTTGTTGTGCATCGTCCCAAACAAAGGGCACATCCTTCTTTGTGAGCTCATTCAATGGCGCAGCAATAGAACCAAAATCTTTGACAAAGCGCCTATAAAACCCAGCGAGACCAAGAAAACTCCTCACTTGTGTGACCGTCTTGGGCTGCGGCCAATTCTCAATAGCTTCAATCTTAGCTGGATCAACTTCAATTCCCTGTTCTGTAACAACATAAACAAGAAAAGCAACTCTATTTGTGCAAAAGGTGCACTTCTCAAGATTACCATACAAACGTGCATCACGTAAAGCATTGAAAACAGCACGTAAATGATCCAAATGGTCCTCTAAAGATTTGCTATATATGAGAATGTCATCAAAATATACCACCACAAAATGACCAATAAAAGCACGTAAAACTTTGTTCATCAGTCTCATAAAGGTACTAGGTGCATTAGTTAAACCAAATGGCATTACTAACCACTCATATAAACCGAACTTAGTTTTAAAAGCTGTTTTCCATTCATCTCCTAATTGCATATGAATTTGGTGGTAACCACTACTCAAATCAACTTTAGAGAACATAATAGAACCACTCAACTCATCTAGCATGTCATCCAAATGAGGTATAGGGTGACGATATCGAATGGTAATGTTATTAATAGCTCGACAATCAGTACACATGCGCGAAGAACCATCTTTCTTAGGCACTAAAATAATAGGAACAGCGCATGGACTAAGAGACTCATGAATATAACCTTTGTCCAATAAACTCTGGATTTGTCGTTGGATCTCTTTTGTTTCTTCAGGATTTGTGCGATATGGTGCACGGTTGGGCAGCGAGGCTCCTGGAATCAAATCAATTTGGTGTTCTATCCCACGAATAGGTGGAAGTCCAGGTGGAACATCTTGTGGAAAAACGTCCATGTATTCCTGCAAAAGGTTAGCAACCGCAGGTGGCAAAGAAGGAGGCATATCCTCAAATGAAAACAGAACTTCTTTGCAAACAATGGCATAGCATGGAGTAATATTGACATCAATTTCAGCAAGATCAGATTTGCTAGCAAGTAAACAAGGATTCTTCAAACAATTTCAGTAGCATGGTTAGAATTAGATTTAGAAGAATGCTTAGGGGGTACAAAATCTGCAGCAATAATCTGATTCTCACTCTTATGTTTGTCCTCGTTTTTTAATCTACTAGCTCTAGCAAGATCATCTTTCAAAATTTGTTTCGGAGTCATGGGTTTAAGTCCAATTTTCTTGCCAGCATGTGTAAGAGAATACTGATTTGTTTTACCATTATGTACAGATTCTCTATCAAATTGCCATGGTCTACCAAGTAACAAAGAACAAGATTGCATAGGTACAACATCACAATCAACAAAATCTGAATAAGTACCAATAGTAAAATGCACGCGTGCAGTTCTTGTTACCTTGAGCTTACGGGAGCTCTCAAACCATTGAATGTAATAGGGATGAGGTCGTTGTCGTGTGGGTAGAGCAAGCTTCTCCACCATGTCAATACTAGCCAGATTGTTACAACTCCCTCTATCAATGATGATCCGGATAGCTCTCTCCTTAACAACGCCTCTTGTTTGAAACAAATTGTGGCGTTGATCATGCTCGGCTTTGCTCAATTGCACACTCAAGACACGTTGTGCAACTAAACTCTTGTATTGATCAGCAGTCTCAGCTCCCATTACCTCCATCTCCTTGTCAGAATCAAAATTGGCACCATCATGTGCCGCAATAAGTGCCAATGTATCATCATCAAAATCACTCGTAGAGTCATATTCGCCATCTTCAAGCACCACCATCACACGTTTGGTTCTGCATTCTTTTTCGATGTGACCAAACCCAAAACATTTGCGACATTGAATGTCGCGAGTCTTCCCCGTGGAGGCCATGGAAGAAGAACTCCGTATCGGACCAGCAGATGGTGATGGAGCAGGAGCAGGTGGCGTTCTTGACGTCGGCGTGGTATACCTGGAGGTGGAAGGACCTGGTGCATCCCCACGAGACGGTGGAGCTGATGGGCGCGCAGACCATGAAGGAGTACGACCTGCAGAATTATTAGCTCTTCTCCATGATGGTTGACGATCCTGCACTTCAAGTTCAGCTTTGCAAGCAAGGTGAAATAAATGAGTAATAGTGTTGTACTCCTTATAGTCTAAAATATGCTGAATCTCCTTATTTAAACCACCAAAGAAACGTGCAAGCATAGCTTCATTATCCTCTACAATACCACAACAAATCATGCCCGTTTGTAACTCTTGATAATACTCTTGTACCGAATTTTTGCCTTGTTCTAAACGAGTTAATTTTTTAAGCAAGTCCCGTTGATAATGTGGAGGTACAAAACGAGTACGCATGGCAAGTTTTAGACCAAGCCAAGTAGCAGGAATATTAGCATGATTGACTCGACAATGTTCAGACCACCAGATAGAAGCAAATTCTGTAAATTCACATGTAGTAGCACTAACACGCAAATGCTCAGGGTAGCGTAAACATGCAAAACGTTGCTCTACTTCTAATTCCCATGTGAGATATGCATCAATATTATATCTACCCTCAAATGGCAGAATATTTAATTTCAGCTTGGCCACATGTTCATCATCACGTACCGGACGCGGAGGTGGACGAGCATTGCGGTTGTATTGCCGCAGACGGCCAAGTGCAGGTTGTTGGACCTCGTCCTCCTCGAGCTCGTTTTCATCTTCAAACTTGTTTTCCCCCTTGTCTGGAGCATATCCATCCTGGGTGGCCACCTCCGTAGCGGCCGCAGCAGCTGCCACGGCTGTAACGGTACCCGCAGATGGCGGTATGAGAGGAACGCGGTGAGCACGTGGTACATGGATGCCCGGCTGTGGTAGTGGTGGTAAACGGGCCAGGACTTCCTGGAATCGGGCGTCGAGCTTGGTGTTGAAGGATGCCTCAAGACCAGCAATCTTGTCCATCGCATCAGAAAGCTTGGAATCGACATCACCCAAGCGTGTGTCCACATCTTGTGCACGCCCCACCAACAGCCGAGTGAAGTGGGCATGCAACTCTGCAGTAGTCATCTTCTCCGGCTCAACATCATCCTTCGTGGTTCCTGTCATGGTTAGCGTAGAAGCAAGCACAAATATATATACCTACGCACTACGGAATATGGTGGAATCACGCGTAATCCGTCAAGCAGTATACAAAGCTCTTACAAGTTCTTACCAAACAGGAGGAAGATGATATGCAACCAGCAAAGAGCAGCAACTCCCAAAATTGCACAAAGCGATTACCAGGTGTTGATACAAAGCACGTGCAGAAATATGTGGAGCTGTAGGATGGCTTATATGGTAGCAAAAACAGAAAATATCAAAACAGCAATGCAATGTTGAAAGAATGCTCAACCACGGTACTGTGCTGGTCCTAGGCTATACCGTGCTAGAGATGCGAGCCGAGAACACTAAGAAAGTCACGGCGTGGCACAACAAGCAGAAAGGAACAGCTCCAAAGCAAGATATAAGTGAAGATCTGCAGGAATTTTCGGGTCCAAAACTTCAGAGGGCAAAAACTCGACCTTCCCGGCATTTTTTGGGCGTTCTGAGTGTCGCACAACTACAAAGTTGTTATGGTTATATAGATCTTTTCGTGCTGAGCATTTTGAGTGGTCGCACGTCGAAAACAGAGTTTGTATGCAAAAGTTATGGCCAGTTGAAGTTTGCTGTCCAAAAACCATCAAAAACTGACGAAACTGTCCAATTCGGACTAGATTCGGACTGGACTAGTAGGCACGGGTCAACCCGACTTGGATGTGGATTTGACTTTTTTTTTGCTCTTCTTCTTCCTTTTGACTGGCGACTGAAACCTAACTCACGGACTCTGAAAAAGGCACGGATGAAATTGGGAGGAACGAACAAAATCTTATGTGAAGGCGGTGGTGGAAGTAAATGGCGTGGTGGTGGAAGGATATGGTGGAGCAGTGGTGCAAGCGTGCGGCGGTGGCGGGACTATGGTGATTCGACTTGAAACTCTAAAGGAACAGACACTAAGACCAGCAACTCGACACGCGGATGCAGACACAAATTCAACAATGCAAACTGAAAAGACAATGCAAAGGCTCGGATGGTTTATGGGACGAGATGATCTAAACCCTAACTGTATTTTTGGCTTTTTCATGGTTTATAGGTATGAACACAGATGCAATCTAAACTACGAAAACAGTAAATCTCACCGAGCAACCTGAAATCTGATACCACTTGATAGGGCTAAGGTGTCCGATCTTTCGATGAGATCTTGATATGTCGATTTGGTGGGTGGAGTTCGTGCTTGACGATCCGACTACACGTGCGAAGCTCGTGCGCCAATGCAATCGCTAGGACAATCTCCGGGAGTTACTGATCTTGCGGATGCACGATCAGCCTGACCAGCGAGGATCTTAATTCCTACCTGAAATCGAGAACAAGTAAGAACTAATACAGAAATCAAGATATTGTGGATGAAAGATGTATGCTTTATTCAAAAGGTGGGATTCCGAATAGGCGGTCTTCTTCTGGGCGATTGGCCTCAAAAGTCGAGCTCGTAGTTGCAGCAATGGCTAACTTTAGTCGAATCAAAATCCGAGTTCTAATGACGGCTACGGGGGGTATTTGAGGAGGAAAAGGTAGGGGTGCGACCAGCCATGGGTATGGTGGTCGAACGGAACCCTAACAGGCCTTTTCTCCTCAAATTCGGACTCCTAAAAGTGGCTGTCTTATTTCCTGCGAAAATTACATGGGCCTGGCCCAAAAATAAAAGTGACGCAGCACCATATCTATCTAAGGACGAATTTATGAAGTAGTTCTTTGTATATTTCGTCCAAGTCTTCATCCTTCATTACGGTGGCTTCAAAGTTTTGAAATCTCCACTCGTGCAATCTTCTTCAATCCTCAAACGCTTGCTGCCATCTCCATGCATGATCATGCTCCAATGCTTGTCCCTCTCATCCATGCTAGGTCCATCATTCCTAAGAGTAACAAACATATCTGATTTAGGCAGCATCATATTCTCATGTATGTGAGAAAGAGTTCCAAGAAACGAAAGTACCTGATAGTTAAGTTGCTTGGCACGAGCTCGAGTGATGGGTCCTTGTATGTGTTCCGCTGTAGGTGCAGCGGTTGTATCAATAGATGGGATGTCCTCATCATGCTCCCCTTCTTGAATTGAAGTCGTCCTCGACGCAACCTCATCTTCTTCACCGAAGTAAGGCTTTAAATATGCAATATTAATTAAATGTAGGACTTACCGTACCAAAATCTGCAGGAAGCTCAAGTTTATATGCATTATCATTGATTTTCTCTATCACCTTAAAAGGACCATCAGCACGTGGCATTAACTTAGACTTGCGCAAATCAGGAAAACGATCTTTGCGCAAATGCAACCAAACAAGATCACCAACCTCAAACACAACATGCTTTCGTCCTCTATCCCCAGCAACTTTATACTTAACATTCATGCGTTCTATGTTGTCTTTAGTAGTTGCATGCAATTTTAAAATCAAATCAGCACGTTGTGTAGCATCGAAATTATTTTGCACTGAAGATGGTAAAGGCAACAAATCAATAGGTGCACGCAGAACAAAACCATAGACAATCTGAAAAGGGCTCATCTTTGTGGTAGAATGCAGCGAACGATTATAAGCAAATTCAATATGAGGCAAACACTCTTCCCACAATTTTAAGTTCTTCTTTAAAACAGCCCGCAACATGGTAGATAAAGTTCTATTAACTACTTCAGTTTGTCCATCAGTTTGGGGATGACATGTAGTGCTAAACAGCAATTTAGTCCCCAACTTAGCCCATAAACATCTCCAAAAGTGGCTAAGAAATTTAGTATCACGGTCAAAAACAATAGTATTTGGCACACCATGCAAACAAACGATATCACGAAAAAACAAATCAGCAATGTGCGCAGCATCATCGGTCTTGTGACAAGGAATAAAGTGTGCCATCTTAGAAAACTGATCCACAACAACAAAAATACTATCCCTCCCCTTCTATGTACGAGGTAATCCCAAAACAAAGTACATCGAAATATCCTCCCAAGGAACACTAGGAACAGGAAGAGGCATATATAAACCATGTGGATTAAGGCGAGACTTAGCTTTTTGACAAGTAGTGCAGCGTGCCACGAATCTCTCAACATCTCGCCGCATGCGTGGCCAAAAGAAGTGTGCAGCAAGAACATCCTCTGTCTTCTTGACACCAAAGTGTCCCATTAATCCTCCTCCATGCGCCTCCTGTAACAACAAAAGACGAACGGAACCATCTGGGATACATAGTTTGTTAGCACGGAACACAAATCCATCAGTAAGGATGAATTTGTTCCATGTTCTACCATCTCTACAATTTTGCAACACATCTTTAAATTCAGCATCATGCAAGTATTGTTCCTTTATAGTTTCCAACCCAAATTTTTTGAAGTCAAGCTGAGATAGCATAGTATAGCGGCGCGACAAAGCATCAGCAATAACATTATCTTTACCCTTTTTGTGTTTGATAACATAAGGAAAAGACTCAATAAATTCAACCCACTTTGCATGTCGACGATTCAGTTTTGCTTGACTACGAATATGCTTCAAAGATTCATGATCAGAATGTATAACAAATTCTTTAGGCCATAAATAATGTTGCCAAGTTTCTAATGTCCGAACCAGCGCATATAATTCTTTATCATAAGTAGAATAGTTCAGACTAGGCCCACTCAATTTTTCACTAAAATATGCTACAGGTTTGCCCTCTTGTAATAACACACCTCCCAAACCAATTCCACTAGCATCACATTCAAGTTCAAACATCTTATTAAAATCAGGAAGTTGGAGTAATGGAGCATGTGTTAACTTATCTTTCAGTATCATGAAGGCCTCTTGTTGTGCATCGCCCCAAACAAAGGGCACATCCTTCTTTGTGAGCTCATTCAATGGCGCAGCAATAGAACCAAAATCTTTGACAAAGCGCCTATAAAACCCAGCGAGACCAAGAAAACTCCTCACTTGTGTGACCGTCTTTGGCTGCGGCCAATTCTCAATAGCTTCAATCTTGGCTGGATCAACTTTAATTCCCTATTCTGTAACAACAAAACCAAGAAAAGCAACTCTATTCGTGCAAAAAGTGCACTTCTCAAGATTACCATACAAACGTGCATCACGTAAAGCATTGAAAACAGCACGTAAATGATCCAAATGGTCCTCTAAAGATTTGCTATATATGAGAATGTCATCAAAATACACCACCACAAAACGACCAATGAAAGCACGTAAAACTTCGTTCATCAATCTCATAAAGGTACTAGGTGCATTAGTTAAACCAAACGGCATTACTAACCACTCATATAAACCGAACTTAGTTTTAAAAGCTGTTTTCCATTCATCTCCTAATTGCATACGAATTTGGTGGTAACCACTACGCAAATCAACTTTAGAGAACATAATAGAACCACTCAACTCATCCAGCATGTTATCCAAATGAGGTATAGGGTGACGATATCGAATGGTAATATTATTAATAGCTCGACAATCAGTACACATGCGCGAAGAACCATCTTTCTTAGGTACTAAAATAATAGGAACAACGCATGGACTAAGAGACTCACGAATATAACCTTTGTCCAATAAACTCTGAATTTGTTGTTGGATCTCTTTTGTTTCTTCAGGATTGGTGCGATATGGCGCACGGTTGGGTAGCGAGGCTCCTGGAATCAAATCAATTTGGTGTTCTATCCCACGAATAGGTGGAAGTCCAGGTGGAACATCTTGTGGAAAAACGTCCATGTATTCCTGCAAAAGGTTAGCAACCGCAGGTGGCAAAGAAGGAGGCATATCCTCAAATAAAAACAGAACTTCTTTGCAAACAATGGCATAACATGGAGTAATATTGACATCAATTTCAGCAAGATCAGATTTGCTAGCAAGTAAACAAGGATTCTTCAAACGAATTTCAGTAGCATGGTTAGAATCAGATTTAGAAGAATGCTTAGGGGGTACAAAATCTACAGCAATAATCTGATTCTCACTCTTATGTTTGTCCTCGTTTTTTAATCTACTAGCTCTAGCAAGATCATCTTTCAAAATTTGTTCCGGAGTCATGGGTTTAAGTCCAATTTTCTTGCCAGCATGTGTAAGAGAATACTGATTAGTTTTACCATTATGTACAGATTCTCTATCAAATTGCCATGGTCTACCAAGTAACAAAGAACAAGCTTGCATAGGTACAACATCACAATCAACAAAATCTGAATAAGTACCAATAGTAAAATGCACGCGTGCAGTTCTTATTACCTTGAGCTTACGGGAGCTCTCAAACCATTGAATGTAATAGGGATGAGGTCGTTGTCGTGTGGGTAGAGCAAGCTTCTCCACCATGTCAATACTAGCCAGATTGTTACAACTCCCTCCATCAATGATGATCCGGATAGCTCTCTCCTTAACAACGCCTCTTGTTTGAAACAAATTGTGGCGTTGATCATGCTCGGCTTTGCTCAATTGCACACTCAAGACACGTTGTGCAACTAAACTCTTGTATTGATCAGCAGTCTCAGCTCCCATTACCTCCATCTCCTTGTCAGAATCAGAATTGGCACCATCACGTGCAGCAATAAGTGCCAATGTATCATCATCAAAATCAATCGCAGAGTCATATTCGCCATCTTCAAGCACCACCATCACACGTTTGGTTCTACATTCTTTTTTGATGTGAACAAACCCAAAACATTTGCGACATTGAATGTCGCGAGTCTTCCCCATGGAGGCCATGGAAGAAGAACTCCGTGTCGGACCAGCAGATGGTGATGGAGCAGGAGCAGGTGGCGTTCTTGACATCGGCGTGGTATACCTGTAGGTGGAAGGACCTGGTGCATCCCCACGAGAAGGTGGAGCTGATTGGCGCGCAGACCAGGAAGGAGTACGACCTGCAGAATTATTAGCTCTTCTCCAAGATGGTTGACGATCCTGCACTTCAAGTTCAGCTTTGCAAGCAAGGTGAAATAAACGAGTAATAGTGTTGTACTCCTTATAGTCTAAAATATGCTGAATCTCCTTATTTAAACCACCAAAGAAACATGCAAGCATAGCTTCATTATCCTCTACAATACCACAACGAATCATGCCCGTTTGTAACTCTTGATAATACTCTTGTACGGAATTTTTGCCTTGTTCTAAACGAGTTAATTTTTTAAGCAAGTCCCGTTGATAATGTGGAGGTACAAAATGAGTACGCATGGCATGTTTTAGACCAACCCAAGTAGCAGGAATATTAGCATGATTGACTCGACAATGTTCAGACCACCAGATAGACGCAAAATCTGTAAATTCACATGTAGCAGCACTAACACGCAAATGCTCAGGGTAGCGTAAACATGCAAAACGTTGCTCTACTTCTAACTCCCAAGTGAGATATGCATCAGGATTATATCTACCCTCAAATGGCGGAATATTTAATTTCAGCTTGGCCACATGTTCATCATCACGTACCGGACACAGAGGTGGACGAGTGTTGCGGTTGTATTGCCGCAGACGGCCAGGTGCAGGTTGTTGGACCTCATCCTCGTCGAGCTCGTTTTCATCTTCGAACTCGTTTGCCCCCTCGTCAGCATCATATCCGTCCTGGGTGGCCGCCTCCGTAGCGGCCGCAGCAGCTCCCGTGGCTGCAACGGTACCCGCAGATGGCGGTATGAGAGGAACGCGGTGAGCACGTGGTACAGGGATGCCCGGCTGTGGCAGTGGTGGTAAACGGGCCATGACTTCCTAGAACCGGGCGTCGAGCTTGGTGTTGAAGGATGCCTCAAGACCAGCCATCTTGTCCATCGTATCAGAAAGCTTGGAATCAACATCACCCAAACGTGTGTCCACATCTTGTGCACGCCCCACCAACAGCCGAGTGAAGTGGGCATGCAACTCTGCATTAGTCATCTTCTCTGGATCAACATCATCCTTCGTGGTTCCTGTCATGGTTAGCGTAAAAGCAAGCACAAATATAGATACCTACGCACTACGGAATATGGTGGAATCACGCGTAATCCGTCAAGCGGTATACAAAGCTCTTACAAGTTCTTACCAAACAGGCGGAAGGTGATATGCAACCAGCAAGGATCAGCGACTCCCAAAATTGCACAAAGCGATTACCAGGTGTCGATACAAAGCACGTGCAGAAATATGTGGAGCTGTAGGAAGGCTTATATGGTAGCAAAAACACAGCAAATATCAAAACAGCAATGCAATATTGAAAGAATGCTCAACCACGGTACTGTGCTGGTCCTAGGCTATACTGTGCTAGAGACGCGAGCCGAGAACACTAAGAAAGTCACGGCGTGGCACAACAAGCAGAAAGAAACAGCTCCCAAGCAAGATATAAGTGAAGATCTGTAGGAATTTTCGGGTCTGAAACTTCAGAGGGCAAAAACTCGGCCTTCCCGGCCTTTTTTGGGAGTTCTGAGTGTCACACAACGACGTGGTTACATAGATCTTTTCGTACTGAGCATTTTGAGTGGTCGCACGTCGAAAACGGAGTTCGTATGCAAAAGCTATGGCCAGTTGAAGTTTGCTGTCGAAAAACCATCAAAAACTGACGAAACTGTCCAATTCGGACTAGATTTGGACCGGACTAGTAGGAACGGGTCAACCCGACTTGGATGCGGATTTGACTTTTATTTTTATTTTTGCTCTTCTTCTTCCTCTTGACTGGCGACTGAAACCTAACTCACGGACTCTGAAAAAGGCACGGATGAAATTGGAAGGAACGAACAAAATCTTATATAAAGGCGGTGGCGGAAGTATATGGCGTGGTGGTGGAAGGATATGGTGGAGCAGTGGTGCAAGCGTGCGGCGGCAGCGGGACTATGGTGATTCGAACTCGAAACTCTAAAGGAACAGACACTAAGACCAGCAACTCGACACGCGGATGCAGACAAAAATTCAACGATGCAAACTGAAAAGACAATGCAAAGGCTCGGATGGTTTATGGGACGAGATGATCTAAACCCTAACTGTATTTTTGGCTTTTTCGTGGTTTATAGGTATGAACACAGATGCAATCTACACAACGAAAACAGTAAATCTCACCGAGCAACCTAAAATCTGATACCACTTGATAGGGCTGAGGTGTCCGATCTTTCGATGAGATCTTGATATGTCGATTTGGTGGGTGGAGTTCGTGCTTGACGATCCGACTACACGTGCGAAGCTCGTGCGCCAATGCAATCGCTAGGACAATCTCCGGGAGTTACTGATCTTGCGGATGCACGATCAGCCTGACCAGCGAGGGTCTTAATTCCTACCTGAAATTGAGAACAAGTAAGAACTAATACAGCAATCAAGATATTGTGGATGAAAGATGTATGCTTTATTCAAAAGGTGGGATTCTGAATAGGCGGTCTTCTTCTGGGCGATTGGCCTCAAAAGTCGAGCTCGTAGTTGCAGCAATGGCTAACTTTAGTCGAATCAAAATCCGAGTTCTAATGACGGCTACGGGGGGTATTTGAGGAGGAAAAGGTAGGGGTGCGACCAGCCATGGGTATGGTGGTCGAACGGAACCCTAACAGGCCTTTTCTCCTCAAATTCGGACTCCTAAAAGTGGCTGTCTTATTTGCTGCGAGAATTACATGGGCCTGGCCCAAAAATAAAAGTGACGCAGCACCATATCTATCTAAGGACGAATTTATGAAGTAGTTCTTTGTATATTTCGTCCAAGTCTTCATCCTTCATTATGGTGGCTTCAAAGTTTTGAAATCTCCACTCGTGCAATCTTCTTCAATCCTCAAACGCTTGCTGCCATCTCCATGCATGATCATGCTCCAATGCTTGTCCCTCTCATCCATGCTAGGTCCATCATTCCTAAGAGTAACAAACATATCTGATTTAAGCAGCATCATATTCTCATGTATGTGAGAAAGAGTTCCAAGAAACGAAAGTACCTGATAGTTAAGTTGCTTGGCACGAGCTCGAGTGATGGGTCCTTGTATGTGTTCCGCTGTAGGTGCAGCGGTTGTATCAATAGATGGGATGTCCTCATCACTAACCCCATTATATCTTTTTGTGTGTGCTTCCGTGTTTCCTTGATGTAGATCATCATTCTTGACATTTGCCCTTGGATTTTACCCACATTTGACAATAGACTTTTCTTTTGATCTTTTCATTTGGCATTTCCACATTTCCTACCCATCCACTATATAGCCTTTTGCGTGTGTTCTAACTTGTGCACCACTATTGTCCTTCGGTGTTTCATCCATTCAATAGTTTCTACGGGAAGTGTTTTAATTGTAGTTTTCTAACCACCTCACTTTCCACAATATACTTTTAGCTTTGTGACCATGTCTAGGGATGAGTTCGACGCACGGCGTGCCGCCATGGACAAAAAGCTTGCCGACTTCTACCGACAACTTGATGACCACCGCCTCGCCATGGACAAACAGTCCGCCTCCATGAACGCCATGCTTAACTCAAGGTTCGATGACGCCAACGCAAAGCTTCAACAACTTCTTCACCAATGTCATCGCTTAAAGTCGCGTTCATCAAGATCTTCACGCTCCAACCATGGGGGTAACCATGAGCGCCATCGACAACCTCACCCTCAAGAGCATGGTGCAAACCATGCACAACATCTTGATAGCTTATGTGAGAGGAAGAAACCTATCCCATGCAAGGATGAGAGCCACATACACATTGAGAGCAAGAGTGATACACCACATGAATTGAGTGAGGAAATTTTGCATTCTAACAACTTAACCTCTACTCCTCTTGTGTTGTCTTCTTCTTTGCTAGGTTTCTTGGATAATGATGATGTCCTTTCCATAGAGATGAGGGACTCCACTATATGTGAGATGAGTGAATCCACTATATGTGAGATGAGTGAATCCACTATATTTGAGAGTGAATGCTTCCACTTTGAGGGCATGAGTGATACACCGAGTGTGATGAGAGTGGTAGTTGATAGGTCATGTAAGGCCATTTCGATTTCTAACACCTTACCCTCTATCTCGAGTGTGTCCTCTCATGTTACAATAGGTTCCATGGATGAAAGGATGCCAACCTTGGACAAGATGTACATGGTGCAACATGATGATATCACACCATGCTTAGAAGTCGATGAGTACGTCAGCCACATGGAGCTACCTACTTCAACAACACCTACCTCAAAGGAGTGCGACCACAAAGGTAACAACATAGGTGTTGGTGATGCCATGATTCCCCTAGTGGACATGAACATGCTAAGCTATGAGTGCTTCACTTTATCTCCTATTGCATGCAATATGTTGAACAATTGCTCTTTCCCATTTATTGCTTGCAATGATGAAAATGATACTTTTGTTGTGACAACCTTGCCAAACAATTGCTCTTTCCCTAGGTTTGTCGACAACAAGGATATAATTTTGAACATGTTTTGTGCCCAATGCTTGCAATATTCTTCTATTAATGCAACCAAAATATTGAACACTTGCTCTTTCAAATGCTTGGTTTGCAATAATGTTATTATGTTTGACAATGAGAAGGCCCCCATAGCTCTCTCAAATAATGAAGATTTTGCATTTCCACATGATAAACATGTTTTCACATATACTTTGCATAATCACCATGAATATTATGATATATTGCTTGACGCTAATGGTGATGTGCAAATAAAGAGATGCATCATGATGGATGATGTATTCATCTACCATGCACACACGTTGTTTTTGCTATCTTTGGTGTGTGTAGGTACGCGGACAATAACGTCAACCTCGATTGAACATGAGTTGGCGAAAAGAGCTCTTGAGAGCATATTACTTGTGAGTTCAAACTCGAACTCCACCCGCTTACCCTTCACATGCTTTGCATCCAATATGTTGACCACTTTCTCTTCCATATGGTTTCTTTACAAGCATGTTGATGAATTTTGTTCCACTTGTGACAATCATGCTCCCATGATATTGAACATTGATGCTTTATGTGTTGCAACATACATGTGGAACGATTTCTGCTTCTTTTGTTTTCTGTGCAACCATATTCCTATATTGGCCATGACTTGTCACATGTATTACTGCTTTGAGTTCATTGGTGTTGCATCCAACAAGTTGACAAATTGCTCTTTCTTTTTGTTGGGATGCATAACCACTTGTCATAATGATGTTTTCTTCTATTTTTGGATGAATATGATTTGTGTTGCAACAAATATGATGAAAACTTGTTCTTTCCTATGGTTTGTTTGCACACATGTTGATGATGATTTTGACATCTTGCCGTATGTGTTTTTGCCAAACTCTCCTCTTATTGCTTCAAGGATGTTGACTACTTGCTCTTTCCAAAGCCTTGAGCGCAATAATATGCATGTCTTTCAACATGAGATGGACACCATGGTCTTCTCAAATTTTGATGGAGTTTTTGTGTTCCCACATTTGGAAGATGTTCAAACAATTTGTTTACACATAGATCTTGCATATGCATTCCCTTTATTATACTTGTGTTGTGCTAATTGTGTTGTGAACAACAATGGACATGTCCTTGATGATATGCTCCCCTATCACGCACACACATACTTTGCTTGGTCTTTGTTGTGCGTAGGTACACATGGATACTATGGGTGGATGCGCTCCCGTGAGTGCAATCAACAACTTCTACAACGAGAGCACATCTCCAACTTTGTAAGGTGACCTCCTTCTACTCACGAACTCATGCCATAACTTCTAAGACTTGGCTACTCTTTGAGTGCTGTTTTGCTTTGCTTGTGACCTTTGTAGGCCTCATGGATGGTGAAGGAACATCGAAGAGTGGTCAAACCAATCTTCACAAGAACGACCACACTGCGAACTCCAAGTACAATCGCCTACATCTACCTCCCCTACATGATGATGTTGAGTCAACATCGAGGACGACGTTCTTTGAAGCGGGGCTTCTTGTAGTTTCATAATTGTTCTGCAGTCTCACATCAGGTGATTGGAAACTCTCTTCCCATGTAGGTAGGCTTAGTGCACGTGACAAGGTCCGTTGAGGATGTCTTCGGGTGATGGGTCAAAGTTTCTTGCTCTAAGTTGCCTACCGCCACCTGGGTTTTCTTTGTTGCGATATCCGTTGTTTCGACGCTTGCCTCCTTCTTCACTGCTTCCTTTATACCCTACAGTTACTTGGTTGCGCGAGTTGTGTCTATTGTCATTGCGAGATCTGCGTCTCTGGCTATTGTATCTATTTGGCCTATCTTGTTTGGGCGACCATGCCCTTTTGTTGTGGTAGGCGTCCTCTCCATTTGCGAATCTGTTTGCTACTTCCATGAGTTCTGACACTGTTTTGGATTTGGTCCTGCCCATCTCCTCGACGAGATCCAAACAGTGAAGCCCGAGTATGAAGGCGTCTATTGCTCGCATGTCGGAGACATTCTCTGATGAGTTTTTTATTATGCTCCAGCGCTGTATAAGAACTAGTGCTTTGCCACTTTTCTGTATGTAGGATTTGACTTCCTCTACTAATGCTGGTCACGTGTATGTTGATCGGAAATTGCTTGTGAATTGCTCTGCCAGCTCGTTCCAGCTTCCAATGGAATAGTCGGGTTGCTTGCTTAACCAAGACCGTCCTGCGCCGGTGAGGTGTAGCTGTAAGCTTTGGCATTGCTGTGGCCCTCAAGCCCCTGAGTATTTTAATAGCTTGAAGATAATATGATAACCATAATTTGGGTTCCTGTGATCCGTCGTACTTTTGCTGGTTGTGAGGTAACTTGAATCCCTTGGGTACTTGTGTTTTGTGAACCCTACAGGTAAAGCATAACGCCCGCATCTCTATTTCCTCGTCCTCGTAGTTTCCTTCATCCCACTCATAGCGAGATCTATCGACCCTAGCTTGTGTGATGATATTTCTAGCATCACCCCCGCGTATGCTTTGCTTTCCCGTACTTTAGATTTGATTCAACCATTGGTTTCTGCATTTATCCTGATCGATCAGCAACTTGCCGGGGCGTAGTACCCTAATCAAAGAAATTTGTTGCCTGTCAGAGGCATGTGGGTACATATACTGGTATCCCTTATCTTTGGTCTCATTTTACATATCTGAGTACAGATAGATAATAGCAAGATCTAATTACTTCTATCCCTAGCAGGATCTGTTAGTTTTACACATCTTGGTCTCTGATGGCTGTTATCTCATCTAAAAGTTAGCTAAACTTTGTATCTGACATAATCGGTAGTAGTACTAACAATAAAGTTTGTACTGTATTGTCTTGAGGAATGGTAGTGGTCTAATTTAACAAGCTTTGTCCCTCGTATTTAAATCACAATCGGTTGCCTATATTTTATCTATAGAATTACGAATCAGCAAAACCCTAATACGGTGATAGTCTACATTCTCAGTCAAACATGCTACCTTACGTAGAGACCTTTTATATTTTCAAAGGTGGCTGTAGGTAAGATAGCTTGACTAATATGAACACTGAAAATGAATATGTATCATGATAGTTAAATCACAATAGAATAATAAGAGCATATGATGCAAGCATTGTTATTATCTTACCATCGTATAGAAGTTCTGAGCATAGTTTTATCCACAGGTCTGAGCATTTTGGCTGTCGATATTAATTCTTCAGTTGAACACTGAGGTTAAGGCAAGGGCATGATGAACCCCTATTATGTTCTGTGATTGTCCATTGTATGAATGTGTGGTTATTTGTTCTCCTTTGGCTAGAGATTCATGTATTTGATTGTTCAATTCAAACTTGTTATGTTTCCCTATTCGTATTCAGCCATATTGCAACTTCAATTTTCAAAGCTACCTCGGTGAGAAACTGTTCATAAGCGGCTAGTTCCGAATAAAGTTCTATGAGAACTATTTGCTGGTGAGCTAGTCCGATGGCTATTCAGTGTGTTAGTCCGGTGAGAGACTATTCTGAGCGGCTAGTTCCGAATTAAGTTTGGTGAGTACTGTTAGCTCGTGGGCTAGTCTGGGCGATATATTCATGTATTTGGTGTCATTCTTCATGTTGACAATTTGGTTATCAAAACTCTTCCATGATTAATTATTCCATCATTGTTTAATTGTACTTCCTGAGTATTTCTGTACTCATCCTTGTGTTTTATTTGCTTTTCAGGTACTAAATTAAGTGACATGCATGGGAAGCGAGCGTAGCACTACCACCTCACATAATCTCATCACCTATTTCTAGATAATCCTTAGTGAACAATAAAAAATCTTTCCAATTAGCTTCAGATCAAATTATATCTTCAAGAATATCTTTCTGCAAGCCTTTGGTTGTTCATATCTTTATTTTATGCGAACAAGCCAAGTTGTGAACTATGAATTAAGTGCTGGTTAATGAGATCTATATTCATGCTATTTGTCATATTTCTTTTCAAAATTGCATGTGGATGTCCTTGTAAACAAATGAGGTGTTGTCTGATTTTAGAATTAAGCTTTAGATCTCTGAAAAAGAATTTTAAAAATATAACTTGCTATACTTATATTTGGGCTTCCTAAATAAATAAAAATTGATTTAAATATCCATTTAAAATTTGACACACTTGTGCAATGTAGGACCAAGTTCATGGGACATGCATCTTAATTCCGTTGACATTGATTTTTTTCATTTGTTGTGGTATTAACCCTCTGAGCAAGGATGTGTGTATACATGATATGATTCTTTTGTTGATTGTTGATATTGTGTTATATAGAATGCCACCGAGAGAAGCTAGAGGTCGGGCTCGTGGCCGTGCTCGTGCTAGGAAAGGACTTGGTGGCCACAATAGTCATGTGGAGGAAGCTGATGCAGTGGTTGAGCAGAGTCACAATGACAGAACCCATGGGAGTCAATCTACCAATAGTGGTGATGAGGACATCCCTATTACACCATCATTATCTCCTACTCCTTTTGATGATGAAGATGTTGTTGCATAGAAGTCTAATGAAATTAGGATTGGACCAATTACAAGAGCACGTGCAAAGCTATTGGAACAACAGGTGAAGTTACTCTTAATTGAACCTGATCTTATTTAATGAGAGTTGTATACTGCCTAAGTATATGAATCTATGTATGATCATCTTTGTTGATAACACGAGCATTGCACGAGGAGAAGAGTCGCAGCAAGAAGAGCACGACTTGTTGATCAAGTGCGCGAGGGAGGAGAGGGAGGAGAGGGAGGCAGGCGCACCAAGAGATCACCAGAATGTCAACTCTACATGAGAGAGTCCATGATGGAGCACTTGGACTGTCTACGACATTATGTCTACACATCTAAGGCGCGCCACACTCATGGCCTGCATGCCAAATAGGCCGAACCCATGTATTGGTCGGTATGTATCCGTTTGAGTTAAATCGAGTCAGTTTTTGGGCCCAAACCAGGTTGGTTTTGGGCCAGGTCCGTGTCTAGGATGCCTCACCACCAGTAAGTACCCCTGGGGCGCCCCCTCTAGTCCCTTAGACCATGTTTAAAGTAAACCCTAGTTTCCAGACAGAACCAAGTGTTCATATGAAATTATTACTCTCCAATTCGTATTGATCTGGAGTTTTTTCTATTGAAGATTGAGTGTTATCAATTGTTCCATTGGGAATTAGTAAATCACAATACCGCTTCATGGCTGCCGGCTATGTGCGCAAGTGTGTGAAGTTGGGAATATCTATAGGGTTGAGAGCTATTACATTGGCAGCAGGGATTAGCCGGAGAAGATCTTAGCGTCACGCAAGTTATCATCATCGTCATCGCCATCTACCTCGCGCTCACTGAGAAGATCGGGACACGCCTTACATTTTGGTATCAAATTCCAACATTTTCTTGGTGAGCATCCACAAATCCATCCCATAGATTCATTTTTGTTTTCAGTCCTATCTAGAAAAAACCACACAAAAAATTAGAATTCGTAGTTCTTGCCATAGCCTAAATTGTATTGAAGTATTTGTTTTAGTTGCTGGTCGTAGATCTTTTTGCGTAGCCTTTTCCATCTCTTTTTCCCGTCCGTCCGTCGTGTTCATCGTCAATTTCCGGTCGTTTCCGATCATGATCCATTTGCTAAATAGTTAAAAAAAATCAGCTATACTAGTTCCCAGGCCCGATCGGTCACTTAAAAAAAGAGTGCAGGCCGATCGCTTTTGGCAAGAGTCCAAGTGGCAAGTGCTATACGCGTTTCCAGTGCCGATCGCTCGCGACCAGACACTGCTCAGACACATGCGCGCGTGTATGGTGACGCGCGTGATCGCTTGCCCTTGCCATGTCCCACCGCCACAACATGTCACCGCGCCCTGCTGCAGTGTTTTGGTGTATTTGCTTAGCTTCCGCGTACTGATCTGTGAGTCGTTTTTGCTCATTTTCTTTCTAAACTGTTCCACATAGCATATTTTCTATATATTTTGGAAATCTTATACATTACCTTTCGATACATATTGTGTAGGAATTTTCCTATGAGACAAGCATACTTTGCTCGACAGGCTGCTCTATAGGTTTTTTAGTGCATTGCATATTATGGCCATATAAAAGAATAAAAAGTAAGAGAAAATAGTTATCAAAAAAGAAAAAAGAAGAAGAAGAAAAGAGATACAAAATAGCTGCAAGTTTGATGCTCCGTTCAACAGTTTTGAGAGGCCTAGTTCATCAGTTGTGCACTCGTAGTTTGAGCAATCTTGTGCCTGTTCATATTGAGCCATTGCTAGCGTCTCTCTTATGTATTTCAACACGAGCATATACTCCGACATATATATTTTTTAGCTCACTTTTCAGAGTTGCTTTGCCTCATTTATCTCCACCGTGTGTGTTTTCGTGGGTCTTTATCATACAATCAGCACTAGAACTTGTATTTCGGTGTAGTTAAGTATCCATACCAAGCCCCACCATATACCCTGGTTTGTCGTGTGATAGTTTCTTATAACCTCGGTATTCGCTTCATCACTTCTGTGCATGTTTTAGTCTCTATGAGTGGTAAGAATTTATTGTTCACTTTGCAACGGTAAGATACCTCTTTCTTTCAGTTTCGAGTGAGTTGTGAGCGTTTCCACCACCTTATTATTGTTTGTGCAATAACCCACTAATCATGCCTTCTAGTGATGTTGATGTGATGCAGAAAAAGCCTGACGATACTCCTGTCATATGGAGGGAGTATGAAGCTCTTTGTGATCATTTGGAAAGAATTATAACATGAACCACTGACAATATTGATTCTAACTAGCTAAATGCTCGTGCGTTGCTACGAGCACAAGTATTTTCTTGCTGTAAAAAAAATATATGCATGAAAATTCTTATTAAAATTGCCACATAATATATATATATTTGAAAAAAATACTATAGTTTACTTTGCTAAAAGGTATTCCCTTCGATCGGAAATAACTATCGGTGATCTAGTACTAACTTTGTATTAAGTTAGTGCAAAATCACCGACACTTATTTCCGATTGGAGGGAGTAATTTGATGAAAAACAATAATTCATTATCATCTATTCTATTAAAATAGAGTGGGTAGTTTTCATCCATTGCTTCATCCCTATTGTTTTTGTAGGGTAATAAAAGGTTTTCATTCATCTATAATTTTAAAACAATAGAAATTATTTGAGGCGTATTTAATAGCCAAAGATGACAACCAATAGTACGGATACTTTTTTTAGCCCGCACCACCGCAGCGGGAGAAGAAGACCGGGAGCCACCGTTCTGCTCCAGCGCGGTGACCAGAGAGATCCCCGTCGCCGCTCCGCGGGGCTTTGCCCAGCGACGCCTCCGACAGCAGTAAGGAAAGGGGTAGGCCAGGGAGAGGGAGGGGAGGCCACCGACGAGTTTCCTCGTAATATACTCTATAAATATTGATGAAAAATATATCTCAGCCAATGCTCCTAACCTCCTCCCTCCAACGTACCCAATCCGTGTGCATCAAAGAAGCGTACTCTGGCACAATTTTACTTCCATCGAGTAGCTAACAATTTCAGTACAGTCGACACGCTGGCCGATCCACCGGTGCGTTTACATGGACCTTTCCTTGCGTTTACCTACATGGCAGCCAGACGGTTGAGTTCAGCGAGCACCAGATTAGCCTGGGGAGGGGTGCGGAGTAGTCAACCTATAGATGACGTTGGCCTACAGCAATGCCGCTTCCAAGACGCTGTGCGGCAACCTCCGCATGGGCCTGGCCAGTGCCGAGTCTGTCCGTCCGCATGCTCTCAACACCGCACTCCCCGGCCGACTACTCTGTCGTATGTCCGCTAAACTTGCCCACGAATACCTTGGTTGGGAGACAAGCCACCGCCCGTGCGTACACGTCTGGCAAGATAGACCAATCGGACCAAGACGCCGATGCTGGGAAGCCGTGACAGCTCACCTCATCGCGCGTCGCTGACTGGGACAACGTCGGGTGCTTGAATAATGTTTATCTGGAGCATCGTGCCCATGGGCCATGGCTGCTGCCGCCGCGGGATCTCCAGATCGATCAGCTAGTTCCTTCAGCTTTTTCCGACAGTGTATCTCGCCGCATTTTCGAAGCTAACGGGATCCTAGGGAATATGAAACTCCATGGCCTGTCCGTGCGGCCCGTGCCTTCCTCGAGAAGCTTGAAGATGGGCTGGTGTTCAGCAGGGCTGCAGATGGTCTAGGGCCCTGGCCATCAATATCCACTGATGAGTTTCGGACACCAGAGGCTGTGATGATGGTGGGGCCAGGGTTCGCGGCCATCAGTTCACAAGAGGGCGCCTACCTCATCGCCTCTTGGACGTACCCGGCCGCCGCTGTTGCTATGCACCTCTGTGGAGGATGCCAGGGATCTCCAAATGCTCTCGCTCGTATCCCTCTTCCTCGTTGTTTGGTGGCCGCCTCGTCGCCTCCGGGATGGACCTGGTCATCGGCGCGCCGCAGGGAGGATCCATCGTTATGTCTAGACCATCGATCGATTAATTAGATCCACCGTGTTCACCGCACTTTTGCAGTAAAAAATTTGACTCTTACTTATCCGGCATAGCTAGGTAATCGAGTCCGGAGGGATGGAAATCAAATCGAACACCACTGCTGTCACGTGATGGGAGGACACCCATCTATCTTTCTTGACGGACGACGGTTTTCTTGCGATCAGGCCGATGGTTTTTTTTTGGGACGAAACTTTCGCTCGGTTCTCTTACGTACCATGGTTTTTGAACCATCACGACCTCTAGCAATCTTATTAGAGAGATATTCAAGCTGTCCAAATGAAAGTAGAAGCCACTGATGCTACTATTAATGCTATGAAGTGCAAGTCAATGATATCCAAACTAGCATCCAGACGTTGACACAATCTTTCAATGCACTGTGTCTTACTATTGAGTAGCGACCCCCACCAGATGCTGATGCCGATGGTGAGAGTGTTCATGGCGAAAATGAGGGTTTTGTTGCAGACGTTCGTGACAATGGCCGCGGCAGTGGTCACCCTATTCGTGGTCGTGGTTTTGTTCCCCTTGGCGCCCAACGTGTTCCTATTCAGCAAGTTGATGGTTTGGGTAAGCCAAAGTTCTCAATTCCTTGATTCGAGGGTCGTCCTAATGTTGAAGAACACCTCACATGGGAGTTGAAGATAGAGAAGTTATGGCGTCTTCATGATTATACCGAAGACAAGAAAATCAAGCTCGCTTCGTCAGAGTTCGATTGTTATGCTTTGTGATGGTGTGACATCGTTGTGCATACATGACAAGAAAACAACGAGCTGCCCATTATAACTTGGCGCAATATGAAGGAAGTGATGCGGGCTCGTTTTGTTCCCAGCAACTATTTGCACTCAGTTTTTGATTAGCTACAACAATTGAAGCAAGGTTCGATGTGCGTTAATGAGTACTATATGGAGATGGAGATGCTTCTTCAACGATGATAAGGATCACGCCGGTGATCCTATGAGTTTTGTCCCGATCTTTCACAGCGAGTCTATCCAGATAGAAATCTTCCAATAATGCGAAGAACATCACCTGAAGAAGAGGAACGAATCCAGCAAGCAACGCGATGAAGATCACCACGCCTCAAACCTGAGACTAATAATTCTTGATGAACACAAGAACCTTCATAGCAATATATTTGATAAACACGGTAGCGCCGTTTCCCCGGAGGGATGATACATGGTGGAGCACACGATAGTTTTCGACTAAACAACTGAACTCCCTCAACCCTAGACGGCTGGCCTCCTTATATAGATGGCCAGAAAACTGTTGGGCTTGGACAGGCCCAAAACCCAAAACACAAATAACCCGAATTGGCCCACAACTTGACCTAGCTACGAAATAACATAAACATGAATATAAATTGCTGACACAACCTTAGACTAATTATTACATATCGTAGGTCGTCCTGGCGTGCCAATCTGCAGCGAGCTTCCCTCATCTTGGTGGAGTCCTGAAATTGGGCTTCACCTCCTCCTTCGTGCCCATATCATCCTCCCCCCTTCAAAAAGCGTTATCCCCAACGCGTGAGGGTCTGCTCGAAAGGGTGGCGGAATATCGACAATAGCACCATGCATTCGCCGTCTTCAAGTCTTGCTTGCCTTCCTTACCACATCCTCCCTCTTGGCCTGCTCGACTTGATACAGCCCTGGGTGGCTGCACCTCTTTTCTTCGCCAATGAACTTGTACTTAGGCGCCACCACCTTCTTCTTCTCAACTCTGTGCTGCTGAACATGAGCCTTCTGTGCACGACGCTGCAAAGTAGTAATGCCTGGGCCACACAACTGACGAACATGTCCATCCTTGCCTTTGTGCACATGTATTGCCGCTCCAACAAAACATTTCTGAGGTGTTCTAACAAAACTGTGGCTGATTACCCGCGGTACCATATGCACCAGAACACGATCAGCATCACCATCATCGGTTTGAACACCCATGTCAACACGAACTAGAAGTGGAACACATGCTGACATATCCTTCCCTTCATCAATATGAGGCTTGACTTCAACCGGCTTGTCACTAACAAGAACAACTAGCTTGTCATCTACAGGCTTGGCTGAAACAATATCACCACCGACGCTTTTCGCATCATGCTCCTCATGCTGCACCTTAGCTAGCCCTGATTGTGGCTTAGCTTTATGCAACTTCTCCTTGCGAACCACCAACACAACATCAAACTTGATTTGATCATCACGCATAGGCTTCAAAGTCCGCTGTTTGCCATCATGCATCAAGGAATATGTATTTGCTCTCCCAGCATGCATAGCATTACGATCATACTGCCATGGACGTCCAAGTAACAGCCCACACACCTCCAATGGCAACACATCGCATTCCACCTCATCAACATAGTCATCAACTGTAAATGGTACATGCACCTTGTGAGTAATCTTCAGCATACCGCAGCTATTAATCCACTCAACATGCCTCGGTTCTGGAATACGCCATGTGGATAAACCCACAGCCTCCACAACTGACTTGCTAATGCCATTACAGTAACTACCACTGTCAATCATCAACTTGCATGCTTTGCCTTTGATTATGCACTATGCCTGAAATAAATTCCACCGCTGGCCTCTATCCACTGTCATACAAGTCTCATCATGTACTCTTTTGAGTTGCATATTCAGCCCACTCAATGGTACAACCTCCACCACGATATCCTTGACAACATCAGCCTTGACAACATCAACCGCTGACAATTTAGAATTCGTGGCTGCCACCTTGCTAACTGTCGGCAATGGAACATCTATCAACTTCTCAGGAGTAGTCACAGTTGTCACAACCTTCGGTATAGGAGCTATGCTCTTGCCAACATCCTCTATCCCATGCACAACCTTGGGTGGCTGCTTAATTACTTCTACGGTTACCATGGGCTTTGGAGAAGAAACCACGGTACTATAGGGTATAAAGCACTCTCGTAGAAATTTCCGGAAATGTGCCCAAGTTGCAGAGGTAATGCTCTTCTCCCTCAACGCTTTATGCCACCAACTGTATAGCTTGTCATCCACGCGTCTGTCTGCAAGAGCCAAACGTGTAGAATCATTCATGTTGTGATCATAGGTAGCACATCTGTAAAAACCCTGTAGCATATGATGTTCCCATGACTCAAACTCTTCAGCTGTTGCATCGTTGGTCAGTTGCCAATTGATCTCATATTCATCATATGCTAAAACACCATCCAACATGTCAAGATAATCATTGAAAATATTGCTAGATTTCTTGCCCTTGTGACACCTATAGCCATAATAATCACCTAGAAAAGAATCCATCATTTTGGAATGTAAGACGCAGCAAAAAGAAATTTCTTTCGTCAAGCAAAAATCTGCAGACTAGTACAACCTTTACGTACTCGTTGAAGCAGACTAGAGATCTGTCGATGTATGATGGTAAGCTATCAATTCCAGTTGTTTTCCTGGTCTTCCCGCAGCGAACTGAGAAGACTAGCCCGGAGCCGACGGAGGTAGGGCGCGCAGATGCTCAGGGACAGAAACTGTTTGGGGTTCAGGTGCTAGGATCCAGGGCGCCTCGCTCCACCCTAGACGATGTCTATCCTCAGGCAAGCGGAGTGATCCGGTTTCCCCCCTTTTTTTTCTCCTTGATCAATCGGGGCTGGTAACGCGTAGATTAGATCCGGACTTTAGCGATTTGGTGGAATGTGTAACAATGGGTCTCTAGGGCATAGTGCTGTGATGCAGATGGCCCGGCCTAGCAGCAACCGAGCAACATGGCTCGATCCCAGCGAGGCGCTCGGGACGGGCGCGCGTGGTCGCGCTGGAGGCCATACCGCCTCTGTCCTTTGGCGAGCAGACCGATCGTTGTCGCCATTTTTTTTAACTTGAACTCGATTGGATCTGGAACCTGCACGGTTGCCTCGTCTCTTGTTAGATCGATCCTGATCCGAGTTGGGCGATGGTGACCACGGAAACCGATCGGATCTCGTCAAAATCGAAAACCAGCTGCAAACTTTTCATCAACGTGAAAACCTCTGATCTGAAAACCTGTGATCAACACCACTTTGCAACCAATATGATCTGTAAACTGCCCGAGGAAGAACAATCTGCAGATCAGCAATCAATAGAAAACACTCGCCATGATCAACTCAGTAATCTGATACCACATGATAAGGATCACGCTGATGATCCTATGAGTTTTGTCCCGATCTTTCACAGCGAGTCTATCCAGATAGAAATCTTCCAATAACGCGAAGAACGTCACCTGAAGAAGAGGAACGAATCAAGCAAGCAACACGATGAAGATCACCATGCCTCAAACCTGAGCCTGATAATTCTTGATGAACACAAGAACCTTCACAACAATATATTTGATAAACACGGCAGCGCCGTTTCCCCGGAGGGATGATACACGGTGGAGCACAAATATATTGTTGGGCTGGCCTCCTTATATAGATGGCCAGAAAACTATTGGGCTTGGACAGGCCCAAAACCCAAAACACAAATAACCCTAAGTGGCCCACAACTTGACCTAGCTACGAAATAACATAAACATGAATACAAATTGCCGACACAACCTTAGACTAATTATTACATATCGTAGGTCATCCTGGCATGCCAATCTGCAGCGAGCTTCCCTCATCTTGGTGGAGTCCTGAAATTGGGCTTCAACTCCTCCTTCGTGCCCATATCAAACGAGCTAGAGTTTGTGAGCCTCTTGAGCAGACCATGCAGCGTTTTCTCCATGGTCTGAAGCCTAATATCAAGAGCATCGTTCGGCACCATCGATATCGTGATATGAATGAGCTGCTACATCATGCACATGAAGGTGAAGCACAGTTTGCCAAAGAAGCTCAGTTTAAGGCTCGTAATACTTCAAGCATCCATTTCACCCCCGGGACTGCCGCACCTACACCAAGTTCTCGTTCAGATTTTCATGCTCCTTCGTCGCTGCGACCTGATTCGAATGCAAAGAAATCTGCACCTGCTGCTAGTGGTACGGGTTCGAACATGTCTACACCACGTACTCGGGATTTGGAGTGTCATACTTGTGGCGACAAGGGTCATTTTAAATGGGAGTGCCCCAATAGAAAAGTTGTGCTCGTCAATTAAGAAACCAATGAGTACGAGACCGGTGATGATGCTAATACGGATGGTTCGGATGATGATGACTTTGGTCATGACAGGGTTAATGCCTATCCTTCCACCACCAACAACATTCTTTGCTCGCAACATGTGCTTAATGTGTCACCTACATCTGAAAGTCAGCGGTGCAATTTGTTCCAAACTAATGCACTTCTTGGACTAGACAAAGCTTGCAAACTCATCATCAATGGTGGTAGTTATCGCAACCTTTCTAGCAAAGAGTTGTGTGCAAGATGAAATTGAAATACATCCCACACCCGCATCCATATTATATCCAGTGGCTCAGCAAAAATGGTGAGATGAAGGTCATTAATATGGTGCGTGTTGATTTCAAGATTGGACCATACAAGGATTCCATTAAGGTTGATGTGGTTCCTATGACGGTTTGTCACCTTTTGTTGGGCTGGCCATGGCTGTTTGATCGCAATGTGTTATACAATGGCCGCACCAACACATATCATTTGGAGTTCAATGTCAGAAAAATAAACTGACAGCCTATGTCTCCACAACATATTGTAAATGAATCTTGTCAAAAAACTGAGGTGAATCTAGAGCATGAAAATGAGAGAGTAGCTAGATGAGAGCCTATTACCTCGGTGAGTGAGAGCCACATAGCCCCACCGAGAGATACAAAGAAAAGTGAGGGAAATCCTTTAGTCCTCCTAGCCACCAAACAAGATATGAGAGAGTTTCGAGAAGTGCCTACAACCATGCCACTTGTGTTGCTGTACAAGGGTGAGGTTTTGGTTTCTAACGACATGACTCCTTTGCCTTTTGGTGTTTCTAGTGTCTTGCAGGATTTTGCAACATGTTTCCAGAGGAGGTACCCGCTGGTCTGCCCCCTTTACGCGACATTGAGCACCAGATTGACTTCATCCCTGGCGCCACCTTGCCAAATCGTGCCCCTTACTACACCAACCCTGAAGAAACTAAGGAGATTTATAAACAAGTGTAAGCTCTATTCGACAAAGGTTATATTCATGTGGGCTTAAGCCCATGTGTTGGTTATTCTAGTTCATAAGAAAGATGGTACCTGGCGCATGTGTGTAGATTGTAGAGCTATTAATAACATCACTATTTGATATCGTCACCCTATTCCATGTTTGGATGATATGCTTGATGAGTTGAGTGGTGCTGCTATTTCTCTAAGATTGATTTACATAGTGGTTACCATAAAAATAGGATTAAAGAGGGGGATGAGTGGAAAACTGCATTTAAAACAAAATTTGGTTTATATGAGTGGTTAGTCATGCCATTTGTTTTAACTAATGCACCTACTACCTTCATGAGATTAATGAACCATGTTTTGCAAAATTTTATTGTCATGTTTGTGGTTGTGTATTTTGATGACATAATAATCTACTGCCGAAATGAATTTGACCATAGTGATCATATTAGAAAAGTTTTGTAAGTGTTGTGTGATTCTAAGCTTTATGGTAATCTTGAAAATTACACATTTTGCAAAGATAAGGTCATATTCCTTAGATATGTTGTTTCTGAGAATCGAGTAGAGGTAGATGCATCTAAAATTAAAGCTATTCAAAATTGGCCTACTTCAGTGAATGTTAGTCAAGTACAAAATTTTCATGGTCTTGTTGGTTTTTATCATCATTTTGTGAAAGACTTTAGTACTATTGCTGCACCTTTAAATGAGTTAACAAAAAGGTCTTGAATTTGTATGGGGCGCAGCCCAAGAACATGCATTTTATGAGCTAAAGTGTTTGTTAACTTCTGCACCTTTGCTTGTACTACTAGATTTTAATAAGAAATTTGATATTGAATATGATCCTAGTGGCGTTGGTATTGGTGGTGTGTTGATGCAAGAGGGTCGGCCTATTGCCTACTTTTCTGAAAAACTTTGTGGTGTGAGGTTGAACTATCATATCTATGATAAAGCATTGTACGCGCTTGTTCGAGTTCTTGAGGTTTGGCAGCACTATTTGTGGCCAAAAATTTATCATACATTCTGATCATGAATCTTTAAAGTACCTGAGAGCTCAATCTAACCTGCATAGGCATCGTGCTAAGTGGGTTGAGTCCATTGAGTCTTTTCCATGCATAATTAAACATAAAAAGGTTAATGACAATGTGGTTGTTGATGCTCTATCTAGGAAGAACATGTTGTTGGCACAACTAGTCATTAAGGTTCCTGGTTTATAGAGCTTGTGTGATTTATATGCTACTGAACATGATTTTTGAGCGCCATATAGCATGTTTACTGGTGGGAAACCATGGGATAAATATCACATCCATGATGAGTTTTTGTTTCGTGCTAACAAACTATGTGTTTCAGATTCGTCCGTGTGTTTGCTCTTGTTGCAGGAATCACATGCTGGCATTTTGATGGGTCACTTTGGGCGTGAGAAAATGCTACTCATGCTTGCTCATCACTTCTATTGGCCTAGGATGAGGCGTGATGTGGACAGGATCATCAAGCAATGCATTACATGCAACAAGTCGAAGTCCAAGCTGAAGCCTCATGGTTTATATACTCCATTACCTGCACCTACTACACCATGGGAGGACAATAACATGGATTTTGTATTAGGTTTTCCTAGGTCTAAAAGAGGCCAGGACTCTATATTTGTGGTAGTGGACAGAATTTCTAAGATGGCCCATTTTATTGCCTGCCACAAAAGCGACCATGCGTCGTATATTGCTAACATGTTTTTCAGGGACATTGTACGATTGCATGGAATACCCAAGACAATTGTCTCTGATCATGATGTGAAGTTTATGAGCTACTTCTGGTAGACACTTTGGGGAAAGCTGGCGACAAAGTTACTATTCAGCACTATATGTCATCCCCCA
Source organism: Dactylis glomerata (assembly GCA_007115705.1). Taxonomy (NCBI): domain Eukaryota; kingdom Viridiplantae; phylum Streptophyta; class Magnoliopsida; order Poales; family Poaceae; genus Dactylis; species Dactylis glomerata. The sequence continues at coordinate 3,887,810 of QXEO01002099.1, forward strand.
AACTGATGGTCAAACAGAGGTGGTAAATCGCACACTTTCAACAGTGCTCCGATGCATGATCATGAAGAACCTGTGTGAGTGGAAAGATTGTTTCCGCATGTGGTGTTTGCATATAACAGGGAGGTTCACTCTACCACATAGCTCTGTCCTTTTGAGGTGGTTTTTTATGCCACTCGATTTGTTGCCTCTTCCTATCCAAGAGTGAGTCAATATGGAGGCATCAAAGAGGGCAGATTTTGTGAGGAAGATTCATGTGAAGACTAAATAGGCTATTGAGGAGAAAGGCAAGTATACTGCTGATCGTGCAAACTAAAAGTGCAAGAGGTGTTGTTTGAGCCCGACGATATGGTTTGGAATCACTTTCGCTAGGATATATTTCCACAGCTACGTCAGTCCAAGTTGCTGCCCCGTGGCGCTAGTCCTTACAAGGTTCTTGCCAAGATCAATGATAATGCCTACAAGATAGACCTTCCTACAGTTGAGTATGGCTTCAGCATTAGCTTCAACATTGCTGACTTGACACCGTATGATGAGGGTTAACTCGGCAAATGTCCTAGATGAAGGACTTAGGATCAGGGGAAGAGGGCGTTGGATGAACTCGAAGGTAAAGATCAGACAAACAAGGCGATGTTTGATGTGTATCGAGAATAAGCGTGGTACTCAATTGGCTCAATCTCAATCTGTCCCCCGAGGCTATGGTCGGACTCTTTGGAGGCGATCATAGACTCAACAATTTTCTTTGACTTGTATTCCTTCCACTCATCTAGTATGCGTGACGCCATTGATATCATTACTTTCTGCAATGATTTGACCGGACGCTGACCGTTGGACATGGGCAGCATGGTAATTTCCGAATTTTCTGCCCGTTAGTGGGCTTTCCGCTTCAGCTGCGCATGCCATGTCTCAGCCCATGTTCCTTCCTGTGGAAGTTTTATTTAAGGGGAAACTTTTTTACTATTACTGTTGACCAGTTCTTCTCCTCCACTGCGCTGCTTCTTCTTCCATGCGCTCGCCCTTTCCTCGCAGCCCCTGAGCGCTCTCGCCATTGCATGCCCATCAAGAGGGTTGCTCATCGATCAAAGATGGCCAAGAAGGGGACGAAGATGCTGGCTCCAAATTGGATTCCCTTGTCCTTCGATGAGGCAGATCTGAAGAAAGCCAAGAAGGAAGGATTTCTGTCGGAATCGGCGGCGGTCATCTTCCCTAGAGACAAGGCTGTTCCTACACCGCCAGTGGGATATCGGGTGATGTTCCTTGCCTTTCTCCTCCGTGGTTTATCTCTTCCTGCCCATGAATTCCTTTGTGGGCTTCTCTTTGTGTATGGCATGCAGCTACATCAGCTCACGCCAAATTCTCTTCTTCGTATCGCCTGCTTCATCACTCTCTGTGAAGCATTCTTGGGCATTGACCCACACTGGATGAAATTCCTAAACTGGGAGGAGCCATTGTCTCTGTGCGATCGGAATCGCACTATCTTAGTTCCAGATGGCCCAGTCAATGCAAGGTTGGAGACAGAAATGGTTCTACATCAAGGACCAGAGATCCTCTAACTCTGATTAGTATGGGCTCGCTCCCTTTGATGCCAGCAAGGGTCTAACAAAGCTGACTACATGTGATACTTTGCCTTCTGAAGCTGAAGTCAAAAACATCAAGCCTTTGCTAGCTTGTATTCAAAGGAAAGAGTGCAGCGGGGGCGGACTGACAGGAACGCAGCTTATGGCGTTCTTTCTTCAGAGACGCATTCAACCGCTACAATCTCGAATATCCAAGTTATGGACTTACTCTAGCTCGACCGATCCTTCTCGAGTGTTTGCTCAAGACCCAGAGAAAAAGGATCTCGTAAGAGGGTTGATACGTCTCAAACATATCTATAATTTTTGATGCTCCATGCTTGTTTTTACACCATTTGCCTATTGTTTCGTTACACTTAGTGGCACTTTTATGTATTTTCCGGAACTAACCTATTAACGAAGTGCCACAGTGCCAGTTCCCTGTTTTCTGCTGTTTTTGTGTTTCAGGTGATACACAGGAAATATTCTCGGAATTGGACGAAACCACATCCTGAAGTCTTATTTTACCCGGAAGCTTCCAGAGATCCGAAGAGGAGTAGGAGGGGGGCCACCAGGGCCCCACACGTAGGGGCGGCGCGGCCAGCCCCCTGGCCGCGCCGGGCCCGCGTGAGGGCGCCTGGCCCCTCCTCTGACATCGCCCCTTCGCCTATAAAGACCCCCCGACGGAAAAAACCTAAGGCCCGATCAGTTTTCCAGAACACATCGCGATCCGCCGCCGCCGTCGACCCGAAGATCGGGAGGGTCCAAAAGCTCTTCCCGGCACCCTGCCGGAGAGGGGAATCGCCACCGGAGGTCTTCTTCATTGCCATGCTTGCCTCCGGAGCGATGAGTGAGTAGTCTACCTTGGACTATGGGTCCATAGCAGTAGCTAGATGGTTGTCTTCTCCACCATGTGCTTCATGTTTAGATCTCATGAGCTGCCGTACATGATTGAGATCACCGTTATGTAATTCTACATGTTTGGTTTGTTGGGATCCGATGAATATTTGTATTTATGATTAAGTTGCTGTACTGAATTATATCTTTTGTTATCTCTATGTTGTTTATGATCTTGCATGCTCTCCGTTGTTAGTAGCTATCTTGGCCGAGTAGTTGCTAGTGACTCGAAGAGGGGGTATTTATGCTCGATAGTGGGTTCATGCCTCTATTTCACCTGGGGGAGTGACAGAAACCTCTAAGGTGGTAGATGTGCTGTTGCTACTAGGGAGAAAACAACATTCATATGCTCAAGGGCATATGCTTTGTTTACATTACACACTTTGCTTAATGCAATTATCTGTTGTTCGCAACTTAATTCTTCTAGGGTGTTCGGATTGATATCCCCAGGAGTGGATTATTAGTCATAGATGCAGTTGGATGGCGGTCTATGTATTTTGTTGTAATGCCCAGAGTAAATCTCATAGTGATCTTCTTGACATATCACGTTATCTCTATTCTATCAATTGCCCAACTGTAATATGTGTAGTGAGGCACTGCCATGAATCGCGAAAACGCGGGTCGTCCGAGGATCGCGTGATATTGCGATGGCCAGTCCATGACTTCGAAGTCTAGTTTTTCCCTTCTGTAGTTTTGTCGATTGCCAAAGCAAACATTGAGTGCTATTCGACCCAACGGGTAATTAGCACTTCCTGGTACGATTCCATGGAAGGAACAATCTGTTGGTTTTAGGAATTCCAATGATATGTGCATTGCCCTGAGTGTTTTCGCGTATATCAGGTTAATTCCACTTCCTGCGTCCATGAATATTCTGTCGACATCATACGCGCCGATTTGAGCTTTGAGTACCAGAGGCGCGTTTCCTGGCCGAGGTACTGTTATGGGGTGGTCCTCTCTGTTGAACTCGATTGGTTGTTCTGACCAATGCAGATATTCCGTTGTAGCTGGAGGTGACATGACTGCTAGATTGACTTGTCGAGTTATACTCTTTTCTTCTTTGTTCGACTTGGGCACAGGTTGTATCATTGCTGTAATGTGTCCTTTTGATGGGACGTACCCTTCATCGTCGTCGTCGTGTCCCTTGTTTTGCTGGTCTTGCCCTTGAGGAACTCCATTGTTTCCTTGCTGGCTTATCGGGGGATTGTTACTTCCTTCAAATCCTTGTCGCCTTGCTTCGGTTTGTTTGTTTATTGCTGCTTCTTTGAGTTTTAAGAATGTTGTGCAGTCTTTCATTGCGTGCCTTGATACTCGCTTCCCGTCGACGAACGCTGAGTGTATATGACAAGGCCCGTTGAGCATATCCTCTGGTGATGGGTTGTACTCTCTGGATTCTCTTGGTGGGAACTTCTTGTAGTCCTCTCTTCCGTAGCTGCGATATCCCGAGCTTCTGCGATCGTTTCCTTGATAACTGTTGTCTTTATACCCTGCAGCGACTTGGCTATGAGAGTCGTAGGTGTCATAGTTTCGGGATCGTCTCCTTTGACTTCCATATCTGTTTCTTCTGTCGTCCTCTGGAGATCGCGTCCGTTTGTTGTTGCACACATCTTCTCCATCTGCAAATCTGTTTGCTGTGTCCATGAGATCTGACACTATTTTTGGTTTGATTCTACCCATCTCTTCGACTAGGTCTCTTCGCCTTAATCCAATGATGAACGCGTCTATTGCTCTTTCGTCCGAAACTTCGACTGCTAAATTTTTGATGAGGCTCCATCTTTGGATGTATGTCCGTAGTGTTTCATCGCGTTGCTGTACGCACGCCTTGACTTCTTCTATTGATGCTGGCCGTTTGTATGTCGACCTGAAGTTGCTTGTAAATTGCTTTGTAAGGTCTTCCCAGCTTCCAATGGATTCCTTTTCTAGTTTGCTCAACCATGACCTTGCTGCGCCGGTGAGGTGTAGTTGCAAACTTTGCATTGCTGTTTCTTTGGTTCCTCCTAGTATTTGAACTGCTTGTAAGTAATCTGCGAGCCATGATTGTGGTTCCTATGATCCGTCGTATTTTTGCTGATCATGAGGTAGCTTGAATCCCTTAGGCACTGGAGTGGTGCGAACCCTACGGGTAAAGCACGATGCCCCCATCTCTTTTTCGCTATCTTCATAGTCGCGCCTTTCGTTTGGGGATCGCAATCTTCGAGTTCCACCATGCTGTTTTGGTGACGGCGATCGAGATCGGTGCTTACTGCTTCTATGTCGAGGACTGTTGTGACGACGAGGAGATCTTGCCTTGTGTACTTCTTTGTGACGATGTGCTTCTTCTCCCTTTGCTGATAGTTTGTGGCCTACCATGTTCAGTCCGTTCAATGCTGCTCTATGCATGTGCTCCCTAGGATCTCCTGGACTCGGTCGAGTTGTGAGCAGATATGCTTGTGCTGCTACTAATGCTGCTTCAGGGGTTTTTGGTAGGATGTTCCCCTGCTCGTCGACTGATAGGAAGGACGAGTCGAGGTTTTTCGAAATACTTTGCCTGTCGGAGTACTCGAGGTTGTCATACCTTGAGCCATGTCGATGATTTTTCCTTGCGTTGCTGTATGATGCGTCGCTTCGTGCTCTGCGAGCAGCTTTGCTGGCTGCAATGGCTGAATCTTTTCTTCTTTGTATCTCTATCTTTTCCTTTGCTAATTGCTTTGCTTGCTGCCTTAGGGTGTAATGATACCCAAAAAGCATGTCTTTGCTGGAGCTGGATGGTATTGGTGTGCCGTGTTCTACGGCTTCTCTTATTATTTTCCACTCGTCGACTGATAGTCGAATTTTTTCCCTGGCTGTGAGGGATTCCACTGTTTGTCCTTCTGCTAGGTGATTTGCTCCTCTGTCGATATTTGCTGGGTTTATCACTGGGTTGTTATTTTCATCGAATTCTTCTGAGTTGTCGCCCACAATGGCGAGTACCTGGCACTGCTTGCCGATGTTACTATTAAAGCTTGAAAAGATCGAGTCGCTGTCTTCAGAAAGCTCTAACCCTGTCTTCCATGTATCTGTTGAGTTGTCTGAGATATTGTCGAGGCAGATCATGAGATCGTCGAGTTGGATTTCTGTACTGAGGTTGCCCTTTTCTTTGTTGTCTTCTGAAATTTCTCTTTTTTGCACTTCTTCTGAGCTGACCGGCGAGTTTACCTCGCTGGATGAGCCGTCGGAATACTCCATCATTGCTGTTGTTTCAGGCTTGTTTGCCGATGGGTCTTGTTTCGTCGGATCCGAAAGGCGGGACAAACCCGACGGCCCAATGAGGATGCTCAGACTTCCGATGGTTAGCTCTACCTTTTGACTTCCGTCGACTTCTGGACTGCTATCAGCTAAAAGCGAAAAAGCCGTCGAATTCATGACTCCAACGCCCAGCATCCCCACGGTCGGCGCCAATTGACGAGGGTTAACTCGACAAATGTCCTAGATGAAGGACTTAGGATCGGGGAGATAGGGCGTCGGATGAACTCGAAGGTAAAGTTAGTCGAAATAGGTGTATATCGAAAGTAAACTTGGGTGTTCAACCTGGCTTGCTTTCAATCTGCCCTACACCGTCCCCTCCTGGCCCCTATATATAGGTGGCCAGGTCTCGAGGATCGGGTAGGGTTCGATACAGATTACAAATATCGACATACGGTAATAACTCGTATTCGACTATCATTACAATTGGGCCTAGCTCAACGGGCCTCAGGGGTACTCAACTAACGGGCTCTATTAACTATACCCTTATCACCCAGCATGTGTTATTTTATCTATGGAGAGACACCACTAGTGAACTGTGGATCCCGGTCCTATTTTACATCATATTGCTATCACCTGTTTACTTTACTCGCACTGTTTACTTTACTCGCATACTATATTGTTTTCTACTCGATACGCTCATAACCTTTGTTTCAAGCAAACCGGTGAGACTGACAACCTCATCGCAAGTTGGGGACAAAGTATTTGTTTGTGTGTGTGCAGGTTCCGCATCACCTTCAGTCGTCATTGTCTCTCCTCTCCTGAACGATATTAAACCTTGGTTTCTTAACTGAGGGAAAACTAGCTGCTATACTCATCATACCTTCCTCTTGGGGTTCCCAACGGGCTGGTTATTCACCACGCACAAGGACAATCTGCTCCCACGTCAACCACACGCCATCAGCTCATTTTCTAGAACCATCAACCGGTAGCAGCTCCTTTTGTGGCGAAGTTGCCGGGGAGGAAGAGAAGACTTCTGCGAGGGGAGTTTTTCGCACACACATTCTTTACTTTGTTTTATTGTTTTGCTTTACTTTATTTATTTTACCTGCATTGCTTTTATCAAAAACCCAAAAAAATTAGAATCCTTGGTAGTTGTTTTTACTTGTTTACTTTCGTTTTCCTGAAATGGCCAATCCTGAAAACACCAAGTTGTGTGACTTTACTAGCACGAACAATAGTGATTTTATCTGCACTCCTATTGCACCACCTGCTACTGCTGCAAACTTTTATGAGATTAAGCCTGCTTTATTGAACCTTGTTATGAAAGAGCAATTTTCTGGTGCTAGTTCTGAAGATGCTGCAGCTCATCTCAACAATTTTGTTGAGCTATGTGAGATGCAGAAATATAAGGATGTTGATAGTGATATTATTAAGCTCAAGTTGTTTCCTTTTTCTTTGAGAGGAAAAGCTAAAGATTGGTTGCTGTCTTTGACTAAAAATAGTATTGATTCATGGGCTAAGTGTAAGGATGCTTTTATTGGTAGATACTATCCTCCTGCTAAGATTATATCCTTGCGTAGCAATATTATGAAGTTTACTCAGTTTGATAATGAACATGTTGCTCAAGCTTGGGAAAGAATGAAATCTATGATAAAGAATTGCCCCACTCATGGACTGACTACTTGGATGATTATCCAAACTTTTTATGCAGGACTGAATTTTTCTTCAAGGAACCTACTTGATTCAGCTGCTGGAGGCACTTTTATGTCCCTTACCTTGGGCGCCGCATCAAAGCTACTCGACAAAATGATGGTAAATTATTCTGAATGGCACACCGAGAGAGCTCCACAAGGTAAGAAGGTAAATTCTGTTGAGGAAACCTCTTCCTTAAGTGATAAGATTGATACCATTATGGCTATGCTTGCTAATGATAGGACTCATGTTGATCCTAATAATGTTCCTTTGGCCTCTCTGGTTGCTCAAGAAGAGCATGTTGATGTGAATTTCATTAGAAACAATAATTTTAAAAACAATGCTTATAGGAATAATTTTGCTAGTAACAATTATAGGTCGTATCCTTCCACCAATGGTAATGGTTATGGTAATTCTTATGGTAATTCCTACAACAACACTAGGGCCACGCCCTCCGAGCTTGAGGTAATGCTCAAGGACTTCATCGGTAAGCAAACTGCTTTTAACAAGTCTGTTGAGGAAAAGTTAGGCAAAATTGATATTCTTGCTTCTAAAGTTGATAGCCTTGCTCATGATGTTGAACTTCTGAAATTAAATGTGTTTCCTAATGATGTGAAAGAAAACAATGTTTTTGCTACCGCTAATGCTATCCAAGTTGGAATTGATGAAAATATTAGATTGTTAGCGGAATTGCATGCTAGGTGGAAAAGAGAAGATGAGATGGCTAGAGAAACAAAGGTATGTACCATTACTACCTCTAATGATGTTGCTCCTACTGGTAACAATCCTCTTACTTTGATTGGTATAGAGAAAACTCCCACTCCTTGTGTTAAAAAGCCTAAAACTGCCAAAACTTTTTCTCAAAAGAGTGCTAAAATTTTTCGGAGTGTGGGAGATGATAGCTCTATTTCTTTTAATGATTTTGATGTTGATGGCTGCAATATATCTGAAGTAATTTTGTTCTTGCAAAAGCTTGCTTTGACTCCCAATGCTAGTTCTTTAAATATTGCTTTTACTAAGCATATTACCAATGCTCTCATAAAGATTAGGGATGAAAAGTTGAAGCAAAAAGCCTCTGTTCCCAAGAAGTTAGAAGATGGTCGGGAACCCATCATTGATATGCATGTTAATGGTTATGATTGCCATGATTTATGTGATCTAGGTGCTAGTATTTCTATTCTGCCTAGAAAGATTTATGACATGCTTGATTTACCACCGCTTGAAAAGTGTTATTTTGATGTTCCTATTGCTGATGTTGCTAAGAAGAAACCTTTGGGAAGAATTAATGATGTTCTTATTGTGGTTAACAATAACCTTGTTCCCGTTGATTTTCTTGTTATGGACGTTGAATGCCATGCTTCATGTCCTATTATTTTGGGAAGACCCTTTCTTCGAACTGTAGGTGCTATCATTGATATGAGGGAAGGCACTATCAAATATCAATTCCCACTAAAGAAAGGTATGGAAAACTTCCCTAGGAAAAGAAAGAAATTAATTTTTGACTCTATTCTTAGAGCAAATTATGAGCTTGATGCTTCATCACTTGATATTACTTGATTCGCAATTTTCTGCGCCTAGCTCAAAGGCGTTAAAGAAAAGCACTCTTGGGAGATAACCCAATGTTTTCTTTTCAGTACTTTTTCTTTTATTTGAGTCTTGGAAGTCATTACTAATGTAATGACCGCTCCTTATCTTGTTTATTTCGTTTTTGTGCCATGAGAAGCCTCTAATTCGAGTAAGGTAAAGATTTGGGGATGTTGCTGTCCTGAAACTGTTTTCGGTGCTGCACCGTAAAAATTCGTAAAAATTCCCTGTTTATCTTTTGGACCTGCGATTTCTTGTGCATATGCCCCAGGTTATATCCAAACTTTTGTTAGTTGAACACTTTTTGATTTGAGCAACAGAAAATCCCTCAAAAATTCGACCTTTGTCAGCTGTTCAGTTTTGACAGATTTCTGCCAATATTTGTGTTTGCCACTTTATCGCTTTCTTTTGAGTTCTTTTGATCACGGAACTTTTGGGGAGGTTGCTACAGTAGTATTTACTATATATGTGGTGGTTTTGAGTTGAAACCTGAAGCAAATAGAGGATTGATTATATGTTATGCTTGCACTAATGTTGCTAATAGATTTGTGTTTAGTTTTGTATGAAGGAAGTTTTCAAGTGTAGGGATTGGAGAATGATGAGATGAGTTGAAGAATGGACAAAAGCTCAAGATTGGGGATGCCCATGCATCACCCCAAGAAATATCCAAGAAGTACAAGCGTCAAAGCTTGGGGATGCCCCCGAGGCACCCCTTCTTCATCGGCAAAAATCAGGTCACCTTTCAAAACACTATATTTTTATTGCTTCATGCACTATGTGTTTTTCTTGGAGCATCAGTTGTTTTAGTTTTCTTAGTTTTCTTAGTTTGTTTGTTTGCTGCAATAAATGGTTGGACCCCAACAAATTTCTTTTGGAGGAGATGTACTCGTTTTCATTTGCGAAGAACGCTCAATTTTTAATAAGAGTGAAAAACGGAGTTGTTTGAGTGTTCTTCTTTTTTCTGCTACTGCTTTTGGTTTTGGTTTTCGCCTTGATTTGCGTTCAGACCTTGTCATATCTTTTCATCAAGGTGTATTTTTGCCTCTGATCTTTATTGGTTTTCATCAAAAGAGGTGTGCTTATAAAAATTTCAAATGGTGTTGGAAAAGAGAAAAAGCTTTGTGCAAAATAGTGGTACAAGAAGGAGCTTGTGTAGACTGCGGCTTAGGCTTTTTCATGTCATGCTTGATGTCTTTTTGATAGTATGCTTAGTGGTTTTTCTGTAGCATGACTTGTCTCAAATAACTGAGATTGCTTAATGAGCCTTTGAAAAAATCATGCGTTGTTTTTATTGTATGGAAGCATTATTTTGGTTTTCTCCTTGATGCTTTATTTGGGTTGACTTGGCGCATGCTCACACATGTTAGACTCTTACAAAGTCGCCAATAGCCTTCATGATCATTTAGTTTTTGACTTTTGATGCCATCTTATGCTTCTTTTAATGTCGCATTGTCGCTTTGCATGATTATGGCCATTACTGCTCTCTTAGTTGGTCGCTCCCAGTCTTTTGCTAGCCCTCGCCTTGTACTGAGTATGAGCTCTACTCGTGCATCCAACTCCTAAAAGCCAAAGTTTGCCATTGTGTCCACTATAAATTCCTATGCATGGTATTTGTAAGCCATTCCAAAGTAAAATTTTCATGTGCTACCTTTCAAAAACCTTCAAAACACTTCTCGTTTTGTGACACTGTTTTTAGCTCATGGGGACGTAGTGGTCGGATTTGCTATCTTCCATATTGCTTATTCCAAAAAGAAAAAAAAAGAAAGAAAGAAAGAAAGAAAAAAGGCACTCCTCCAAGGAATGTGAATGTTGGTGGGCACCCGATGGAATCGGTTAGCCATGGTTTGTGAAAGTAAAAAAGGTGGGGAGGAGTGCCAAGCTTTATAAAAGAGCACAAAAGTGCCAATCTCTCTCTCAAAAACTTGCTGCATTTTTGTATGGAAGATAGTAAGAACCCCATTGCCAGTCGTTGACAAAGACAACCACCTCTCAAAACCAATTTTTATCTCTCTGTTTTACAAATGAAAAGCTCTAGCACATGTTTAATCACTGCTTCCCTCTGCGAAGGGCCTTTCTTTTACTTTTATGTTGAGTCACCACCTTCTTTCTTTATGCACCATTAAGAGAGCATAGTTGTCATTCTTAGTGTGATATGCATTGTCCCAATGTTCATTGATTGATTCATATTGTTGGTTTCACTTGTTCTTAAATTATTTGTATCTAGTTGCCCTCTTAAACTTGAAGGTGTCCTATGCATTTATGTTTTGCTCTCTTTGAAGGACAAGCTGAAAACCATTTTTATGTTTTTCCTTATGATTTGAACACACGTTTGACTTTCATTGTTTCATTTTCATGATCTTTTGTTTGTGTTCATTTGCATGTTTACAACATGGTTGCTAAGTTCTTATTGTCATGATTATATCTTCATGCCCATGTTTTAAAGTTCTTATGATCCCAGCTCACCAATGCTTACATATATGATCAAGATTGTGTAGGTGAATGTCACCTCAAAAATTATTCTTTTGTTATCACTTACCTACTCGAGGACGAGCAGGAGTTAAGCTTGGGGATGCTTGATACGTCTCAAACGTATCTATAATTTTTGATGCTCCATGCTTGTTTTTACACCATTTGCCTATTGTTTCGTTACACTTAGTGGCACTTTTATGCATTTTTTGGAACTAACCTATTAACGAAGTGCCACAGTGCCAGTTCACTGTTTTCTGCTGTTTTTGTGTTTCAGGTGATACACAGGAAATATTCTCGGAATTGGACGAAACCACATCCTGAAGTCTTATTTTACTCGGAAGCTTCCAGAGATCCGAAGAGGAGTAGGAGGGGCGCCACCAGTAGCTAGATGGTTGTCTTCTCCACCATGTGCTTCATGTTTAGATCTCATGAGCTGCCGTACATGATTGAGATCACCGTTATGTAATTCTACATGTTTGGTTTGTTGGGATCCGATGAATATTGGTGTTTATGATTAAGTTGCTGTACTGAATTATATCTTTTGTTATCTCTATGTTGTTTATGATCTTGCATGCTCTCCGTTGTTAGTAGCTATCTTGGCCGAGTAGTTGCTAGTGACTCCAAGAGGGGGTATTTATGCTCGATAGTGGGTTCATGCCTCTATTTCACCTGGGGGAGTGATAGAAACCTCTAAGGTGGTAGATGTGCTGTTGCTACTAGGGAGAAAACAACATTCATATGCTTTGTTTACATTACACACTTTGCTTAATGCAATTATCTGTTGTTCGCAACTTAATACTTCTAGGGTGTTTGGATTGATATCCCCGGGAGTGGATTATTAGTCATAGATGCAGTTGGATGGCGGTCTATGTATTTTGTTGTAATGCCCAGAGTAAATCTCATAGTGATCTTCTTGACATATCACGTTATCTCTATTCTATCAATTGTCCAACTGTAATTTGTTTACCCAGCATGTGTTATTTTATCTATGGAGAGACACCACTAGTGAACTGTGGATCCCGGTCCTATTTTACATCATATTGCTATCACCTGTTTACTTTACTCGCACTGTTTACTTTACTCGCATACTATATTGTTTTCCACTCGATACGCTCATAACCTTTGTTTCAAGCAAACCGGTGAGATTGACAACCTCATCGCAAGTTGGGGACAAAGTATTTGTTTGTGTGTGTGCAGGTTCCGCTTCACCTTCAGTCGTCATTGTCTCTCCTCTCCTGAACGATATTAAACCTTGGTTTCTTAACTGAGGGAAAACTAGCTGCTATACTCATCATACCTTCCTCTTGGGGTTCCCAACGGGCTGGTTATTCACCACGAACAAGGACAATCTGCTCCCACGTCAGCCACACGCCATCAGCTCATTTTCTGGCACCATCAACTGGTAGCAAGGGTTAGATCATTGACTATTCTCACTGCAAAAATGGAAATTCTAGCTTGTCTGGCCTCTTTCTTCCACTCCACACACCCCTTGCCATAGGTACACTACTTGTAATCCATCGAGTGCTATTTCGCTTTCTTATTTCTCCTTGAACTACGTGTTGTTTGACGCTTTGTTCTTTGAATTCTTTTGTACGACCACCAATTTTTGGTTTCTCGCCCTCATCTTCCTGAGGAAGGACCCATCAACGCTAAACCTACCCCAGCTGATTCTGAAGCCCCCGAGGCTAGTGATAATCAGGACGGGGATGAAGTCGAAGGTTCTTTGGAGGGAAGTCACTCCACTTTGTCGCCTCCTCCCGCCGAGTCTGAAACTCAAGGTGCTGAGAAGAAACGGAAACGTGCGAAAGACCTGACTTCCTCGGGTACATCCAATCCAAAAGATGTAGCGCAGGAACAAACGACTTCCAAGGGTTCTGCCCTTGATATATTTGAATTGCTTGACTCGTAAGTGTACCTTCTCTGAATTTTCTTTCTGTTGATCTTCTTCTTCTCTTGAACTCGAATAATTTTCTTTTGTAGCAATGATGACAAGCCAAAAAAGACTGCTGATGTGGTTCTTCCTTCGGCAACTTCAACTGTTTTGAAGAAACGCCCTCAGGAGGATACCATGGTGGAGAAGCCATCACAGGACCTCCCAGAGAAGGTTGTTAGTATGCAACCTAAACGTCGAAAGAGGACGACACATACCACATCTGTTTTCCTTGAGGCGCATCGACCTTCCTCTTCTTCTGATCATGTAAGCACCACTTCCTGGACATTTTAATCCTTTGTTTTTGTGCTTTGGTGTTCTTATCTAATTTTGTACTTCAGCCATTGATGCAGAGATTCCTGTCTCTTGGCACTGATTGTGTTAAGATTCAAGAATCTGCTGACGAGTCCAAAGGTATTTCCCTTGCTCTGATTGCTCTCTCTTTATTTTCCTATTTTCATTCCTTTTTTCTCACATTTGTTGCTATCATCTCATTGTTTGCAGTTGCTCTGGCCATGGCTCTTGCTCACGTAGCAGCATTGGAAACCAACCTGAAAACCGCTACTAAAGCTCTTAAGGATGCTAATACTTCCAAGGTTTCTGCTGAAAAGGCTGCTAAGGCAGCAGAAGCCAAGGCTAAGAAGGCTGAAAAAGCTTTGGCTGAGGCTAATCAGAAACAAGCCAAGTGGGAACAAGCTGTGATGGAGCGGCTTGACGAGATTTGCACGTCTATTGGCAGTAAGTGCTTCGTCTTATCCTTATGTCTTTGATAAAGTTTCATTTGTCGATATGCTTTGCTTATCTTACTTGTACTTCTGCGATGCAGCAGAGAAACTTTGATAAGTGTGGAAACTTCGGCAAGGAAGTGCCAAAGACCCTCTGCTAGACGCGGTGGATGTGTTGGAGTCAAATTGGAAGCTTGCTTGAGATGTCCTCCAGCAAACTCACCATGTTCTGATTCGCATGTTTGTCAGGTTGTTCCCGGAGAAGAAGGATGAGCTGCCTGCCGGCTATCTTCAGAAGCTTGTCGAAGCCTTCGACACCATTGAAGACCCTGTTCTTGTGATGAAGCTTACATCGGTGAAACGAGATGTCAAATGGACGATTGCTCTTACCCAATTGCTGGCGAGGAAGTAGACTGGGAGAATGTTGTCTCTTCTTATGCTTGTCCTCCAGCGGAGATGAAGGAGTTCTTTAAGAAGGCGAAGGGGTGTGCACCCAAGCTTGTGTCCCTGATTCTTCCTACGCCAGCTCCTTTGACTCCTGCACCTGGAACTTCTGTGCCTTCCTCGATTACGCCTGCTCCCACGGATCCTGCTGCTGCTGAGGTGGCGTAGACTTTCGCCTACCCTCGTAGAATTAGTATTATGTTTAGTCCCCTTTTGTAACTCGAAACATTGTCCTTTGTAGTTTGTTCAGAATCTTTGTCTTGTAAATATTTTTGCACTCTGATGATTTTTAGTATGTCTTGTATTTGAAGTTTTATTCTATTCTGTTTTTCCAGCCTGACTGTGATGTCGAAACTCCGGGATTCGAGCGTGGTTTGCTGCCCATAGATATGTCAGATTCTGATGTTCCCTCTAGTCATTATCCTTCCTGTCATTGCTCTGAGCATTTGTCGGGGATTGCTGATCTTGAGGGTCGGCCATCCCTTCTGAAACGACAAGCAAAAACTACCATGGATAAAGCTAGGAAGTCTTTTGGCTTAATGAAGGAGGTGTCCTCTCTCAAAAGTCAGGTGTATGATCTGATGGCAAAGATTATTCATCTTGAAGAGTGTGATGCTTTCCACTCGATAAGCTCATTCCTTTGTTTACAGCAAACCGGTGAGATTGACAACCTCATCGTAAGTTGGGAGCAAAGTTCTTGGTTGTGTTGTGTGCAGGTTCCGCGTTGCTGCTGGCGCAAAGCAAAGCACTGGATGAGGCGCCTTATAAATTGTCTGGAGCTGTTGCTAAGCTAGCAAGCATCACCTTCTGTAGTTTAGCTTTTTCCTACTGGATTGACATACCTTGGTTTCATAATTGAGGGGAAAACTTGCTGCTGTGCTCATCATACCTTCCTCTTGGGGTTCCCAACTGGACGGTGATTTACATCATCACCACCACACCAAGCAAAGATTTTTCTAGCGCCGTTGTCGGGGAAAAAGAAGATTTCTACAAGGGGAGTTTTGCACACACATCCTTTACTTTGTTTTAAGTTTTGCTTTACTTTATTTTTGCTTGCTTCATTTTATAAAAAACACAAAAAAATAGTTTTCTTTATAGTTGCTTTTATTTACTTGCTTTTAGTCTTGTTAGAATGAGTAATCCTGAAGTTGAAGTTCGTACTTTTAAGCAACAAGGGGGAGAGAGTTTGAAAGATGCTTGGTACCGTATTAGCAATTCTCATCATAAGTGTACTAAGAAGCATTCTACCATTATTCTCCTTAGAAATTTTTATGTTGGTATATCTAGTTGGAATAATTATGTTCTTGATACTCTTGCAGGAGGTAATTTTCTGGGTACTCCCGCTCTTGAAGCATGCACTTTAATTGAAAGTTTAGTGGGAGTACCACCTATTCATGTTGTTAAAACTGAGGTCACTTTGTGTAACGGCCCAGAAAAATCCCCTTTATTAGATTTGTTTGTTCTTTTATTTTTTTGTGCATCATCATGCATTGTCACCTTTGCATGTTTTGTCAAACAAAATTAATTTTATTGAAGACTATTTTGTTTTGCTTGTATGGTTTATGAAACAAACCCTCCTCTCTTTTCTTATTTTGAATTAAGACTAAACCAAAAACGTTTGCAAACCTTTGAAAATTATTTTAGACAGTAAATCCAGTTTTTGAAATCTTGTTTCAAACCTGTTTTGCAACCTTTTGAAACCTTCCTTTTTCCCTCTTATCCCCAACCTTTTGAAACCTGTCTTCGTACGGCAGCAATCTGAACGGAGCCACGTCGCCATGGTGCTTGATGGGACGGTGATGGGACGGTCAAGCTTGCACAGCTCCCCTATAAAATTCTGCAAACCTAGCCCTAGCCCTATCCTCCTCTGTTCCCTGCAGCACCGCCGTTCTCTCTGCTCGCGCGAACCGAAGGTCTTCCCATTTTCGTCCTCGACCGCGTGGACGTGGTCCTGCTCCGCTCGCTCTCCATCGGCAGGCTGTGCTGCTAAGCTCAACACACCGGCCTGCATCCTCCGCGTGGCTGCTCCTCCTCAACTTCGACGCCCACGTCCGAGGCCGCCGCCGCCCACCTGCTACAACGAACGGAGCTACTCCAACGGGTCTGCGACGCCAGCAAGCCGACGCCTTCTGCATCCTCGCCGCGTTCTTCTCCAAGCCGACGCTCTGATTCCTTCGTCCCAGACCGGCCGTTCTCGGCCACCGTCTCTGGCCGCGCGTCCTGCACGCCGACCTCACCACCCGCGGCCGCACGCGCCAGCTCGCCAGCCGTGTTTGTCTCCGTGACTCCGGCGTTCTGTCCTCCACCCTTGCGTGCAGCACCGGCCTCTACGTCGCCTCCCGGCCGTCGACCTGCATCACGTCCGTGCGTGCCGCATCCTGCTCGCCCTCGTTCTGCTCCATGTCATCGTCCTCTGCAGCTTCCGCATCGCCAAGTGTGCAGCTTTGCTACCCGAGCGCCTCCTTCCTCTGACGGTCAACCGCCTCCAGCTCGACTTGCCGTGCTTCCCCTGTCGAACACTGCAAACGGGATTCAGTTCGTCAGGTCAAGAAGCTTCCTTTATTTGCATCTTAAACTTCAGTTTCTGTGTATGTTCAAATCTGTTTGAGTACCACCGTAGCCTGAGCCCTTTGTCTCGTTTTAGCAGACCCGAGTTCGAAATCCGCCGGCGACAACCTTTTTGGGACTTCCTCAGCGCCCCATCTGAAGCTCTGTTGTCATCCATGTCCGTGCTCTTCGTCCGCAGCCATGAGCAAGCTCGTCTCCGTTCGTCTCTTCAGTCCAAAGGTGCGAGCTTTATAAGCTCTTAAATCTCAAGGACCTTTCCTAAAAAAATCTGATTCATAGTCTAGCTGGTCTGTTCCTTTGACTACCGTCCAGAGATCTTGAGTTCGAATCACGTGGTGAGCAACTTTACCAACACTTTTTGAGCTTTATCCCCGAACTGACAGGTGGACCCAGCCCGTCATTCTCAGCCGATGCCAGCACAGCAACCTCTGTCCAGTCAGCGATCCGGTCCCGCTGTCAGTCGCTCGGGCTCACTCTGCGTGGGTGAGAAACGTTCCTCTCCTTTCTTCTGTTTTCTGGAAATGGCCGAAAATGCTTGTATGTTGCTAAATTCATATCTTTTAATCCGTAACTCGAAATAAAAAGTGTTTTATATGAATTTTTATCAGAAAAATGTGTAGAATCTGAATATAACATCCATTTGCCTGTTTGCATCTCGCATCATGTCGTGACATGATATGTTGCATTACACCTAATAAGTAACATATGAAGTATTTGGGAGATGCTTATAATATTTTCCCGCTTCATTTAATTTGTGTAGCTCACCCATGCCTTGTTCTGGCCATGCTAATCAACATTTAAATTGCCGTGTAGTATAACAACTTGAACTATATATGTGTGTGTCGGAATTTCGATTCCGCTTAATTTGGATAAGTTGCATTGCATCAAAATTGCCATGTCATGCATGCTTGCATATGATCATGCCGATTCTTTTGCCGTAGTAGTAAGTGTGCATCCGTTGTTTGTTGTAGCACTTTGCTTCTTCTCGGATAGGACGCTTCATGGTGTTGTGAGCAACGACAAGTTCTTCGGTGTTCTTCGACAATCTTGCCAGGCAAGCTTTCCCGCCCCTTGCCTACCTATAGGGGTACTTATTACCTATTTGTTGTTATTCTTTCTGCTTTATGCTAGCCTTGTGTTTCGATGCTTTGTTTGAGTCACGTATCCTATCCACCCGTTTCCCCAAAGCAAAACTATATATCTGCCACCTCCCGCCCATTACCTTTTGCTTGTTGTTTGAGTTGGC
Organism: Dactylis glomerata; assembly: GCA_007115705.1. Taxonomy (NCBI): domain Eukaryota; kingdom Viridiplantae; phylum Streptophyta; class Magnoliopsida; order Poales; family Poaceae; genus Dactylis; species Dactylis glomerata. The sequence continues at coordinate 3,906,116 of QXEO01002099.1, forward strand.
CTTGCGAGTCGTAGGCATGCTTAGGTCGTTTAAAGTTATGTTATCTTATCGGGTTGGGAAGTTATCACATGCTTTACTTTATGGTTATGAGATGGATATGAATTGGAGATTAGTTGGTTATAAGATGTTGGAAATAAACATGATTTAATTATGTTACAACTTCACTTGATTAAGCAGAGGCATCGGTGAGTCATTTTGCCCGTTTTACGACGGCTCACTTGTGTCCCCTAGGACCCCGAGTTCGCATGAACTATTCTAAGCTGAGCGCACTAACCACTCGTGGAGATGCAGTGGGATCTCCCTTGACTTACTACTTTTTCTCGAGTTAGTTTACCGGGGGCCACAACACCGTATTTACATTTGGATTTGGATTTGGGTGGAGTCACCTTTGATGGTGGCGGAGTCTCTAAGCCCCCCCCTCTGATGGGTGTGGTTGCGTCGCCTCCGATGGTTGATGGGTTTATTTGCCTGCGGGTCGAATTGGAAGCTGGACGATGTCTCTCCGATGAGCCTTCTTTCAGACTTTCACGCCGTCGCAAACTTCTGGGTCCGTCTTCGGAGCTCGGCCGACTTCGTTGCGGGTAGCTTAGTAGGGTGGCCCCCCTAAACTTCTCGTAGAACTAGAAACAGTCTCGTCGTGATATCTTTCCCTTGCTAGGTTGGATTGATCGAGCGTGTATGGGTACATTGGTGCACCCCTGCAGGGTAAATCTTTTCGAAAAGCCATGTCCGCGGTTATGGAAGACTTGGAGCCGTTCTACTCGATCATAGAACAACTTACACCTAATTGATGATAAAAGTGGCGTAGTAAATAGTTCTACTACAATAAAATTGGTATAAAATTGTTAAACGTGTGAGTGCCTTTGCCATTGCTTCTTGGTGGGGTCACGATGAGGTGATTCATCGGCTGGGTTATGATTGCTGTAGTAGCTAGTTATTTACTTTATGCGCTCTCTTATCTTTTTCTGATTAGACGGAAGTTGTAGAGTGTCTCCATAGGTTGTTTAGTGCTTGCTCGCTGCCGCTTAACCCCACCATATAGCTGACGTCCTTTTGAGTCTCTCGAGTTGTCTGCGTACCTCACGTACAAAGGCCGCTTGTTGACTACGCTTTATACGTCTTGAAGTCTTGCTAAGTACTTTTGTACTTATTGCTGCTCATCTCGGATTTTCGCCGGAGCAGGTTCGAAGACAGGTACATGGAAGCGACGACGTTAGCAAGGTTACCCTTCCGGCTTGGCCTGGGCAGGGTTATGGATGCCATCGTTATCTTCAGGCCTCTTAGGCCCATTTGTATTCTTGTCCGTACTCAGATACTATTTTGCTTTATGTATGATTTGGATCTTTGAATGTATCTATTTGGATCTTGACTCGTGGAGTCTTCGTGGTTGTATTATATTCTTTTGTGGGTTCCATCGTGAGCCTGTGTAATGTTACTACCTTGATTCCACCCGCATAATGTGTATGTTGTGATGTGCACATTTTGCTTGGTGGGCGTTTCGAAAGCGACATCGTGCGAATTGTGGCGTGATTGCTATAATTCGCAAGGTGCCGATTTTTGGGGCGTCACAAGTGGTATCAGAGCCAAGGTTTTGTCGATACCCACGGGTCCGCTCTGCCTGTAGGATAACCTTGCCAATGGTCGTTGTTGTGTCTAGTGTCAAAACTATTTTTAATAAAAATACGTTGGATAGATCTAAGTAGGTCTGCATTTTATTCCTTACCTATGTGCTTCTCCCCTCTTACCTTTGCGAGTTTTGAGTCCTCTCTCCTACCTTCTTCAAGTTTTAGGATCCTACGTGGGTGGACGATCTCTTGCCGTCAACCTAATAGGTTCGCTCTTCGGAAGTTCATCATCGTCAACATGAGCAAGAATCCATTGTTGGTGGTGTCGAGAAGGAACCTCTTGTTGGTGGTGTCGACAAGTTCAACACGGTGCAAGAAGACTCGATAGTTTAACCAACTCTCTTCCCCTACACGAGCGTGGATCTCGGGGCGAGATCCCTTGTTGGCGGTGTCGATTGTAACGGCCCAGAAAAATCCCCTTTATTAGATTTGTTTGTTCTTTTATTTTTTTGTGCATCATCATGCATTGTCACCTTTGCATGTTTTGTCAAACAAAATTAATTTTATTGAAGACTATTTTTTTTTGCTTGTATGGTTTATGAAACAAACCCTCCTCTCTTTTCTTATTTTGAATTAAGACTAAACCAAAAACGTTTGCAAACCTTTGAAAATTATTTTAGACAGTAAATCCAGTTTTTGAAATCTTGTTTCAAACCTGTTTTGCAACCTTTTGAAACCTTCCTTTTTCCCTCTTATCCCCAAAAGTTTCTGCAAGAAAAGAAGAAGCAAAGAACTCAGAAAAAAAGGGAGAAGAAGAAAGAAGCCCAATCACTTGGCCCATCTACCTCACCGACCCCTCCTCTTGTCGCTCGCTCCCGTCTTCGTACGGCAGCAATCTGAACGGAGCCATGTCGCCATGGTGCTTGATGGGACGGTGATGGGACGGTCAAGCTTGCACAGCTCCCCTATAAAATTCTGCAAACCTAGCCCTAGCCCTATCCTCCTCTGTTCCCTGCAGTGCCGCCGTTCTCTCTGCTTGCGCGAACCGAAGGTCTTCCCATTTTCGTCCTCGACCGCGTGGACGTGGTCCTGCTCCGCTCGCTCTCCATCGGCAGGCTGTGCCGCTAAGCTCAACACGCCGGCCTGCATCCTCCACGTGGCTGCTCCTCCTCAACTTCGACGCCCACGTCCGAGGCCGCCGCCGCCCACCTGCTACAACGAACGGAGCTACTCCAACGGGTCTGCGACGCCAGCAAGCCGACGCCTTCTGCATCCTCGCCGCGTTCTTCTCCAAGCCGACGCTCTGATTCCTTCGTCCCAGACCGGCCGTTCTCGGCCACCGTCTCTGGCCACGCGTCCTGCACGCCGACCTCACCACCCGCGGCCGCACGCGCCAGCTCGCCAGCCGTGTTTGTCTCCGTGACTCCGGCGTAACGTCCTCCACCCTTGCGTGCAGCACCGGCCTCTACGTCGCCTCCCGGCCGTCGACCTGCATCACGTCCGTGCGTGCCGCATCCTGCTCGCCCTCATTCTGCTCCATGTCATCGTCCTCTGCAGCTTCCGCATCGCCAAGTGTGCAGCTTTGCTACCCGAGCGCCTCCTTCCTCCGACGGTCAACCGCCTCCAGCTCGACTTGCCGTGCTTCCCCTGTCGAACACTGCAAACGGGATTCAGTTCGTCAGGTCAAGAAGCTTCCTTTATTTGCATCTTAAACTTCAGTTTCTGCGTATGTTCAAATCTGTTTGAGTACCACCGTAGCCTGAGCCCTTTGTCTCGTTTTAGCAGACCCGAGTTCGAAATCCGCCGGCGACAACCTTTTTGGGACTTCCTCAGCGCCCCATCTAAAGCTCTGTAGTCATCCATGTCCGTGCTCTTCGTCCGCAGCCATGAGCAAGCTCGTCTCCATTCGTCTCTTCAGTCCAAAGGTGCGAGCTTTATAAGCTCTTAAATCTCAAGGACCTTTCCTAAACAAATCTGATTCATAGTCTAGCTGGTCTGTTACTTTGACTACCGTCCAGAGATCTTGAGTTCGAATCACGTGGTGAGCAACTTTACCAACACTTTTTGAGCTTTATCCCCGAATTGACAGGTGGACCCAGCCCGTCATTCTCAGCCGATGCCAGCACATCAACCTCTGTCCAGTCAGCGATCCGGTCCCGCTGTCAGTCGCTCGGGCTCACTCTGCGTGGGTGAGAAACGTTCCTCTCCTTTCTTCTGTTTTCTGGAAATGGCCGAAAATGCTTGTATGTTGCTAAATTCATATCTTTTAATCCGTAACTCAAAATAAAAAGTGTTTTATATGAATTTTTATCAGAAAAATGTGTAGAATCTGAATATAACATCCATTTGCCTATTTGCATCTCGCATCATGTCGTGACATGATATGTTGCATTACACCTAATAAGTAACATATGAAGTATTTGGGAGATGCTTATAATATTTTCCCGCTTCATTTAATTTGTGTAGCTCACCCATGCCTTGTTCTGGCCATGCTAATCAACATTTAAATTGCCGTGTAGTATAACAACTTGAACTATATATGTGTGTGTCAGAATTTCGATTCCGCTTAATTTGGATAAGTTGCATTGCATCAAAATTGCCATGTCATGCATGCTTGCATATGATCATGCCGATTCTTTTGCCGTAGTAGTAAGTGTGCATCTGTTGTTTGTTGTAGCACTTTGCTTCTTCTCGGATAGGACGCTTCGTGGTGTTGTGAGCAACGACAAGTTCTTCGGTGTTCTTCGACAATCTTGCCAGGCAAGCTTTCCCGCCCCTTGCCTACCTATAGGGGTACTTATTACCTATTTGTTGTTATTCTTTCTGCTTTATGCTAGCCTTGTGTTTCGATGCTTTGTTTGAGTCACGTATCCTATCCACCCGTTTCCCCAAAGCAAAACTATATATCTGCCACCTCCCGCCCATTACCTTTTGCTTGTTGTTTGAGTTGGCCTTGCGAGTCGTAGGCATGCTTAGGTCGTTTAAAGTTATGTTATCTTATCGGGTTGGGAAGTTATCACATGCTTTACTTTATGGTTATGAGATGGATATGAATTGGAGATTAGTTGGTTATAAGATGTTGGAAATAAACATGATTTAATTATGTTACAACTTCACTTGATTAAGCAGAGGCATCGGTGAGTCATTTTGCCCGTTTTACGACGGCTCACTTGTGTCCCCTAGGACCCCGAGTTCGCATGAACTGTTCTAAGCTGAGCGCACTAACCACTCGTGGAGATGCAGTGGGATCTCCCTTGACTTACTACTTTTTCTCGAGTTAGTTTACCGGGGGCCACAACACCGTATTTACATTTGGATTTGGATTTGGGTGGAGTCACCTTTGATGGTGGCGGAGTCTCTAAGCCCCCCCCTCTGATGGGTGTGGTTGCGTCGCCTCCGATGGTTGACGGGTTTATTTGCCTGCGGGTCGAATTGGAAGTTGGACGATGTCTCTCCGATGAGCCTTCTTTCAGACTTTCACGCCGTCGCAAACTTCTGGGTCCGTCTTCGGAGCTCGGCCGACTTTGTTGCGGGTAGCTTAGTAGGGTGGCCCCCCTAAACTTCTCGTAGAACTAGAAACAGTCTCGTCGTGATATCTTTCCCTTGCTAGGTTGGATTGATCGAGCGTGTATGGGTACATTGGTGCACCCCTGCAGGGTAAATCTTTTTGAAAAGCCATGTCCGCGGTTATGGACGACTTGGAGCCGTTCTACTCGATCATAGAACAACTTACACCTAATTGATGATAAAAGTGGCGTAGTAAATAGTTCTACTACAATAAAATTGGTATAAAATTGTTAACCGTGTGAGTGCCTTTGCCATTGCTTCTTGGTGGGGTCACGATGAGGTGATTCATCGGCTGGGTTATGATTGCTGTAGTAGCTAGTTATTTACTTTATGCGCTCTCTTATCTTTTTCTGATTAGACGGAAGTTGTAGAGTGTCTCCATAGGTTGTTTAGTGCTTGCTCGCTGCCGCTTAACCCCACCATACAGCTGACGTCCTTTTGAGTCTCTCGAGTTGTCTGCGTACCTCACGTACAAAGGCCGCTTGTTGACTACGCTTTATACGTCTTGAAGTCTTGCTAAGTACTTTTGTACTTATTGCTGCTCGTCTCGGATTTTCGCCGGAGCAGGTTCGAAGACAGGTACATGGAAGCGACGACGTTAGCAAGGTTACCCTTCCGGCTTGGCCTGGGTAGGGTTATGGATGCCATCGTTATCTTCAGGCCTCTTAGGCCCATTTGTATTCTTGTCCGTACTCGGATACTATTTTGCTTTATGTATGATTTGGATCTTTGAATGTATCTATTTGGATCTTGACTCGTGGAGTCTTCGTGGTTGTATTATATTCTTTTGTGGGTTCCATCGTGAGCCTGTGTAATGTTACTACCTTGATTCCACCCGCATAATGTGTATGTTGTGATGTGCACATTTTGCTTGGTGGGCGTTTCCAAATCGACATCGTGCGAATTGTGGCGTGATTGCTATAATTCGCAAGGTGCCGATTTTTGGGGCGTCACACTTTGGAGGAAGTTTTAGAAAAGCTTGGCTCTTTAGAAAAGAGTTTGCCAAATATCCTTGATAATGCTAGCCGTCTTAGTGAATTGATAGAAAGTATCGGTAAGAGAATCACCATTTTAGAGGCTAGCACTACTCTTGATAGTCAAAATCTTAGAATTGGGAAACTGGAGGAATCTATGGAAACTTTAAGTTCAATTTTCTCTTCTCTTAAGTTTAAGAAGGAGAAAACTTTTGTTGGAAAAGAGCAAAAATTTATGTATGTTCCCAAGGTGTGTGTGCCTAAACCGCAGCATGTTTTTAAGATTGGTAAGACTTTTAGTTCAACTAAGAGTAACTTGCAGGTTGAATCATCTTCGGGAGCCTCAAAAGTGCCTAGTGTGGTAAGTGGTGATCTTGAGGAAACATTTGATCTTAATGCTTCTTTCGAAAATACTTGATTCGCACTTTTTGCGCCTAGCTCAAAGGCGTTAAAGAAAAGCATTCTTGGGAGATAACCCAATATTTTACTTTTAGTTCTTTTTCTTTTATTTGAGTCTTGGATGTTATTACTACTGTAATAACCTCTCCTTATCATTTTTATTTTGTTGTGCCAAGAGAAGCCTCTAATTTGAGTGAGGTAAGATTTGGGGATGTTGGTGTCCTGAAACAGATTTCGGTGCTGCACCGTAAAAATTCGTGAAAATTCTCAGAATATCTTTTTAACCTGCGATTTCTTGGGCATATGCCCCAGGTTATTTCAAAACTTTCATTAGTTTAACACTTTTTGATTTGAGCAACAGAAAACCCTCTAAAAATTCGACCTTTGTCAGCTGTTCTGTTTTGACAGATTTCTGCCAATATTTGTGTTTGCCGCTTTATCGCTTTCTTTTTGAGTTCTTTTGATCACGAAACTTTTGGGGAAGTTGCCACAGTAGTATATGCTTTATATGTGGTGGTTTTGAGTTGAAACCTGAAGCAAAAAGGGGTTGATTCATTATTATGCTTACACTAATGTTGCTAATAGAATTGTGTTGAGTTTTGTATGAAGGAAGTTTTCAAGTGTAGGGATTGGAGAATGATGAGATGAGTTGAAGAATAGACAAAAGCTCAAGCTTGGGGATGCCCATGGACCCCAAGAAATATCCAAGAGGTACAAGCGTCAAAGCTTGGGGATGCCCCCGAGGCACCCCTTCTTCATCGGCAAAAAATAGGTCACCTTTCAACACACTATATTTTTATTGCTTCATGCACTATGCATTTTTCTTGGAGCATCAGTTGTTTTATTTTTCAGTTTTGTTTAGTTTTGTTTGCTGCAATAAATGGTTGGACCCCAACAAATTTCTTTTGGAGAAGTTGCCTTAATTTTCATTTGCCAAGAACACTCCGTTTTTCACTCTTATCGTTCGACGAGTGTTATCTTTTTCTGCTACTGCATTTAGCTTTCGTTTTTTGCCTTGGTTTGTGTTCAGATCTTGCTATATCTTTGCATCAAGGTGTATTTTGACCTCTGGTCCATGTTGGTTTTCATCAAAAGAGTTGTTTTAAAAAAAATGTTCGAATGGTGTTGGAAAAGAGAAAAAGTTTCATGCAAAAAAGTGGTACAAAAGGAGCTTGTGTAGACTGCGGCCTAGGCTTTTGCATGTCGTGCTTGATGTCTTTTTGATAGTATGCTTAGTGGTTTTGCTGTAGCATGACTTGTCTCAAATGAGTGAGATTGCTAAATGAGCCTTTAAAAAAATCATGTGTTGTTTTTATTATTTGGAAGCATTATTTTGGTTTTCTCCTTGATGCTTTATTTGGGTTGACTTGGCGCATGCTCACACATGTTTGACTCATACAAAGTTGCCATAAGCCTCTATGATCATTTAGTTTTTGACATTTGATGCCATCTTATTTCTTCTTTTAATATTGCTTTGTCGCATTGCATGATTATGGCCGTTATTGCTCTCTTAGTTGGTTCCTCCTAGTCTTTTGCTAGCCCTCATTTTGTACTGAGTATGAGCTCTACTCGTGCATCCAACTCCTAAAAACCAACTTGTTCTAATGTGTCCACCATACATACCTATTAGCAATTTGCTATTCCAAAGTACATTTGACTTGCTTTTATCTATCCTTCAAATTAAACTCTTTTTGGTGTTATGCGAAAATTGGTCAGTAAAGCTCTCATGAACCTGATGGCACACTTTACTTTTCTCGTTCTTAAAATTTTGACATTGTGGCTCTCTTATGTTGAGTTGTTATGCTTGCAAGTTGTAAGTTGGAAATTAGCCAAACTATGTCATCATGGGTTAAGCTTTCAACATTGCACTTCTTATTTGAGTTGATATCGTGATCTTTTGTTTATGGATACTCACGATGTTAAATAAGTTGGGAATCTTGCGGGATCATGGAGTTCTTATATGTGTTAGGGAAACGCCTGGGCCGCTAATCTAAGCCATGCATAATTCATGGTGGAAATTTACAGCATGCCCATAGTGAACATTCAATGACGCATCTCAAAATAAAAAGCTATACCAATGGTAAATAAAAGAGATGTCGAGGTGTTCATTGTCTGTTTGTCTTGTCATTTTGATGTGGGCTTGTTCCATGTCATCGGGCAGGAGGTACCCCATTGGCGGTTCTCGATGATACACATATATTTACAATGACAAGAGCTTGCTTGGGACTCTAAGTCGAGTAGCTTGAGGTTTGGGTATTCGTACTTCATGGGACACGAGGTTTTCAACTTATGATTTTTTCAAGCATATGCTTCATAATTGTACTCGCATTAACTCTAACCATTCAAGATGCCTATGATGGGGGCAATGAGAGCTCAAAGCTAGTAAGTACCATAATTTTAGAAGGTTTATAAAACTTGCAATCACTGCTTCCCTCTGCGAAGGGCCTTTCTTTTACTTTTATGTTGAGTCTTCACCTTCTACCTTTATGCACCGTCTAAGAGAGCATAGTTATCATTCTTAGTATAATGTGCATTGTCCCAAAGTTTTCATTGATTGATTCATGATGTTGGTTTCACTTGTTCTTAAATTATTTGTATGTAGTCGCCCTCTTAAATTTGAAGGTGTCCTATGGATTTATGTTTTGCTATTCCATGAAGGACAAGCTGAAAACTATTTGCTATGTTTTTCCATATGATTTGAACACACGTTTGACTTTCATTGTTTCATTTTCATGATCTTTCGTTTGTGTTCTTTTTCATATTATAACATGGTTGCTAAGTTTCTTCTATCAAGATTATATCTTTCATGCCCATGTTTTAAGTTCTTTTGATCCCAGCACTCACTGCTTACATAGATGATCAAGATTGTGTAGGTGCATGTCACCTCAAAAAATATTTCTTTGTTATCACTTACCTACTCGAGGATGAGCAGGAGTTAAGCTTGGGGATGCTTGATACGTCTCAAACGTATCTATAATTTTTGATGCTCCATGCTTGTTTTTACACCATTTGCTTAGTGTTTTGTTACACTTCGTGGCGTTTTTATGCGTTTTTCGGAACTAACCTATTAACAAGATGCCACAGTGCCAGTTCCCTGTTTTCTGCTGTTTTTGTGTTTCAAAAAAGTTACACAGGAAATATTCTTAGAATTGGACGAAACAAAAGCCAAACCTCCTATTATTTAACGAAGCTTCTAGAAGACCGAAGAGGAGATGGAGACGAGCCACGGGCTGGCCACACAACAGGGCGGCACGGCCCAGCCCATGGCCATGTCCCCCTATGTGTGAGACCACCCTGGTCCACTTCTGACGCTGCCCCTTCGCCTATAAAGACCCCCCGACGGGAAAAACCTAAAGACCCGATCACTTTTCCAGAAACACATCACGATCCACCGACGGGAGGGTCCAGAAGCTCGTCCCGGCACCCTGCTGGAAAGGGGAATCACCACCGGAGGTCTTCTTCATCGCCATGCTTGCCTCCGGCGCGATGAGTGAGTAGTCTACCTTGGACTATGGGTCCATAGCAGTAGCTAGTTGGTTGTCTTCTCCATCATGTGCTTCATGTTTAGATCTCGTGAGCTGCCTTACATGATCGAGATCACCGTTATGTAATTCTACATGTTGTGTTTGTTGGGATCTGATGAATATTGGTGTTATGATTGAGTTGATGTGCTGAATATTATCATATGTTATCCCTATGTTGTTTATGATCTTGCATGCTCTCCATTGTTAGTAGCTATATTGGCCAAGTAGATACTAGTGACTCCAAGAGGGGGTATTTATGCTCGATAGTTGGGTTCATGCCTCTATTTAATCTGGGGGAGTGACAGAAACCTCTAAGGTTGTAGATGTGTTGTTGCCACTAGGGGAAAACAACATTCTTATGTCCAAGGTCATATGCTTTATTTACATTACACACTTTGCTTAATGCAATTATTTGTTGTTCGCAACTTAATATTCACAGGATCCTCGGATGATTCCCCGTGGGTGGATTATTAGTCATAGATGCAGTTGGATGGCGGTCTATGTATCTTGTTGTAATGCCCAGAGTAAATCTCATAGTGATCCTCTTGACATATGCACGTTATCTTTATTCTATCAATTGCCCAACTGTAATTTGTGTACCCAGCATGTCGTTATTTATCTTATGGAGAGACACCACTAGTGAACTGTGGACCCCGGTCCAATTTCCTTTACATTGCTATGACATGTTTACTTTACTCGCACTGTTTACTTTCTCGCATACTACTATTTCTTTCCACTCGATACGCTCATTCCTTTGTTTACAGCAAATCGGTGAGATTGACAACCTCATGATAAGTTGGGAGCAAAGTTCTTGGTTGTGTTGTGTGCAGGTTCCGCATTGCTGCTGGCGCAAAGCAAAGCACTAGACGAGGCGCCTTATAAATTGTCCGGAGTTGTCGCTAAGCTAGCAAGCATCACCTTCTGGAGTTTGGCTTTTTCCTACTGGATTGACATACCTTGGTTTCATAATTGAGGGAAAAACTTGCTGATGTGCTCATCATACCTTCCTCTTGGGGTTCCCAACTGGACGGTGATTTACATCATCACCACCACACCAAGCAGCCAGCTGCCGCAGAAGAAGCTCTGGACTTCCCCATCGTAGAAGACCTCCACCTCGTACGGCAGCTACCCGCCGCTCCCCTCCCACAGCACAGCCTGGGAGAGATCGAAGCCCTTCATTATCTCAATAAACTTGGAGGGCAGGTGGAGCAGTCCCATCGCCCCAGGAAGCACCGGTACCCCTCTACCGGCATATACGCCGGTGGCGTATCCGCTGGCGCAGGAGCAGAAGGGCCGGTGGCATATACGCCGGTAGGCTCGCAAGACTTGAAGATGGACAGTGGCGATATTGCAGATTTGACGCCACATTTTACGAGAAGACCCTCTGGCGTTGAGGGCAACACCTTTCCAAGAAGGGGAGGATGATGAGGATTGGCACGCCAGGACAACCTACGATATGTGATAATTAAGTCTAAGGTTGTGTTATTAATTTGTATCTGTTCATGTTATTTCTTAGCCTGGTCACGTTATGGGCCAATTAGGGTTTTATTTTATGTTTTGGGTTTGGGCCTGTCCAAGCCCAATAGTTTTCTAGCCGTCTATATAAGGAGGCTAGGTGGCTAGGGTTTGAGGAGGCAGAAAATTATGTAGAACATTGTGTTCCACCGTGTGTCCCATCCCTCCAGGGTTGGCGTATTGAGACGGCATCTCCGACGCTCGTCTAGTTATCCACTATATTGTGTTATGCGTGAAGGTGCTTGTTATTCAAGTATTGTCATGCTTCGGCGTGAGGCTCATTGTTCATCACCGAGTTGCTCGTTGGATTCATCTATTTGGCGTGAGGTTCGTCTACATCGACGAGCTGCTCGCAGGATTGACGTTCCCCATCTTTAGGTTACGTGTATCGCTCACATGATTGGAAGATTTATCAGATCCATTGGATCAGGTGGTGCATCGTAAAAGATCGGGCAAACAATCCGTATCAACCTGACACCGGCATGGACTTGCCCTTTCCACTATCGTACCCGTGGAACAAGGTCAACCACAGCGGGAAGTAGGGTTCACAACATAAGTAGCTCTCGCATAAGGCCACAAAGATAGCGATCTGCTAGATGCTATGCGGCCCCAAATCTGAGGGCTTGATCCGACAGAAGGCATAGAAGCACTGAAAGAAGAGAGAAGAAGGGATCCCAAATCCATGCTCGAGGTGGGAGACGAAGGTTACATACTCACCGGCCTCCGGTGCTAGTGTCGTCTCCATCCCTTTGGGGATTCGGTAGTTCCCCGCGGAGATGCTCCCCATCACCACAAAGGGGGCTAGTACGCCCTCCGTGACCTTGCTCCTCTCCCACGACTTGGCGCCATGGAATCTGAAGGCTCAAAGACGGTCAATTTGATCCAGGCACTAAGAGGAATGGAGAGCGGAGGAGGAAGATAAAGTGGGAAATGCGGTGGAGAGATCATCACGCTCCACCTCACTCCCTTTATATACGGGGTCCATTGCAACAACACGCGGATTTACCGTCAGGCGCAGTAAACCAGCCAGAAGTTACTGTTTGGACCCTCCAAATGGCTAGTTTGACCAGATTCTATGGTCTATCTCCAGTTATGCGACCCCCCGACGGGAAAAACCTAAAGACCCGATCACTTTTCCAGAAACACATCGCGATCCACCGACGGGAGGGTCCAGAAGCTCTTCCTGGCACCCTGCTGGAAAGGGGAATCACCACCGGAGGTCTTATTCATCGCCATGCTTGCCTCCGGCGCGATGAGTGAGTAGTCTACCTTGGACTATGGGTCCATAGCAGTAGCTAGTTGGTTGTCTTCTCCATCATGTGCTTCATGTTTAGATCTCGTGAGCTGCCTTACATGATCGAGATCACCGTTATGTAATTCTACATGTTGTGTTTGTTGGGATCTGATGAATATTGGTGTTATGATTGAGTTGATGTGCTGAATATTATCATATGTTATCCCTATGTTGTTTATGATCTTGCATGCTCTCCATTGTTAGTAGCTATCTTGGCCAAGTAGATACTAGTGACTCCAAGAGGGGGTATTTATGCTCGATAGTTGGGTTCATGCCTCTATTTAATCTGGGGGAGTGACAGAAACCTCTAAGGTTGTAGATGTGTTGTTGCCACTAGGGAAAAACAACATTCTTATGTCCAAGGTCATATGCTTTATTTACATTACACACTTTGCTTAATGCAATTATTTGTTGTTCGCAACTTAATATTCACAGGGTCCTCGGATGATTCCCCGTGGGTGGATTATTAGTCATAGATGAAGTTGGATGGCGGTCTATGTATCTTGTTGTAATGCCCAAAGTAAATCTCATAGTGATCCTCTTGACATATGCACGTTATCTTTATTCTATCAATTGCCCAACTGTAATTTGTTTACCCAGCATGTCGTTATTTATCTTATGGAGAGACACCACTAGTGAACTGTGGACCCCGGTCCAATTTCCTTTACATTGCTATCACATGTTTACTTTACTCGCACTGTTTACTTTCTCGCATACTACCATTTCTTTCCACTCGATACGCTCATTCCTTTGTTTACAGCAAACCGGTGAGATTGACAACCTCATGATAAGTTGGGAGCAAAGTTCTTGGTTGTGTTGTGTGCAGGTTCCGCATTGCTGCTGGCGCAAAGCAAAGCACTGGACGAGGCGCCTTATAAATTGTCCGGAGTTGTCGCTAAGCTAGCAAGCATCACCTTCTGGAGTTTGGCTTTTTCCTACTGGATTGACATACCTTGGTTTCATAATTGAGGGAAAAACTTGCTGCTGTGCTCATCATACCTTCCTCTTGGGGTTCCCAACTGGACGGTGATTTACATCATCACCACCACACCAAGCAGCCAGCCGCCGCAGAAGAAGCTCTGGACTTCCCCATCGTAGAAGACCTCCACCTCGTACGGCAGCTACCCGCCGCTCCCCTGCCATAGCACAGTCTGGGAGAGATCGAAGCCCTTCATTATCTCAATAAACTTGGAGGGCAGGTGGAGCAGTCCCGTCGCCCCAGGAAGCACCAGGACGATGAAGCACCGGTACCCCTCTACCGGCATATATGCCGGTGGCGTATCCGCTGGCGCAGGAGCAGAAGGGCCGGTGGCATATACGCCGGTAGGCTCGCAAGACTTGAAGATGGACAGTGGCGATATTGCAGATTTGACGCCACATTTTACGAGAAGACCCTCTGGCGTTGAGGACAACACCTTTCCAAGAAGGGGAGGATGATGAGGATTGGCACGCCAGGACAACCTACGATATGTGATAATTAAGTCTAAGGTTGTGTTATTAATTTGTATCTGTTCATGTTATTTCTTAGCCTGGTCACGTTATGGGCCAATTAGGGTTTTATTTTATGTTTTGGGTTTGGGCCTGTCCAAGCCCAATAGTTTTCTAGCCGTCTATATAAGGAGGCTAGGCGGCTAGGGTTTGAGGAGGCAGAAAATTATGTAGAACATTGTGTTCCACCGTGTGTCCCATCCCTCCAGGGTTGGCGTATTGAGACGGCATCTTCGACGTTCGTCTAGTTATCCACTATATTGTGTTATGCGTGAAGGTGCTTGTTATTCAAGTATGGTCATGCTTCGGCGTGAGGCTCATTGTTCATCACCGAGTTGCTCGTTGGATTCATCTATTCGGCATGAGGTTCGTCTACATTGACGAGCTGCTCGCAGGATTGACGTTCCCCATCTTCAGGTTACGTATATCGCTCACATGATTGGAAGATTTATCAGATCGATTGGATCAGGTGGTGCATCGTAAAAGATCGGGCAAACAATCCGTATCAACCTGACACCGGCATGGACTTGCCCTTTCCACTGTCGTACCCGTGGAACAAGGTCAACCACAGCGGGAAGTAGGGTTCACAACATAAGTAGCTCTCGCATAAGGCCACAAAGATAGCGATCTGCTAGATGCTATGCGGCCCCAAATCTGAGGGCTTGATCCGACAGAAGGCATAGAAGCACTAAAAAAAGAGAGAAGAAGGGATCCCAAATCCATGCTCGAGGTGGGAGACGAAGGTTACATACTCACCGGCCTCCGGTGCTGGTGTCGTCTCCATCCCTTTGGGGATTCGGTAGTTCCCCGCGGAGATGCTCCCCATCACCACAAAGGGGGCTAGTACGCCCTCCGTGACCTTGCTCCTCTCCCACGACTTGGCGCCATGGAATCTGAAGGCTCAAAGACGGTCAATTTGATCCAGGCACTAAGAGGAATGGAGAGCGGAGGAGGAAGATAAAGTGGGAAATGCGGTGGAGAGATCATCACGCTCCACCTCACTCCCTTTATACACGGGGTCCATTGCAACAACATGCGGATTTACCGTCAGGCACAGTAAACCAGCCAGAAGTTACTGTTTGGACCCTCCAAATGGCTAGTTTGACCAGATTCTATGGTCTATCTCCAGTTATGCGACTGTTTAGTAGCCCAAGTCACCAGCTCTGCTCTGGTGACTGGTTTGTGCTGAAATTATGTACCACTAACGCGCTTTTCACTGCAATGTTTCTCTATTTCAGAGTTCGCCACATATTCGACTGGAGCTGCAAGCTAGCACTCGCCTACTCAGACTGCCATGCCTGACGATCCTGTTGAATCCCTGATGCCCTCGGGGACTACTGTTGGAGATATGCCACCCAGGGATGGCCCATGAAGAGGATACTCCGTACATGGAGACTTACTTGGGAGGCACGGCAACTGGATGGCCCATCATATGGAGCCTGGCGAGTGGAACACGAAGCCCATAAGCGTAGCTACGCCCAGTCGATTAGGTCAAAGGCCGAGTCTCTAACAGACTCGACCAACTAGAGGGACGTAGAAGGGATCCGCTCCATTGTACACCCCTTAGAAGCATTCTTACACCCAGTGCTTAGACTCGCAACCCTTGTAACACCACCAATATCAATCTAGACAACCAGGACGTAGGTCTTTACCCTACGGGGAGCTGAACCTGGGTAAAACCATGTGTCTTGCAATCCCGATCCGCAGATGGCTGCAATCTCCTTGCCCCATCCTTCTCCTTCGATACCCCCGGTAGCACCTGCCGTGACCATTCCCATGGCATTATGAGGGGTCCAGGTCCACCGCGATGGACGTTGTCTTTTCTAGGTCCGTGGGGTGAACCTGAACTTTCTTGGAGTCTCGAGTAGTGTCGAAAGCCTGATTTGGCAGGGATCGACCCACGTCGGGTAGCACGTTGTGGTCAGTATCTCCTTTGAGTCACGCGTATTCTACTCATGCCAAAGGTTTGCGCCATTTTGTGGAATTCCTTGTCGCAAGTATCTGAAACCTTGAAGTTCCCTTTGACTATGATAACTCCATTTGGCCCTGGGATTTCTAACACGAGATATGCATAGTGGGGTACTGCCATGAACCATGCAAATGCTGGTCATCCGAGGATTGCGTGGTACTGTGAGGGCCAATCCATAACTTCGAATTCTAAATTCTATCTTTGGAAATTGCCCCTGTCACCAAAGCAAATGTCCAGTTCGATTTTTCCTAGTGGGTGATTTGCGCTTCCTGGTACTATTTTGTGAAAGGAGCTGTCTGTTGGCTGCAGCAACTCAAGGGATATATTCATCGCCTTCAAGGTTCTAGCGTATATTAAATTTATTCCACTACCTACATCCATGAATACTCTTCTGACGTTGTATCCTACAATTTGTGCCTTCAATACCATGGGTGCATGCCCTAGTCTAGGTACTTTCCTCGGGTGGTCTGCTCTGCTGAACCCGACTGTTTGATTGGACCAGGTAAGATACTCTGAGGTAGCTGGTGGTGACGATATAGCTAGGTTTACCTAGCTAGATATGTTCTTCTATTCCTTTTTAGATTTGGGAACTGGTTGAATCATCGTGGCTATGTGTACCTCTGACTGTGGATATCCTTTATTGCTTTGTCTATCTGAACTTGGATGCACTTGGTTTGCTGCATCCCCATTGTATGACAGTGGTGGCGGTGGCGCGCCATATGCTATTGACCCAAGTTTTTCTGCTTGTCCAAACCTTACGTGATATGGGGTGGCCTTCGGACACCACCACATCATGTGCGTCAACAACATCCACTCTCAAGTCCAACATCATGGAGGCATGGAAGAGAAGGAAGAAGAAGAAGAACCACCAGAAAGAAGCTTGGAAGCGCCGCAAGAAGAGGCGGCAGCTAAAGCTGGACCAGCTAAAGCCGGTCCCACACCGGCTAAAGCTGGCACCACCGGCTAAAGCCGCACAGAACACCAGCTATAGCTGGTCTGCCCAAGTCAACTCCATTTTGGCCATGAAGCCACCTATGTCTTCTATCTCTTTAGTGACCAAACTACCCCTAGCTTGTGGCTTCCTATATATATTGGTCACTCTCCCCTCCCTAAGATAGACATGAATTGAGATAAGAATTGGCATGATGCCCCACCCCTTGTGGGAACCCTACTAGATCTTCCATCTAGAAATCACTCTCTTTGTTTGGGATCTCTTCTATTTGGAGAATTCTACCTTGATTTGGATCTCTTGCATACTTGTGTGTGTAATTCTATCCAATTGATTGGTCTCTTCCCCAATTGGAATTCTATTCCAAGCATATCAATCTCTCACAAGGAATTCTACTCTTGGAGTCTCTTCCTTATGATTCTATTGAGTTGGTGAATCGGGCCAACAAGGACAACTGGTGTATCTTGTGTGTTTTTGCCTTCGATTTGTGTGGCGTGTTCATCATGTTCATCCTCTTCCTCGCCACAAATCTCGTGAATCCGTGAAGATCGGGCCACACCCAAGGGGTCAACCCCTATCATATGGTTTCAGCAGCTTTTGGTTGCCACGGATTTACTCTTATTTGTGATTTCCGCCATAAATTTTGAAAATAAAAAAATAGCCCCAAATTGCCTCGAATTTTGATCTCTTGGTTTGTTGAGTTTTTTGTGGTTTTGATCCATAGATTTGATGTCTTGGGTGTTGATCTACATTGCCATAAATTTTCTAGCCCCAATTCCTCTTATTTCTCCCAGAATCGACAATTTTTCCTCTCAATTTCCGCCCAAATCAACGAACATCTCGCGCAGAATTTCTTGAAAAAGTCCGAACCGGCTAAAGCCGGCCCTCAGATCGACTAAAGTCGGTGCACTGGCTAAAGCCGGCCTGTCCAGCAGTCAACGCCATCGACCTGCTCCTCCAGCGATCTCGCAGCCGCATCGCCTTGCCCCGCTCGACTGGCATCTCCGCCTCACTGCCTCCATCGATCTGATACCAGTAGCTTGCAGGTCAACGCCGCCCCCGCATCGCTGCTCGACTCCCGCGCCATCCCGCTGCTACGTGTGGTAGTGTATAGTTGACGTGGGAGCAGACTGTCCTTGTGCGTGGTGAATAACCAGCCTGTTGGGAACCCCAAGAGGAAGGTATGATGAGTGTAGCAGCAAGTTTTCCCTCAGTTTAAGAAACCAAGGTTTATCGAACAGGAGAAGAGAGACAATGACGACTGAAGGTGTCGCGGAACCTGCACACACACAAACAAATACTTTGTTCCCAACTTGCGATGAGGTTGTCAATCTCACCGGTTTGCTTGAAACAAAGGTTATGAGTGTATCGAGTGGAAAACAATATAGTATGCGAGTAAAGTAAACAGTACGAATAAAGTAAACAGGTGATAGCAATATGATGGAAATAGGACCGGGATCCACAGTTCACTAGTGGTGTCTCTCCATAGATAAAATAACACATGCTGGGTAAACAAATTACAGTTGGGCAATTAATAGAATAAAGATAAACGTGATATGTCAAGAAGATCACTATGAGATTTACTCTGGGCATTACAACAAAATACATAGACCGCCATCCAACTGCATCTATGACTAATAATCCACCCCCAGGGATATCAATCCGAACACCCCAAAAGTATTAAGTTGCGAACAACAGATAATTGCATTAAGCAAAGTGTGTAATGTAAACAAAGCATATGCCCTTGAGCATATGAATGTTATTTTCTCCCTAGTAGCAACAGCACATCTACCACCTTAGAGGTTTCTGTCACTCCCCCAGGTGAAATAGAGGCATGAACCCACTATCGAGCATAAATACCCCCTCTTGGAGTCACTAGCAACTACTCGGCCAAGATAGCTACTAACAACGGAGAGCATGCAAGATCATAAACAACATAGAGATAACAAAAGATATAATTCAGTACAGCAACTTAATCATAAACACCAATATTCATCGGATCCCAATAAACCAAACATGTAGAATTACATAACGGTGATCTCAATCATGTAGGGCAGCTCATGAGATCTAAACATGAAGCACATAGTGGAGAAGACAACCATCTAGCTACTGCTATGGACCCATAGTCCAAGGTAGACTACTCACTCATCGCTCCGGAGGCAAGCATGGCAATGAAGAAGACCTCCGGTGGCGATTCCCCTCTCCGGCAGGGTGCCGGGAAGAGCTTCTGGACCCTCCCGATCTTCGGGTCGACGGCGGCGGCGGATCGCGATGTGTTCTGGAAAACTGATCGGGCCCTTAGGTTTTTCTCGTCGGGGGGTCTTTATAGGCGAAGGGACGTTGTCAGAGGAGGGGCCAGGCGCCCTCACACGGGGGTGGCGCAGGCCAGGGCCTGGCCGCGCCGCCCCTGTGTGTGGGGCCCTGGTGGCCCCCCTCCTACTTCTCTTCGGATCTCTGGAAGCTTCCGGGTAAAATAAGACTTCAGGAACTTGTTTCGTCCAATTCCGAGAATATTTCTTGTGTATCACTCTGAAACACAAAAACAACAAAAAACAGAGAACTGGCACTGTGGCACTTCGTTAATAGGTTAGTTCCGGAAAATGCATAAAAATGCCACTAAGTGTAACGAAACAATAGGCAAATGGTGTAAAAACAAGCATGGAGCATCAAAAATTATAGATACGTTTGAGACGTATCAAGCATCCCCAAGCTTAACTCCTGCTCGTCCTCGAGTAGGTAAGTGATAACAAAAGAATAATTTTTGAGGTGACATGCACCTACACAATCTTGATCATATATGTAAGCATTGGTGAGCTGGGATCAATAGAACTTAAAACATGGGCATGAAGATATAATCATGACAATAAGAACTTAGCAACCATGTTGTAAACATGCAAATGAACACAAACAAAAGATCATGATAATGAAACAATGAAAGTCAAACGTGTGTTCAAATCATAAGGAAAAACATACAAATGGTTTTCAGCTTGTCCTTCAAAGAGAGCAAAACATAAATGCATAGGACACCTTCAAGTTTAAGAGGGCGACTAGATACAAATAATTTAAGAACAAGTGAAACCAACAATATGAATCAATCGATGAACTTTGGGACAATGCATATCACACTAAGAATGACAACTATGCTCTCTTAATGGTGCATAAAGAAAGAAGGTGGTGACTCAACATAAAAGTAAAAGAAAGGCCCTTCGCAGAGGGAAGCAGTGATTGCAAGTTTTATAACCTTCAAAAATTATGGTACTTACCGGCTTTGAGCTCTCATTGCCCCCATCATAAGCATATTGAATGGTTAAAGTTAATGCGAGAACAATTATGATGCATATGCTTGACAAATCATAAGTTGAAAACCTCGTGCCCCGTGAATACGAGTACCCAAACCTCATGCTACTTTACTTAGAGTCCCAAGCAAGGCTCTTGTCATTGTAAGTATATGCATATCATTGAGAACCGCCAATGGGGTACCTCCGTGCCCGATGACATGGAACAAGCCCACACCAAAATGACAGGACAAGCAGACAATGAACACCTCGACATCTCTTTTATTTGCTATATTGTTTAGCTTTTTATTATGAGATGCGTCGTCGAATGTTCACCATGGGTATGCTGCAAATTTCCACCATGAATTATGCATGGCTTAGATTGGCGGCCCGGCATTTCCCTAACACATATACAAACTCCATGATCCCTACAAGATTCCCAATTCATTTCACACCGCGGGCATCCATAAACAAAAGATCACGATACCAACTCAATATAAGAAGTGCAATGTTGAAAGCTTGCCCCATGACAGCATGGCTGGGCTAGAATCCAACTTACAACTTGCAAGCATAACAACTCAACATAAGAGACCACAATGTCAAAATTTTAAGAACAGGAAAAAGTAAAGTGTGCCTTCCGGTTCCTGAGAGCTTTACTGACCGAATTTCGCATAACACTGGTAAGAGTTTAATTTGAAGAGAAAATAAAAGCAAGTCAAATTTACTTGGAATAGCAAATTGCTAGTAGGTATGTATGGTGGACACTTTGGAAAACTTTGGCTTTTAGGAGTTGGATGCACGAGTAGAGCTCGTACTCAGTACAAGGCGAGGGCTAGCAAAAGACTGGGAGCGACCAACTAAGAGAGCAATAATGGCCATAATCATGCAAAGCGACAAAGCGACATTAAAAGAAGCATACGATGGCATCAAAAGTCAAAAACTAAATGATCATGAAGGCTATCGGCGACTTTGTAAGAGTCTAACATGTGTGAGCATGCGCCAAGTCAACCCAAATAAAGCATCAAGGAGAAAACCAAAATAATGCTTCCATACAATAAAAACAATGCATGATTTTTTTCAAAGGCTCATTAAGCAATCTCAGTTATTTGAGACAAGTCATGCTACAGCAAAACCACTAAGCATACTATCAAAAAGACATCAAGCATGACATGAAAAAGCCTAAGCCGCAGTCTACACAAGCTCCTTCTTGTACCACTATTTTGCACAAAGCTTTTTCTCTTTTCCAACACCATTTGAAATTTTTAAAGACACCTCTTTTGATGAAAACTAATAAAGATCAGAGGCAAAAATACACCTTGATGAAAAGATATGACAAGTTCTGAACGCAAATCAAGGCGAAAACGAAAACCAAAAGCAGTAGCAGAAAAAGAAGAACACTCGATAAACGATAAGAGTGAAAAACTGAGCGTTCTTTGCAAATGAAAATGAGTACATCTCCTCCAAAGAAAATTTGTTGGGGTCCAACCATTTATTGCAGCGAACAAACAAACTAAACAAACTAAGAAAACTAAAACAACTGACGCTCCAAGAAAAACACATAGTGCATGAAGCAATAAAAATATAGTGTTTTGAAAGGTGACCTGATTTTTGTCGATGAAGAAGGGGTGCCTCGGGGGCGTCCCCAAGCTTTGACGCTTGTACTTCTTGGATATTTCTTGGGGTGATGCATGGGCATCCCCAAGCTTGAGCTTTTGTCCATTCTTCAACTCATCTCATCATTCTCCAATCCCTACACTTGAAAACTTCCTTCATACAAAACTAAACACAAATCTATTAGCAACATTAGTGCAACTATGCAAGCATAATATATAATCAATCCTCTATTTGCTTCAGGTTTCAACTCAAAACCACCACATATATAGCAGATACTACTGTAGCAACCTCCCCAAAAGTTCCATGATCAAAAGAACTCAAAAGAAAGCGATAAAGTGGCAAACACAAATATTGGCAGAAATCTGTCAAAACTGAACAGCTGACAAAGGTCGAATTTTTTAGGGATTTTCTGTTGCTCAAATCAAAAAGTGTTCAACTAAGAAAAGTTTGGATATAACCTGGGGCATATGCACAAGAAATCGCAGGTCCAAAAGATAAACAGAGAATTTTCCTGAATTTGTACGGTGCAGCACCGAAAACAGTTTCAGGACAGCAACATCCCCAAATCTTTACCTCACTCAAATTAGAGGCTTCTCTTGGCACAAAAACGAAATAAACAAGATAAGGAGCGGTCATTACAGTAGTAATGACTTCCAAGACTCAAATAAAAGAAAAAGTACTGAAAAGAAAACATTGGGTTATCTCCCAAGAGTGCTTTTCTTTAACGCCTTTGAGCTAGGCGCAAAAAATTGCGAATCAAGTAATATCAAGAGATGAAGTGCTAGGATCAGCACGTGCCTTACGTCTCCCTTTCTTACCTTTGCTCTTGACTCTAGGAAAGACATGGTTATTGCAAGGTGGAGAGGTAAATGTTATATTGCCTTTTCCCACATCGATAACGGCACCCAGGAGCTTCAGAATGGATCTTCCAAGTGTGATTTGTCCTTTTCCTACACATTCAATAACAAGATAATCAGTAGATATCATTCTTCCTAGGATTTTTGTAAAGACTCCTTCAACTATTCCAAGGGGAAATATGGTGGCATTGTTAGTAAGAGAAATTCCTTCTCCTCCCTCAGAAAGCTTCCAAAGGCTCAAAGATTCATAAACATCCTTTGGCATGAGACAAAATTCAGACATAATATCACAACGAGCATGAAAAGTTTCACCACTAATGGTGATTTTTATTGTAGGATACCAACTCGAAGGTTCAGTATTTGTTGGCACATAATCAAAATGCTGGCGCAAAGTATTGTAGCAAGAATTCAAACTAGCAGTCTGAGTCTCAAGAGTATTAAGTCTATTAAAAATGCACACAAGAGAGGAATCAAAATAGGTTGGCATGCTATAAATTGTAATCAACTTTTTTATAATATTGAAGGCTTGATCTCCATCACAATGAAGGAAATCTCCTTCTGCAGTAGCATCCAAAGCATATCTATAACGAAGAGAAAGTCCAAAGTAAAAGCTACTAAGCAGCAAACTCAAAGTCATTTTAGGTTCAGTTTTTTCATGCCAATCATAAATTCTAGACCAAGCTTCTTTAAAGCTTTCCTCATCTTTCTTCTTAAAAGTAAAGATCATGTCCTCGGGGGACATAGTAATAGCAACTGAACTAGACATAATAAACTAAAAGCAAAGAAATAACAACTACCAAGGATTCTAATTTTTTTGGGTTTTTGATAAAAAACAATGCAGGTAAAATAAATAAAGTAAAGCAAAACAATAACAAAGTAAAGAATGTGTGTGCGAAGAACTCCCCTCGCAGAAGTCTTCTCTCTTCCCCGGCAACGGCGCCAGAAAAGTGGCTGCTACGTGTGGTAGTGTATAGTTGACGTGGGAGCAGACTGTCCTTGTGCGTGGTGAATAACCAGCCCGTTGGGAACCCCAAGAGGAAGGTATGATGAGTGTAGCAGCAAGTTTTCCCTCAGTTTAAGAAACCAAGGTTTATCGAACAGGAGAAGAGAGACAATGACGACTGAAGGTGTCGCGGAACCTGCACACACACAAACAAATACTTTGTTCCCAACTTGCGATGAGGTTGTCAATCTCACCGGTTTGCTTGAAACAAAGGTTATGAGTGTATCAAGTGGAAAACAATATAGTATGCGAGTAAAGTAAACAGTACGAATAAAGTAAACAGGTGATAGCAATATGATGGAAATAGGACCGGGATACACAGTTCACTAGTGGTGTCTCTCCATAGATAAAATAACACATGCTGGGTAAACAAATTACAGTTGGGCAATTGATAGAATAAAGATAAACGTGATATGTCAAGAAGATCACTATGAGATTTACTCTGGGCATTACAACAAAATACATAGACCGCCATCCAACTGCATCTATGACTAATAATCCACCCCCGGGGATATCAATCCGAACACCCCAAAAGTATTAAGTTGCGAACAACAGATAATTGCATTAAGCAAAGTGTGTAATGTAAACAAAGCATATGCCCTTGAGCATATGAACGTTGTTTTCTCCCTAGTAGCAACAGCACATCTACCACCTTAGAGGTTTCTGTCACTCCCCCAGGTGAAATAGAGGCATGAACCCACTATCGAGCATAAATACCCCCTCTTGGAGTCAATAGCAACTAGTCGGCCAAGATAGCTACTAACAACGGAGAGCATGCAAGATCATAAACAACATAGAGATAACAAAAGATATAATTCAGTACAGCAACTTAATCATAAACACCAATATTCATCGGATCCCAACAAACCAAACATGTAGAATTACATAACGGTGATCTCAATCATGTAGGGCAGCTCATGAGATCTAAACATGAAGCACATAGTGGAGAAGACAACCATCTAGCTACTGCTATGTACCCATAGTCCAAGGTAGACTACTCACTCATCGCTCCGGAGGCAAGCATGGCGATGAAGAAGACCTCCGGTGGCGATTCCCCTCTCCGGCAGGGTGCCGGAAAGAGCTTCTGGACCCTCCCGATCTTCGGGTCGACGGCGGCGGCGATCGCGATGTGTTCTGGAAAACTGATCGGGCCCTTAGGTTTTTCTCGTCGGGGGGTCTTTATAGGCGAAGGGACGTTGTCAGAGGAGGGGCCAGGCGCCCTCACACGGGGGTGGCGCGGGCCAGGGCCTGGCCGCGCCGCCCCTATGTGTGGGGCCCTGGTGGCCCCCCCTCCTACTTCTCTTCGGATCTCTGGAAGCTTCCGGGTAAAATAAGACTTCAGGAACTTGTTTCGTCCAATTCTGAGAATATTTCTTGTGTATCACTCTGAAACACAAAAACAGCAGAAAACAGAGAACTGGCACTGTGGCACTTCGTTAATAGGTTAGTTCCGGAAAATGCATAAAAATGCCACTAAGTGTAACGAAACAATAGGTAAATGGTGTAAAAACAAGCATGGAGCATCAAAAATTATAGATACGTTTGAGACGTATCACCCACTGCGATAGGGCAAAGGTGTCCGATCTTTCGATGAGATCTTGATATGTCGATTTGGTGGGTGGAGTTCGTGCTTGACGATCCGACTACACGTGCGAAGCTCGTGCGCCAATGCAATTGCTAGGACAATCTCCGGGAGTTACTGATCTTGCGGATGCACGATCAGCCTGACCAGCGAGGGTCTTAATTCCTACCTGAAATCGAGAACAAGTAAGAACTAATACTGCAATCAAGATATTGCGGATGAAAGGTGTATGCTTTATTCAAAAGGTGGGATTCTGAATAGGCGGTCTTCTTCTGGGCGATTGGCCTCAAAAGTCGAGCTCGTAGTTGCAGCAATGGCTAACTTTAGTCTAAACAAAATCCGAGTTCTAATGACGGCTACGGGGGGTATTTGAGGAGGAAAAGGTAGGGGTGCGACCAGCCATGGGTATGGTGGTCGAACGGAACCCTAACAGGCCTTTTCACCTCAAATTCGGAGTCCTAAATGTGGCTGTCTTATTTGCTGCAAAAATTACATGGGCCTGGCCCAAAAATAAAAGTGACACAGCACCATATTTATCTAAGGATGAATTTATGAAGTAGTTCTTTGTATTTTTCGTCCAAGTCCTCATCCTTCATTATGGTGGCTTCAAAGTTTTGAAATCTCCACTCATGGCATCTTCTTCAATCCTCAAACGCTTGCTGCCATCTCCATGCACGATCATGCTCCAATGCTTGTCCCTCTCATCCATGCTAGGTCCATCATTCCTAAGAGTAACAAACATATCTGATTTAGGTAGCATCATATTCTCATGTATGTGAGAAAGAGTTCCAAGAAACGAAAGTACCTAATAGTTAAGTTGCTTGGCACGAGCTCGAGTGATGGGTCCTTGTATGTGTTCCGCTGTAGGTGCAGCGGGTGTATCAATAGATGGGATGTCCTCATCATGCTCCCCTTCTTGAATTGAAGTCGTCCTCGACGCAACCTCATCTTCTTCACCGAAGTAAGGTTTTAAATCTGCAATGTTAAATGTAGGACTTACCGTACCAAAATGTGCAGGAAGCTCAAGTTTATATGGATTATCATTGATTTTCTCTGTCACCTTAAAAGGACCATCAGCACGTGGCATTAACTTAGACTTGCGCAAATCAGGAAAACGATCTTTGCGCAAATGCAACCAAACAAGATCACCAACCTCAAACACAACATGCTTTCGTCCTCTATCCCCAGCAACTTTATACTTAACATTCATGCGTTCTATGTTGTCTTTAGTAGTTGCATGCAATTTTAAAATCAATTCAGCACGCTGTGTAGCATCGAAATTATTTTGCACTGAAGATGGTAAAGGCAACAAATCAATAGGTGCACGTGGAACAAAACCATAGACAATCTGAAAAGGGCTCATCTTTGTGGTAGAATGCAGTGAACGATTATAAGCAAATTCAATATGAGGCAAACACTCTTCTCACAATTTAAGTTTTTCTTTAAAACAGCCCGCAACATGGTAGATAAAGTTATATTAACTACTTCAGTTTGTCCATCAGTTTGGGGATGACATGTAGTACTAAACAGCAATTTAGTCCCCAACTTAGCGCATAAACATCTCCAAAAGTGGCTAAGAAATTTAGTATCACGGTCAGAAACAATACTATTTGGCACACCATGCAAACGAACGATATCACGAAAAAACAAATCAGCAATGTGCACAGCATCATCGGTCTTGTGACAAGGAATAAAGTGTGCCATCTTAGAAAACCGATCCACAACAACAAAAATACTATCCCTCCCCTTCTGTGTACGAGGTAATCCCAAAACAAAGTCCATCGAAATATCCTCCCAAGGAACACTAGGAACAGGAAGAGGCATATATAAACTATGTGGATTAAGGCGAGACTTAGCTTTTTGACAAGTAGTGCAGCGTGCCACGAATCTGTCAACATCTCGCCGCATGCGTGGCCAAAAGAAGTGTGCAGCCAGAACAACCTCCGTCTTCTTGACACCAAAGTGTCCCATTAATCCTCCTCCATGCGCCTCCTGTAACAACAAAAGACGAACGGAACCATCTGGGATGCATAGTTTGTTAGCACGGAACACAAATCCATCATTAAGAATGAATTTGTTCCATGTTCTACCATCTTTACAATTCTGCAACACATCTTTAAATTCAGCATCATGCAAGTATTGTTCCTTGATAGTTTCCAACCCAAAAATTTTGAAGTCAAGCTGAGATAACATAGTATAACGGCGCGACAAAGCATCAGCAATAATATTATCTTTACCCTTTTTGTGTTTGATAACATAAGGAAAAGATTCAATAAATTCAACCCACTTTGCATGGCGATGATTCAGTTTTGCTTGACTACGAATATGCTTCAAAGATTCACGATCAGAATGTATAACAAATTCTTTAGGCCATAAATAATGTTGCCAAGTTTCTAATGTCCGAACCAGCGCATATAATTCTTTATCATAAGTAGAATAGTTCAGACTAGGCCCACTCAATTTTTCACTAAAATATGCTACAGGTTTGCCCTCTTGTAATAACACACCTCCCAAACCAATTCCACTAGCATCACATTCAAGTTCAAACGTCTTATTAAAATCAGGAAGTTGGAGTAATGGAGCATGTGTTAACTTATCTTTCAGTATCATGAAGGCCTCTTGTTGTGCATCGCCCCAAACAAAGGGCACATCCTTCTTTGTGAGCTCATTCAATGGCGCAGCAATAGAACCAAAATCTTTGACAAAGCGCCTATAAAACCCAGCGAGACCAAGAAAACTCCTCACTTGTGTGACCGTCTTGGGCTGCGGCCAATTCTCAATAGCTTCAATCTTAGCTGGATCAACTTCAATTCCTTGTTCTGTAACAACATAACCAAGAAAAGCAACTCTATTTGTGCAAAAGGTGCACTTCTCAAGATTACCATACAAACGTGCATCACGTAAAGCATTGAAAACAGCACGTAAATGATCCAAATGGTCCTCTAAAGATTTGCTATATATGAGAATGTCATCAAAATATACCACCACAAAACGACCAATAAAAGCACGTAAAACTTCGTTCATCAGTCTCATAAAGGTACTAGGTGCATTAGTTAAACCAAATGGCATTACTAACCACTCATATAAACCGAACTTAGTTTTAAAAGCTGTTTTCCATTCATCTCCTGATTGCATATGAATTTGGTGGTAACCACTACTCAAATCAACTTTACAGAACATAATAGAACCACTCAACTCATCTAGCATCTCATCCAAACGAGGTATAGGGTGACGATATCGAATGGTAATGTTATTAATAGCTCGACAATCAGTACACATGCGCGAAGAACCATCTTTCTTAGGCACTAAAATAATAGGAACAGCGCATGGACTAAGAGACTCACGAATATAACCTTTGTCCAATAAACTCTGGATTTGTCGTTGGATCTCTTTTGTTTCTTCAGGATTTGTGCGATATGGTGCACGGTTGGGCAGCGAGGCTCCTGGAATCAAATCAATTTGGTGTTCTATCCCACGAATAGGTGGAAGTCCAGGTGGAACATCTTGTGGAAAAACGTCCATGTATTCCTGCAAAAGGTTAGAAACCGCAGGTGGCAAAGAAGGATGCATATCCTCAAATGAAAACAGAACTTCTTTGCAAACAATGGCATAGCATGGAGTAATATTGACATCAATTTCAGCAAGATCAGATTTGCTAGCAAGTAAACAAGGATTCTTCAAACAATTTCAGTAGCATGGTTAGAATCAGATTTAGAAGAATGCTTAGGGGGAACAAAATCTGCAGCAATAATCTGATTCTCACTCTTATGTTTGTCCTCGTTTTTTAATCTACTAGCTCTATTAAGATCATCTTTCAAAATTTGTTCTGGAGTCATGGGTTTAAGTCCAATTTTCTTGCCAGCATGTGTAAGAGAATACTGATTTGTTTTACCATTATGTACAGATTCTCTATCAAATTGCCATGGTCTACCAAGTAACAAAGAACAAGCTTGCATAGGTACAACATCACAATCAACAAAATCTGAATAAGTACCAATAGTAAAATGCACGCGTGCAGTTCTTGTTACCTTGAGTTTACGGGAGCTCTCAAACCATTGAATGTAATAGGGATGAGGTCGTTGTCGTGTGGGTAGAGCAAGCTTCTCCACCATGTCAATACTAGCCAGATTGTTACAACTCCCTCTATCAATGATGATCCGGATAGCTCTCTCCTTAACAACGCCTCTTGTTTGAAACAAATTGTGGCATTGATCATGCTCGGCTTTGCTCAATTGCACACTCAAGACACGTTGTGCAACTAAACTCTTGTATTGATCAGCAGTCTCAGCTCCCATTACCTCCATCTCCTTGTCAGAATCAAAATTGGCACCATCACATGCCGCAATAAGTGCCAATGTATCATCATCAAAATCACTCGCAGAGTCATATTCGCCATCTTCAAGCAGCACCATCACACGTTTGGTTCTGCATTCTTTTTCGATGTGACCAAACCCAAAACATTTGCGACATTGAATGTCGCGAGTCTTCCCCGTGGAGGCCATGGAAGAAGAACTCCGTATCGGACCAGCAGATGGTGATGGAGCAGGAGCAGGTGGCATTCTTGACGTCTGCGTGGTATACCTAGAGGTGGAAGGACCTGGTGCATCCCCACAAGACGGTGGAGCTGATGGGCGCGCAGACCATGAAGGAGTACGACCTGTAGAATTATTAGCTCTTCTCCATGATGGTTGACGATCCTGCACTTCAAGTTCAGCTTTGCAAGCAAGGTGAAATAAACGAGTAATAGTGTTGTACTCCTTATAGTCTAAAATATGCTGAATCTCCTTATTTAAACCACCAAAGAAACGTGCAAGCATAGCTTCATTATCCTCTGCAATACCACAATGAATCATGCCCGTTTGTAACTCTTGATAATACTCTTGTACCGAATTTTTGCCTTGTTCTAAACGAGTTAATTTTTTAAGCCAGTCCCGTTGATAATGTGGAGGTACAAAATGAGTACGCATGGCATGTTTTAGACCAAGCCAAGTAGCAGGAATATTAGCATGATTGACTCGACAATGTTCAGACCACCAGATAGAAGCAAATTCTGTAAATTCACATGTAGCAGCACTAACACGCAAATGCTCAGGGTAGCGTAAACATGCAAAACGTTGCTCTACTTCTAATTCCCAAGTGAGATATGCATCAGGATTATATCTACCCTCAAATGGCAGAATATTTAATTTCAGCTTGGCCACATGTTCATCATCACGTACCGGACGCGGAGGTGGACGAGCATTGCGGTTGTATTGCCGCGGACGGCCAGGTGCAGGTTGTTGGACCTCGTCCTCCTCGAGCTCGTTTTCATCTTCGAACTTGTTTTCCCCCTCGTCAGGAGCATATCCATCCTGGGTGGCCACCTCCGTAGCGGCCGCAGTAGCTGTCGCGGCTGTAACGGTACATGCAGATGGCGGTATGAGAGGAACGTGGCGAGCACGTGGTACATGGATGCCCGGCTGTGGCAGTGGTGGTAAACGGGCCAGGACTTCCTGGAACCGGGCGTCGAGCTTGGTGTTGAAGGATGCCTCAAGACCAGCAATCTTGTCCATCGCATCAGAAAGCTTGGAATCGACATCACCCAAGCGTGTGTCCACATCTTGTGCACGCCCCACCAACAGCCGAGTGAAGTGGGCATGCAACTCTGCAGTAGTCATCTTCTCCGGCTCAACATCATCCTTCGTGGTTCCTGTCATGGTTAGCGTAGAAGCAAGCACAAATATATATACCTACGCACTACGGAATATGGTGGAATCACGCGTAATCCGTCAAGCAGTATACAAAGCTCTTACAAGTTCTTACCAAACAGGAGGAAGGTGATATGCAACCAGCAAAGAGCAGCGACTCCCAAAATTGCACAAAGCGATTACCAGGTGTCGATACAAAGCACGTGCAGAAATATGTGGAGCTGTAGGAAGGCTTATATGGTAGCAAAAACAGCAAATATCAAAACAGCAATGCAATGTTGAAAGAATGCTCAACCACGGTACTGTGCTGGTCCTAGGCTATACCGTGCTAGATATGCGAGCCGAGAACACTAAGAAAGTCACAGCGTGGCACAACAAGCAGAAAGGAACAGCTCCAAAGCAAGATATAAGTGAAGATCTGCAGGAATTTTCGGGTCCGAAACTTCAGAGGGCAAAAACTCGACCTTCCCGGCCTTTTTTGGGCGTTCTGAGTGTCGCACAACTTTAAAGTTGTTATGGTTATATAGATCTTTTCGTGCTGAGCATTTTGAGTGGTCGCACGTCGAAAACAGAGTTCGTATGCAAAAGTTATGGCCAGTTGAAGTTTGCTATCCAAAAACCGTCAAAAACTGACGAAACTGTCCAATTCGGACTAGATTCGGACTGGACTAGTAGGCACGGGTCAACCCGACTTGGATGCGGATTTGACTTTTTTTTTCTTTGCTCTTCTTCTTCCTTTTGACTGGCGACCGAAACCTAACTCACGGACTCTGAAAAAGGCACGGATGAAATTGGGAGGAACGAACAAAATCTTATGTGAAGGCGGTGGTGGAAGTATATGGCGTGGTGGTGGAAGGATATGGTGGAGCAGTGGTGCAAGCGTGCGGCGGTGGCGGGACTATGGTGATTCGACTCGAAACTCTAAAGGAACAGACACTAAGACCAGCAACTCGACACGCGGATGCAGACACAAATTCAACGATGCAAACTGAAAAGACAATGCAAAGGCTCAGATGGTTTATGGGACGAGATGATCTAAACCCTAACTGTATTTTTGGCTTTTTTGTGGTTTATAGGTATGAACACAGATGCAATCTAAACTACGAAAACAGTAAATCTCACCGACCAACCTGAAATCTGATACCACTTGATAGGGCAAAGGTGTCTGTTTTTTCGATGAGATCTTGATATGTCGATTTGGTGGGTGGAGTTCGTGCTTGACGATCTGACTACATGTGCGAAGCTCGTGCGCCAATGCAATCGCTAGGACAATCTCCGGGAGTTACTGATCTTGCGGATGCACGATCAGCCTGACCAGCGAGGGTCTTAATTCCTACCTGAAATCGAGAACAAGTAAGAACTAATACTGCAATCAAGATATTGCAGATGAAAGGTGTATGCTTTATTCAAAAGGTGGGATTCCGAATAGGCGGTCTTCTTCTGGGCGATTGGCCTCAAAAGTCGAGCTCGTAGTTGCAGCAATGGCTAACTTTAGTCTTAACAAAATCTGAGTTCTAATGACGGCTACGGGGGTATTTGAGGAGGAAAAGGTAGGGGTGCGACCAGCCATGGGTATGGTGGTCGAACGGAACCCTAACAGGCCTTTTCTCCTCAAATTCGGACTCCTAAAAGTGGCTGTCTTATTTGCTGCGAAAATTACATGGGCCTGGCCCAAAAATAAAAGTGACGCAGCACCATATTTATCTAAGGACGAATTTATGAAGTAGTTCTTTGTATTTTTCGTCCAAGTCCAAGTCCTTCATTATGGTGGCTTCAAAGTTCTGAAATCTCCACTCGTGGCATCTTGTTCAATCCTCAAACATTTGCTGCCATCTCCATGCACGATCATGCTCCAATGCTTGTCCCTCTCATCGATGCTAGGTCCATCATTCCTAAGAGTAACAAACATATCTGATTTAGGCAGCATCATATTCTCATGTATATGAGAAAGAGTTCCAAGAAATGGAAGTACCTGATAGTTAAGTTGCTTGGCACGAGCTCGAGTGATGGGTCCTTGTATGTGTTCCACTGTAGGTGCAGCGGGTGTATCAATAGATGGGATGTCCTCATCACGCTGCCTCGCTCCATCTCTCGTGGCTCCAGCACACTAGGCCACTGCTGCCTGCTAGCTCCAGCGCCAGCCGCGCATCGCCCCGCAGCGACCACCCTCGCCCACACTGCTCCTTTGCCAGCCAGCTCGCCCACACCACTGCGCCTGAGCTCCTCCTCACCTCGCACCTGGCAGCAGAAGCAAGCCGCCCCTGCTCAGCCACGCGCCCGTCTCGCCAGCTCATCAAGACCTGCAATAGCCGGCCCTGAGACCGGCTAAAGCCGGTATACATTGGCCAACACCATTTTGACACTCACTTTTGACATCATTTTAACACTATATTACCCCTTGTGTCATCCTTTTGACACCTTTTGTGAGTCCTTTTTGCCCCAAATATTTGGGAATTGACGTGTGTGTTCAGGGTTTGGTTTTTGCGTGACTTGTTTGTGCCAAGACTACCGCACCTACATCAACATGGTGACGATGGCATCGGCACCCTGGAACTTCGACTAGTCTTTTGACTCCACCTTCATTGACATCACTGCAAGTCGTGTGTTTTGACACCGCCTTACCTTTGCATAGGTATAACTTGCACCACCTTTGTAACCCTTTCTCTTCCTTTATGTACCTATCCTATTGAGAGTGGCTTTTCGAGTGTTGCAAAGCATTGCACAAGTGTCACAACCGTGAGAGGGTTTGTGTGTGTGTGTAAGTTGAGCAAAGCTCCGAAGCAAGCTCGGTGAGAAAGATACACAAAAGAAGAAGAAGCCATTGTGTGACATACATAGATACAAAATAAGCTTTTAATCATAGAAACACAAAAATACCAAAAAGAGTGTGTGTTCCACCGATACAAGGGAGTTTAAAGCTTGTAAGAAAAAAGAGAGAAAAGAGAAGAGTGGCATCATGTGCAAATCTTGTTGCTTCTTTCTTATGCAACCAAGCTACGGTCTCTCTTGCGTTGGCGTGACACCGAGCTAATAGTCGTCGTTAGGACCATTTTGTTTCTTGCTCACTTCCTTGGTCACGCTAACTGATAGGGCTAAGGTGTCCGATCTTTCGATGAGATCTTGATATGTCGATTTGGTGGGTGGAGTTCGTGCTTGACGATCCGACTACAAGTGCGAAGCTCGTGCGCCAATGCAATCGCTAGGACAATCTCCGGGAGTTACTGATCTTGCGGATGCACGATCAGCCTGACCAGCGAGGGTCTTAATTCCTACCTGAAATCGAGAACAAGTAAGAACTAATACAGCAATCAAGATATTGCGGATGAAAGATGTATGCTTTATTCAAAAGGTGGGATTCCGAATAGGCGGTCTTCTTCTGGGCGATTGGCCTCAAAAGTTGAGCTCGTAGTTGCAGCAATGGCTAACTTTAGTCTAATCAAAATCCGAGTTCTAATGACGGCTACGGGGGGTATTTGAGGAGGAAAAGGTAGGGGTGCGACCAGCCATGGGTATGGTGGTCGAACGGAACCCTAACAGGCCTTTTCTCCTCAAATTTGGACTCCTAAAAGTGGCTGTCTTATTTGCTGCGAAAATTACATGGGCCTGGCCCAAAAATAAAAGTGATGCAGCACCATATCTATCTAAGGACGAATTTATGAAGTAGTTCTTTGTATATTTCATCCAAGTCTTCATCCTTCATTACGGTGGCTTCAAAGTTCAGAAATCTCCACTCGTGGCATCTTCTTCAATCCTCAAACGCTTGCTGCCATCTCCATGCATGATCATGCTCCAATGCTTGTCCCTCTCATCCATGCTAGGTCCATCATTCCTAAGAGTAACAAACATATCTGATTTAGGCAGCATCATATTCTCATGTATGTGAGAAAGAGTTCCAAGAAACGAAAGTACCTGATAGTTAAGTTGCTTGGCACGAGCTCGAGTGATGGGTCCTTGTATGTGTTCCGCTGTACGTGTAGCGGTTGTATCAATAGATGGGATGTCCTCATCATGCTCCCCTTCTTGAATTGAAGTCGTCCTCGACGCAACCTCATCTTCTTCACCGAAGTAAGGCTTTAAATCTGCAATGTTAAATGTAGGACTTACTGTACCAAAATCTGCAGGAAGCTCAAGTTTATATGCATTATCATTGATTTTCTCTATCACCTTAAAAGGACCATCAGCACGTGGCATTAACTTAGACTTGCGCAAATCAGGAAAACGATCTTTGCGCAAATGCAACCAAACAAGATCAGCAACCTCAAACACAACATGCTTTCGTCCTCTATCCCCAGCAACTTTATACTTAACATTCATGCGTTCTATGTTGTCTTTAGTAGTTGCATGCAATTTTAAAATCAAATCAGCACGTTGTGTAGCATCGAAATTATTTTGCACTGAAGACGGTAAAGGCAACAAATCAATAGGTGCACGCGGAACAAAACCATAGACAATCTGAAAAGGGCTCATCTTTGTGGTAGAATGCAGCGAACGATTATAAGCAAATTCAATATGAGGCAAACACTCTTCCCACAATTTTAAGTTCTTCTTTAAAACAGCCCGCAACATGGTAGATAAAGTTCTATTAACTACTTCAGTTTGTCCATCAGTTTGGGGATGACATGTAGTACTAAACAGCAATTTAGTCCCCAACTTAGCCCATAAACATCTCCAAAAGTGGCTAAGAAATTTAGTATCACGGTCAGAAACAATAGTATTTGGCACACCATGCAAACGAACGATATCACGAAAAAACAAATCAGCAATGTGCGCAGCATCATCGGTCTTGTGACAAGGAATAAAGTGTGCCATCTTAGAAAACTGATCCACAACAACAAAAATACTATCCCTCCCCTTCTGTGTACGAGGTAATCCCAAAACAAAGTCCATCGAAATATCCTCCCAAGGAACACTAGGAATAGGAAGAGGCATATATAAACCATGTGGATTAAGGCGAGACTTAGCTTTTTGACAAGTAGTACAGCGTGCCACGAATCTCTCAACATCTCGCCGCATGCGTGGCCAAAAGAAGTGTGCAGCAAGAACATCCTCCGTCTTCTTGACACCAAAGTGTCCCATTAATCCTCCTCCATGCGCCTCCTGTAACAACAAAAGACAAACGGAACCATCTGGGATGCATAGTTTGTTAGCACGGAACACAAATCCATCAGTAAGGATGAATTTGTTCCATGTTCTACCATCTCTACAATTTTGCAACACATCTTTAAATTCAGCATCATGCAAGTATTGTTCCTTTATAGTTTCCAACCCAAAATTTTTGAAGTCAAGCTGAGATAGCATAGTATAGCGGCGCGACAAAGCATCAGCAATAACATTATCTTTACCCTTTTTGTGTTTGATAACATAAGGAAAAGACTCAATAAATTCAACCCACTTTGCATGTCGACGATTCAGTTTTGCTTGACTACGAATATGCTTCAAAGATTCATGATAAGAATGTATAATAAATTCTTTAGGCCATAAATAATGTTGCCAAGTTTCTAATGTCCGAACCAGCGCATATAATTCTTTATCATAAGTAGAATAGTTCAGACTAAGCCCACTCAATTTTTCACCAAAATATGCTACAGGTTTGCCCTCTTCTAATAACACACCTCCCAAACCAATTCCACTAGCATCACATTCAAGTTCAAATGTCTTATTAAAATCAGGAAGTTGGAGTAATGGAGCATGTGTTAACTTATCTTTCAGTATCATGAAGGCCTCTTGTTGTGCATCGCCCCAAACAAAGGGCACATCCTTCTTTGTGAGCTCATTCAATGGCGCAGCAATAGAACCAAAATCTTTGACAAAGCGCCTATAAAACCCAGCGAGACCAAGAAAACTCCTCACTTGTGTGACCGTCTTTGGTTGCGGCCAATTCACAATAGCTTCAATCTTGGCTGGATCAATTTCAATTCCCTGTTCTGTAACAACATAGCCAAGAAAAGCAACTCTATTCGTGCAAAAAGTGCACTTCTCAAGATTACCATACAAACGTGCATCACGTAAAGCATTGAAAACAGCACGTAAATGATCCAAATGGTCCTCTAAAGATTTGCTATATATGAGAATGTCATCAAAATACACCACCACAAAACGACCAATAAAAGCACGTAAAACTTCGTTCATCAATCTCATAAAGGTACTAGGTGCATTAGTTAAACCAAACGGCATTACTAACCACTCATATAAACCGAACTTAGTTTTAAAAGCTGTTTTCCATTCATCTCCTAATTGCATACGAATTTGGTGGTAACCACTATGCAAATCAACTTTAGAGAACATAATAGAACCACTCAACTCATCCAGCATGTCATCCAAACGAGGTATAGGGTGACGATATCGAATGGTAATATTATTAATAGCTCGACAATCAGTACACATGCGTGAAGAACCATCTTTCTTAGGTACTAAAATAATAGGAACAGTGCATAGACTAAGAGACTCACGAATATAACCTTTGTCTAATAAACTCTGAATTTGTCGTTGGATCTCTTTTGTTTCTTCAGGATTGGTGCGATATGGCACACGGTTGGGCAGCGAGGCTCCTGGAATCAAATCAATTTGGTGTTCTATCCCACGAATAGGTGGAAGTCTAGGTGAAACATCTTGTGGAAAAACGTCCATGTATTCCTGCAAAAGGTTAGCAACCGCAGGTGGCAAAGAAGGAGGCATATCCTCAAATGAAAACAGAACTTCTTTGCAAACAATGGCATAACATGGAGTAATATTGACATCAATTTTAGCAAGATCAGATTTGCTAGCAAGTAAACAAGGATTCTTCAAACGAATTTCAGTAGCATGGTTAGAATCAGATTTAGAAGAATGCTTAGGGGGTACAAAATCTGCAGCAATAATCTAATTCTCACTCTTATGTTTGTCCTCGTTTTTTAATCTACTAAGTCTAGCAAGATCATCTTTCAAAATTTGTTCCGGAGTCATGGGTTTAATTCCAATTTTCTTGCCAGCATGTGTAAGAGAATACTGATTAGTTTTACCATTATGTACAGATTCTCTATCAAATTGCCATGGTCTACCAAGTAACAAAGAACAAGCTTGCATAGGTACAACATCACAATCAACAAAACCTGAATAAGTACCAATAGTAAAATGCACGCGTGCAGTTCTTGTTACCTTGAGCTTACGGGAGCTCTCAAACCATTGAATGTAATAGGGATGAGGTCGTTGTCGTGTGGGTAGAGCAAGCTTCTCCACCATGTCAATACTAGCCAGATTGTTACAACTCCCTCCATCAATGATGATCCGGATAGCTCTCTCCTTAACAACGCCTCTTGTTTGAAACAAATTGTGGCGTTGATCATGCTCGGCTTTGCTCAATTGCACACTCAAGACACGTTGTGCAACTAAACTCTTGTATTGATCAGCAGTCTCAGCTCCCATTACCTCCATCTCCTTGTCAGAATCAGAATTGCCACCATCACGTGCAGCAATAAGTGCCAATGTATCATCATCAAAATCACTCGCAGAGTCATATTCGCCATCTTCAAGCACCACCATCACACGTTTGGTTCTACATTCTTTTTTGATGTGACCAAACCCAAAACATTTGCGACATTGAATGTCGCGAGTCTTCCCCGTGGAGGCCATGGAAGAAGAACTCCGTGTCGGACCAGCAGATGGTGATGGAGCAGGAGCAGGTGGCGTTCTTGACGTCGGCGTGGTATACCTGGAGGTGGAAGGACCTGGTGCATCCCCACGAGAAGGTGGAGCTGATTGGCGCGCAGACCAGGAAGGAGTACGACCTGCAGAATTATTAGCTCTTCTCCAAGATGGTTGACGATCCTGCACTTCAAGTTCAGCTTTGCAAGCAAGGTGAAATAAACGAGTAATAGTGTTGTACTCCTTATAGTCTAAAATATGCTGAATCTCCTTATTTAAACAACCAAAGAAACATGCAAGCATAGCTTCATTATCCTCTACAATACCACAACGAATCATGCCCGTTTGTAACTTTTGATAATACTCTTGTACGGAATTTTTGCCTTGTTCTAAACGAGTTAATTTTTAAGCAAGTCCCGTTGATAATGTGGAGGTACAAAACGAGTACGCATGGCATGTTTTAGACCAACCCAAGTAGCAGGAATATTAGCATGATTGACTCGACAATGTTCAGACCACCAGATAGAAGCAAAATCTGTAAATTCACATGTAGCAGCACTAACACGCAAATGCTCAGGGTAGCGTAAACATGCAAAACATTGCTCTACTTCTAACTCCCAAGTGAGATATGCATCAGGATTATATCTACCCTCAAATGGCGGAATATTTAATTTCAGCTTGGCCACATGTTCATCATCACGTACCGGACGCGGAGGTGGACGAGCGTTGCGGTTGTATTGCCGTGGACGGCCAGGTGCAGGTTGTTGGACCTCATCCTCGTCGAGCTCGTTTTCATCTTCGAACTCGTTTGCCCCCTCGTCAGCATCATATCCGTCCTGGGTGGCCGCCTCCGTAGCGGCCGCAGCAGCTGCCGTGGCTGCAACGGTACCCGCAGATGGCGGTATGAGAGGAACGCGGCGAGCACGTGGTACAGGGATGCCCGGCTGTGGCAGAGGTGGTAAACGGGCCAGGACTTCCTAGAACCGGGCGTCGAGCTTGGTGTTGAAGGATGCCTCAAGACCAGCCATCTTGTCCATCGCATCAGAAAGCTTGGAATCAACATCACCCAAACGTGTGTCCACATCTTGTGCACGCCCCACCAACAGCCGAGTGAAGTGGGCATGCAACTCTGCATTAGTCATCTTCTCCGGATCAACATCATCCTTCGTGGTTCCTGTCATGGTTAGCGTAGAAGCAAGCACAAATATAGATACCTACGCACTACGGAATATGGTGGAATCACGCATAATCCGTCAAGCGGTATACAAAGCTCTTACAAGTTCTTACCAAACAGGAGGAAGGTGATATGCAACCAGCAAGGATTAGCGACTCCCAAAATTGCACAAAGCGATTACTAGGTGTCGATACAAAGCACGTGCAGAAATATGTGGAGTTGTAGGAAGGCTTATATGGTAGCAAAAACACAGCAAATATCAAAACAACAATGCAATGTTGAAAGAATGCTCAACCACGGTACTATGCTGGTCCTAGGCTATACCGTGCTAGAGACGCGAGCCAAGAACACTAAGAAAGTCACGGCGTGGCACAACAAGCAGAAAGAAACAGCTCCCAAGCAAGATATAAGTGAAGATCTGCAGGAATTTTCGGGTCTGAAACTTTAGAGGGCAAAAACTCGGCCTTCCCGGCCTTTTTTGGGAGTTCTGAGTTTCGCACAACGACGTGGTTACATAGATCTTTTCGTGCTGAGGATTTTGAGTGGTCGCACGTCGAAAACGGAGTTCGTATGCAAAAGTTATGGCCCGTTGAAGTTTGCTGTCGAAAAACCATAAAAAACTGACGAAACTGTCCAATTCGGACTAGATTCGGACTGGACTAGTAGGAACGGGTCAACCCGACTTGGATGCGGATTTGACTTTTTTTTTTGCTCTTCTTCTTCCTCTTGACTGGCGACCGAAACCTAACTCACGGACTCTGAAAAAGGCACGGATGAAATTGGAAGGAACGAACAAAATCTTATATAAAGGCGGTGGCGGAAGTATATGGCATGGTGGTGGAAGGATATGGTGGAGCAGTGGTGCAAGCGTGCGGCGGCAGCGGGACTATGGTGATTCGAACTCGAAACTCTAAAGGAACAGACACTAAGACCAGCAACTCGACACGCGGATGCAGACACAAATTCAACGATGCAAATTGAAAAGACAATGCAAAGGCTCGGATGGTTTATGGGACGAGATGATCTAAACCCTAACTGTATTTTTGGCTTTTTCGTGGTTTATAGGTATGAACACAGATGCAATCTACACAACGAAAACAGTAAATTTCACCGAGCAACCTGAAATCTGATACCACTTGATAGGGCTAAGGTGTCCGATCTTTCGATGAGATCTTGATACGTCGATTTGGTGGGTGGAGTTCGTGCTTGACGATCCGACTACACGTGCGAAGCTCGTGCGCCAATGCAATCGCTAGGACAATCTCCGGGAGTTACTGATCTTGCGGATGCACGATCAGCCTGACCAGCGAGGGTCTTAATTCCTACCTGAAATCAAGAACAAGTAAGAACTAATACATCAATCAAGATATTGCGGATGAAAGATGTATGCTTTATTCAAAAGGTGGGATTCCGAATAGGCGGTCTTCTTCTGGGCGATTGGCCTCAAAAGTCGAGCTCGTAGTTGCAGCAATGGCTAACTTTAGTCGAATCAAAATCCGAGTTATAATGACGGCTACGGGGGGTATTTGAGGAGGAAAAGGTAGGGGTGCGTCCAGCCATGGGTATGGTGGTTGAACGGAACCCTAATAGGCCTTTTCTCCTCAAATTCGGACTCCTAAAAGTGGCTGTCTTATTTGCTGCGAAAATTACATGGGCCTGGCCCAAAAATAAAAGTGACGCAGCACCATATCTATCTAAGGACGAATTTATGAAGTAGTTCTTTGTATATTTCGTCCAAGTCTTCATCCTTCATTACGGTGGCTTCAAAGTTCTGAAATCTCCACTCGTGGCATCTTCTTCAATCCTCAAACGCTTGCTGCCATCTCCATGCATGATCATGCTCCAATGCTTGTCCCTCTCATCCATGCTAGGTCCATCATTCCTAAGAGTAACAAACATATCTGATTTAGGCAGCATCATATTCTCATGTATGTGAGAAAGAGTTCCAAGAAACGAAAGTACCTGATAGTTAAGTTGCTTGGCACGAGCTCGAGTGATGGGTCCTTGTATGTGTTCCGCTGTAGGTGCAGCGGTTGTATCAATAGATGGGATGTCCTCATCACTAACCCCATTATATCTTTTTGTGTGTGCTTCCGTGTTTCCTTGATGTAGATCATCATTCTTGACATTTGCCCTTGGATTTTACCCACATTTGACAATAGACTTTTCTTTTGATCTTTTCATTTGGCATTTCCACATTTCCTACCCATCCACTATATAGCCTTTTGCGTGTGTTCTAACTTGTGCACCACTGTTGTCCTTCGGTGTTTCATCCATTCAATAGTTTCTACGGGAAGTGTTTTAATTGTAGTTTTCTAACCACCTCACTTTCCACAATATACTTTTAGCTTTGTGACCATGTCTAGGGATGAGTTCGACGCATGGCGTGCCGCCATGGACAAAAAGCTTGCCGACTCCTACCGACAACTTGATGACCACCGCCTCACCATGGACAAACAGTCCGCCTCCATGAACGCCATGCTTAACTCAAGGTTCGATGATGCCAACGCAAAGCATCAACAACTTCTTCACCAATGTCATCGCTTAAAGTAGCGTTCATCAAGATCTTCACGCTCCAACCATGGGGGTAACCATGAGCGCCATCGACAACCTCACCCTCAAGAGCATGGTGCAAACCATGCACAACATCTTGATAGCTTATGTGAGAGGAAGAAACCTATCCCATGCAAGGATGAGAGCCACATACACATTGAGAGAAAGAGTGATACACCACATGAGTTGAGTGAGGAAATTTTGCTTTCTAACAACTTAACCTCTACTCCTCTTGTGTTGTCTTCTTCTTTGCTAGGTTTCTCGGATAATGATGATGTCCTTTCCATAGAGATGAGGGACTCCACTATATGTGAGATGAGTGAATCCACTATATGTGAGATAAGTGAATCCACTATATTTGAGAGTGAATGCTTCCACTTTGAGGGCATGATTGATACACCGAGTGTGATGAGAGTGGTAGTTGATAGGTCATGTAAGGCCATTTCGATTTCTAACACCTTACCCTCTATCTCGAGTGTGTCCTCTCATGTTACAATAGGTTCCATGGATGAAAGGATGCCAACCTTGGACAAGATGTACATGGTGCAACATGATGATATCACACCATGCTTAGAAGTCGATGAGTACGTCGGCCACATGGAGCTACCTACTTCAACAACACCTACCTCAAAGGAGTGCGACCACAAAGGTAACAACATAGGTGTTGGTGATGCCATGATTCCCCTAGTGGACATGAACATGCTAAGCTATGAGTGCTTCACTTTATCTCCTATTGCATGCAATATGTTGAACAATTTCTCTTTCCCATTTATTGCTTGCAATGATGAAAATTATACTTTTGTTGTGACAACCTTGTCAAACAATTGCTCTTTCCCTAGTTTTGTCGACAACAAGGATATAATTTTGAACATGTTTTGTGCCCAATGCTTGCAATATTCTTCCATTAATGCAACCAAAATATTGAACACTTGCTCTTTCAAATGCTTGGTTTGCAATAATGTTATTATGTTTGACAATGAGAAGGCCCCCATAGCTCTCTCAAATAATGAAAATTTTGCATTTCCACATGATAAACATGTTTTCACATATACTTTGCATAATCACCATGAATATTATGATATATTGCTTGACGCTAATGGTGATGTGCAAATAAAGAGATGCATCATGATGGATGATGTATTCATCTACCATGCACACACGTTGTTTTTGCTATCTTTGGTGTGTGTAGGTACGCGGACAATAACGTCAACCTCGATTGAACATGAGTTGGCGAAAAGAGCTCTTGAGAGCATATTACTTGTGAGTTCAAACTCGAACTCCACCCGCTTACCCTTCACATGCTTTGCATCCAATATGTTGACCACTTTCTCTTCCATATGGTTTCTTTACAAGCATGTTGATGAATTTTGTTCCACTTGTGACAATCATGCTCCCATGATATTGAACATTGATGCTTTATGTGTTGCAACATACATGTGGAACGATTTCTGCTTCTTTTGTTTTCTGTGCAACCATATTCCTATATTGGCCATGACTTGTCACATGTATTACTGCTATGAGTTCATTGGTGTTACATCCAACAAGTTGACAAATTAATCTTTCTTTTTGTTGGGATGCAAAACCACTTGTAATAATGATGTTTTCTTCTACTTTTGGATGAATATGATTTGTGTTGCAACAAATATGATGAAAACTTGT
The DNA here is from genome assembly GCA_007115705.1 of Dactylis glomerata. Classification (NCBI taxonomy): domain Eukaryota; kingdom Viridiplantae; phylum Streptophyta; class Magnoliopsida; order Poales; family Poaceae; genus Dactylis; species Dactylis glomerata. Next base: position 3,950,384 of record QXEO01002099.1, read on the forward strand.
TCTTTCTTATGGTTTGTTTGCACACATGTTGATGATGATTTTGACATCTTGCCGTATGTGTTTTTGCCAAACTCTCCTCTTATTGCTTCAAGGATGTTGACTACTTGCTCTTTCCAAAGCCTTGAGCGCAATAATATGCATGTCTTTCAACATGAGATGGACACCATGGTCTTCTCAAATTTTGATGGAGTTTTTGTGTTCCCACATTTGGAAGATGTTCAAACAATTTGTTTACACATAGACCTTGCATATGCATTCCCTTTATTATACTTGTGTTGTGCTAATTGTGTTGTGAACAACAATGGACATGTCCTTGATGATATGCTCCCCTATCACGCACACACATTGCTTGGTCTTTGTTGTGCGTAGGTACACATGGATACTATGGGTGGATGCGCTCCCGTGAGTGGAATCAACAACTTCTACAACGAGAGCACATCTCCAACTTTGTAAGGTGACCTCCTTCTACTCACGAACTCATGCCATAACTTCTAAGACTTGGCTACTCTTTGAGTGCTGTTTTGCTTTGCTTGTGACCTTTGTAGGCCTCATGGATGGTGATGGAACATCGAAGAGTGGTCAAACCAATCTTCACAAGAACGACCACATGGCAAACTCCAAGTACAATCGCCTACATCTACCTCCCCTACATGATGATGTTGAGTCAACATCGAGGACGACATTCTTTGAAGCGGGGCTTCTTGTAGTTTCATAATTGTTCTGCAGTCTCACATCAGGTGATTGGAAACTCTCTTCCCATGTAGGTAGGCTTAGTGCACGTGACATGGTCCGTTGAGGATGTCTTCAGGTGATGGGTCGAAGTTTCTTGCTCTAAGTTGCCTACCGCCACCTGGGTTTTCTTTGTTGCGATATCCGTTGTTTCGACGCTCGCCTCCTTCTTCACTGCTTCCTTTATACCCTACAGTTACTTGGTTGCGCGAGTTGTGTCTATCGTCATTGCGAGATCTGCGTCTCTGGCTATTGTATCTATTTGGCCTATCTTGTTTGGGCGACCATGCCCTTTTGTTGTGGTAGGCGTCCTCTCCATTTGCGAATCTGTTTGCTACTTCCATGAGTTCTGACACTGTTTTGGATTTGGTCCTGCCCATCTCCTCGACGAGATCCAAACGGTGAAGCCCGAGTATGAAGGCGTCTATTGCTCGCATGTCGGAGACATTCTCTGATGAGTTTTTTATTATGCTCCAGCGCTGTATAAGAACTAGTGCTTTGCCACTTTTCTGTATGTAGGATTTGACTTCCTCTACTAATGCTGGTCACGTCTATGTTGATCGGAAATTGCTTGTGAATTGCTCTGCCAGCTCGTTCCAGCTTCCAATGGAATCGTCGGGTTGCTTGCTTAACCAAGAACGTCCTGCGCCGGTGATGTGTAGCTGTAAGCTTTGGCATTGCTGTGGCCCTCAAGCCCCTAAGTATTTTAATAGCTTGAAGATAATATGATAACCATAATTTGGGTTCCTGTGATCCGTCGTACTTTTGCTGGTTGTGAGGTAACTTGAATCCCTTGGGTACTTGTGTTTTGTGAACCCTACAGGTAAAGCATAACGCCCGCATCTCTATTTCCTCATCCTCGTAGTTTCCTTCATCCCACTCATAGCGAGATCTATCGACCCTAGCTTGTGTGATGATATTTCTAGCATCACCCCCACGTATGCTTTGCTTTCCCGTACTTTAGATTTGATTCAACCGTTGGTTTCTGCATTTATCCTGATCGATCAGCAACTTGGCGAGGCGTAGTACCCTAATCAAAGAAATTTGTTGCCTGTCAGAGGCATGTGGGTACATATCCTAGTATCCCTTATCTTTGGTCTCGTTTTACATATCTGAGTACAGATAGATAATAGCAAGATCTAATTACTTCTATCCCTAGCTGGATCTGTTAGTTTTACACATCTTGGTCTCTGATGGCTGTTATCTCATCTAAAAGTTAGCTAAACTTTGTATCTGACATAATTGGTAGTAGTACTAACAATAAAGTTTGTACTGTATTGTCTTGAGGAATGGTAGTGGTCTAATTTAACAAGCTTTGTCCCTCGTATTTAAATCACAATCGGTTGCCTGTATTTTATTAATAGAATTACAAATCAGCAAAACCCTAATACGGTGATAGTCTACATTCTCAGTCAAACATGCTACCTTACGTAGAGACCTTTTATATTTTCAAAGGTGGCTGTAGGTAAGATAGCTTGACTAATATGAACACTGAAAATGAATATGTATCATGATAGTTAAATCGCAATAGAATAATAAGAGCGTATGATGCAAGCATTGTTATTATCTTACCATCGTATAGAAGTTCTGAGCATAGTTTTATCCACAGGTCTGAGCATTTTGGCTGTCGATATTAATTCTTCAGTTGAACACTGAGGTTAAGGCAAGGGCATGATGAACCCCTATTATGTTCTGTGATTGTCCATTGTATGAATGTGTGGTTGTTTGTTCTCCTTTGGATAGAGATTCATGTATTTGATTGTTCAATTCAAACTTGTTACGTTTCCCTATTCGTATTCAGCCATATTGCAACTTCAATTTTCAAAGCTACCTCGGTGAGAAACTGTTCATAAGCGGCTAGTTCCGAATAAAGTTCGATGAGAACTATTTGCTTGTGAGCTAGTCCGATGGCTATTCAGTGTGTTAGTTCGGTGAGAGACTATTCTGAGCGGCTAGTTCCGAATTAAGTTTGGTGAGTACTGTTAGCTCGTGGGCTAGTCTGGGAGATATATTCATGTATTTGGTGTCATTATTCATGTTGACAATTTGGTTATCAAAACTCTTCCATGATTAATTATTCCATCATTGTTTAATTGTACTTGCTGAGTATTTCTGTACTCATCCTTGTGTTTTATTTGCTTTTCAGGTACTAAATTAAGTGACATGCATGGGAAGCGAGCGTAGCACTACCACCTCACATAATCTCATCACCTATTTCTAGATAATCCTTAGTGAACAATAAAAAATCTTTCCAATTAGCTTCAGATCAAATTATATCTTCAAGAATATCTTTCTGCAAGCCTTTGGTTGTTCATATCTTTATTTTATGCGAACAAGCCAAGTTGTGAACTATGAATTAAGTGCTGGTTAATGAGATCTATATTCATGCTATTTGTCATATTTCTTTTCAAAATTGCATGTGGATGTCCTTGTAAACAAACGAGGTGTTGTCTGATTTTAGAATTAAGCTTTAGATCTCTGAAAAAGAATTTTAAAAATAAAACTTGCTATACTTATATTTGGGCTTCCTAAATAAATAAAATTTGATTTAAATATCCATTTAGAATTTGACACACGTGTGCAATGTAGGACCAAGTTCATGGGACATGCATCTTAATTCCGTTGACATTGATTTTTTTCATTTGTTGTGGTATTAACCCTCTGAGCAAGGATGTGTGTATACATGATATGATTCTTTTGTTGATTGTTGATATTGTGTTATATAGAATGCCACCGAGAGAAGCTAGAGGTCGGGCTCGTGGCCGTGCTCGTGCTAGGAAAGGACGTGGTGGCCACAATAGTCATGTGGAGGAAGCTGATGCAGTGGTTGAGCAGAGTCACAATGCCAGAACCCATGGGAGTCAATCTACCAATAGTGGTGATGAGGACATCCCTATTACACCATCATTATCTCCTACTCCTTTTGATGATGAAGATGTTGTTGCGTAGAAGTCTAATGAAATTAGGATTGGACCAATTACAAGAGCACGTGCAAAGCTATTGGAACAACAGGTGAAGTTACTCTTAATTGAACCTGATCTTATTTAATGAGAGTTGTATACTACCTAAGTATATGAATCTATGTATGATCATCTTTGTTGATAACACGAGCATTGCACGAGGAGAAGAGTCGCAGCAAGAAGAGCACGACTTGTTGATCAAGTGCGCGAGGGAGGAGAGGGAGGCAGGCGCACCAAGAGATCACCAGAATGTCAACTCTACATGAGAGAGTCTATGATGGAGCACTTGGACTGTCTACGACATTATGTCTACACATCTAAGGCGCGCCACACTCTTGGCCTGCATGCCAAATAGGCCGAACCCATGTATTGGTCGGTATGTATCCGTTTGAGTCAAATCGAGTCAGTTTTTGGGCCCAAACCAGGTTGGTTTTGGGCCAGGTCCGTGTCTAGGATGCCCCACCACCAGTAAGTACCCCTGGGGCGCCCCCTCTAGTCCCTTAGACCATGTTTAAAGTAAACCCTAGTTTCCAGACAGAACCAAGTGTTCATATGAAATTATTACTCTCCAATTCGTATTGATCTGGAGATTTTCTATTGAAGATTGAGTGTTATCAATTGTTCCATTGGGAATTAGTAAATCACAATACCGCTTCATGGCTGCCGGCTATGTGCGCAAGTGTGTGAAGTTGGGAATATCTATAGGGTTGAGAGCTATTGCATTGGCAGCAGGGATTAGCCGGAGAAGATCTTAGCGTCATGCAAGTTATCATCATCGTCATCGCCATCTACCTCGCGCTCACTGAGAAGATCGGGACATGCCTTACATTTTGGTATCAAATTTCAACATTTTCTTGGTGAGCATCCACAAATCCATCCCATAGATTCATTTTTGTTTTCAGTCCTATCTAGAAAAAGCCACACAAAAAATTAGAATTCGTAGTTCTTGCCATAGCCTAAATTGTATTGAAGTATTTGTTTTAGTTGCTGGTCGTAGATCTTTTTGCGCGGCCTTTTCCATCTCTTTTTCCCGTCCGTCCGTCGTGTTCATCGTCAATTTCCGGTCGTTTCCGATCATGATCCATTCGCTAAATAGTTAAAAAGAATAAAAAGTAAGAGAAAATAGTTATCAAAAAAGAAAAAAGAAGAAGAAGAAAAGAGATACAAAATAGCTGCAAGTTTGATGCTCCGTTCAACAGTTTTGAGAGGCCTAGTTCATCAGTTGTGCACTCGTAGTTTGAGCAATCTTGTGCCTGTTCATATTGAGCCATTGCTAGCATCTCTCTTATGTATTTCAACACGAGCATATACTCTGACATATATATTTTTTAGCTCACTTTTCAGAGTTGCTTTGCCTCATTTATCTCCACCGTGTGTGTTTCCGTGGGTCTTTATCATACAATCAGCACTAGAACTTGTATTTCGGTGTAGTTAAGTATCCATACCAAGCCCCACCATATACCCTGGTTTGTCGTGTGATAGTTTCTTATAACCTCGGTATTCGCTTCATCACATCCGTGCATGTTTTAGTCTCTATGAGTGGTAAGAATTTATTGTTCACTTTGCAACGGTAAGATACCTCTTTCTTTCAGTTTCGAGTGAGTTGTGAGCGTTTCCACCACCTTATTATTGTTTGTGCAATAACCCACTAATCATGCCTTCTAGTGATGTTGATGCGATGCAGAAAAAGCCTGACGATACTCCTGTCATATGGAGGGAGTATGAAGCTCTTTGTGATCATTTGGAAAGAATTATAACATGAATCACTGACAATATTGATTCTAACTAGCTAAATGCTCATGCGTTGCTACGAGCACAAGTATTTTCTTGCTGTAAAAAATATATATGCATGAAAATTCTTATTAAAATTGCCACATAATATATATATATTTGAAAAAAATACTATAGTTTACTTTGCTAAAAGGTATTCCCTTCGATCGGAAATAACTATCGGTGATCTAGTACTAACTTTGTATTAAGTTAGTGCAAAATCACCGACACTTATTTCCGATTGGAGGGAGTAATTTGATGAAAAACAATAATTCATTATCATCTATTCTATTAAAATAGAGTGGGTAGTTTTCATCCATTGCTTCATCCCTATTGTTTTTGTAGGGTAATAAAAGGTTTTCATTCATCTATAATTTTAAAACAATAGAAATTATTTGAGGCGTATTTAATAGCCAAAGATGACAACCAATAGTACGGATACTTTTTTTAGCCCGCACCACCGCAGCGGGAGAAGAAGACCGGGAGCCACCGTTCTGCTCCAGCGCGGTGACCAGAGAGATCCCCGTCGCCGCTCCGTGGGGCTTTGCCCAGCGACGCCTCCGACAGCAGTAAGGAAAGGGGTAGGCTAGGGAGAGGGAGGGGAGGCCACCGACGAGTTTCCTCGTAATATACTCTATAAATATTGATGAAAAACATATCTCAGCCAATGCTCCTAACCTCCTCCCTCCAACGTACCCAATCCGTGTGCATCAAAGAAGCGTACTCTGGCACAATTTTACTTCCATCGAGTAGCTAACAATTTCAGTACAGTCGACACGCTGGCCGATCCACTGGTGCGTTTACATGGACCTTTCCTTGCGTTTACCTACATGGCAGCTAGACGGTTGAGTTCAGCGAGCACCAGATTAGCCTGGGGAGGGGTGCGGAGTAGTCAACCTATAGATGACGTTGGCCTACAGCAATGCCGCTTCCAAGACGCTGTGCGGCAACCTCCGCATGGGCCTGGCCAGTGCCGAGTTTGTCCGTCCGCATGCTCTCAACACCGCACTCCCCGGCCGACTACTCTGTCGTATGTCCGCTAAACTTGCCCACGAATACCTTGGTTGGGAGACAAGCCACTGCCCGTGCGTACACGTCTGGCAAGATAGACCAATCGGACCAAGACGCCGATTCTGGGAAGCCGTGACAGCTCACCTCATCGCGCGTCGCTAACTGGGACAACGTCGGGTGCTTGAATAATGTTTATCGGGAGCATCGTGCCCATGGGCCATGGCTGCTGCCGCCGCGGGATCTCCAGATCGATCAGCTAGTTCCTTCAGCTTTTTTCGACAGTGTATCTCACCGCATTTTCGAAGCTGACGGGATCCTAGGGAATACAAAACTCCATGGCCTGTCCGTGCGGCCCGTGCCTTCCTCGAGAAGCTTGAAGATGGGCTGGTGTTCAGCAGGGCTGCAGATGGTCTAGGGCCTCGGCCATCAATATCCACTGATGAGTTTTGGACACCAGAGGCTGTGATGACGGTGGGGCCAGGGTTCGCGGCCATCAGTTCACAAGAGGGCGCCTACCTCATCGCCTCTTGGACGTACCCGGCCGCCGCTGTTGCTATGCACCTCTGTGGAGGATGCCAGGGATCTCCAAATGCTCTCGCTCGTATCCCTCTTCCTCGTTGTTAGGTGGCCGCCTCGTCGCCTCCGGGATGGACCTGGTCTTCGGCACGCCGCAGGGAGGATCCATCGTTATGTCTAGACCATCGATCGATTAATTAGATCCACCGCGTTCACCGCACTTTTGCAGTAAAAAATTTGACTCTTACTTATCTGGCATAGCTAGGTAATCGAGTCCGGAGGGATGGAAATCGAATCGAACACCACTGCTGTCACGTGATGGGAGGACACCCATCTATCTTTCTTGATGGACGACGGTTTTCTTGCGATCAGGCCGATGGTTTTTTTTTGGGACGAAACTTTCGCTCGGTTCTCTTATGTACCATGGTTTTTGAACCATCACGACCTCTAGCAATCTTATTAGAGAGATATTCATGCTGTCCAAATGAAAGTAGAAGCCACTGATGCTACTATTAATGCTATGAAGTGCAAGTCAATGATATCCAAACTAGCATCCAGACATTGACACAATCTTTCAATGCACTGTGTCTTACTATTGAGTAGCGACCCCCACCAGATGCTGATGCCGATGGTGAGAGTGTTCATGGCGAAAATGAGGGTTTTGTTGCAGACGTTCGTGACAATGGCCACGGCAGTGGTCACCCTATTCGTGGTCGTGGTTTTGTTCCCCTTGGCGCCCAACGTGTTCCTATTCAGCAAGTTGATGGTTTGGGTAAGCCAAAGTTCTCAATTCCTTGATTCGAGGGTGGTCCTAATGTTGAAGAATACCTCACATGGGAGTTGAAGATAGAGAAGTTATGGCGTCTTCATGATTATACCGAAGACAAGAAAATCAAGCTCGCTTCGTCAGAGTTCGATTGTTATGCTTTGTGATGGTGTGACATCGTTGTGCATACATGACAAGAAAACAACGAGCTGCCCATTATAACTTGGCGCAATATGAAGGAAGTGATGCGGGCTCGTTTTGTTCCCAGCAACTATTTGCACTCAGTTTTTGATTAGCTACAACAATTGAAGCAAGGTTCGATGTGCGTTAATGAGTACTATATGGAGATGGAGATGCTTCTTCAATGATGATAAGGATCACGCCGGTGATCCTATGAGTTTTGTCCCGATCTTTCACAGCGAGTCTATCCAGATAGAAATCTTCCAATAATGCGAAGAACATCACCTGAAGAAGAGGAACGAATCCAGCAAGCAACGCGATGAAGATCACCACGCCTCAAACCTGAGACTAATAATTCTTGATGAACACAAGAACCTTCATAGCAATATATTTGATAAACACGGTAGCGCCATTTCCCCGGAGGGATGATACACGGTGGAGCACACGATAATTTTCGACTAAACAACTGAACTCCCTCAACCCTAGACGGCTGGCCTCCTTATATAGATGGCCAGAAAACTGTTGGGCTTGGACAGGCCCAAAACCCAAAACACAAATAACCCGAATTGGCCCACAACTTGACCTAGCTACGAAATAACATAAACATGAATATAAATTGCTGACACAACCTTAGACTAATTATTACATATCGTAGGTCGTCCTGGCGTGCCAATCTGCAACGAGCTTCCCTCATCTTGGTGGAGTCCTGAAATTGGGCTTCACCTCCTCCTTCGTGCCCATATCATCCTCCCCCCTTCAAAAAGCATTATCCCCAACGCGTGAGGGTCTGCTCAAAAGGGTGGCGGAATATCGACAATAGCACCATGCATTCGCCGTCTTCAAGTCTTGCTTGCCTTCCTTACCACATCCTCCCTCTTGGCCTGCTCGACTTGATACAGCCCTGGGTGGCTGCACCTCTTTTCTTCGCCAAATGAACTTGTACTTAGGCGCCACCACCTTCTTCTTCTCAACTCTGTGCTGCTGAACATGAGCCTTCTGTGCATGACGCTGCAAAGTAGTAATGCCTGGGCCACACAACTGACGAACATGTCCATCCTTGCCTTTGTGCACATGTATTGCTGCTCCAACAAAACGCTTCTGAGGTGTTCTAACAAAACTGTGGCTGATTACCCGCGGTACCATATGCACCAGAACACGATCAGCATCACCGTCATCGGTTTGAACACCCATGTCAACACGAACTGGAAGTGGAACACATGCTGACATATCCTTCCCTTCATCAATATGAGGCTTGACTTCAACCGGCTTGTCACTAACAAGAACAACTAGCTTGTCATCTACAGGCTTGGCTAAAACAATATCACCACCGATGCTTTTCGCATCATGCTCCTCATGCTGCACCTTAGCTAGCCCTGATTGTGGCTTAGCTTTATGCAACTTCTCCTTGCGAACCACCAACACAACATCAGACTTGATTTGATCATCACGCATAGGCTTCAAAGTCCGCTGTTTGCCATCATGCATCAAGGAATATGTATTTGCTCTCCCAGCATGCATAGCATTACGATCATACTGCCATGGACATCCAAGTAACAGCCCACACACCTCCAATGGCAACACATCGCATTCCACCTCATCAACATAGTCATCAACTGTAAATGGTACATGCACCTTGTGAGTAATCTTTAGCATACCACAGCTATTAATCCACTCAACATGCCTCGGTTCTGGAATACGCCATGTGGATAAACCCACAGCCTCCACAACTGACTTGCTAATGCCATTACAGTAACTACCACTGTCAATCATCAACTTGCATGCTTTGCCTTTGATTATGCACTACGCCTGAAATAAATTCCATCGCTGGCCTCTATCCACTGTCATACAAGTCTCATCATGTACTCTTTTGAGTTGCATATTCAGCCCACTCAATGGTACAACCTCCTCCACGATATCCTTGACAACATCAGCCTTGACAACATCAACCGCTGACAATTCAGAATTTGTGGCTGCCACCTTGCTAACTGTCGGCAATGGAACAGCTATCAACTTCTCAGGAGTAGTCACAGCTGTCACGACCTTCGGTATAGGAGCTATGCTCTTGCCAACATCCTCTATCCCATGCACAACCTGGGGTGGCTGCTTAATTACTTCTACGGTTACCATGGGCTTTGGAGAAGGAACCACGGTACTATAGGGTATAAAGCACTCTCGTAGAAATTTCCGGAAATTTGCCCAAGTTGCAGAGGTAATGCTCTTCTCCCTCAACGCTTTATGCCACCAACTGTATAGCACATCTGTAAAAACCCTGTAGCATATGATGTTCCCATGACTCAAACTCTTCAGCTGTTGCATCGTTGGTCAGTTGCCAATTGATCTCATATTCATCATATGCTAAAACACCATCCAACATGTCAAGATAATCATTGAAAATATCGCTAGATTTCTTGCCCTTGTGACACCTATAGCCATAATAATCACCCAGAAAAGAATCCATCATTTTGGAATGTAAGACGCAGCAAAAAGAAATTTCTTTCGTCGAGCAAAAATCTGCAGACTAGTACAACCTTTACGTACTCGTTGAAGCAGACTAGAGATCTGTCGATATATGACGGTAAGCTATCAATTCCAGTTGTTTTCCTGGTCTTCCCGCAGCGAACTGAGAAGACTAGCCCGGAGCCGACGGAGGTAGGGCGCACAGATGCTCAGGGACAGAAACTGTTTGGGGTTCAGGTGCTGGGATCCAGGGTGCCTCGCTCCACCCCAGATGATGTCTATCCTCAGGCAAGCGGAGTGATCCGGTTTCCCCCCTTTTTTTCTCCTTGATCAATCGGGGCTGTTAACGCATAGATCAGATCCGGACTTTAGCGATTTGGTGGAACGTGTAACAATGGGTCTCTAGGGCGTAGTGCTGCGATGCAGATGGCCCGGCCTAGCAGCAACCGAGCAACATGGCTCGATCCCAGCGAGGCGCTCGGGACGGGCGCGCGTGGTCGCGCTGGAGGCCATACCGCCTTTGTCCTTTGGCGAGCAGACCGATCGCTGTCGCCATTTTTTTTTAACTTGAACTTGATCGGATCTGGAACCTGCACGGTTGCCTCGTCTCTTGTTAGATCGATCCTGATCCGAGTTGGGCGATGGTGACCACGGAAACCGATCGGATCTCGTCAAAATCGAAAACCAGCTGCAAACTTTTCATCAATGTGAAAACCTCTGATCTGAAAACCTGTGATCAACACCACTTTGCAACCAATATGATCTGTAAACTGCCCGAGGAAGAACAATCTGTAGATTAGCAATCAACAGAAAACACTCGCCATGATCAACCCAGTAATCTGATACCACATGATAAGGATCACGCTGATGATCCTATGAGTTTTGTCCCGATCTTTCACAGCGAGTCTATCCAGATAGAAATCTTCCAATAACGCGAAGAACATCACCTGAAGAAGAGGAACGAATCAAGCAAGCAACACGATGAAGATCACCATGCCTCAAACCTGAGCCTGATAATTCTTGATGAACACAAGAACCTTCACAACAATATATTTGATAAACACGGCAGCGCCGTTTCCTCGGAGGGATGATACACGGTGGAGCACAAATATATTGTTGGGCTGGCCTCCTTATATAGATGGCCAGAAAACTATTGGGCTTGGACAGGCCCAAAACCCAAAACACAAATAACCCTAAGTGGCCCACAACTTGACCTAGCTACGAAATAACATAAACATGAATACAAATTGCCGACACAACCTTAGACTAATTATTACATATCGTAGGTCATCCTGGCATGCCAATCTGCAGCGAGCTTCCCTCATCTTGGTGGAGTCCTGAAATTGGGCTTCACCTCCTCCTTCGTGCCCATATCAAACGAGCTAGAGTTTGTGAGCCTCTTGAGCAGACCATGCAGCGTTTTCTCCATGGTCTGAAGCCTAATATCAAGAGCATCGTTCGGCACCATCGATATCGTGATATGAATGAGCTGCTACATCATGCACATGAAGGTGAAGCACAGTTTGCCAAAGAAGCTCAGTTTAAGGCTCGTAATACTTCAAGCATCCATTTCACCCCCGGGACTACCGCACCTACACCAAGTTCTCGTTCAGATTTTCATGCTCCTTCGTCGCTGCGACCTGATTCGAATGCAAAGAAATCTGCACCTGCTGCTAGTGGTACGGGTTCGAACATGTCTACACCACGTACTCGGGATTTGGAGTGTCATACTTGTGGCGACAAGGGTCATTTTAAATGGGAGTGCCCCAATAGAAAAGTTGTGCTCGTCAATTAAGAAACCAATGAGTACGAGACCGGTGATGATGCTAATACGGATGGTTCGGATGATGATGACTTTGGTCATGATAGGGTTAATGCCTATCCTTCCACCACCAACAACATTCTTTGCTCGCAACGTGTGCTTAATGTGTCACTTACATCTGAAAGTCAGCGGTGCAATTTGTTCCAAACTAAAGCACTTCTTGGACCAGACAAAGCTTGCAAACTCATCATCAATGGTGGTAGTTATGGCAACCTTTCTAGCAAAGAGTTGTGTGCAAGATGAAATTGAAATACATCCCACACCCGCATCCATATTATATCCAGTGGCTCAGCAAAAATGGTGAGATGAAGGTCATTAATATGGTGCGTGTTGATTTCAAGATTGGACCGTACAAGGATTCCATGAAGGTTGATGTGGTTCCTATGACGGTTTGTCACCTTTTGTTGGGCTGGCCATGGCTGTTTGATCGCAATGTGTTATACAATGGCCGCACCAACACATATCATTTGGAGTTCAATATCAGAAAAATAAACTGACATCCCATGTCTCCACAACATATTGTAAATGAATCTTGTCAAAAAACTGAGGTGAATCTAGAGCATGAAAATGAGCGAGTAGCTAGATGAGAGCCTATTACCTCGGTGAGTGAGAGCCACATAGCCCCACCGAGAGATACAAAGAAAAGTGAGGGAAATCCTTTAGTCCTCCTAGCCACCAAACAAGATATGAGAGAGTTTCGAGAAGTCCCTACAACCATGCCACTTGTGTTGCTGTACAAGGGTGAGGTTTTGGTTTCTAACGACATGACTCCTTTGCCTTTTGGTGTTTCTAGTGTCTTGCAGGATTTTGCAACATGTTTCCGGAGGAGGTACCCGCTGGTCTGCCCCCTTTACGCGACATTGAGCACCAGATTGACTTCATCCCTGGCGCCACCTTGCCAAACCGTGCCCCTTACTACACCAACCCTGAAGAAACTAAGGAGATTTATAAACAAGTGTAAGCTCTATTCGACAAAGGTTATATTCGTGTGGGCTTAAGCCCCTGTGTTGGTTATTCTAGTTCATAAGAAAGATGGTACCTAGCGCATGTGTGTAGATTGTAGAGCTATTAATAACATCACTATTCGATATCATCACCCTATTCCATGTTTGGATGATATGCTTGATGAGTTGAGTGGTGCTGCTATTTCTCTAAGATTGATTTACATAGTGGTTACCATAAAAATAGGATTAAAGAGGGGGATGAGTGGAAAACTGCATTTAAAACAAAATTTGGTTTATATGAGTGGTTAGTCATGCCGTTTGTTTTAACTAATGCACCTACTACCTTCATGAGATTAATGAACCATGTTTTGCAAAATTTTATTGTCATGTTTGTGGTTGTGTATTTTGATGACATAATAATCTACTGCCGAAATGAATTTGACCATAGTGATCATATTAGAAAAGTTTTGTAAGTGTTGTGTGATTCTAAGCTTTATGGTAATCTTGAAAATTACACATTTTGCAAAGATAAGGTCATATTCCTTAGATATGTTGTTTCTGAGAATCGAGTAGAGGTAGATGCATCTAAAATTAAAGCTATTCAAAATTGGCCTACTTCAGTGAATGTTAGTCAAGTACAAAATTTTCATGGTCTTGTTGGTTTTTATCATCATTTTGTGAAAGACTTTAGTACTATTGCTGCACCTTTAAATGAGTTAACAAAAAGGTCTTGAATTTGTATGGGGCGCAGCCCAAGAACATGCATTTGATGAGCTAAAATGTTTGTTAACTTCTGCACCTTTGCTTGTACTACTAGATTTTAATAAGAAATTTGATATTGAATATGATCCTAGTGGCGTTGGTATTGGTGGTGTGTTGATATAAGAGGGTCGGCCTATTGCCTACTTTTCTGAAAAACTTTGTGGTGTGAGGTTGAACTATCATATCTATGATAAAGAATTGTACGCGCTTGTTCGAGTTCTTGAGGTTTGGCAGCACTATTTGTGGCCAAAAATTTATCATACATTCTGATCATGAATCTTTAAAGTACCTGAGAGCTCAATCTAACCTGCATAGGCATCGTGCTAAGTGGGTTGAGTCCATTGAGTCTTTTCCATGCATAATTAAACATAAAAAGGTTAATGACAATGTGGTTGTTGATGCTCTATCTAGGAAGAACATGTTGTTGGCACAACTAGTCATTAAGGTTCCTGGTTTATAGAGCTTGTGTGATTTATATGCTACTGAACATGATTTTTGAGCGCCATATAGCATGTTTACTGGTGGGAAACCATGGGATAAATATCACATCCATGATGGGTTTTTGTTTCGTGCTAACAAACTATGTGTTTCAGATTCGTCTGTGTGTTTGCTCTTGTTGCAGGAATCACATGCTAGCATTTTGATGGGTCACTTTGGGCGTGAGAAAATGCTACTCATGCTTGCTCATCACTTCTATTGGCCTAGGATGAGGCGTGATGTGGACAGGATCATCAAGCGATGCATTACATGCAACAAGTCGAAGTCCAAGCTGAAGCCTCATGGTTTATATACTCCATTACCTGCACCTACTACACCATGGGAGGACAATAGCATGGATTTTGTATTAGGTTTTCCTAGGTCTAAAAGTGGCCAGGACTCTATATTTGTGGTAGTGGACAGAATTTCTAAGATGGCCCATTTTATTGCCTGCCACAAAAGCGACCATGCGTCGCATATTGCTAACATGTTTTTCAGGGACATTGTACGATTGCATGGAATACCCAAGACAATTGTCTCGGATCATGATGTGAAGTTTATGAGCTACTTCTGGTAGACACTTTGGGGAAAGCTGGCGACAAAGTTACTATTCAGCACTATATGTCATCCCCCAAACTGATGGTCAAACAGAGGTGGTAAATCGCACACTTTCAACAGTGCTCCGATGCATGATCATGAAGAACCTATGTGAGTGGAAAGATTGTTTCCGCATGTGGTGTTTGCATATAACAGGGAGGTTCACTCTACCACATAGCTCTGTCCTTTTGAGGTGGTTTTTTACGCCACTCGATTTGTTGCCTCTTCCTATCCAAGAGTGAGTCAATATGGAGGCATCAAAGAGGGCAGATTTTGTGAGGAAGATTCATGTGAAGACTAAATAGGCTATTGAGGAGAAAGGCAAGTATACTGCTGATCGTGCAAACTAAAAGTGTAAGAGGTGTTGTTTGAGCCCGACGATATGGTTTGGAATCACTTTCGCTAGGATAAATTTCCACAGCTACGTCAGTCCAAGTTGCTGCCCCGTGGCGCTAGTCCTTACAAGGTTCTTGCCAAGATCAATGATAATGCCTACAAGATAGACCTTCCTACAGTTGAGTATGGCGTCAGCATTAGCTTCAACATTGCTGACTTGACACCGTATGACGAGGGTTAACTCGTCAAATGTCCTAGATGAAGGACTTAGGATCAGGGGAAGAGGGCGTCGGATGAACTCGAAGGTAAAGATCAGACAAACAAGGCGATGTTTGATGTGTATCGAGAATAAGCATGGTACTCAATTGGCTCAATCTCAATCTGTCCCTAGCCGGCCTCTCTTGGCGCCTTTATATAGGTGGCCAGGTCTCAAGGATCCGGTCGGGTTCAATACAAATTACAATATCTGTATATGATATCATCTCGTATTTCGACTATATCTATGCTTAGGCCTCCCTAATGGGCCCTAGGGGTACCAAGATAATGGGCCTTATTAGTTATACCCTTGTTAGTAGCCCCCAAGATTCTACTAGAATTGTAGATTCGGGTTGAATCTCAAATCTTTATATCTTCGACTTGATCAATCTTCTACTTCTTATTTTTCCTTGTATTCATCAAATAATTCATATTATTTATTTCTCAAGGGGATTTTGGTTAACAAGACTGGCACTCCTGACGGATCAAGGAGACTAGTTAACTGCCTGAGTAGAAACTTGTTACCTACTTCAAACTCAAGCCCCTGGACTTGAATCCGGTACCTGGCGTAACCCAGTCTTTTGCCGCATTTAGGACTTACAGAGACTGGATTCCAGTGTTTCTCAGGGTACCTAGTGCGTCCACCGGGATTTTTCTTCGCATCGTGGATACGGAATTTTACTAGTAGAGCGCATTCATGTGCGTATACTAGGCCATGCAGGACTGATCCTAAGGTCTTACCTTCATGATAATCATGGCATTCAAGATTTTTATCGCAACAACACGGCTTGAGAATCATAATTTTGTGGTGAGCCTTGTTTGGTTGTTTCAATACCCAAAATCTTCGGGTAGTTTTATCTCGGTTAATCGCAAATCCCTCACTATGGGAGTGAATAAATGATTAACAATGTCTGATGTTGATCTTTTGACAATGTAGTCGGTAATTTACTCCAATGCTTGGTCTATAATTTCTCTCCTTGCTTGCATAGTTGATAGCTTCATTTTCGTTGGGTACGCGACCAGCGCTCCCGATGGGAGTAGCCCCCAAGGCTATAGTCAAAAAAAAATCGGGTATAGACTAAAAAAATACATGCTTCTTGTCTTATCTTTCCTCATTACGACCTTCATAAAGAAAAAATTTCTTCCCTTTCTTTTTATCTTTCATTGCGTGCGCAACCAGCGCTCCCGATGGGAGTAGCCCCCGAGGCTATGGTCGGACTCTTTGGAGGCGATCATAGACTCAACAATTTTCTTTGACTTGTATTCCTTCCACTCATCCAGTATGCGTGACGCCATTGATATCATTACTTTCTGCAATGATTTGACCGGACGCTGACCGTTGGACATGGGCAGCATGGTAATTTCCGAATTTTCTGCCCGTTAGTGGGCTTTCCGCTTCAGCTGCGCACGCCATGTCTCAGCCCATGTTCCTTCCTGTGGAAGTTTTATTTAAGGGGAAACTTTTTTACTATTACTGTTGACCAGTTCTTCTCCTCCACTGCGCTGCTTCTTCTTCCATGCGCTCGCCCTTTCCTCGCAGCCCCTGAGCGCTCTCGCCATTGCATGCCCATCAAAAGGGTTGCTCATCGATCAAAGATGGCCAAGAAGGGGACGAAGAAGCTGGCTCCAAACTGGATTCCTTCGTCCTTCAATGAGGCAGATCTGAAGAAAGCCAATAAGGAAGGATTTCTGTCGGAATCGGCGGCGATCATCTTCCCTAGAGACAAGGCTGTTCCTACACCGCCAGCGGGATATCGGGTGATGTTCCTTGCCTTTCTCCTCCGTGGTTTATCTCTTCCTGCCCATGAATTCCTTTGTGGGCTTCTCTTTGTGTATGGCATGCAGCTACATCAGCTCACGCCAAATTCTCTTCTTCGTATCGCCTGCTTCATCACTCTCTGTGAAGCATTCTTGGGCATTGACCCACACTGGATGAAATTCCTAAACTGGGAGGAGCCATTGTCTTTGTGCGATCAGAATCGCACTATCTTGAGTTCCAGATGGCCCAATCAGTGCAAGGTTGGAGACAGAAATGGTTCTACATCAAGGACCAGAGATCCTCTAAATCTGATTAGTATGGGCTTGCTCCCTTTGATGCCAGCAAGGGTCTAACAAAGCTGACTACATGTGATACTTTGCCTTCTGAAGCTGAAGTCAAAAACATCAAGCCTTTGCTAGCTTGTATTCAAAGGAAAGAGTGCAGCGGGGGCGGACTGACAGGAACGCAGCTTATGGCGTTCTTTCTTTAGTGACGCATTCAACCGCTACAATCTCGAATATCCAAGTTATGGACTTACTCTAGCTCGACCGATCCTTCTCAAGTGTTTGCTCAAGACCCAGAGAAAAAGGATCTCGACAAGAGGGTTGATACGTCTCAAACGTATCTATAATTTTTGATGCTCCATGCTTGTTTTTACACCATTTGCCTATTGTTTCGTTACACTTAGTGGCACTTTTATGCATTTTCCGGAACTAACCTATTAACGAAGTGCCACAGTGTCAGTTCCCTGTTTTCTGTTGTTTTTGTGTTTCAGGTGATACACAGGAAATATTCTCGGAATTGGACGAAACCACATCCTGAAGTCTTATTTTACCCGGAAGCTTCCAGAGATCCGAAGAGGAGTAGGAGGGGGGCCACTAGGGCCCCACACGCAGGGGCGGTGCGGCCAGCCCCTGGCCGCGCCAGGCCCGTGTGAGGGCGCCTGGCCCCTCCTCTGACATCGCCCCTTCGCCTATAAAGACCCCCCGACGGAAAAAACCTAAGGCCCGATCAGTTTTCCAGAACACATCGCGATCCACCGCCGCCGTCGACCCGAAGATCGGGAGGGTCCAGAAGCTCTTCCCGGCACCCTGCCGGAGAGGGGAATCGCCACCGGAGGTCTTCTTCATCGCCATGCTTGCCTCCGGAGCGATGAGTGAGTAGTCTACCTTGGACTATGGGTCCATAGCAGTAGCTAGATGGTTGTCTTCTCCACCATGTGCTTCATGTTTAGATCTCATGAGCTGCCGTACATGATTGAGATCACCGTTATGTAATTCTACATGTTTGGTTTGTTGGGATCCGATGAATATTGGTGTTTATGATTAAGTTGTTGTACTGAATTATATCTTTTGTTATCTCTATGCTGTTTATGATCTTGCATGCTCTCCGTTGTTAGTAGCTATCTTGGCCGAGTAGTTGCTAGTGACTCCAAGAGGGGGTATTTATGCTCGATAGTGGGTTCATGCCTCTATTTCACCTGGGGGAGTGACAGAAACCTCTAAGGTGGTAGAAGTGCTGTTGCTAGTAGGGAGAAAACAACATTCATATGCTCAAGGGCATATGCTTTGTTTACATTACACACTTTGCTTAATGCAATTATCTGTTGTTCGCAACTTAATACTTCTAGGGTGTTCGGATTGATATCCCCGGGAGTGGATTATTAGTCATAGATGCAGTTGGATGGCGGTCTATGTATTTTGTTGTAATGCCCAGAGTAAATCTCATAGTGATCTTCTTGACAGATCACGTTATCTCTATTCTATCAATTGCCCAACTGTAATTTGTTTACCCAGCATGTGTTATTTTATCTATGGAGAGACACCACTAGTGAACTGTGGATCCCGGTCCTATTTTACATCATATTGCTATCACCTGTTTACTTTACTCGCACTATTTACTTTACTCGCATACTATATTATTTCCACTCGATACGCTCATAACCTTTGTTTCAAGCAAACCGGTGAGATTGACAACCTCATCGCAAGTTGGGGACAAAGTATTTCTTTGTGTGTGTGCAGGTTCCACATCACCTTCAGTCGTCATTGTCTCTCCTCTCCTGAACGATATTAAACCTTGGTTTCTTAACTGAGGGAAAACTAGCTGCTATACTCATCATACCTTCCTCTTGGGGTTCCCAACGGGCTGGTTATTCACCACGCACAAGGACAATCTGGTCCCACGTCAACCACACGCCATCAGCTCATTTTCTGGCACCATCAACCGGTAGCAGCTCCTTTTCTGGCGCCATTGCCGGGGAGGAAGAGAAGACTTCTGCGAGGGGAGTTTTTCGCACACACATTCTTTACTTTGTTTTATTGTTTTGCTTTACTTTATTTATTTTACCTGCATTGCTTTTATCAAAAACCCAAAAAAATTAGAATCCTTGGTAGTTGTTTTTACTTGTTTACTTTCGTTTTGCTGAAATGGCCAATCCTGAAAACACCAAGTTGTGTGACTTTACTAGCACAAACAATAGTGATTTTATCTGCACTCCTATTGCACCACCTGCTACTGCTGCAAACTTTTATGAGATTAAGCCTGCTTTATTGAACCTTGTTATGAAAGAGCAATTTTCTGGTGCTAGTTCTGAAGATGCTGCAGCTCATCTCAACAATTTTGTTGAGCTATGTGAGATGCAGAAATATAAGGATGTTGATAGTGATATTATTAAGCTCAAGTTGTTTCCTTTTTCTTTGAGAGGAAAACCTAAAGATTGGTTGCTGTCTTTGACTAAAAATAGTATTGATGCATGGGCTAAGTGTAAGGATGCTTTTATTAGTAGATACTATCCTCCTGCTAAGATTATATCCTTGCGTAGCAATATTATGAAGTTTACTCAGTTTGATAATGAACATGTTGCTCAAGCTTGGGAAAGAATGAAATCTATGATAAAGAATTGCCCCACTCATGGACTGACTACTTGGATGATTATCCAAACTTTTTATGCAGGACTGAATTTTTCTTCAAGGAACCTACTTGATTCAGCTGCTAGAGGCACTTTTATGTCCCTTACCTTGGGCGCCGCATCAAAGCTACTCGACAACATGATGGTAAATTATTTTGAATGGCACACCGAGAGAGCTCCACAAGGTAAGAAGGTAAATTCTATTGAGGAAACCTCTTCCTTAATTGATAAGATTGATACCATTATGGCTATGCTTGCTAATGATAGGACTCATGTTGATCCTAATAATGTTCCTTTGGCCTCTCTAGTTGCTCAAGAAGAGCATGTTGATGTGAATTTCATTAGAAACAATAATTTTAAAAACAATGCTTATAGGAATAATTTTGCTAGTAACAATTATAGGCCGTATCCTTCTACCATTGGTAATGGTTATGGTAACTCTTATGGTAATTCCTACAACAACACTAGGGCCGCGCCCTCCGAGCTTGAGGTAATGCTCAAGGACTTCATCGGTAAGCAAACTGCTTTTAACAAGTCTGTTGAGGAAAAGTTAGGCAAAATTGATATTCTTGCTTCTAAAGTTGATAGCCTTGCTCATGATGTTGAACTTCTGAAATTAAAAGTGTTTCCTAATGATGTGAAAGAAAACAATGTTTTTGCTACCGCTAATGCTATCCAAGTAGGAATTGATGAAAATATTAGATTGTTAGCGGAATTGCATGCTAGGTGGGAAAGAGAAGATGAGATGGCTAGAGAAACAAAGGTATGTACCATTACTACCTCTAATGATGTTGCTCCTACTGGTAACAATCCTCTTACTTTGATTGGTGTAGAGAAAACTCCCACTCCTTGTGTTAAAAAGCCTAAAACTGCCAAAACTTTTTCTCAAAAGAGTGCTGAAAATTTTCGGAGTGTGGGAGATGATAACTCTATTTCTTTTAATGATTTTGATGTTGATGGCTGCAATATATCTGAAGTAATTTTGTTCTTGCAAAATCTTGCTTTGACTCCCAATGCTAGTTCTTTAAATATTGCTTTTACTAAGCATATTACCAATGCTCTCATAAAGATTAGGGATGAAAAGTTGAAGCAAAAAGCCTCTATTCCCAAGAAGTTAGAAGATGGTTGGGAACCCATCATTGATATGCATGTTAATGGTTATGATTGCCATGCTTTATGTGATCTAGGTGCTAGTATTTCTATCATGCCTAGAAAGATTTATGACATGCTTGATTTACCACCGCTTGAAAAGTGTTATTTTGATGTTCCTATTGCTGATGTTGCTAAGAAGAAACCTTTGGGAAGAATTAATGATGTTCTTATTGTGGTTAACAATAACCTTGTTCCCGTTGATTTTCTTGTTATGGCCGTTGAATGCCATGCTTCATGTCCTATTATTTTGGGAAGACCCTTTCTTTGAACTGTAGGTGCTATCATTGATATGAGGGAAGGCACTATCAAATATCAATTCCCACTAAAGAAAGGTATGGAACACTTCCCTAGGAAAAGAAAGAAATTACTTTTTGACTCTATTCTTAGAGCAAATTATGAGCTTGATGCTTCATCATTTGATATTACTTGATTCACAATTTTCTGCGCCTA
Source organism: Dactylis glomerata (assembly GCA_007115705.1). Classification (NCBI taxonomy): domain Eukaryota; kingdom Viridiplantae; phylum Streptophyta; class Magnoliopsida; order Poales; family Poaceae; genus Dactylis; species Dactylis glomerata. Next base: position 3,972,235 of record QXEO01002099.1, read on the forward strand.
GCTCAAAGGCGTTAAAAAAAAGCACTCTTGGGAGATAACCCAATGTTTTCTTTTCAGTACTTTTTCTTTTATTTGAGTCTTGGAAGTCATTACTACTGTAATGACCGCTCCTTATCTTGTTTATTTCGTTTTTGAGCCATGAGAAGCCTCTAATTCGAGTGAGGTAAAGATTTGGGGATGTTGCTGTCCTGAAACTGTTTTCGGTGCTGCACCGTAAAAATTCGTAAAAATTCTCTGTTTATCTTTTGGACCTGCGATTTCTTGTGCATATGGCCCAGGTTATATCCAAACTTTTGTTAGCTGAACACTTTTTTATTTGAGCAACAGAAAATCCCTAAAAAATTCGACCTTTGTCAGCTGTTCAGTTTTGACAGATTTCTGCCAATATTTGTGTTTGCCACTTTATCGCTTTCTTTTGAGTTCTTTTGATCACGGAACTTTTGGGGAGGTTGCTACAGTAGTATTTACTATATATGTGGTGGTTTTGAGTTGAAACCTGAAGCAAATAGAGGATTGATTATATGTTATGCTTGCACTAATGTTGCTAATAGATTTGTGTTTAGTTTTGTATGAAGGAAGTTTTCAAGTGTAGGGATTGGAGAATGATGAGATGAGTTGAAGAATGGACAAAAGCTCAAGCTTGGGGATGCCCATGCATCACCCCAAGAAATATCCAAGAAGTACAAGCGTCAAAGCTTGGGGATGCCCCCGAGGCACCCCTTCTTCATCGGCAAAAATCAGGTCACCTTTCAAAACACTATATTTTTATTGCTTCATGCACTATGTGTTTTTCTTGGAGCGTCAGTTGTTTTAGTTTTATTAGTTTTCTTAGTTTGTTTGTTTGCTGCAATAAATTGTTGGACCCCAACAAATTTCTTTTGGAGGAGATGTACTCGTTTTCATTTGCGAAGAACGCTCAATTTTTAATAAGAGTGAAAAACGGAGTTGTTTGAGTGTTCTTCTTTTTTCTGCTACTGCTTTTGGTTTTCGTTTTCGCCTTGATTTGCGTTCAGACCTTGTCATATCTTTTCATCAAGGTGTATTTTTGCCTCTGATCTTTATTGGTTTTCATCAAAAGAGGTGTGTTTATAAAAATTTCAAATGGTGTTGGAAAAGAGAAAAAGCTTTGTGCAAAATAGTGGTACAAGAAGGAGCTTGTGTAGACTGCGGCTTAGGCTTTTTCATGTCATGCTTGATGTCTTTTTGATAGTATGCTTAGTGGTTTTGCTGTAGCATGACTTGTCTCAAATAACTGAGATTGCTTAATGAGCCTTTGAAAAAATCATGCGTTGTTTTTATTGTATGGAAGCATTATTTTGGTTTTCTCCCTGATGCTTTATTTGGGTTGACTTGGCGCATGCTCACACATGTTAGACTCTTACAAAGTCGCCAATAGCCTTCATGATCATTTAGTTTTTGACTTTTGATGCCATCTTATGCTTCTTTTAATGTCGCTTTGCATGATTATGGCCATTACTGCTCTCTTAGTTGGTCGCTCCCAGTCTTTTGCTAGCCCTCGCCTTGTACTGAGTATGAGCTCTACTCGTGCATCCAACTCCTAAAAGCCAAAGTTTGCCATTGTGTCCACTATAAATTCCTATGCATGGTATTTGTAAGCCATTCCAAAGTAAAATTTTCATGTGCTACCTTTCAAAAACCTTCAAAACACTTCTCGTTTTGTGACACTGTTTTCAGCTCATGGGGACGTAGTGGTCGGATTTGCTATCTTCCATATTGCTTATTCCAAAAAGAAAAAGAAAAAGAGAAAAAAAAGGCACTCCTCCAAGGAATGTGAATGTTGGTGGGCACCCGATGGAATCGGTTAGCCATGGTTTGTGAAAGGAAAAAAGGTGGGGAGGAGTGCCAAGCTTTATAAAAGAGCACAAAAGTGTCAATCTCTCTCTCAAAAACTTGCTTCATTTTTGTATGGAAGATAGTAAGAACCCCATTGCCAGTCGTTGACAAAGACAACCACCTCTCAAAACCAATTTTTATCTCTCTGTTTTACAAATGAAAAGCTCTAGCACATGTTTAATCACTGCTTCCCTCTGCGAATGGCCTTTCTTTTACTTTTATGTTGAGTCACCACCTTCTTTCTTTATGCACCATTAAGAGAGCATAGTTGTCATTCTTAGTGTGATATGCATTGTCCCAAAGTTCATTGATTGATTCATATTGTTGGTTTCACTTGTTCTTAAATTATTTGTATCTAGTTGCCCTCTTAAACTTGAAGGTGTCCTATGCATTTATGTTTTGCTCTCTTTGAAGGACAAGCTGAAAACCATTTTTATGTTTTTCCTTATGATTTGAACACACGTTTGACTTTCATTGTTTCATTTTCATGATCTTTTGTTTGTGTTCATTTGCATGTTTACAACATGGTTGCTAAGTTCTTATTGTCATGATTATATCTTCATGCCCATGTTTTAAAGTTCTTATGATCCCAGCTCACCAATGCTTACATATATGATCAAGATTGTGTAGGTGCATGTCACCTAAAAAATTATTCTTTTGTTATCACTTACCTACTCGAGGACGAGCAGGAGTTAAGCTTCGGGATGCTTGATACGTCTCAAACGTATCTATAATTTTTGATGCTCCATGCTTGTTTTTACACCATTTGCCTATTGTTTCGTTACACTTAGTGGCACTTTTATGCATTTTCTGGAACTAACCTATTAACGAAGTGCCACAGTGCCAGTTCCCTGTTTTCTGCTGTTTTTGTGTTTCAGGTGATACACAGGAAATATTCTCGGAATTGGACGAAACCACATCCTGAAGTCTTATTTTACCCGGAAGCTTCCAGAGATCCGAAGAGGAGTAGGAGGGGCGCCACCAGGGCCCCACACGCAGGGGCGGCGCGGCCAGCCCCCTGGCCGCGCCGGGCCCGCGTGAGGGTGCCTGGCCCCTCCTCTGACATCGCCCCTTCGCCTATAAAGACCCCCCAACGGAAAAAACCTAAGGCCCGATCAGTTTTCCAGAACACATCGCGATCCGCCGTCGCCGTCGACCCGAAGATCGGGAGGGTCCAGAAGCTCTTCCCGGCACCCTGCCGGAGAGGGGAATCGCCACCAGAGGTCTTCTTCATCGCCATGCTTGCCTCCGGAGCGATGAGTGAGTAGTCTACCTTGGACTATGGGTCCATAGTAGTAGCTAGATGGTTGTCTTCTCCACCATGTGCTTCATGTTTAGATCTCATGAGCTGCCGTACATGATTGAGATCACCGTTATGTAATTCTACATGTTTGGTTTGTTGGGATCCGATGAATATTGGTGTTTATGATTAAGTTGATGTACTGAATTATATCTTTTGTTATCTCTATGTTGTTTATGATCTTGCATGCTCTCCGTTGTTAGTAGCTATCTTGGCCGAGTAGTTGCTAGTGACTCCAAGAGGGGGTATTTATGCTCGATAGTGGGTTCATGCCTCTATTTCACCTGGGGGAGTGACAGAAACCTCTAAGGTGGTAGATGTGTTGTTGCTACTAGGGAGAAAACAACATTCATATGCTCAAGGGCATATGCTTTGTTTACATAACACACTTTGCTTAATGCAATTATCTGTTGTTCGCAACTTAATACTTCTAGGGTGTTTGGATTGATATCCCCGGGAGTAGATTATTAGTCATAGATGCAGTTGGATGGCGGTCAATGTATTTTGTTGTAATGCCCAGAGTAAATCTCATAGTGATCTTCTTGACATATCACGTTATCTCTATTCTATCAATTGCCCAACTGTAATTTGTTTACCCAGCATGTGTTATTTTATCTATGGAGAGACACCACTAGTGAACTGTGGATCCCGGTCCTATTTTACATCATATTGCTATCACCTGTTTACTTTACGCGCACTGTTTACTTTACTCGCATACTATATTGTTTTCCACTCGATACGCTCATAACCTTTGTTTCAAGCAAACCGGTGAGATTGACAACCTCATCGCAAGTTGGGGACAAAGTATTTCTTTGTGTGTGTGCAGGTTCCGCATCACGTTCAGTCGTCATTGTCTCTCCTCTCCTGAACGATATTAAACCTTGGTTTCTTAACTGAGGGAAAACTAGCTGCTATACTCATCATACCTTCCTCTTGGTGTTCCCAACAGGCTAGTTATTCACCACGCACAAGGACAATCTGCTCCCACGTCAACCACACTCCATCAGCTCATTTTCTGGCACCATCAACCGGTAGCAAGGGTTAGATCATTGACTACTCTCACTGCAAAAATGGAAATTCTAGCTTGTCTGGCCTCTTTCTTCGACTCCACACACCCCTTGCCATAGGTACACTACTTGTAATCCATCGAGTGCTATTTCGCTTTCTTATTTCTCCTTGAACTACGTGTTGTTTGACGCTTTGTTCTTCGAATTCTTTTGTACGACCACCAATTTTTGGTTTCTCGCCCTCATCTTCCTGAGGAAGGACCCATCAACGCTAAACCTACCCCAGCTGATTCTGAAGCCCCCGAGGCTAGTGATAATCAGGACGGGGATGAAGTTGAAGGTTCTCTGGAGGGAAGTCACTCCACTTTGTCGCCTCCTCCCGCCGAGTCTGAAACTCAAGGTGCTGAGAAGAAACGGAAATGTGCGAAAGACCTGACTTCCTCGGGTACATCCAATCCAAAAGATGTAGCGCAGGAACAAACGACTTCCAAGGGTTCTGCCCTTGATATATTTGAATTGCTTGACTCGTAAGTGTACCTTCTCTGAATTTTCTTTCTGTTGATCTTCTTCTTCTCTTGAACTCGAATAATTTTCTTTTGTAGCAATGATGACAAGCCAAAAAAGACTGCCGATGTGGTTCTTCCTTCGGCAACTTCAACTGTTTCGAAGAAACGCCCTCAGGAGGATACCATGGTGGAGAAGCCATCACAGGACCTCCCAGAGAAGGTTGTTAGTATGCAACCTAAACGTCGAAAGAGGACGACGCATACCACATCTGTTTCCCTTGAGGCGCATCGACCTTCCTCTTCTTCTGATCATGTAAGCACCACTTCCTGGACATTTTAATCCTTTGTTTTTGTGCTTTGGTGTTCTTATCTAATTTTGCACTACAGCCATTGATGCAGAGATTCCTGTCTCTTGGCACTGATTGTGTTAAGATTCAAGAATCTGCTGACGAGTCCAAAGGTATTTCCCTTGCTCTGATTGCTCTCTCTTTATTTTCCTATTTTCATTCCTTTTTTCTCACATTTGTTGCTATCATCTCATTGTTTGCAGTTGCTCTGGCCATGGCTCTTGCTCACGTAGCAGCATTGGAAACCAACCTGAAAACCGCTACTAAAGCTCTTAAGGATGCTAATACTTCCAAGGTTTCTGCTGAAAAGGCTGCTAAGGCAGCAGAAGCCAAGGCTAAGAAGGCTGAAAAAGCTTTGGCTGAGGCTAATCAGAAACAAGCCAAGTGGGAACAAGCTGTGATGGAGCGGCTTGACGAGATTTGCACGTCTATTGGCAGTAAGTGCTTCGTCTTATCCTTATGTCTTTGATAAAGTTTCATTTGTCGATATGCTTTGCTTATCTTACTTGTACTTCTGCGATGCAGCAGAGAAACTGTGATAAGTGTGGAAACTTCGGCAAGGAAGTGCCAAAGACCCTCTGCTAGACACGGTGGATGTGTTGGAGTCAAATTGGAAGCTTGCTTGAGATGTCCTCCAGCAAACTCACCATGTTCTGATTCGCATGTTTGTCAGGTTGTTCCCGGAGAAGAAGGATGAGCTGCCTGCCGGCAATCTTCAGAAGCTTGTCGAAGCCTTCGACACCATTGAAGACCCTGTTCTTGTGATGAAGCTTACATCGGTGAAACGAGATGTCAAATGGACGATTGCTCTTACCCAATTGCTGGCGAGGAAGTAGACTGGGAGAATGTTGTCTCTTCTTATGCTTGTCCTCCAGCAGAGATGAAGGAGTTCTTTAAGAAGGCGAAGGGGTGTGCACCCAAGCTTGTGTCCCTGATTCTTCCTACGCCAGCTCCTTCGACTCCTGCACCTGGAACTTCTGCGCCTTCCTCGATTACGCCTGCTCCCACAGATCCTGCTGCTGCTGAGGTGGCGTAGACTTTCGCCTACCCTCGTAGAATTAGTATTATGTTTAGTCCCCTTTTGTAACTCGAAACATTGTCCTTTGTAGTTTGTTCAGAATCTTTGTCTTGTAAATATTTTTGCACTCTGATGATTTTTAGTATGTCTTGTATTTGAAGTTTTATTCTATTATGTTTTTCCAGCCTGCCTATGATGTCGAAACTCCGGGATTCGAGCGTGGTTTGCTGCCCATAGATATGTCAGATTCTGATGTTCCCTCTAGTCATTATCCTTCCTGTCATTGCTCTGAGCATTTGTCGGGGATTGCTGATCTTGAGGGTCGGCCATCCCTTCTGAAACGACAAGCAAAAATTACCATGGATAAAGCTAGGAAGTCTTTTGGCTTAATGAAGGAGGTGTCCTCTCTCAAAAGTCAGGTGTATGATCTGATGGCAAAGATTATTCATCTTGAAGAGTGTGATGCTTTCCTGATTGGGATTATCGAGTCTGCATGTGAGCAGTTGCAATGTAAGGTTTTGGAGCCCCCGAGTGTCTTCTGTTGCGTCATTGTAGTTTCATATGCTTTAATCTCTTATTCTCCAGGTATTTGCTTGGACCCTGTCGCCAAGGACCGTCGAGTTTCTGAGCGAGTTGCAGCTCTTGAGAGGGTATCTTTGAATACTGATGTCTCACAGGACCCGTTGGGAAACCCCAAGAGGAAGGTATGATGAGCATAGCAGCAGTTTTTCCCTCAGTATGAAACCAAAGTTTAATCGACCCATAGGAGAAAGAAACCACTTCTGTAGGTTGTTTCTAGCTGACTTTGACAGGGCACCAAAAGACAGTTGATGGCACGTAGTCGGCACCAGCAGCAACGTGGAACCTGCACACAACACAACCAAAATACTTTGCCCCAACTTATAGTGAGGTTGTCAATCTCACTAGTTTGCTGAAAACAAAGGATTAGACATACATTGTGGAAGGAGATGTTTGTTTGCAATGAAGTAAAATAATATTTGCGGAAAGTAAACAATGTTTGCAGTAGATGGTAATATAAATGTAAAAGAATGGACCAGGGTCCACAGTTCACTAGAGGTGTCTCTCCATAAAGATAAATAACATGCTGGGTGAACAAAATACAGTTGGGCAATTGACAAAATAGAGAATGCATAACAATGCATGTACATCTCATGAAAATCACTATGAGATTCATTTGGGCATTACAACACAATACATAGGTCGTAATCCAACTGCATCTATGACTAATAATCCACCCTCAGGATATCATCCGAACAACCTTTGGGTATTAAGTTGCAAGCAATAGATTATCGCTTTAAGCAAAGTGTGTAATGTAAACAATACAATTATCCTTGAATAAAAGATTGTTGTTTTCTCCCTAGTAGCAACAACACATCTACAACTTTAGAAGTTATTATCAATCTCCTAGATTACTAGAGGCATGAACCCACTATCGAGCATAAATACTCTCTCTTGGAGTTACAAGCATCTACTTGGCCAAAGTATCTACTAGCAACGGAGAGCATGCAAGATCACAAATAACATAGACATGATAAATCAATAATCAACTTGTCATAGTACTCAATATTCATCGGATCCCAACAAACACAACATGTAGAATTACATAAATATGATCTTGATCATGTAGGCAGCTCACAAGATCTAAGCATGGAGGCACAAATTGGAGAAGATAACCATCTAGCTACTGCTATGGAACCATAGTCCAAAGGTGAACTACTCACGCATCACTTTGGAGGCAGGTATGGCAATGAAGAAGGCCTCCGGTGATGATTCCCCTCTCCGGCAGGGTGCCGGGAAGAGCTTCTGGACCCTCCTGAACTAGGGTCGACGACGGCGGCGGCTTACAGTACTTTTCGTAGATAGATGTTTGGGCCTTTAGGGTTTTTCCGATGAAGTGAATTTATAGGCATAAAGGCGATGTCAAAGGGCGCCTGGGAGGGGCCACACCATGGCCTAGCGAGGCTAGGGGTGGGGCCGCACCACCCTATGGTGTGGCCGCCTCCTGGCTCGGCTCTGTCTCTCCTTTGGACTCCGTCTTCTTATCAGATAAATAGGAAATTCGGCTTTTGTTTCGTCCAAATCCAAGAATATTTCATGTATAACTTTTCTGAAATACAAAAACAGCAGAAAACAGGAACTGGCACTGTGGCATCTTGTTAATAGGTTAGTTCAAGAAAATGCATAAAAATGCCACGAAGTGTAAACAAAACATAAAGCAATTGGTGTAAAACAAGCATGGAGCATCAAAAATTATAGATACGTTTGCAACGTATCAAGCATCCCCAAGCTTAACTCTTGCTCGTCCTCGAGTAGGTAAGTTATAACAAAAATAATAATTTTTGAGGTGACATGCAGCCAACACAATCTTGATCAAGTCAATGTAAAGCATTGCAAGCTGAGATCAAAGTACTCTAAACATGGGCATAAGAGATATAATTCTAACAATAGAACTTAGCAACCATGTTACAACATGAAAATTAACACAAACAAAAGATCATGAATAATAATGCATTGAAAGTTATTTGTTTGTTTTGAGCATAGAGAAAACATAGCAAAGTGGTATTCAGCTTGTCCCTCATGGAATAGCAAAACATAAATGCATAGGACACCTTCAAAGTTCAAAATGGTGACTAGATACAAATAATTTGACAACAAGCAATACCATAATCATGAATTAATCAATAATAAATTTTGGGACTATGCACATTATACTCAGAATGACAACTATGCTCTCTTAATTGGTGCATAAAGATAGAAGTTGATATGGGCACGAAGGAGGAGGTGAAGCCCAATTTCAGGACTCCACCAAGATGAGGGAAGCTCGCTGCAGATTGGCACGCCAGGATGACCTACGATATGAAATAATTTAGTCTAAGGTTGTGTCAGCAATTTACATATCTGTTTATGTTATTTCGTAGCTAGGTCAAGTTGTGGGCCACTTAGGGTTATTTGTGTTTTGGGTTTGGGCCTGTCCAAGCCCAATAGTTTTCTGGCCATCTATATAAGGAGGCCAGCAGTCTAGGGTTTAGGGGAGTTCAGTTGTTTAGTCAAAAACCATCGTGTGCTCCACCGTGTATCATCCCTCCGGGGAAACGGCACTGTCGTGTTATCAAATAAAGATTGCTGCGAGGGTTCTTGTGTTCATCAAGAATTATCAGGCTCGGGTTTTGAGGCATGGTGATCTTCATCGCGTTGCTTGCTGGATTCGTTCCTCTTCTTCAGGTGACGTTCTTCACGTTATTGGAAGATTTCTATCTGGCTGACTTGCTGTGAAAGATCGGGACAAAACTCATAGGATCACCGGCGTGATCCTTATCATGTGGTATCAGATTACTGGGTTTATCACTGCGAGTATTTTCTGCTGATTGATCTGCGGATTGTTCTTTTCCCGAATAGTTTTCAGATCAAAAGTTGAAGTTTTCAGATTGGATCATGTTCTTCGTTGGCAGATCAGGATCGGTATCATTTCTTCGTGGTGTTCTAATCATCTGCTCAGTCTTGAACGATCCCAAGAGTGCAGACCGATTAACCCTTCCAGATCTGATCCTTGTTTCAGCAGAGTCTAGGGGATCGAAGTTCCTACAGCTTTCGCTTGGCAGATCCGATCGGGGAAAAAGAAAGGGAAACCGCGCTGGCCTCGGCCTCGCCATCGTTCGCCTGCCTCAATCGCTGGATCAGGCGCGCCTCGATCGCCCCCGTCTGGAGCGCGGGATCCTTCCGAGCGCATCGCTCGACCGGCCAAGATCCTAGTGGGCCGGCCCATCTGGCCTCGCGCCGCTCGCTCACGCACGTTTGTCGGCCAGAGTTGCTCGACCTCAGAAGGTCTCCGCGGTCGGGCGCCCAGATCGCTCTATCTCTGCAGCTACCACAAAGAAACCAGCAGCGCTGGCCATCCCAAGCTGCTGGCAACGCTAGCACCTGGCGATATCAAGTCTGTTGTGTGGCGATCTCGTCTAATAACAAAGAGAAAAGAGGTGGAATTGCTTCCCTATTCTCCAGATTTTTGCTTGACGGAGGAAATTTTTTGCTGCTGCGTTTGCATTCAGCAATCAGTAACGGCTGAGCACAAAATAGTAACAAGATGGATTCTTTCCTAGGTGATTATTATGGCTACAAGTGTCGCATTGGTAAGAAATTTAGCGATATTTTTAATGACTATCTTGACCTGCTGGATGGTGTTTTAGCATACGATGAATATGAGATCAATTGGCAACTGACCAACGATGCAACAGCTGAAGAGTTTGAGTCATGGGAGCGTCATATGCTACAGGGTTTTTCCAGATGTGCTACCTATGATCACGACATGAATGATTCTACACGTTTGGCTCTTGCAGACCAACGCGTGGATGACAGGCTATACAGTTGGTGGCATAAAGCGTTGCACGAGAAGAGCATTACCTCTGCAACTTGGGCGAATTTTAGAAAATTTCTACGGGAGTGCTTTGTACCTTATAGTACCATGGTTCCTTCTCCAAAGCCCATGGTACCCGTAGAAGTAATTAAGCAGCCACCCAAGGTTGTGCATCGGATAGAGGATGTTGGCAAGAGCATAGCTCCTATACCGAAGGTCGCGACAGCTGTGACTACTCATGAGAAGTTGACAGTTGTTCCAGTGCCGATAGTTAGCAAGGTGGCAGCCACGAATTCTGAATGGTCAGCGGTTGATGTTGTCAAGGCTGATGTTGTCAAGGATATCGTGAAGGAGGTTGTACCATTGAGTGGGCTGAATATGCAACTCAAAAGAGTACATGATGAGACTTGTATGACAGCGGATAGAGGTGAGCGTTGGAGTCTTTTTCAGACGCAGTGCATGATCAAGGGCAAAGCGTGCAAGCTCATGGTGGATGGTGGTAGCTACTGTAATGGCATTAGCAACGCAGTTGTGGAGGCTTTGGGTTTATCCACATGGTGTATTCCAGAACTGAGGCATGTTGAGTGGGTTAATAGCTGCGGTATGCTGAAGATTACTCACAAGGTGCGTGTGCCATTTACAGTTGATGACTATGTTGATGAGGTGGAATGTGATGTGTTGCCATTGGAGGTATGTGGGCTATTACTTGGACGTCCATGGCAGTATGATCGCAATGCTATGCATGCTGGGAGAGCAAATACATATTCCTTTATGTATGATGGCAAACAACGGACTTTGAAGCCTATGCGTGATGATCAAATCAAGTCCGATGTTGTGTTGGTGGTTCGCAAGGAGAAGTTGCATAAAGCTAAGCCACAACCAGGAATAGCTAAGGTGCAGCATGAGGAGCATGATGCAAATAGCGTCAGTGGTGATATTGTTTCAGCCAAGCCTGTAGATGACAAGCCAGTTGTTCATGTTAGTGACAAGCCGGTTGAAGTCAAGCCTCATATTGATGAAGGGAAGGATATGTCAGCATGTATTCCATGTGTTCCACTTCCAGTTCGTGTTGACATGGGTGTTCAGACCGATGACAGTGGTGCTGATCGTGTTCTGGTACATACGGTGCCGCGGGTAGTCAGCCACAGTTTTGTTAGAACACCTCGGAGACGTTTTGTTGGAGCAGCAGTGCGTGTGCATAAAGGCAAAGATGGACGTGTTCGTCTGTTGTGTGGCCCGGGCATTACTACTTTGCAGGGTCGTGCTAAGCAGGTTCATGTTCAGCAACGCAAGATTCCAGCAAGGATTGAGAAGAAGAAGGTCGAGGTGCCTAAGTACAAGTTCATTTGGCGACGAAAGGAGGTGCAACCTGATAGGGCAAAGGTGTCCGATCTTTCGATGAGATCTTGATATGTCGATTTGGTGGGTGGAGTTCGTGCTTGACGATCCGACTACACGTGCGAAGCTCGTGCGCCAATGCAATCGCTAGGACAATCTCTGGGAGTTACTGATCTTGCGGATGCACGATCAGCCAGACCAGCGAGGGTCTTAATTCCTACCTGAAATCGAGAACAAGTAAGAACTAATACAACAATCAAGATATTGCGGATGAAAGATGTATGCTTTATTCAAAAGGTGGGATTCCGAATAGGCGGTCTTCTTCTGGGCGATTGGCCTCAAAAGTCGAGCTCGTAGTTGCAGCAATGGCTAACTTTAGTCTAATCAAAATCCGAGTTCTAATGACGGCTATGAGGGGTATTTGAGGAGGAAAAGCTAGGGGTGCGACCAGCCATGGGTATGGTGGTCGAATGGAACCCTAACAGGCCTTTTCTCCTCAAATTCGGACTCCTAAAAGTGGCTGTCTTATTTGCTGCGAAAATTACATGGGCCTGGCCCAAAAATAAAAGTGACGCAGCACCATATCTATCTAAGGACGAATTTATGAAGTAGTTCTTTGTATATTTCGTCCAAGTCTTCATCCTTCATTACGGTGGCTTCAAAGTTCTGAAATCTCCACTTGTGGCATCATCTTCAATCCTCAAACGCTTGTTGCCATCTCCATGCATGATCATGCTCCAATGCTTGTCCCTCTCATCCATGCTAGGTCCATCATTCCTAAGAGTAACAAACATATCTGATTTAGGCAGCATCATATTCTCATGTATGTGAGAAAGAGTTCCAAGAAACGAAAGTACCTAATAGTTAAGTTGCTTGGCACGAGCTCGAGTGATGGGTCCTTGTATGTGTTCCACTGTAGGTGCAGCGGTTGTATCAATAGATGGGATGTCCTCATCATGCTCCCCCTCTTGAATTGAAGTCGTCCTCGACGCAACCTCATCTTCTTCACCGAAGTAAGGCTTTAAATCTGCAATGTTAAATGTAGGACTTACCGTACCAAAATCTGCAGGAAGCTCAAGTTTATATGCATTATCATTGATTTTCTCTATCACCTTAAAAGGACCATCAGCACGTGGCATTAACTTAGACTTGCGCAAATCTGGAAAACGATCTTTGCGCAAATGCAACCAAACAAGATCACCAACCTCAAACACAACATGCTTTCGTCCTCTATCCCCAGCAACTTTATACTTAACATTCATGCGTTCTATGTTGTCTTTAGTAGTTGCATGCAATTTTAAAATCAAATCAGCACGTTGTGTAGCATCGAAATTATTTTGCACTGAAGATGGTAAAGGCAACAAATCAATAGGTGCACGTGGAACAAAACCATAGACAATCTGAAAAGGGCTCATCTTTGTGGTAGAATGCAGCGAACGATTATAAGCAAATTCAATATGAGGCAAACACTCTTCCCACAATTTTAAGTTCTTCTTTAAAACAGCCCGCAACATGGTAGATAAAGTTCTATTAACTACTTCAGTTTGTCCATCAGTTTGGGGATGACATGTAGTACTAAACAGCAATTTAGTCCCCAACTTAGCCCATAAACATCTCCAAAAGTGGCTAAGAAATTTAGTATCACGGTCAGAAACAATAGTATTTGGCACACCATGCAAATGAACTATATCACGAAAAAACAAATCAGCAATGTGCGCAGCATCATCGGTCTTGTGACAAGGAATAAAGTGTGCCATCTTAGAAAACCGATCCACAACAACAAAAATACTATCCCTCCCCTTCTGTGTACGAGGTAATCCCAAAACAAAGTCCATCGAAATATCCTCCCAAGGAACACTAGGAACAGGAAGAGGCATATATAAACCATGTGGATTAAGGCGAGACTTAGCTTTTTGACAAGTAGTGCAGCGTGCCACGAATCTCTCAACATATCGCCGCATGCGTGGCCAAAAGAAGTGTGCAGCAAGAACATCCTCCGTCTTCTTGACACCAAAGTGTCCCATTAATCCTCCTCCATGCGCCTCCTGTAACAACAAAGGACGAACGGAACCATCTGGGATGCATAGTTTGTTAGCACAGAACACAAATCCATCAGTAAGGATGAATTTGTTCCATGTTCTACCATCTCTACAATTTTGCAATACATCTTTAAATTCAGCATCATGCAAGTATTGTTCCTTTATAGTTTCCAACCCAAAAAATTTGAAGTCAAGAAAAGACTCAATAAATTCAACCCGCTTTGCATGTCGACGATTCAGTTTTGCTTGACTACGAATATGCTTCAAAGATTCATGATCAGAATGTATAGCAAATTCTTCAGGCCATAAATAATGTTGCCAAGTTTCTAATGTCTGAACCAGCGCATATAATTCTTTATCATAAGTAGAATAGTTCAGACTAGGCCCACTCAATTTTTCACTAAAATATGCTACAGGTTTGCCCTCTTATAATAACACACCTCCCAAACCAATTCCACTAGCATCACATTCAAGTTCAAACGTCTTATTAAAATTAGGAAGTTGGAGTAATGGAGCATGTGTTAACTTATCTTTCAGTATCATGAAGGCCTCTTGTTGTGCATCGCCCCAAACAAAGGGCACATCCTTCTTTGTGAGCTCATCCAATGGCGCAGCAATAGAACCAAAATCTTTGACAAAGCGCCTATAAAACCCAGCGAGACCAAGAAAAGTCCTCACTTGTGTGACCGTCTTGGGCTGCGGCCAATTCTCAATAGCTTCAATCTTGGCTGGATCAACTTCAATTCCCTGTTCTGCAAAAGGTGCACTTCTCAAGATTACCATACAGACGTGCATCACGTAAAGCATTGAAAACAACACGTAAATGATCCAAATGGTCCTCTAAAGATTTGCTATATATGAGAATGTCATCAAAATATACCACCACAAAACGACCAATAAAAGCACGTAAAACTTCGTTCATCAGTCTCATAAAGGTACTAGGTGCATTAGTTAAACCAAACGGCATTACTAACCACTCATATAAACAGAACTTAGTTTTAAAAGCTGTTTTCCATTCATCTCCTAATTGCATACGAATTTGGTGGTAACCACTACGCAAATCAACTTTAGAGAACATAATAGAACCACTCAGCTCATCCAGCATGTCATCCAAATGAGGTATAGGGTGACGATATCGAATGGTAATATTATTAATAGCTCGACAATCAGTACACATGCGCGAAGAACCATCTTTCTTAGGTACTAAAATAATAGGAACAGCGCATGGACTAAGAGACTCACGAATATAACCTTTGTCCAATAAACTCTGGATTTGTCGTTGGATCTCTTTTGTTTCTTCAGGATTGGTGCGATATGGCACACGGTTGGGCAGCGAGGCTCTTGGAATCAAATCAATTTGGTGTTCTATCCCACGAATAGGTGGAAGTCCAGGTGGAACATCTTGTGGAAAAACGTCCATGTATTCCTGCAAAAGGTTAGCAACCGCAGGTGGCAAAGAAGAAGGCATATCCTCAAATGAAAACAGAACTTCTTTGCAAACAATGGCATAACATGGAGTAATATTGACATCAATTTCAGCAAGATCAGATTTGCTAGCAAGTAAACAAGGATTCTTCAAACGAATTTCAGTTAAATGGTTAGAATCAGATTTAGAAGAATGCTTAGGGGGTACAAAATCTGCAGCAACAATCTGATTCTCACTCTTATGTTTGTCATCATTTTTTAATCTACTAGCTCTAGCAAGATCATCTTTCAAAATTTGTTCTGGAGTCATGGGTTTAAGTCCAATTTTCTTGCCAGCATGTGTAAGAGAATACTGATTAGTTTTACCATTATGTACAGATTCTCTCTCAAATTGCCATGGTCTACCAAGTAACAAAGAACAAGCTTGCATAGGTACAACATCACAATCAACAAAATCTGAATAAGTACCAATAGTAAAATGCACGCGTGTAGTTCTTGTTACCTTGAGCTTACGGGAGCTCTCAAACCATTGAATGTAATAGGGATGAGGTCGTTGTCGTGTGGGTAGAGCAAGCTTCTCCACCATGTCAATACTAGCCAGATTGTTACAACTCCCTCCATCAATGATGATCCGGATAGCTATCTCCTTAACAACGCCTCTTGTTTGAAACAAATTGTGGCGTTGATCATGCTCGGCTTTGCTCAATTGCACACTCAAGACACGTTGTGCAACTAAACTCTTGTATTGATCAGCAGTCTCAGCTCCCATTACCTCCATCTCCTTGTTAGAATCAGAATTGGCACCATCACGTGCCGCAATAAGTGCCAATGTATCATCATCAAAATCACTCGCAGAGTCATATTCGCCATCTTCTAGCACCACCATCACACGTTTGGTTCGGCATTCTTTTTCGATGTGACCAAACCCAAAACATTTGCGCCATTGAATGTCGCGAGTCTTCCCCGTGGAGGCCATGGAAGAAGAACTCCGTGTTGGACCAGCAGATGGTGATGGAGCAGGAGCAGGAGCAGGTGGCGTTCTTGACGTCGGCGTGGTATACCTGGAGGTGGAAGGACCTGGTGCATCCCCACGAGAAGGTGGAGCTGATTGGCGCGCAGACCATGAAGGAGTACGACCTGCAGAATTATTAGCTCTTCTCCATGATGGTTGACGATCCTGCACTTCAAGTTCAGCTTTGCAAGCAAGGTGAAATAAACGAGTAATAGTGTTGTACTCCTTGTAGTCTAAAATATGCTGAATCTCCTTATTTAAACAACCAAAGAAACGTGCAAGCATAGCTTCATTATCCTCTACAATACCACAACGAATCATGCCCGTTTGTAACTCTTGATAATAATCTTGTACGGAATTTTTGCCTTGTTCTAAATGAGCTAATTTTTTAAGCAAGTCCCGTTGATAATGTGGAGGTACAAAACGAGTACGCATGGCATGTTTTAGACCAAGCCAAGTAGCAGGAATATTAGCATGATTGACTCGACAATGTTCAGACCACCAGATAGAAGCAAAATCTGTAAATTCACATGTAGCAGCACTAACACGCAAATGCTCAGGGTAGCGTAAACATGCAAAACGTTGCTCTACTTCTAATTCCCAAGTGAGATATGCATCAGGATTATATCTACCCTCAAAAGGCGGAATATTTAATTTTAGCTTGGCCACATGTTCATCATCACGTACCGGACGCGGAGGTGGACGAATGTTGCGGTTGTATTGCCGCGGACGGCCAGGTGCAGGTTGTTGGACCTCATCCTTGTCGAGCTCGTTTTCATCTTCGAACTCGTTTGCCCCCTCATCAGCAGCATATCCGTCCTGGGTGGCCGCCTCCGTAGCGGCCGCAGCAGCTGCCGCGGCTGTAACGGTACCCGCAGATGGCGGTATGAGAGGAACGCAGCGAGCACGTGGTACAGGGATGCCCGGCTGTGGCAGTGGTGGTAAACGGGCCAGGACTTCCTGGAACTGGGCGTCGAACTTGGTGTTGAAGGATGCCTCAAGATCAGCCATCTTGTCCATCGCATCAGAAAGCTTGGAATCAACATCACCCAAGCGTGTGTCCACATCTTGTGCACGCCCCACCAACAGCCGAGTGAAGTGGGCATGCAACTCTGCATTAGTCATCTTCTCCGGATCAACATCATCCTTCGTGGTTCCTGTCATGGTTAGCGTAGAAGCAAGCACAAATATATATACCTACGCACTACGAAATATGGTGGAATCACGCGTAATCCGTCAAGCGGTATACAAAGCTCTTACAAGTGCTTACCAAACAGGAGGAAGGTGATATGCAACCAGCAAGGATCAGCGACTCCCAAAATTGCACAAAGCGATTACCAGGTGTCGATACAAAGCACGTGCAGAAATATGTGGAGCTGTAGGAAGGCTTATATGGTAGCAAAAGCACAGCAAATATCAAAACAGCAATGCAATGTTGAAAGAATGCTCAACCACGGTACTGTGCTGGTCCTAGGCTATACCGTGCTAGAGACGCGAGCCGAGAACACTAAGAAAGTCACGGCGTGGCACAACAAGCAGAAAGAAACAGCTCCCAAGCAAGATATAAGTGAAGATCTGCAGGAATTTTCGGGTCTGAAACTTCAGAGGGCAAAAACTCGGCCTTCCCGGCATTTTTTGGGAGTTCTGAGTGTCGAGTGGTTGTGGTTAGATAGATCTTTTCGTGCTGAGCATTTTGAGTGGTCACACGTCGAAAACGGAGTTCGTATGCAAAAGTTATGGCCAGTTGAAGTTTGCTGTCGGAAACCGTCAAAAACTGACGAAACTGTCCAATTCGGACTGAAATCGGACTGGACTAGTAGGAACGGGTCAACCCGACTTGGATGCGGATTTGACTTTTTTTTTTTGCTCTTCTTCTTCCTCTTGACTGGCGACCAAAACCTAACTCACGGACTCTGAAAAAGGCACGGATGAAATTGGAAGGAACGAACAAAAACTTATGTAAAGGCGGTGGCGGAAGTATATGGCGGAGCAATGGTGCAAGCGTGCGGCGGCGGCAGGACTATGGTGATTCGAACTCGAAACTCTAAAGGAACAGACACTAAGACCAGCAACTCGACACGCGGATGCAGACACAAATTCAACGATGCAAACTGAAAAGACAATGCAAAGGCTCGGATGGTTTATGGGACAAGATGATCTAAACCCTAACTGTATTTTTGGCTTTTTAGTGGTTTATAGGTATGAACACAGATGCAATCTAAACTACGAAAACAGTAAATCTCACTGAGCAACCTGAAATCTGATACCACTTGATTGGGCGAAGGTGTTCGATCTTTCGATGAGATCTTGATATGTCGATTTGGTGGGTGGAGTTCGAGCTTGACGATCCGACTACACGTGCGAAGCTCGTGCGCCAATGCAATCGCTAGGACAATCTCCGGAAGTTACTGATCTTGCGGATGCACGATCAGCCAGACCAGCGAGGGTCTTAATTCCTACCTGAAATCGAGAACAAGTAAGAACTAATACAGCAATCAAGATATTGCGGATGAAAGATGTATGCTTTATTCAAAAGGTGGGATTCCGAATAGGCGGTCTTCTTCTGGGCGATTGGCCTCAAAAGTCAAGCTCGTAGTTGCAGTAATGGCTAACTTTAGTCTAATCAAAATCTGAGTTCTAATGACGGCTACGGGGGGTATTTGAGGAGGAAAAGGTAGGGGTGCAACCAGCCATGGGTATGGTGGTCGAACAGAACCCTAACAGGCCTTTTCTCCTCAAATTCAGACTCCTAAAAGTGGCTGTCTTATTTGCTGCGAAAATTACATGGGCCTGGCCCAAAAATAAAAGTGACGCAGCACCATATCTATCTAAGGACGAATTTATGAAGTAGTTCTTTGTATATTTTGTCCAAGTCTTCATCCTTCATTACGGTGGCTTCAAAGTTCTGAAATCTCCACTCGTGGCATCTTCTTCAATCCTCAAACGCTTGCTGCCATCTCCATGTATGATCATGCTCCAATGCTTGTCCCTCTCATCCATGCTAGGTCCATCATTCCTAAGAGTAACAAACATATCTAATTTAGGCAGCATCATATTCTCATGTATGTGAGAAAGAGTTCCAAGAAACGAAAGTACCTGATAGTTAAGTTGCTTGGCACGAGCTCGAGTGATGGGTCCTTGTATGTGTTCCGCTGTAGGTGCAGCGGTTGTATCAATAGATGGGATGTCCTCATCACAACCACCCAGGGTTGTATCAAGTCGAGCAGGCCAAGTGGGAGGATGTGGTGAGGCAGGCAAGCAAGACTTGAATACGACGACTATGCATGGTGCTATTCTTGATATTCCGCCACCCTTTCGAGCAGACCCTCACGCATTGGGGACAACGCTTTTTGAAGTGGGGAGGATGATATGGGCACGAAGGAGGAGGTGAAGCCCAATTTCAGGACTCCACCAAGATGAGGGAAGCTCGCTGCAGATTGGCACGCCAGGACGACCTACGATATGAAATAATTTAGTCTAAGGTTGTGTCAGCAATTTACATATCTGTTTATGTTATTTCGTAGCTAGGTCAAGTTGTGGGCCACTTAGGGTTATTTGTGTTTTAGGTTTGGGCCTGTCCAAGCCCAACAGTTTTCTGGCCATCTATATAAGGAGGCCAACAGTCTAGGGTTTAGGGGAGTTCAGTTGTTTAGTCAAAAACCATTGTGTGCTCCACCGTGTATCATCCCTCCGGGGAAACGGTGTTGCCGTGTTATCAAATAAAGATTGTTGCAAGGGTTCTTGTGTTCATCAAGAATTATTAGGCTCAGGTTTGAGGCATGGTGATCTTCATCACGTTGCTTGCTGGATTCGTTCCTCTTCTTCAGGTGACGTTCTTCACGTTATTGGAAGATTTCTATCTGGTTGACTCGGTGTGAAAGATCGGGATAAAACTCATAGGATCACCGGCGTGATCCTTATCAGAAGATGAAGACTCAACAAAAAGGTAAAAGAAAGGCCCTTTCGCAGAGGGAAGCAGGGATTTACCATGTGCTAGAGCTTTTCATTTGTAAAATAGAGATAAAAATTGTTTTGGGAGGTGGTTGTTCCTGTCAACGAATGGCAATGGGGTTCTTGTTATCTTCCATACTAAACAAGTTTAGAGCGGTTCCGAGTTATTGAAAATAGGCATTTACGTGCTCTTTTATAAAGTTTGGCACTCCTCTCCACCTTTGCTTTCACAAATCATGGCTAACCGAATCCTCAGGTGCCTGCCAACAATCTCATACCATGGAGGAGTGCCATTTTTTCTCTTTTTTTTGAAGTTATAATGGTCTGACCAGCTCTCTTGCAAAATTAGTGACGAGTAGATGAAGCATGCAAGTCAAGGGGTGCTTAATTTAATATGGAAGATAACAGACCCGACCACTACGTCCTCATGAGCTAAAAACAGTGTCACAAAATGAGAAATATTTTGAAGGTTTTGAAAGGTAGCACATGAAAATTTACTTGGAATGGTTTGAAATGCCATGCATAGGAATTTATAGTGAACTCTTTGGAATAACTTTGGTTTTGGGAGTTGGATGCACGAGTAGAGCTCATACTCAGTACAGGTGAAGGCAAGCAAAAGACTGGGAGCGACCAACTAAGAGAGCAATAACGACCATAATCATGCATAGCGATTAAACATTATTAATCAAAGCATAAAGTGATATTACAAGTCAAAAACTAAATAATCATATAGGCTTGAGGTGACTGGTTTATAGTAATAACATGGTGTGAGCATGCGCCAAGTCAATCCAAATAAAGCATCAAAGGAGAATACCACAATATTAAGCTTCTATATGATAAAAAACAATGCATGATTCATTCAATGGCACATTAAGCACTCTCAGTTATTTGAGACAAGTCATGCTACAACAACAATAACTACTAAGCATATAATCAAAATTATATCTAGCATGACATGCTAAAGTCTAAGCAACAGTCTAACCAAGCTTCCTTTTGCACCACTATAAGAATAAAATATTTTACACTTTTCCAACACCAATCAACCTATTTGAAACAACTCTCAAAGATAAAAATCAACAAAGATCAGAGGTCTAAACACACCTAACTACAAAGAACTAACAAGTTGTGAACAAAAATAAAGGTGAAAAACAAAAGCTAAACGCGGTACTAGCAAAAGAGAACACTCGCAGAACAATAAGAGTGAAAACTAGAGTGTTCTAGGCAATGAAAACGGAGTGTGTCTTCTCCAAAAGAAATATGCTAGGGTCTGATGGCGTGTAGATGACCACCTAGTTGGGAACCCCAAGAGGAAGGTATGATGAGCACAGCAGCAAGTCTTCCATCAGTATGAAACCAAGGTTTATCGAACAAGTAGGAGAAAGAACCAACTTCTGAAGGTTGATGCTCGCTGGCTTGGCGACAGCTCCAGACAATTTATATATGGCGCCTTATCTGGGGCATAACTTTGCACCAGCAGCAACGTGGAACCTGCACACAACACAACCAAGTACTTTGCCCCAACTTACAGTGAGGTTGTCAATCTCACCGGTTTGCTGTAAACAAAGGATTAAACGTATCGTGTGGTAAAATATAGTAGTTTGCGAGAATGTAAATAATGCGAATAAATGGTAAAAGGTAATAACAATGTAAAAGAATGGACTGGGGTCCATAGTTCACTAGAGGTGTCTCTCCATAAGATAAATAACATGCTGGGTAAACAAATTACAGTTGGGCAATTCATAGAATAAAGAAAGCATACAAATTTCATGAGGATCACTATGAGATTCACTTGGGCATTACAACATAATACATAGACCGTAGTCCAACTGCATCTATGACTATTAATCCACCCGCCGGATGTCATCCGAGCAACCGTTGGGTATTAAGTTGCAAGCAACAAATTATCGCCTTAAGCAAAGTGTGTAATGTAAACAATACAAATGTCCTTAAACACAAGATTGTTGTTTTCTCCCTAGTAGCAACAGTACATCTAAAACTTTTGAGGTTGTTGTCACTCCCCCAAGTTACCAGAGGCATGAACCCACTATCGAGCATAAATACTCCCTCTTGGAGTCACTAGCATCTACTCAGCCAAGATATCTGCTAGCAACGGAGAGCATGCAAGATCATAAACAACATAGAGATGATAAATCAATAAATCAACTTGACAAAGTACTCAATATTCATCGGATCCCAACAAACACAACATGTAAAATTACATAACGATGATCTTGATCCTGATAGGCAGCTCACAAGATCTAAACATGAAGCACATGGAGGAGAAGACATCCATCTAGCTACTGCTATGGACCCATAGTCCAAGGTAGACTACTCACGCATCACTCCGGACGCAGGCATGGTGATGAAGAAGGCCTCCAGCGTTGATTCCCCTCTCCGGCAGGGTGTCGGGAAGAGCTTCTGGACCCTCCCGATCTCGCGTCGACGACGGCGGCGGCTTGCAGTATGTTTCGAGGAAAATTGATTGGGTTTTTTAGGTTTTCTCGCTGAGGAGAATATATAGGCGGAAGGGCGGCATCAGGAGGTGGGCTAGGTGGCCCCACCACATGGTGGCGTGGGCCAGGGGCTGGCCGCGCCACCCTATGGTGTGGCTGGCCCCTGGCTCCCCTCCGTCTCTGCTTTGGACTCCGTCTCGTGTCGGGAAAAATAGGAACTTCGACTTTTGTTTCATCCAATTCTGAGAATATTTCCTGTTTAGCTTTTCTGAAACACAAAAACAGAAAAAAATAGGGAGCTAGCACTGTGGCATCTTGTTAGTAGGTTAGTTCCGGAAAATGCATAAAAACGCCACGAAGTGTAACAAAATACAAAGAAAATGGTGTATAAACAGGCATGGAGCATCAAAAATTATAGATACGTTTGAGACGTATCAGGGTCCAACCATTTATTACAGCAAAGAAAACAAAAGAAAACTGAAAGGAAAAATAAAGATGCTCAAAGAAAAACACATAGCATATGTAGCAAAAAAAAAAATAGTGTCTTGAAAGGTGACCTGATATTTTTGTTGATGAAGAAGGGGGTGCCTTGGGCATCCCCAAGCTTTGACGCTTGTACTTCTTGGATATTTCTTGGGGTGACATGGGTATACCCAAGCTTGATCTTTTGTCCATCCTTCATCTCATCTCATCATTCTCCTTTCCCTACACTTGAAAACTTCCTTCATACAAAACTTCACACAATTCTCATTAGCAACATTAGTGTATGCAAGATAGTAGATCCACTTTTGGTTCAGTTTTAACTCAAGTACAACATTAAAACATTAGCTACTATAGAAAGTTCTTCTAAAAGCTCTTCCGATCAAAAGAACTCAAAAAGAAAGAGATCAAGAGGCAATTGCAAATAGTGGCAGAAATTTGTCAAAACAGAACAGCAGGTAAAGATCGATTTTTTCGAAAATCTTCTATTGCTCAAATCGACAAGTGCAAAACTAATGAAAATTACATAATAACCTGGGGCATGTGCACAAAAAAATTGCAGATCAATACGACATTCCGGGATTTTTCACAATTTTTTACAGCAAGGCGCAGAAATCTGTTTCTGGACAGCAACTTCCCAAAATCTTATCTTCTTCCTATTAGAGGCTATTCTTGGCACAAAAACAAAATAAAAAGGAAAAGGAGAGGTCATTACAGTAGTAACAACTTCCAAGACTCAACAAAAGAAAAATTACTAAAAGAAAACATGGGTTATCTCCCAAGAGTGCTTTTCTTTAACGCCTTTGAGCTAGGCGCAGAAAGTAAGAATCAAGTATTTTCAAGTGAAGAAGCATCAAGAACACCAGATGCCTTACGTCTACCTATCTTACCTTTACTCTTACCTTTAGGAAAATCATGACGATTGCCTGGTGGGGAAGTGAACTTCATGGTGCCTTTTCCCACATCTATTATTGCTCCCAGGAGTTTTAGCAGAGATCTTTGAAGTGTGATTTGTCCATTTCCTACAAATTCAATAACAAGATAATCAGTAGATACCATTCTCCCTAGGATTTTTGTAAATACTCCTTCAGCTACTCCAATGGGTAATACAATGGTATTATTGGTAAGAGATATTCCTTCTCCACCCTCAGAAAGTCCCCAAAGATTCATAAATATCTTTAGGCATAAGACAAAATTCAGACATAATATCACAACGAGCATGAAAAGTTTCACCATTTATAGTAACTTTTACTGTAGGGAACCATCTTGAGGGTTCAGAATTTATTGGAACATAATCATGATGCTCACGAAGCATATTATAACATTCTTTTAAACAAGTTGTATTTGTCTCAAGAGTGTTTAATCTAGCATAAATGCTCACAAGGGATGAATCAAATTTACTAGGTGAGCTATATATTGCAATCAACTTTTTTATGACATTAAAAGCTTGATCCCAATCGCAATGAAGGAAATCTCCTCCTGCTACAGCATCCAAAGCATATCTATAACAAAGAACAGGGCCAAAATAAAAGCTACTAAGGAGCAAGCCTAGAGTCATTTTCGGTTCAGTTTTACCATGAGAATCATAAATTCTAGACCAAGCTTCTTTAAAACTCTCTTCACACACTTGTTTGAAAGTGAAGATAATTTCCTTAGGTGACATAGTAGTAGGAACTAGACTAGAAATAAAAGCAACTTGAAGTAGGAACTAATTTTTTTTGTATTTTTGATAAAAAGAAGTAAACAAAATAAAGCAAAGAAACTAAGCAAAACAATAACAAAGTAAAGAGATTGGAAGTGAGAGACTCCCCTTGCAGAAATCCTCTTTCTCCCCAACAAAGGCACTAGAAAACAGTCTTGATGTCTCATAGGACCCGTTGGGAAACCCCAATAGGAAGGTATGATGAGCACAACAACAAGTTATCCCTCAGTATGAAACCAAAGTTTAATCGACCAGTAGGAGAAAGAAACCACTTCTAAAGGTTGTTGCAAGCTGACTTTGACAGGGCGCCAGAAGACAGTTGATGGCGCGTAGTCGGCGCCAGCAGCAACGTGGAACCTGCACACAAGACAACCAAACTACTTTGCCCCAACTTACAGTGAGGTTGTCAATCTCACTGGTTTGCTGAAAACAAAGGATTAGACGTACAGTGTGGAAGGAGATGTTTGTTTGCAATGAAGTAAAATAATATTTGTGGAAAGTAAACAGTATTTGCAGTAGATGGTAATATAAATGTAAAAGAATGGACCGGGGTCCACAGTTCACTAGAGGTGTCTCTTTATAAAGATAAATAACATGATGGGTGAACAAATTACGGTTGGGTAATTGACAAAATAGAGAATGCATAACAATGCATGTACATGTCATGAAGATCACTATGAGTTTCATTTGGGCATTACAACATAATACATAGACTGTAATCCAACTACATCTATGAATAATAATCCACCCTCAGGATATCATCCGAACAACCTTTGGGTATTAAGTTGCAAGCAACAGATTATCGCTTTAAGCAAAGTGTGTAATGTAAACAATACAATTATCCTTGACAAAAGATTGTTGTTTTCTCCCTAGTAGCAACAGCACATCTACAAACTTAGAAGTTATTGTCACTCTCCTAGATTACTAGAGGCATGAACCCACTATCGAGCATAAATACTCCCTCTTGGAGTTACAAGCATCTACTTGGCCAAAGTATCTACTAGCAACGGAGAGCATGCAAGATCACAAATAACATAGACATGATAAATTAATAATCAACTTGGCATAGTACTCAATATTCATCGGATCCCAACACACAACATGTAGAATTACATAAAGATGATCTTAATCATGTAGGCAGCTCACAAGATCTAAGCATGGAGGCGCAAATTAGAGAAGACAACCATCTAGCTACTGCTATGGACCCATAGTCCAAAGGTGAACTACTCACGCATCACTCTGGAGGCAGGCATGGTGATGAAGAAGGCCTCCGGTGATGATTTCCCTCTCCGGCAGGTTGCCAGGAAGAGCTTCTGGACCCTCCCGAACTAGGGTCGATGACAGCGGCGGCTTACAATACTTTTCATGATAGATGTTTAGGCCTTTAGGGTTTTCCCAATGAAGTAAATTTATAGGCGGAAGGGCGATGTAAGAGGGCGCCTAGGGGGCCCACAGCATGGCCCGGCGCGGCCAGGGGTGGGGCCGTGACACCCTATGGTGTGGCTGCCCCCTGGCTCGACTCCGTCTCTCCTTTGGACTCTGTCTTTGTGTCAGATAAATAGGAACTTTGGCTTTTGTTTCGTCCAATTCTGAGAATATTTCTTGTATAACTTTTCTGAAATAAACAGCAAAAAACGGGAACTGGCACTGTGACATCTTGTTAATAGGTTAGTTCCAGAAAATGCATAAAAATGCCACGAAGTGTAAACAAAACATAAAGCAATTGGTGTAAAACAAGCATGGAGCATCAAAAATTATAGATACGTTTCCAACGTATCATATACTAATACCTTTTGGAGTGATGCTCGCCGGTGCAGCGCCATTGTTCTTCTGCAAGACAGCGTTCAGCATGTTAGAGAATCTGTCGATGGTTGTCAAAAATCCTTGATGACCATGTACTCCGTTATGCTTCCCAGGAATCCTCCACCTGAGAATTTTGGCCAGCTGCTCTAAGTTTTCTGGACGAGCCGACATATTCATCGTTTTGTAGAACTCAACCTGGTAGCTGGTGCCAATTTTGCTCTTGGCTGGGTATGAAAGTGGCATCAAGGCTAAATTTTAGTACCATGTCTTTGGGCTTGCCTTCTTCTCAAAGATTTAGGACTGTGGCAATGCAGATTCATATGGATGCCACCCTTTAGACTGCAAGAAGGATGATTGCAAGGCTACTTGAAGCCGACGCTAGCTTCTTTCACGAGAATCATTATTTGAACCCACTCCTTGTTGATCCATCAGATCAAGTGGAGTTGTAGTCGAGGATTGTAATTTGCTTTTGTTCTTAGTTTTGCGAGCGTGAGAGTTTTAACTGTTCTGATGCTGTTGTCAGAGAGTTGTACTCAAGACGCTGCTTGTTTTTTGTGCATTTGACCATAATTTTTGTAATCTGCTACTCGTATTTATTTGCGTAGAATCTCTGATAGACTAGTAAACTCAAAAGATGAGGAACTTGTCTTTTATTATGCTAAATGTAAAGATACATGGGGTGGCCCAAGAGACCCGACCGGTGGCCTATGTTCTGGATCTATAGGGTCTTGCCCTTATTACTCGTGGCTTAGTAGCCTTATTCTACTTACTCTACTCTCTAATTGCTCATCAGAGACTGCCGTTTAAGTTGGAGGAGTCCCTGACTCCTTTGTTGTAGCTTCTTTTGGGTCCAACGCTTGGACTCGAAGTTTCTTCGCTTTTGGTTTTGCATGGTCTTCTTCGGGTTGCTTTGTAGTAGTTGTGGTTGCGCTCCCTGTTTCGCCATTGAGTTGTCCATATTCGGCAGTCATACCAAAGGTTTGTGCCATCTTGTGGAACTCCTTGTCGCATAGATCTGAGAGCTCGAAGCTTCCTTTTACTGTGATTATTTCTCTGGGTCCTGGCATCTTGAGTACCAGGTAGGTATAGTGAGGTACTGCCATGAAGCGCGAAAACATGGGTCACCCGAGGATCTTGATACTGAGAGGGCCAATCCATGACTTCTAAGTCGAGCTTCTCCTTTCTATAGTTCTGGGGGTTGCCGAAACAAACATCGAGTGCATTTCGACCCAATGGTTAGTTTGCGCATCCTAGTACGATTCCATGGAAGGAACAATTTGTTGCTTTGAGGAACTCTAGTGATATACGCATTGCTCGAAGCATTTTTGCATATATCAAGTTTATTTCACTTCCTGCATCTATGAATACTCTTTCTACATCATGTTCTCTTATCTGAGCTTTGAGTACCAAGGGCACATTTCCTGGCTGAGGTACTGTTATTGGGTGGTATTCTCTATTGAATTCTATTGGCTGCTCGGACCAGTGCAAATGTTCTGTAGTCACTGGAGGCGATGTTATTGCAAGATTGACTTGTCGAGAGATGCTTTTTTCCTCTTTGTGCGACTTCGGTACAGGTTGTATCATTGTGGTGATATATCCTTTGGATGGGATGTATCCTCCATCATTGTCGTTTCCTTGGTTTGGCTGACTTTGTCCTTGTGCTGCTCCGTTGGTTGCCTGCTGATTTGTTGGTGGTGCATTGCTTGTGTTTCCATCATAGCCTTGCTTCAGCTTGTTTATTTCCTGCTACTTCCTGTAGTTTTAAGAACATCTTGCAATCCTTCATTGCTTGCCGGGATACTCGTTTGCCGTTGATGAACGCATAGTGTAGGTGGCATGGTCCGTTTAGCATGTCATCTGGTGATTGATTATACTCCCTTGATCCTCTTGACTAGAACTTCTTGTTGCTTCCTGAGTCTTCTCCCCCGTAGTTCTGATGCCCTGAATTTCTGCGATTGTCTCCTTGGTAGGTGTTATCTTTATATCCTGCGGCTACTTGACTATGAGAGCCGTAGTTATCATAGTTGCGGGATCTCCTCCTTTGACTGTTGTATATGTTTCTTCTGTCATATTCGGGTGACCGTGTCCTTTTATTGTTATAGGCATCTTCGCCGTCCGCGAATCTGTTTGCTATATCCATTAACTCTGATACTGTCCTTGGCTTAATCCACCCCATTTTTTTTACTAAATCTCCTTGTCGCAGCCCAAGTGTGAAGACGTCAATTGCTCTCTCATCTGAAACATCGACTGCAGAATTTTTTATAATACTCCATCTTTGTATGTATGATCTAAGTGTCTCATTGCACTGCTGTATGCAAGCTTTGACTTCCTCTATCGATGTTGGCCGCTTGTATGTTGACTTGAAGTTACTGGTGTACTGTTTTGTGATTTCCTCCCAGCTTCCAATTGTTTTTCTTTCTAGCTTACCCAACCATGACCATGCCGCGCTGGTGAGGTGGAGTTGTAGGCTTTGCATTGTTGTCTCTTTCGAGCCCCCAAGTATATTGATGCTTGTCGATAATCTGAGAGCCATGACTGTGGCTCCTGAGATCCGTCGTATTTCTGCTAATCATGGGGCTATTTGAATCCTTTGGGCATAGGTGTGGTGCGAACTCTGCGAGTAAAGCATGGTGCTCCCATCTCTTTTTCATCGTCTTCGTAATCATATGCCTTGTTGGGTGTCCGGGATCTTTGAGTTCCTCCGTGCCTTGGGATTTTGTAGTACTTTGGTGATGGTGACCTAGATCGTCGACTTTTGCTTCTGCGCCTAGGACTGTTGTGATGGTGCGGTGATCTGGATTTGTGCATACCTTTGTTGCGATATGCCTCCTCTTCTTTGGCTGTCAGCTTGTTTCCTACTAATCTTAGCCCCTATAGTGCTGCTCAATGCATGTGTTCTCTTGGGACCCTTGGGTTTGGCTGCGTAGTATACATATATGTTTGCGCTGCCACGAGTGCTGCTTCAGGTGTCTTTGGCATTATATTGCCTTGCTCGTCGATTGATAGGAAAGATGAGAATGTTTCTAGAGAGGTTTCGTCTATCTGAGTGCTCGAGATTTTTGACTCGTGAGCCGCGCCTGTTGTGCCTTCTGCTATTTGTATGTGATGCATTGTTGCGCGCTTCGTGCATAGCTGCGCTTGCTGCAATTGCTGAGTCCCTCCTTTTTCTTATTTTGCTTTTCTCTTTCGCCAGCTGTCTTGATTGTCGTTGAAGGGCGTAGTGGTATCCTAGAAGTCCCTCTTTGCTTGCGTCCACTGGGATGGGTGGGCCATGCTCGATAGCTACTACCTAGAAGTACCTCTTTGCTTGTGGTATCAGATTACTCGGTTTATCACTGCGAGTGTTTTCTGTTGATTGATCAACGGATTGTTCTTCTCGGAAAGTTTTCAGATCAGTACCATTATGATTGGATTATTCTTCGATTAAAGTTTCCGTCGGCCTAGGTATCCTCCAGATCCGATCACTCCAGTCGGATTGAGCAGGTTTGTTGGTTCACCAGGACTGATCGCTAATAGTTCTCCATCGGGATCACGGCAGTTCTCCATTGGGATCACTCG
The DNA here is from genome assembly GCA_007115705.1 of Dactylis glomerata. NCBI lineage: Eukaryota > Viridiplantae > Streptophyta > Magnoliopsida > Poales > Poaceae > Dactylis > Dactylis glomerata. The sequence goes on from QXEO01002099.1 coordinate 4,002,400, forward strand.
GCCATCGGTTTGGAGTCCAGGGAAGCGACGAGGCCATTGCAGATCCGATCGATCGGGGCAGAGATACGAAGAAAAAATAATAACACGGTATCGATCTGAAATGATCGATCCTTTCTGTCCAGATCTGATCGAGGCAAAACAAAACAAAGTCTGTGCCTCGCCATACCACGGAGCGTGTCTGTCCCCTGGCGAGTGGCGACTGCGCGCCTGCTCGATCACATTTCTCGCGAGAGTACCGCACGCCTCGCTCATGCCGTGCGGTGTTGCTGGGTGCGGTTTTCAGAGCAGGCCAGCCCACCTGCTGGAGCGGCTCGCTCGCCCTCACCTGGGAGCCTTGAACCTTCGGTCGCCAGACCCCAGACCGTCTCTGGGGTCAAGCGCGCTACCTTAGCTGTTCTTCGTGTCTGTTTCTCAGTTCTGTGCTGCGGAAGACCGGGAAAAGCACAGGTGAAATTGTTTTGCATTGAGAAATTAGTGAAGCTAGGCTGGGATTGGTACACACGTTATTTCAGATTTTGGTGGGACAGACCAAGAGGCATAGAGATGGATTCTTTTCCGGGTGATTATTATGGCTACAGGTGTCACAGTGGCAAAGAGTCTAGCGATATTTTCAATGACTATCTTGATCTACTGGATGGTGTTTTAGCATATGATGAATCTGAGATCAATTTGTAACTGACCAACGATGCAACAGCTGAAGAGTTTGAGTCATGGGAACGTCATATGCTACAGGGCTTCTACAGATGTGCTACCTATGATCACAACATGAATGATTCCACACGTTTGGCTCTTGCAGACCGACGCGTGGATGACAGGCTATACAGTTGGTGGCACAAAGTGTTGTGGCAGAAGAGCATTACCTCTACAACTTGGGCGAATTTTAGGAAATTTCTACGATAGTGCTTTATACCTTCTAGTACCATGGTGGTACCTGTGGAAGTAATTAAGCAGCCACCCAAGGTTATGCATCAGCCCGCGGATGTTGGCTAGAGCATAGCTCCTATACCAAAGGTCGCGACAGCTGTGCCTACTCATGAGAAATTGATAGTTGTTCCATTGCCGACAGTTAGCAAGGTGGCAGACATGATTTCTGAATTGTCAGCGGTTGATGTTGTCCAGGATGTCGTGGAGGAGGTTGTACCATTGAGTGGGCTGAATATGCAACTCAAAAGAGTACATGATGAGACTTGTATGACAGCGGATAGAGGCCAGTGATGGAATTTATTTCAGGCGCAGTGCATAATCAAAGGCAAAGCATGCAAGTTGATGATATACAGTGGTAGTTACTGTAATGGCATTAGCAAGGCGGTTGTGGAGTCATTGGGTTTATCCATATGGCGTATTCCAGAACCGAGGCATGTTGAGTGGGTTAATAGCTGCGGTATGCTGAAGATTACTCACAAGGTGTGTGTGCCATTTACAGTTGATGACTATGTTGATGAGGTAGAATGCGATGTGTTGCTGCTGGCGTGGTGTTGATGATGTAAATGACCGGCCAGTTGGAAACCCCAAGAGAAGGTTTGATGCGCACAGCAGCAAGTTTTCCCTCAGTTATGAAACCAAGGTATGTCAATCCAGTAGGAAAAAGCCAAACTCCAGAAGGTGATGCCCGCTAGCTTCGCGACACTCCAACAAGGGCGCCGTTTACGACACTTGTTAGCGCGTCTTCAACTAGTAGCAACGCGGAACCTGCACACAACACAACAAAGAACTTAGCTCCCAACTTACGATGAGGTTGTCAATCTCACCAGTTTGCTGTAAACAAAGGAATGAGCGTATCGAGTGGAAAGCAATAGTAGTATAGCATTGCGATCATACTGCCATGGACGTCCAAGTAACATCCCACACACCTTCAATGGCAACACATCGCATTCCACCTCATCAACATTGTCATCAACTATAAATGGCACACGTACCTTATGAGTAACCTTCAGCATACCACAGCTATTCAACCACTCAACATGCTTAGGTTCAGGAATACGCCATATGGACAACCCCAATGATGCCACCACAGCTCTACTAATGCCATTACAGTAACTACCGCTGTCAATAATTAGTTTGCATGCCTTCTCCTTGATGGTGCACTGTGTTTGAAAAAGACTGCAACGCCGATTCCTGTTTACTGCCTCATCACCATTGGACAATTTATGAAGCTGTATACTCATACCTCTCAATGGTGTGTCATCTCGATCAAGTATAACATTGGCTTGTACCTCTGGAACGACCACCTTGTCCGACTCCACGGACTTCTCCACAAATCTAGAACGTAGAAATTGCTTGAAATCCTCCCAACTTGATGTCTTACTTGTGATGCCTTTCGCAGACCGGTTGTCGCGCCACCAACTAGCCACATTTGTATCCACTCATCGGTAGGCAATAACATATTCCATATGACCACCAAACTTGCTATCAAGTGTACAACATCTTGCAAAACCGTGGATCATATGAGATTCCCAAGTCTCATATTCTACGAACGTTGTGGCACTCTCTAATTTCCACTGAATTTTAGTTGCATCAAATGAGTAGCCGACCACGATATTAAGATAGTCCTGGTATACATCATCCGATTTATCAGTTAAATGAACAGGTCTTGATGAACCCATACCTGAATATTTCTTTGAATCAGACTAGAGATCCCGCGATGGCTGACGGGAAACGATCAATTCCAGATGTACTTGTTCCGGTCTTGCACGCAGCAGCAGAGTGCTCGATGCCAGACGCTCCGGGATCTGGCGCAGCTGAAATGATCGGGGCTCAGCAAGGCGCGCCTAGGGTCAGACGTTTTCTGTCCTTGGGTGAGCCAGGCGAACCGACGTGCAGTGATGGTCTAGGGCGAGCGCCTGTATGAGCGTCCCCGCGATCCAGATACTTGGGCCGGCCCACGAAGACAATTGCCGCGCAGGGTCTCGATCGCTGGCGAGACGCACGGGATCCGCGATTGCTAGGCACCGCCCGGAGTCCTCGATCGCTAGCGGCTGAGAGCAGCAACGCGCGGGGTCGCCCAGGGGCAGACAACCTCCGTGCGTACGCGCGTGGGATCGATCCCCCTTGTTTTTTTTAACCTGAGAGCACTCGCAGCTGAGGAAATCCTGGGGTGCTTGTACCGATCTGATCTGAACGGAAAAAACGTGAAGTGCTCGTACTCTGATCAGATCTCAATCGGATCTAGGAAACAAATGGCTCTGCCACTCCAACGATGGGAAATCTGACGAAGGAGCTTGATCTCGATACTTGACTTCCCTGCCACTCCGATGAGACCGACGGGGAGTTCCGACGAAAACAATCAGCACCAACTCCTTGCGTACGATCAAACACAGTCGCAAGATCTGACGAAAAGTTTCCCGATCAGATCTGATAGGAATTACGGGATCTGATTTCCACCAACACTATCAATCTGAAAACTTGCAATGAAGAACTAGAACTAATCTGAAAACTGCTCAAAGAAGAACAATCAGCAGATCAATCTCGCCGTGAGCAACCCTGTAATGTGATACCACATGATAAGGATCACGCCGGTGATCCTATGAGTTTTGTCCCGATCTTTCACAGCGAGTCAACCCGGATAAATATCTTCCAATCACACGAAGAATGCAACCTGAAGAAGAGGAACGAATCCAGCAAGCAATGTGAAGAGAATCAACATGCCTCAAACCTGAGCCTGATAATCCTTGATGAACACAAGAACCTTCACAACAATATATTCGATAAACATGGCAGCGCCATTTCCCCGGAGGGATGATACATGGTGGAACACCACGCGATAGTTTAACTCTAAATTCTGAACTCCCTAAACCCTAGACTGCTGGCCTCCTTATATAGATGGCCAGAAAACTGTTGGGCTTGGATAGGCCCAAACCCAGAACATGGAATAACATGAACAGAACTATAAATTATTGATACAACCTTAGACTAAATTATTACATATCGTAGGTCATCCTGGCGTGCCAATCTTCAATGAGCTGCCCTCATCTTGGTGGAGTCCTGAAATTAGGCTTCACCTCCTCCTTCGTGCCCATATCAAAACGTGCGAGACGTTGTGCCTTAGCAATCGATACACCAACTTCCAAGGCTATTGATCACGCCGGAGCTAGATCAACCTGATCACGAGGATCAATCCCTGCAAGCAATCGAAGAACCAGCAAGAATTATAGTTGCAATCAAGATATTGCGAATATAGATGAAGGCTTTATTGAAGAGGTGGGATTCTGTCTGTGCGTAGTACAAAAGGTCGGTTTGACACTTGTGCCCATGGCGAAGAGTAGCTCGTGGCTAAGTCCTTAACTAAACAAAATCCAAGTTCTAATGACGGCTAGGAGGAGGTATATATGAGGGAAAGGGCAGGGATTTTCGTACAACCCTATTGGGCCATCCGAAAATAACCCTAGATGGGCCGATTTACACTCAAACAGCCTCCAGAAATTCCCTAAATTATCTAGGACGAAAATACATGGGTTTAACCCATAAAATAAGGTGACGCAGCACCATATAAAGCCTTGGACGAATTTTATGATTTGGTAACTTGTGAATTTTGTCCAAGCATCCTTGCATCATTATGGTGGCTTCAAAGTTCTGAAATCTTCACTTGTAGCGTCATCTTGAATCCTCACATGATTACTGCCATCATCTACATGCATGATCATGCTCCAATGCTTGTCCCTCTCATCCATGCTAGGCCCATCATTCCTAAGTAACATAAACACATCTGATTTAGGCAGCATCATATTCTCATGAATATTAGGAATAGTTGCTAGAAATGAAAGTACCTGATAATTTAGTTGGCGTGCACGAGCTCTTGTGAGAGATCCTTGGAATTGTGGAACGTGAGGAAGTGTGGCTGTAGGTGCAACGGTTGTATGAACCGTAGGGATGTCCTCATCAGTGGCAGTCGACAAATTTACCAAATGGGTAGAGGCAGCCCCCGTCACAACCCAAGACTCCACATCAGCAATCAACTTCATCAAGTCTATAGTTTTTCGCTTCGGAGTACCACACAGCATCATCACAGACAATGGGACAAACTTCACATCAAAAGAGTTCAAGAGCTACTGTGAAAGTATGGGAATCAAATTGAAATTCGCCTCTATAGCGCATCCAAAGACAAATGGACAAGTCGAGAAAGCCAATGGCTTCATATGCAACGGGATAAAAAAGTGGCTGTTAGCACCCCTCGAGAAAGCCAAACACGCTTTGGTAGACGAGCTGCCCTCCGTGCTTTGGAGTCTCAGAACTACACCCAATGCGGCTACTCAAGAAACCCCCTTATTTATGGTCCATGGCACAAAAGCCGTGCTTCGAGTCAAGATCACCCATGAAGCCCCAAGAATCACGGCTTACAACGAGACAACTTCCACAGAAGCACTTCAGGATGATGTCGATACACTCAACGAAGAAAGAGACGTAGCGCTCGCCAGAGCTATGCAATACCAGCAAAACTTACGAAACTACCATAGTAGTCGAGTTCATCTATGATCTTTCGTGGTTGGAGATTTGGTCTTACGACTCAAGCAGGACGGCCATGGCAAATTAGAGTCCCCATGGGTAGGACCTTACATCGTGACAGAAGTAATACCAGGAGGAGCTTATCGACTACAAGACAAGAAAATTGGGAAAGATGAGAGCAAGTCGTGGAATGCAGAGCAACTACGGTGGTTCTATGCGTAGAAGGAGTATGGCAACAGGAACTTTTGAGTCATGACCCTCTGAACCCAGAACATGAGGCCACTGGTCGGGTTCCTTGGGTCAACTCGACAATATGTATGAGCATTTTACTATTTTTTCCACCAGGGGGCTCCGACCCTCGAGTCGTATGAAATAAAATAAACAAATTATTGAGATCCGATATCCGCGATTATTTGAGAAATATTTCAAGGTTGTTTGCAACCCGATATTCGACAAAAAACATGGTTCAAAGGCAACCCAATAAATAAGACAAAAGTATACCTCGGAACGACGATTCGTTCCCATGGTCTATTAATAGAGGTGGCACAAAGTAAAATTCATCACAGGTACTTATTATACAAAACATGCAAAAGGATAACTAGAACAAGAGATTACATAAAAGGAGTATCTACTGAAAGTGCACTTCATCTTCGTACTCCTTCTGGCACTGAGTACCGTCATAGATCTTCACATCAAACTTCGACGTACCGAAGTGGTAGTCGAAGATCATGAAGAAACCTTGATGGAGGTCATGGTCTTCTGCAAACTGAGACCATGCACCCTTGAAGTACATCTCGCCGTCTCCATCGTACCAGACCTCCACTTCATAGGGAGTTCCTCCTCTAGAGTGTTCACGAAGAACTGCTTCCCGCAGCTCTCGCCCATCCATGAACTTGGTAAACTTCAGCGGCACCCGCTGAATCTCGCGGCATTGAGCACCGGCGATGCAGAAGAAGGAATATATTTTGGGCAAAGAAGGAGGAGAAGCATTATGTGGTGGAGCACTCGGACCTGGTGTAGCAGTAGAAACTCTGGGCTTGTTCTTACTTCCCACAGGGCGGCCAGGGCGCCGCTTTGCAGGAACGGATGATAAGGCATAACAGTAGGGTCCTTGGACTTATTCTTACTGCCGCGAGGATAGCCGCGACCCCGCTTTTCCACCTGCGCACCGATGTTTAGGTGCGATCCACCTGCATCATCCATGGGGACAGGTGCTGGGAGAAAAAACCCTAGATGAGATGAGGAAGATGAAGACGATGCGGCGGAGGAAGATAGTAATGAAAGAATTAGGGTTTTTACCCTCGCCAACATGTTTTATTTATAAGTAAACTTTAATGGGCCTCCGCAGATTGAAGGTCCAAGTACAACTATGGGCTTTTTTACCTAACCACGAGCAGAAGATAAGACAACAGCAGCATATCAAGGACAGGACACATAGGAGGAACATGCAGTACAGATGAATAAAATACAGAAGTACATCAAGGAGCAAACCGCACCTCATCATAGACTCGAGGGCTCATATCGTCAGAAAAAGAAGGAATAAAAAAGCACAAATTGTGCCAAAATTATCACAGGAGAAAAATTATTAACCAGAAGTATTTATATTTTGAGCCTATACCTGAAAAAATTTCGGCTATAGCCTCGGGGGCTACTCCCATCGGGAGCGCTGGCAGCGCACCCGATAAAAAGGCATTATTAAGAAAGAAGTCGACAGAAAGAAGAAGAAGAAGAAGAAGAAGAAGAAGAAGAAGAAGAAATAATATAGGCGCAATCGACTACCTCTCGTCGACAACGAACTTTGACTTCCTTGTCGACAAAATAAAGATCGATTACTCCCATCGGGAGCTATTCATGAGAGTCTGAAAAGACAACTTGAATATTTTGCACATTCCAACAGTCAAACAAGGCTGCGACATATGATTCTCGAGTTGCGTCATCGCGACAAAACTTGAATCCCACGATTGAAACATATCGTGAAGGTAAGACCCCAGGATCCGTCCTATGTGGCCTGGTATACGCACATGAATGCGCTCTGCTAGTAACTATTCGTATCTACGACGTGAAGAAAATCCTAGTGGATGCACTAGGTACCCTGAGAACCACTGGGACTCGTTCTTTGTAAGTCCTAAATGCGGCAAAAGAATGGGTTTGACCAGTTTCCCGAATTCAAGTCCAAGGGGATTGAATTTGAAGTAGGTGACAAGTATCTATTCCGGCAGTTAACTGGCCTCTTGATCCATCAGAGTCTTGTTCATCAAAACCCCTTGCGAGATAATGTAATGAAAGATGTTTATTTTTTAAATATAGGAAGAAGAAGTCGAAAGACTGATCAAGTCGAAGAAATGAAGATTTGAGATTCAACCCGAATCTACAATTCTGGTAGAATCTCGGGGGCTACTAACAAGGGTATAGATAATAGAGCCCGTTACTTGAGTACCCCTGAGGCCCGTTAAGCTAGGCCCAAGTGTAATCCCAGTCGAGATATGAGTTTATGTCGTATATCGATATTGTAATATGTGTCGGACCCCTCTCGTACCTTGAGACCTAGCCACCTATATATAGGGGCCAGGAGAGGACGGTGAGGGACAGATTGAGAGTAAGCCAAAGTTCATCACCATGTTTACTTTCGATACACACCTTGTTTGACTGCTTTACCTTCGAGTTCATCCGATGCCCTATTTCCCTGATCCTAAGTCCTTCATCTAGGACATTTGTCGAGTTAACCCTCGTCACCAACATTCTGCGAGCCCCTGCTGCTCTACATCACCGCAACTCCAAGGACCGCAAGTGTTGTCCTTGTCGCGGAGCGGGACACTCAAGTAATCACCAAAGAGAAGATTGACCCTCCATGCCCGGGGGCTCCTCTTGAGGGGGAGGCCACGGTCTCCGCTTCCCCTCATGAGGATTCGCCCCTTACACCCTCATTAATCGAGCTGCTCCCTCAGAGTGTTGCTCCTGAGCTTTATGAAGAGGAAACTTTCGAAGGCACAACTAAGGTGCAGAATCCTATCTACTTCGTCAGCACCGTTCTACATGATGCGTGGGAGCGCTACATTATGCAGCAAAAGCTGCTCTACACCCTGCTTATCGCATCAAGGAAACTACGTCACTACTTCCAAGGCCACCCGATCAAGGTGGTCACTGATCAGCCTCTGGAGACAATCTTACGCAACCCGAATGTCACCGGGAGGGTGGTAGAATGGGCCGTGGAACTTCAACCATTCGAGATCTCCTTTGAAACCACCAAAGTAATCAAGAGCAAAGCTTTAGCGGAGTTCACCGCTGAGTGGACTGATCCATTCGCTGATGAGCCCCCAGAGGTGGAATCTACGCTTCTTGGAGAGAAGGCCCTAGGTCCCTGGGTCATGCACTTTGATGGTGCCTTCAACCTTCTAGACGCGGGTGCTGGGGCCGTTCTCACCTCTCCATCCGGGGACAAGCTCTGCTACGCTATTTAGCTCTGTTTCAAGCCCGAGCACAAGGTCTCCAACAATATCGCCGAATATGAAGGGCTTCTTGCTGGCCTGAGGGCAGCAAGCACCTTGGGCATCAAGCGCCTCATCGTCAAAGGTGATTCATAGCTGGTTGTGAACTTCTCCAACAAGAGATACATGCTAAAGGATGACCACATGGCGGCTTACCTCGAAGAGCACCGGAAGATGGAGAAGCACTTCCAAGGCCTGGAATTAAAGCACAGCCAGCCGGGGTTGATACGTCCATAACGTATCTATAATTTTTGATGGCTTTATGCTAATATTATGCTTTTGACACTTATTTTTATAGAAAGTTTATGATTTATTTGGACTAACCTACTAATAGTTGCAAAAGTGCACAATGTTCTTGTTTTACACTTTGATGTGTAGGAATTACCAAGAATACAAGAGGAAACTTTGTTGGAGTCAAATCGGCACCAGAACTTTTTTCAAAGATGGTCACGTTACGGGTCGAAGACGGCATCAAACGGAAAACTCCCCAACTACAAAGTTGTTGGAAATTTTGCGGGGAACGCTCTAGACATAAAATTTAATTGATTCCAAGCCCGGACAGCTGAGATAAGCCCAACCCACTGCAACCCTAGATTGGGTGACAGAAATCCGAGAAGCTATATAAAGGGAGGAAACCTAACTCATGGGGGACTCCTCCACCCACGAATTGCAGCCGCCAAAAGCCACGTTTTTGCCTCCCCCATGGATCTCATCTCCATGGGGGAGGGCTCCCAAGAAGCCATGAAGTAAGGGAGCTAAGGGGCGGCGCTCCCCGATGATGCCGACGGCAGGGAAGGAGCTCCCCGCGCCGCCGCCCTACGCCTCTCGCTGCCCCCTTCATCATCTTCATCGCCAACTCCATCACCAACTCCTCCTTGTATATAGTGGTTCATCCTCCCACACACCTCTGTACCGTCCTATGTAAACATGGTGTTCGATGCTATAAGTTATAATCCTATGATCTATGTCATGTTTGTGTAGTTTATTTGTCTTTTGCTTGCTTGGTTGAATGTCTTTGGTTCATTAGAGTTTTATGTTGATATGGTACAGTCCTTTGGTGCTCATTATATTTGTGCGCGCATGGATTAAACATCATAGGGTTTGTAGTATGTGTAAGAGGAAGGGGAAGTTCTACCGGAGTGACAGAAACCTGAGGATGCGAACTGGAACGTTTCACGTATGGAAGTAAGAGGACCATTAACTTAAGGCTATGGTTGGGGAAACCTTAATGCATTGTTAGTATTTGCGGATGCTTGCTAACAATCCAATCATATAGTACTTGTAATTCTAAGTAGTGAAGTGCAATGCCCATAAAGAGAGTCGCTGACAAGGAACAGATGGCGAAGAAGAAGAGCGGAAACGCGGCGACCAGCTGGGTGCCTTCTGAGTTCGAAGAATCTGATCTGACCAAGGCTCAGAGGGACGGGTTCCTCGCCGGAGGGGAGCAGGTCATCTTCCCCAGTACCGAACGCATCCCCAAGCCCCCGAGCGGCTATCGGGTGATGTTTCTTGCTTTCCTTCTCCGTGGTCTTTCTCTTCCTGCCCACGAATTTCTTCGTGGGCTTCTCTTTGTTTACGGCATGCAGCTCCACCACCTCACGCCAAATTCTATCTTGCACATTGCCTGTTTTATCACTCTCTGTGAATCCTTCCTGGGGGTGGAACCCCATTGGATTCTTTGGAAATTCCTTTTCCGCCTCCGCCCTAGTGTCTCTTTATCTAAGAACCCTGAGCTGGGCGGGGCTGTTGTATCTGTGCGCGCCGAGGTGCATTATCTCAAATTTAGAATCGCTGCCTCAGTGCAAGGTTGGAAGAAGAAATGGTTCTACATCAAGGACCAGAAGACTACTTCCTCTGACAAATTTGGGATTGCTCCTTTTGATCCAAACAAGAGTCTGACGAAGCTGACATCGTGGGATTCCCCTCCCACGGAAGCAGAGATCGAGGGCATCAAGCCTTTGCGGACTCGTATTCAGAGTCTGAAGAGCGCAACTAGAGGCGCACTAACAGGGACGCAACTCATGGCATTTTTCCTGCAGAGGCGCATTCAGCCCATCCAAGCTCGTGTCTCCAAGCTGTGCTCGTATTCTGGCTCGGAAGATCCTTCTCGAGTGTCCAAGGAGGACCTAGAGAAAAAGGGTCTCGACAAACAAGTTAGAGCTTTGACTACTCTCACAAAGGAGAATGAGATCCCGGCTTTGACAGCTGATTTCTTTGACTCCACTCATCCTTTACCCGCGGTATGTGCTTTATAACTTGACTATGTCGACTTCTTATTTCTTCACCTTCTCATGGTTTTGCTTTTGTTAACTAATAGTTTTGCAACTGAATCTTTTGTAGGGCCACCAATTTTTGGTTTCTCGTCCTCCTATTCCAGAGGAGGGGCCGATTCAGGTGGATCCTGCCTCTGCTGCTTCTGAAGCCCCCGAGGCTGACGACGGCCATGACGGAGATGATGCCAAGGTTTCTCAAGAAGAAAGCGGCTCCACTTCGTCGCCTCCTCCTGCGATTTCTCGAGAGCCAAGCCTAGACAAGAAAAGGAAACATCTCGACGATTTGCTTTCCTCGAGTACCTCCTCTCTGAAGGATGCGCCGGGGGAGCCCTCTTCTGCCAAGGCTTCTGCTCTGGAAATATTTGACGCACTGGACTCGTGTGTTTTGCTACCTCTTTATATCCAGACTTTTTCTATCCTTAACTATTATCTCTCTTTTGCTGATTCCAAGTTTTTCCTTCTCGAGGACGACGACGAGCCGAAGAAAGATGCTGCATCTGCTCATTTTCTCGATGCTTTGACCATTTCTAAGGATCCCTCTCTAGAGGAAACTATGGTGGTTAAGCCATTAACAGTTCCTCCTACAAAAGTACTCCTACTCGTGCTTCCAAGCGCTTGAAGAAGACAGTGGCAGTGGGTACTTCTCTTGAAGCCCATCGACCAGCAGCTTCTTCTGATGATATGAGTATTTGCTTCTTGTAGTCGATTTTTTCATTGCTTGATCTTTTCTCTCATATTTTTGTTCTACAGAGTTTGATGCAAAAATTTCTTTCCCTTGGCACTGAGTGTGTCGGGTTCCGGGAGACTGCTCGGGCTTCTTAGGGTATGCCTGTTTTGTGTTGTAGCTTCTACTTGTTCGTGTGTCTTCCTGTGGTTTCTTACTCCCTTTATTTTTCCTGTTTGGGATTGTAGATGCTTTGACCTCGGCCAATGCTCGCATAGCGGCTCTAGAAGCCAAACTTAATGCTTCTAGAGAAGCTTGGGAAGGTGCCAATGCTGCCAAGGTTGCTGCTAAGAAGGCTACTAAGTTAGCAGAAACCAAGGCTAAGAAAGCTGAAAAAGCGCTTGCCGACGCTGATCACAAGCGAGTCCAACGAGAGCAAGCTATAGCCGAATGTCTCGACAAGATTTCAGTTCTCGTTGGTAGTAAGTGTCGCATTGTTCTTTGTTGTCTACTTGATCATACTTCTGTTTACTGATATTTGTTCGCTTTCTCTTGCTTTTTCCTTCTATGGTACAGCAGAAAAGATTGGAGTGTCTTGGAAAATTTGGCAACCGGATGCTGCAGACCCCTTGCTGGCTGTGGTAGATTTGCTGGAGTCAAACTGGAAACTAGTCCATGATGTACTTCAGCTGACTCGTCACGTACTGATGCGCATTTTTGTCGGGTTATGGCCGAAGAAAAAGGAGGAGATGCCACTTGACAATCTCCAGAAGCTTGCCGCTGCCTTCGACACCCTTGAAGATCCTGTGCTCACGATGAAGCGCACATCGGTGAAACGGGATGTTGAGGGGGCAGTTGCCCTTGCATAGGCGCATGGCGAACAGGTGGACTGGGAGAAGATTAGGTCTTCCCATCCTCGTCCCCTTTCGGAGATGCTTGGATTTTTCAAGAAAGCGAAGGAGTACACGCCAGGCATTGTGTCTCTTATTACTCCTTTGGCAGCTTCTTGGACTCCTGCACCAAGCTCTTCGACTCCTGTGCCAAGTACGTCGATGCCTCCGCCAAGTGCTGATGCTGATTCTTCTGCGCCTTCTACCGCCACAGAGCCTGCTGCTGAGGTGGCGTAGAATTTAGCCTTTTCTCTGTAATTTCTTTTCTTTTGAGTTAATGTAGTAGAACTTCAATCCTTCACCTGATAATCTATCAGGGAACTCTGTGAATATTTTTTCTTTATAAAGTGTTGCGCTTGGTCACTTGATGTGTTTCTGAATTGTTTTTTCTTTCATTCTTTTGCCTTCCACCCTGTGTATGCTGGTGGATCACTGAATCGTGATCGTGACTCGCCACCTGCCAATGTGTTCAACTCTGGGGTTTCTTCTCCTCCTTGTTCTTCTTGCCGATGCGCTAAGTATTTGTCGAGGATTTCGGACCTCGAAGGTCGCTTGTCATTGCTGAAGCGTCAAGCAAAGTTTGCCTTGGACCAGGCTGGGAGGTCTTATAGTTTGATGAGGCAGGTATCTACGCTTGAAGATAAAGTGTCTGGTTTGGTGGCCCAGGTTATTCACCTAAAGGAATGTGATTCCTATCTTGTTGAGATTATCAAGTCGTCGTGCGAGCAGCTGAAATGTGAGTTTTCTTCGGACCCTTTTGAATTTCCTGCTAATTTTCTTGACTTTGTACTCTGATAAATTTGTGTCTTCTAGGTACTTGCTTGCATCCCACTGATGAGGATCGTCGGGTTTCTGAGCAAATCGCAGCTCTAGAAAGGGTATCAAAGGATAACAATACTTTATTGGCTGATCTGCAGTGTTGCAGCGCCATTGTTCTTCTGCAGGATCATGCTCAACATATTGGGGAAGCGGTCGATGGTTGTCAAAGATCGTTGACAACCATGTACTCCGTTATGCTTCCTCGCAATCCTCCACCGGAAAGTGTTAAGAAGCTACTCGACGCTTTTAGATCGAGTCAACGAATTCATTGTTTGATAGAACTAAACTTAGTAGCTGGTGCTAACTTTGCTCTTGGATGGATATGCAAGTGGCATCCGAGGCTAAACTATAGTTCCATGTCTCTAAGTTTGCCTCTAGGGCGCGCGAAGCTGCAGGTCCATATGGATGCCACGCTTCAGCCGGCGAGGAGAATCATAGGTAGGTTGCTTCAAGAGGATGCTAGATTTTTACGCGAGCATCACTATTTGAACCCTCTTATGGTAGATGATTCAGATCAACCAATGTTGTATATACGTTGTTTGTTTATGAAACGCGAGAGTTTTTGTTTTCTGGGGCTGTTTGCCAGAAATTTTTGTTCTCAAGGCGTTTATATTAGTGTGTTTGCCGCAATTCCATAGTGTAGAGATTTCAGATTTGTTTCACTAAGACTTGTAAACTCGAAAAGGAGGAACTTTGTCTTTATTATGCTTGAATGTAAGATACATGGGATGTCCCAAGAGACCCGGCCAATGACCTATGTTTTGAGTTTAGAGGGCATTGCCCTAGGATAACTCACGGCTTAATAGCCTTATTTTTTCTACTCTACTCTTGTACACTTGTTGTCTATGTTGCCAAGGTCTTTTCTTCTTCTCCTATAGCTTCCTTTGGGTCTGATGGCTATACCCGCAGTTTCTTCGCTTCTAGCTCTGCTAGGTGTCCTTTGAGTTGTTTTGTGACGCCTGTAGTTGTGTTTGTTGCCTTGCCCTTGAGTTCTCCATAGTTGGCTATCATGCCAAAATTTTGTGCCATTTTATGGATTTCTTTGTCGCATAGATCTGATAGTTCAAAGGTTCCCTTTACTGTGATAATCCCGTTTGGTCCTGGCATCTTGAGTACCAGGTACATATAGTGAGGTACTGCCATGAATCGTGAAAACGCGGGTTGCCCGAGGATCGCGTGATATTGAGAGGGCCAGTCCATGACTTCGAAGTCGAGCTTTTCTCTTCTATAGTTTTGGCGATTACCAAAGCAAACATTGAGTGCTATTTGACCCAATGGATAGTTAGCACTCCTTGGTACGATCCCATGGAAAGAACAATCTGTTGGCTTCAGAAACTCCAATGATATGTGCATTGCCCGGAGTGTCTTTGCGTATATCAGGTTTATTCCGCTCCCTGCATCCATGAATACTCTATCAACGTCGTATGTCCAGATTTGAGCTTTGAGTACCAAAGGCGTGTTTCCCGGCTGAGGTACTATTATGGGGTGGTCATCTCTGCTGAATTCTATGGGTTGTTTGGACCAGTGTAGATATTCCGTGGTTGCTGGAGGCGATGTTACTGCTAGGTTCACTTGTCGAGTTATACTTTTTTCCTCTTTGTTCGACTTTGGGACTGGTTGTATCATTGATGTGATGTGCCCTTTGGACGAGATATATCCTCTGTCATTGTCGTGTCCTTGGCTTGGCTGGTTTTGACCTTGTGAAGCTCCGTTGTTTGCCTATTAAGTCGTTGTAGGTGCGTTGCTTGTGTTCCCTTCATACCCTTGCCTTTTTGCTTCGGCTTGTTTGTTGATTGCCGCCTCCTAAAGTTTCAAGAATGTTTTGCAATCTTTCATTGCATGTCTAGACACCCTTTTCCCATCCATGAACGCGGAGTGTATATGGCATGGTCCGTTTAGGATATTATCTGGTGATGGATTGTATTCTCGAGGTTCCCTTGACTGAAACCTTTTGCTATTCCTAAAGTCTTCTCTTCCGTAACTACGGTATCCTAAGTTTCTGTGGTCATCTCCTTGATAGTTATTGTCTTTATATCCCACGACTACTTGACTGTAAGAACTGTAGTTGTCGTAGTTGCGGGATCTTCTCCTTTGGCCACTGTATCTATTTCCCCTGTTGACGAGGTTCAACCCCAGCAATGCCCATGTTTGTGGGCTTTCGAGACATGGAGCGCTAGTGGGATCCGGCAAACTCGACGGCGATCAGACGAAAGCAGAGGGACACAAGGTTTTACCCAGGTTCGGCCCCCTTGGTAGGGTAACGACCTACGTCCTACTTGTCTGACTTTTATTGATGGGGTGGCTACAGTGGAGGTGTTACAATGGTGGCGTAGATTGGATCTAGCCGAAAGTGGAGAGCTCTAATGCTTCGAGCGCTCCAGCGTGAGGTGGTGCAAAAGTGTCTAGAGAGGCGCTACAATCTCCCTCCCAACCTTTTATATGCGAAGGTTGGGTCCCAGGAGTGTTCTCCAGGTTGATTACAGATAGCATCGGTTCGAAAAAACCTTAGACGAGTCCTAATTCGACTAGGTCTCCTTCTTCGAGTCCTCATCTTGTACGCCAAGTTACGTTCCTGGGCCGCGCCAAGCTCATGTTTTCATGGGCTTTGTGATTCCTTCGACGGTATCCCTCCTGGGCCGAAAACCAGGTAGGCGAATGTTGAGGGCCTATTTGGCATTCCTTCGTCAGTAGCCCCCAAGTGCCTGGGATAGTCAAAGACTATGGCAGGGACTCTGATTCGAGATCCTTCTTGACTGTGCAAACCGCATTCGCCTTACCTGTTAAAACACAAAGGCATAGCGAGCATACAAATGATTTGTTTAGTAAAGTTGCCAATTCGAGTAGTACTCATTCTGAGCATCAAAAATGCTTAGTTTAGTTGCTAGGGGGATTGGCATAACCGGCCTGAGACTCACGCCGGGTCTCAGTTAATTGCATAGCCGCAAAAAAATTGGTTAGCTTACTCAAATTCGAGTCCCCCGACTCGAACCCGTGTGGGCTGGCGCTACTTTGACCCGAGCCGTGTATGGACTTACCAGGTCGAAGCCCAGTTCAGTGTGAGGCACTCGATGCGTCCATCGATGCAGAACTTCATACCGTAGGTATGGAAAATTTCTCGGCAGAGCGCGCTTGATGCGAATACCGGGCCATCTAGTGTTGCCAACTGTGGACTTACCTTTGTATTTGACATACGGCATCCGAATTGGTATATTGCCACCAAAATTCAGGCATTAAGTGTAGCATGAGCATAGTGTTGGATTCAGGGGGCTAAAAACTGCTCCCAAATCGAAATTGAGGCACTGCTAGCCCTGAATCAAAGATAACCTAGGAACTAAAGCCCATAATTAGATGCAGTAATAGTTCTGATTGCCTGGACGGAAGAAGTCATTATCCGAGTGAACTTGCGGCACTGCAGGCCAAAATAAAGAAAAGGTCAAGAACTCGATGGCCTTGACTTGAATGATAAGAGGGCATTGCCAGCCAAAGAACAATTCGAGGGATTAACATTCACAACTCGAGGATCAGAGTAGCATGACCCGCTCGAATGCGGTAAGCGAGGAGAATCGACACCTTTGACTCATGGAGCATAGAGGCACTACTGGCCCGTAATAGATCATTCGAGAATGAGAATTCACAACTCGAATGCCAAAAAGGTGTCAACCGAAGCGGGAGGATCCTTTCGAGTAGTCATATAGAAAACCCCACTCAAAAAGCTCCCAAGCGAATTAGGTTAAAGCCTCGAGTAAAGAACAAGACCGCCCGAAAGGCGATACTTGCATCCGAATAGCATAAAGAGGGTAGAAGATTTCGAAGAACACCCAGCACCAAGGAAGTTTGGATTTCAAGAATACATACCTCGAAAATATGAGAGCCCGAAACTGTGCTTATCCTTTGGGTCGAAAGGCAATCGCTCCGCAGGCAATGACATCAGTGGTGACGCCCAGCTCCTTCGAGCTGTCACGCCATCCCCTGCAAGGATAGCCTGGCATTGACAAGACTAGATGCCATGTGGGCCCCGCAGCTGCGTGTCCTGGCTGTTGACTGAGTTTGACCGCACGTCCCGCGCATGGGTGAAAAAAGTCCGCCATGTCTCCTCAATTACCGTGCGTAGTGGAGGCCGCGGCGCCCGTGGTGCTGACACGTGGACGGCCAGATCCGCCCAGACGATTCCCCTTCGCAATGAGCAGCTAGGATGGACCAGCGATTTCCGGGGACGAGATAAAAATAGCAGCAGAGGGGTAACTGTTCACCCTACTCTGCCGCCGTCATCCTCTTCCTTGCATTCTGCTCCAGCGACGCCTCTCTCTCATCTTCCATTCCTACAAAGTTCTTGTTGAGCGCCGCCGCCATGGGCAAAAGAAGCTCGACCGCGGCCAGTGCCACCGCCGGCCTCACCGCTAAGAGGGCCAAGACCGCGGATGCCGACGCCTCCGTCGTTGGCAATTAGGTCCAAACCAAGGTCGGAGACAAGGAGCTATCGAGCGTCGAGAAGATCGGCATTCTGAAGAATGATCCGACGGAGACCCTCGCCGTCGGTTCGGATATCATCCCCCGGCCGCCCCTAGGCTTCCGGGTAATCTTTCTTGCTTTCATCCTCTGAGGACTTTTGCTTCCCCCTCACCCTTTTCTTCGCGGCCTTCTCTTTGCGTATGGGATTCAGCTCCATGATCTGAATCCCAATACGATTCTGCACATTGCGTGTTTCATCACGCTCTATGAGTGCTTTTTGGGGATCAAGCCCCATTGGGCGCTTTGGCGCCGAATCTTCGTTATCCGGCACCCCTTGCGCTATCAAACTGGTGGCTTCAGCTGCCAGGTGCGCCCAGATGTCATGTACTTCAATCTTCAGACGCCAGAAAACAACCCTGGTTGGAGGACGAAGTGGTTTTATGCCAAGGACAAGTTCTCCGCTGGCGAAGACTTCGGGCTTGAAGAATTTTGGGCCACCACCGCTCTTCGACCCCGGGCGTCATGGAGGCACGAGCTCTCTGAAGAGGAAATGAAGATCACAGAGCCTCTCATGGAAAAAATCCAGCAGCTCCGAGCCACGCCCAAGAAAGAACTTTCGAGCATCCAGCATATTCGTACTTTCATAGAGCGTCAGGTCCAGCCGCTCGCTGCTCGGGCCCACTGCATGTGGGACTACACCGATCGCCGAGACCCGACACGAATTTCTTCTGATAAGTTGAAGCAAGCTGAGATCGATGACGGTATTCGCGTCGTCACCAACATAAAGAAAAAAGCGCTCATGCCAAAAATCTTCGGTGTGGTGGCCTTCAGCAAGACCTTTCCTCGCACTGAGGTACACTCTTCGTCTTAGCTGAATACTTCTTTTCCACTGCAGTCTTGTTGACTAGGATCGAAAGATAATGAAGGTGTTTATTCAGGTTATCAACATAGCCCGATGCTATCCACCCCAGCCCGAAGACGGTGAATACCCTGGGCATGATTTTACCGAGGCTCCGGAAGAATCGGCCTCTACTGCTCCTTCACCATCGTGAACATCGGCGAGGAAGAGACATGTCGTGGACACTGACATCGTTGAAGATTCAGAAGATCTTGGCGACACCAACTTCTCTTCTGGTGATGATGATGACGCCGTGATTCCTGCCAAGCGTCTGGACAGTCGTCCTCCTCCCCGAATGGGAAAGAGGGCTCTTCCAAACTTTGGCCTTAATGCGTCGTAAGATTCTCTATCGAACTTCTATCCTGGACAATTTCGCCTTGTTTTGATTGTGTTACGCATTTCAGATCTTCGACTGAGGAGACTTCGGTGAGCTTGGGCGAGCGCGAACGATTCCAGTTTCGACCCCACGACTCTACTCTCGAGCAAACCGCTAACTCGCAAGAGAAGAATGTTGGGGATGCCGCGCAGGAGAACCTTCTGAAGTCATCGCCCCCTCCAAAGAAGAATGCAGCCGAGCTTGAGCTTGTTCTGGTTTCTTCCTCTGGTGAACCTTCCGGTCCCATATTCCATGTGAGTCTGAAAATCTTAGCTTTATAACTTTAATATTTCCCCATTAGTAGCCCCCGAGGGTGAGTCTAAGTGTTTACACTTGGGCTTGCCCTCTAAAACGGAACTCTTCGAGACTAATCCTTGTTTCTGCTGGTTTAGCCTGTCGTCAGGGACTTGACGAAAATATGCAAGGACTATCTTGCACTAGAGGAGGAGAACCAGCGGTTATCTGTCCAGCTAGAAGATGTGCGCCGTAAGTGATGTCCTCTTCCATCTGTTCTGAAATCTTGTTTCGACGCCCTTTATTTCCTTACTCTGCAGTTTCTCGAATGATTAGGAATTGCTACTCAAGCTGTCGCCGACAAGACGTCGCTGAAAGCACAAATAGACGATCTTGTGGCCGACAACTCTGTGCTAAAGGCGAGAGCTGATGGTCTGGCCGACGAGGTTGCCCAGCTTAGAACCGATTTGGCAAAGGCTCAAGAGCTTGCCAATAAGCATCGAATGGAGGCTGCGTCGAAGGAAAAGGACCTGCAACAGCGCTTGCAGACCGCCCTCGATTCCTTGCACGGTAAGCCTTATTCTCCTTGTAGTATATGATTCGTGTCGATTACTCCTAGTCCTCACTGGAGATCTTGTTTTCTTCATGAAGTTGCTGCCAAATTGGGCGCTGCGGCAATGAAGGAGCCCGCTGGACTCGAGTCTAGCATTGGTAACGCCGAACGCCTCTGCCGAGAAGTGTGCGATCTCCTGGCAAAAGTGCGGTCGACACTTGACCGCGTTCGCGATATCTCCGCTCCTGAGTCGACCAGCAGCACAATGGCCGGCATCCTCAAGGCCTTGGCAGTGAAAGAGGACAGTGAGAATCCTTTTGTTGCTGCGGTTCGCCGACAGGTAATTACCGGCTCCGAGTCTGTCTTCTCTATGCTGATGATGCACGGGATGGAATTTGATGCCGACAAGGTCACGGGCACCTACCCAAAGGACAAAGACGGGCGCGATGTTGCTCCCAAGGCCTTCATTGAGCGTGCCCGCGCGTTGTCTGCCCGGATGACGAGCTTTTTAGCGGACAGGAATGCCAAGAGGGCAGCTGCCAAGGCTCGAAAGCGTAGTGCATCGGGCACACCATCCAGCAAGGCCGCCAGCAGTTTGACGTAGTTTGATCGAAGAACTTGTTGCTTTTGTAATAGATGATGCGTTGCCACTTCGGTGATTGTGGCCAACCTTTAAATATTGCCTATTGTGAAACTGCCTCTGTTAATTGTTGCCTTCCTTCGACGTATTTTACACTTGTTCACGTCTTGATTACCGATGCCTATTTGTGACTGGGGGCCTCATGTGCAGGGCTCGTCTATGGGCTCTGGTGCCTGGCCTGTTTCGTATGAAATAGTTGGTAGTTCTTCCCGCGCCGTTGAGAGGCGAGCACCTTCCACGAGCGAACTCTCCTTGATCCGCTCCCTGCGCGACCAGCTGAAGAGTACCCAGCAGGAGCTGAAGCTAGTTACCGCCAAAGTCGATGTTGCTCTTTCCAAAGCTTCGTGGGCCATGGACGCCAAAAATTTCCTTCTTGAAGAGATCGAAAACCTTGGGAAAGCTATGAAATGTGAGTCTTTTGAGCTTTCGATCTGTTCTACTCCTGGCTAACTGTGTGTGATTTCCCTCCTTTTCCTGCAGATGTATGCCTTGACAGCGAAGACAAAGCTCGGTGCGTGAACGCGCATCTTCATGCAGCTCAGACGCATGCGAATTCGATCGCTGATAACTTCTGGGCTGACCGGTCGAAAGCAATGAAGTTGACTATACTTCAAGATCGGATCGCCCAGGCTGGAGTCCTAGGCGAAACGAGCCGCTCCGCACTCGCGCTTGTACATGAGGTGATGTTTCCTTTGAACAATCAGCCCGATGGCCTCCCTGCGCTGCTTGATCGCTTCGAGAATGGCGATGCTGTCTATCGCTTCGTCCGCGAGCATCTGCGCTGCGGGGCTCTGGTTGCCCTCTCCTTTGTGCGCGCTCATTATCCCGAGGTCGACCTGGAACTGTTAAAGATGCTGCCGCCGACTCCCAGTGGGCATGTTGACATGGATGCTCTCTATGCTGCTTGTAGGGAAACTGCTGATTGTATCGCAAGACAGATCATCACCGAGAGTGATCGCCTGAGGGCGAATCGAGATGTTGTAGTGCGATGACTTGGTCGCATGTGTAAATATTGTATGTTTCTTGTGCGCGCTTCTGCTACGTCCATCAACGTATCATCCTCTGCCGATAGTGTGCAATCTTGTTTGTCTTTGTTGAATTGTATGGTCGAAAGGCGGAGCCCCCGAGCATAGGTCGAAGGGCGAAGCCCCTGAACGAAGGTCGAAGGGCGGAGCCCCCGAGCGTAGGTCGAAGGGCGGAGCCCCCGAGTGTGAGTTGAAGGGTGGAGCCCCCGAGCGTAGGTCGAAAGGCGAAGCCCCCAAGCATGGGTCGAGTAATTTTTAAGGCGAAGCCCCCGAGTATGGGTCGAATAATTTTTAAGGCGAAGCCCCCGAGTATGGGTAGAATAATTTTTAAGGCGAAGCCCCCGAGTATGGGTCGAATAATTTTTAAGGCGAAGCCCCCGAGTATGGGTAAAATAATTTTTAAGGTGAAGCCCCGGAGTATGGGTAGAATAATTTTTAAGGCAAATCCCCCGAGTATGGGTCAAATGATATGAGGAATCACACTTTTTATTGCTTGGCGCCGAAGGCACGATAGTTGAGCGTGGTCTACTGCCAACGCTTAGTTACATAGGGGGGGAGAGAGAGAGAGAGAGAGAGAGAGAGAGAGAGAGAGAGAGAGAGAGAGAGAGGAAGGGTGTCTATCCGTTCTAAGGATAGAATCGGCGCAGCTGCGCGGCGTTCCATGGGTTCTCGACGTCCACCCCTGTCTTGGGGTTGCGTAGTCGATAAGCTCCTCCCAGAATGACCTCGTGGATGAGGTATGGGCCTTCCCATGGCGGCTCCAGCTTCGACGTGCTTGCTTGCTTGAGGTGAAGCACAAGGTTGCCAGGCCCGAAGGACCATCCGCGTACCCGTCTGCTGTGGTAATTGCGGAGGCTTTGCAGATAGACTACTGAGCGGGTGAGAGCAACATCTCGAGCTTCATCCAGCAGGCCTTGGGCGTCTGCTAGTGCTTTTTCTGCGTCTTCTTCGATGTAGGCGACCACGCGGGGCGCACAGTAGCGCACATCCGTAGGAAGCACTGCCTCAGCTCCGAAAAGCAGGAAGAACGGCGTGTAGCCGGTCGAAGAGTTGGGTGTTGTCCGCACGCTCCATAGGACCGACGGTAGTTCTTCGACCCAAGCGCCTGCCGCACGTTTGAGGGGTCGAAGAAGTTTATTCTTCAGGCCTGCACAGACGAGCCCGTTGGCCTTTTTGACTTGGCCGTTGGACTTGGGATGCACCACCGAGGCATACTTGATCTTGATGCCGAGCTCTTTGGTGAATTCTTGAAATTCGCCCGGGGTGAAGTTGGTGCCGTTGTCGGTGATGATGTTGTTCGGTACGACGTACCGCTAGACGATGGACTCGAAGAACTTAACCGCCGTAGTCGCCTCTTGATTGGTGACAGGGACAGCTTCGATCCATTTGGAGAATTTGTCCACGGTGACCAGCAGGTAAGTGTGGCTTCCTCGAGATGACTTGGGCAGAGGCCCTACTTGATTGAGGCCCCATTGCACGAAGGGCCAGGCGATGGGTATTGTGTGCAGTTCTGACGCGGGTGTGTGAGGCTTCGTGGTGAATCGCTGACATGCTTCGCAATGCTGGACGATGTTCCTGGCGTCGTGGAGGGCCGAAAGCCACTAGAACCCCGATCGAAAAGCCTTAGCGATGAGGGTTCGGCTGCTGGCGTGGTGCCCGCAAGTTCCTTCATGAATCTCTCGAAGGAGGGTGATTCCGTCTTCTTGTGCTATGCACCGTTGGAGAACCCCTGTAGTGCTGCGCTTGTAGAGTTCTCCGTTGATTATCGTGAAGGCCTTAGAGCGCCGCATAACCTGCGGATGATGGATAGGGTCTTCTGGGAGTTCGCCTCACGTCAGGTAGGTGATACGTCCAATTTGCATCACTATTTTGTATCATAATTTACTGTTATTCATTGATATATTTCATATTTAGATATGATACTTATGTTATTTCCTTTGTTTTCACATGTTTGATGATCATCGGAGGAGATGCTGCCGGAGTCAGGATTCTGCTGGAAAAAGGACCATCAGAAGACCATATTTTGAAGATCAGGAAAATTCCAGAAAAATACCCAGAAATTATAATTTCCCAGAAGACTCACGGAGCTAGAAGGAGCAGACGAGAGGGGCCAGGAGGCGCCCTCACACGTGGGCGGCGCGGCCAGCCCCCTGGCCGCGCGGGGCCCACGTGAGGTCGCCTTGGCCCACTTCTGCCATCGCCCTTTCGCGTACATCATCGTCCCCGAAAACCTAAGTCAGGGGGGGGTTCAGAGTTAGACACAGCCGCCTCTGCGGGGCGGAGAACACCGGAGAGAAAAAGCTCTCCGGCAGAGAGAAATCTGCCGGGGAAATTCCTCCCCGGAGAGGGAAGATCGTCACCATCGTCATCATCATCGCACCGGACTTCATCGGGATCATCATCATCATCATCTCCATCACCAGCACCTTCATCTCCACCATCACCTCGCCATCCCGCTGTAACATCTTGAGTTGGATCTTGTTATATTCATAGGGGAAACTTTCCCGGTGTTGATTACTCTTGTAGTTGATGCTATTGAGTGGAACCGTTGAATTAAGGTTTATGTTCAGATTGTTATTTACCATTATTTCACCTTTGATCATGATCCATATGATGTCTTGTGAGTAGTTCGTTTAGTTCTTGAGGACATGGGAGAAGTCAAGATGTTAGTAGTGAATTATTGTTGAGAAATATTTAATGGTTTGATATTGTTGTGGTGCTATTTCACTAGTGGTTTCATGTGAACGTCGACTACATGATACTTCACCATTTATGGGCCTAGTGAGATGCATTGTGTATTTGGTCACCGACTGTGGGGTTGCCGGAGTGACAGAAACCTAAACCTCCGTTGGGAAACCATTGCACCAGGGAGCGTAGGATCCTAGAGTTTAAGGCTGTGGTTAGATTTATCTTAATTACTTACTTGTATTTGCGGATGCTTGCAAGGGGTATAATCACAAGTGTGTATTTATCCTAGTAAGGGTAGTGCGCTAGCACAGGTTCACCCCCATAACACTTACCAAACCAATAAATACTATTGGCTCTATGAAGCGAAAGCTCTTGACAGAAACCTCCCGTGTGTCCTCGAGAACGTTTGGTTATTATAAGAACACAACTGGCTTGTCCTTTGCTGAATAAAGGATTGGGCCACTTGCTGCAATTGTTACTACTGTCTTCTATTTACTCGCACTTTATTTACTTGTATTACCAAATATTCCTGAAAACCTGTTTGCTAGTATTTACAGTGATTCCTTGATCAAAACTGCTCATCAACACCTTCTGCTCCTCGTTGGGTTCGACACTCTTATTTATCGAAAGTACTACGATACACCCCCTATACTTGTGGGTCATCAGTAGGCTAGGTACGGTTTCGTCCAGACCGCTTCGACGAGCATGACTTTCGCCGTTTCCTTGGAAAGGTCTTCTGTTCCTGCTGCTGGGGTGGGACCTATCTGTTTAGCCCCCGAGCGTGTTGCTAACGCCGGGTCGATGACTGGCTTGATCTTGACAGAGCGCTCGAATATCTCCTCAAAGAAGACTCCTGGCGGTATCGGCAGGCACTTGGAGCCAATGTTGACCAAGTTGTCTGCCTCTTCGTTGCTTTCCCTGCCAATATGCGTCACCTCGCACCCTTCGAAGTCGCCCTCGAGCTTGTCGTACATTGCGCGATATGCAATCATATTTGCACAGGTCGCGTCGCACTCCTTCATGACTTGTTGGGCGATGAGGTTTGAGTCTCCGTGGATCTTGATGCGAGTGCCACCGCAAGCTTTCGCCATACGCATACCATGCAGAACGGCTTCGTACTCCGCTTCGTTATTTGAGGGGTTCGTGAAGCGCATATGGAGGATGTAGCGCATCTTGTCCCCCTGTGGTGACACGAGGACCACTCCTGCTCCTGCTCCCGAACCCCGCTTAGACCCGTCGACATATATGGTCCAGCAGTTCGACAGGTCCGGGAGTTCGGGCATCTGTGCTTCCGTCCATTCGGCTATGAAATCTGGCAGGACTTGTGACTTGATCGCCGACTGGCGCTGGTACGTGATTTCCCAGGGCCCCAAGGTGATCCCCCATAGTGACACACGCCCTGTGGCGTCGGGGTTGTTGAGGATGCTGGATACTGGATTCGAGGCCACTACTATGATGGAGTGGCACTCAAAGTAATGCGGCAATTTCTTCCCTGTCATGTAGATGGCGTATGCTAGCTTATGGTAATGGGGGTACCTTTGCATGGTTGGAGACAAGACCTCACTGAGATAGTATACTGGTCTTTGTACTCCGTGCTCTTTGCCATCCTCCACAGGCTCGACCACCAAGGCCGAACTGACGACTTGATTCGTAGCCGCTATGTACAGCAACATCGGCTCTTTTTCTCAGGGAGTGACTAGGACTGGGGACATCGAAAGGCGACGCTTAAGGTCGTCGAATGCGGCTTGTGCCTCTTCTGTCCACGTGAAGTTGTCCGTCTTCCGGAGTAGCCGATAGAAGGGGAGAGCTTTTTCGCCGAGCTTGCTTATAAAGCGGCTGAGTGCTGCTAGTCAACCTGTCAGCTGCTGGACATGTCGAAACGTCTTCGGCGGCTGCAAGTTGATGATGGCCTGAATCTTCTCTGGGTTGCCCTCGATTCCTCTCTTAGAGATGCGGTAGCCCAGTAGCTGGCCTGTAGGCACCCCGAAGGAGCACTTCTTCGGGTTGACCTTGATGCTGTAGCGGTCGAGGTTGGCAAAGGTTTCTCGCAGGTCGTCGAGCAGGCTGTCTGCTTTTGTGGACTTGATGACGATGTCGTCGACGTAGACCTC
Organism: Dactylis glomerata; assembly: GCA_007115705.1. NCBI lineage: Eukaryota > Viridiplantae > Streptophyta > Magnoliopsida > Poales > Poaceae > Dactylis > Dactylis glomerata. The sequence continues at coordinate 4,028,944 of QXEO01002099.1, forward strand.
GATGTTGCGACCGATCTGCTCCTTCAGGCACACCTGCATGCACCATTGATAGGTGGCCCCAGCGTTCTTGAGCCCGAAGGGCATTGTCATATAGCAGTATACCCTGTGCGGGGTGATGAACGTCATCTTGTCTTCGTCTTCAACCTTTAGCCTTATCTAGTTGTACCCGGAGTACGCGTCGAGGAACGAGAGGCGCTCACAGCCAGCGGTAGAATCGATGATCTGATCGATTCAAGGCAGAGGGAAGTAATCTTTCGGGCAGTGCTTATTTAGCGCCGTGAAGTTAATGCACATCCTATAGATCTTGGTGTCCTTCTTCTCTACCATGACCGGTGGCGAAAGCCATGTGGCCTCCTTTATCTCTCTGATGAACTTCGCCTCGAGGAGACAATTTATTTCTTTGCCCATTGATCGGGCCTTTTCTGGGTTGTACCGGCGCATTGACTGCTTGACCGGCTTTGCGTTAGGAAAGATTTTTAGCTCATGCTTGGCGAGTTCCTTGGGGATGCCTGGCATATCTGCTGGACACCAGGCGAACATCCTCCAGTGCTCACGGAGGAACTCGACGAGCGCGCTTTCCTATGCGGGGGAAAGAGAATTTGACACCCATGTGGTCTTTGTTGGATCCGTCGGGTGGATCTGGTGCTCTCGAGTGTCTTTGCTGGCGTCGAATGATAGTTCTAGGGCGTTCTGCTGCGCCGGTGGGTTAACAGTCCATGTTGGTGCTCTCCCTGATATGGTTGAGCTCCTCGTGCACTCCGAATGTCTGGGACATGCTGTTGAAGTCCTTGTCGCAGTTTTCGGAGCGAGCAAAGCTACCGCTGATCGTCAGTGGTCCTCTGTTCGCAGGCATCCGCAGCTTAAGATAAGCATAGTGCGGCACCGCCATGAATCGGGCAAACGTTGGTCGCCCGAGGATGGCATGATACTACGAGGGCCAGTCGACGACCTCGAACTCGATCTTCTCCTTCCTGAAGTTTGCCGGAGTGTCGAAGATGACATCGAGGTGTACTACCCCCAGTGGGTATGTTGGCTTTCCTGGGATGATTCTGTGAAAAGACGTCTCTGTCGGCAAGAGGTTGTCCATCAGGGTCTTGATCTTCCGTAGCGTGTCCACATAGATGAGGTTTAAGCTGCTCCCTCCATCCATGAACACTTTTTTGGAGGTGAAACCTCCTATCTGCGCTTCAAGCACCAAGGCGTGGTGTTCGGGGCGCGGGATCTTCGGTGGGTGGTCTGACTGGTCGAAGCCGATCAGATGCTCTGACCAGTTCAGATATTTGGGCGTAGCTGCTGGTGCATGCTCAGCGTGAAAAACCTCGCATGCGCGCTTCCGCTGAACCTTATTCGTCGGGCGTCCTCTCTGGATCATGGGCATGAAGCCCCGTGGTGGCGGGAATGCCTCTTCTTCGATGGCTGGCTGTCGTGGCTCGACTTGCTGGATCGTGGCGGCCTGATGGCCTTGTTGCACCATGTTCACCGGTGGATTAGGTGGTACTGGTGGAGCATTGTAAGCTATCGCACCTGCCACCGGCTGCTCTGCTTGCATCCTTTCCTGAAGTGCTCGAATGAGGCGAAGGAATTCCCTGCACTCAATGAGGAGATGAGCAGGTCTTCGCACTCCATCTTTGTCGATGTAGGTGTGCCTTGTGCACCCCCCATCGAGAATCTCTTTCGCTGACGGTGGTGGCTGATCATGACGTCGGTGGGACTCTTTTTTTGGCCTCGTATCACGGCCAGCACTTCTGCTACTGCTTCCATAGTAGTTGTTCCCACATCGTGGTCCGTCGTGGTTATCGTCGTGGTCGTTATTCACATAGCCTGCTGCTACCATATCCGTAGCGTCCGCGTCATCATAGTGGTTTCGACGACCTTTCTTTCTAGCGCTAGTGTGAAACTGATCTTTTGCGTCGATGTCATGCTCCGCTGATCGCCGGCGGCTTCTAGGGGCCGCGATGGAATCTTCTCCATCATCCCACTCTAGCTCCTCCTTGAAGTCACGTCGGATGAGACCGTCCTAAAAGGCGTCAATGGCTCTCTCGGGCGAAATATTTTTCGCCGTGTTGCGGAGGCTGATCCATTGTGAGATGTATGACCTCAGGTTTTCTCCAGTCCTCTGTACGCACAGGCGCAACTCTTCAAATGACATGGGCCGTTGTGAGGTACCTCGAAAGTTTGCGATAAACGCTTGCCGAAACTCCTCCCAAGAGCAAATGCTATCAGGAGCAAGGTTGTTCAGCCACGCCCTTGCATTGTCCTTCAAGTGCAGCGACAGTAACTAGAGAGCATTATCTCTAGATCCACCACCAATAGTGATGGCAGTGATGAAATCACCGAGCCAAATTTGAGGATCCTGCTGCCCATTGAACTTGACCATGCGGTCGCTAAGCTTGATCCCTTTCGTCAGTGGTGTAGAGCGAATCAGGAGACTAAAGCATTCCGCTCCACACAATCCATCGTGATTACCACCGAACGCTTCCAGATCACGTTCCTCCTCGAAGCGACGCGCATCGCATCGTGCATGTCCCGAGTTGACTCTGTTCTGAGCCATGCCGTGTCAAAGTTCCCCGTTGATAGGTTCCACCACTTGAGTCCTGGGCGCGACTGCTGGCGCTGCTGCTGGGTGTCTGGACTGCTCAACTAGCGGGATAGCTCTTCTTGGCATCGTTTCGCGCCCTTGGTTAGTTGTGCCCTGAAGCACCCTAACTCCTTCGAGCGCCAGGTTCCGCAGATGCCACATATGCTCGTCGTCGTTGGCTGCGTTCGCAGCAATATATGCTGTTGTTGCCATGATCGCAGCTTCCTTGGTCTTGGGCAGCAAATCCGCTTCGTTAAAGTCTGCTTCCAAATTTTGGGTGATGTTGTGCATATCGGCCCCGGGCTGGATGTGCGACCGCGTCCTATGCTGGACACTTGATGAATAGTGAGACGATTATTTGGCCCGTCTTCTGCTGGACGCGTCGGCCTCATCTCTGCGTCGCTCCAGGATGCGCCTATCGGCACTAATCTAGTCCTTCTGCTCTTGGACGACGAATCGGAGCGTAGCTAGCTCCTGCGGGCTCGGATTAGGGCCCATATCTGCTTCGCCCGCGTACACTCTCCTTGCGTATCGGATCTGGTCTTGCGTTATGAACTGACAACCGGTTTTGACCAGTTTCGACCATCATTAGACCTGTGCTCATTCCCGTCTCCATGCGACGCCATCATGCAGTGTCCTCCAAACGGTGGGATCGAGTCATCACTGATTTTGCCCAGTGCAGGAGGGTAGATGTCGTCATCTCCGATGTATGACCTGACCTCGATCATGATGTCAGAGTCGTAATCGACCATGTATCCGTTGCTTGATGTGGCAGATTCACTCGAATATGAGCTAACCGAATTGCCAATCTTCCCCTTGGCCTCGGGGTAGACGTCGTCTTCGTCGTCTGAGCATGTATAATCCGAGTACAGCCTTTTGACATAATCAGGGTCGTAGGGCGTAGGATGGAGCGTGAGGGCGTTGAGAGCCCGTTCGCACTTGGATATCGTCGGGTAGATAGCAGCAGTACCTCCCCGAGGATCTTCATAGCCGGTGATCTCGTGGGGCGAGAAATCTTTAGCGCCCACGAAGTGGTAAGCGTCGCACTTGACGCAATAGGCGGTGGTTGGGGATGGAGGTGGATCTTTGAAGTCATTCGACCCAACTGACGGGGTTGAAGTTTCCAGCCTTGGTTCCTCCTCCGATGGCGCTAGTGGCATGGTAGTCGAGGGGTTGCCCTTGATAGCCGGTGGTGTGCTTGTTTCGGCCATGGGCGGGGCCGAGTCGGTGATGGAGATCAGCTCCATTGCTCCGTCGTGGTCCACACAGAAATTGAACAGCCCAAAAGTCATGTCAAAACTTCCGGTTCTTGCCGAAGTAGGTCCTGTCGAGCCTAGGACGGGCCCGATGATGGCCATTGCTGCGAGGTCGATGACGAGCCCTAAAGCGATCGTCGGCTCGACGCCGTCGATGTTGACGGTAGGCGAAGCACCATCGATGATGGTGTCGATGATGGACGACACGTTGTCGATGGCGGTGTCAATGGCGGATGGCGCGCTGTCGATGGCGGTGTCGATGACGATCGGCGCGCTATCATTGGCGGTGTCGATGGCGGTGTCAATGGCGGTGTCAATGACGATCGGCGCGCTGTCGATGGCAGTGGTTGGTGAAGGAGCCGGCGAATCCGTAGATCCAGATCCCGTCATCCCCACGATCAGCGCCAATTGACAAGGTTCAACCCCGGCAATGCCCATGTTTGTGGGCTTTTGAGACATGGAGCGCTAGTGGGATCCGGCGAACTCGATGGCGATCAGACGAAAGTAGAGGGACACAACCTACGTCATGCTTGTCTGACTTTTATTGATGGGGTGGCTACAGTGGAGGTGTTACAATGGTGGCGTAGATTGGATCTAGCCAAAAGTAGAGAGCTCTAATGCTTCGAGCGCTCCGGCGTGAGGTGGTGAAAAAGTGATAAGGGGGTGTCCCGATCTTCTCAGCGAGCGCGATGTAGATGGCGATGATGGTGATGAGGATAACTCAAGTGTCGCTGTAAACTCTCCGGCTAATCCCTGCTGCCAGCACAACAGCTCTCAAGCCTTTGGATATTCGCAACGTCACATGCTTGCGCACGTAGCCGCCGACCACGAAGCGGTGATGCAATATACTAATTCCCAATGGAACAACAGATTACACTCAGACTTTCAGAAGAACAAACACCAGATCGATATGAATTGGTGCGAATAATTTCAGAGGAACACTTGGTTCTATCTAGAAACTAGGGTTTTGTTTAAACGTGGTCTAAGCGACTTGAGGGGGCGCCCCTGGCTACTTAAGGGAGGCTGGGGCGTCCTCAGCATGGACCTGGCCCAAAACTAACCTGGTTTGGGCCCAAACTGACTCGGTTCGACTCAAACGAGTACATACCGACCCATACATGGGTTCGGCCTAATTTGGCACGCAGGCCATGAGTGTGGCGCGCCTTAGACGTGTAGACATCGTGTCGTAGGCTGTCCTAGTGCGCCATCACGGACTCTCTCATGTTGACTTGATGTTCTGGTGATCTCGTTGTGCGCCTGCCTCCCTCTCCTCCCTCGCGCACTTGATCATCAAGTCTTGCTCTTCTTGCTGCGACTCATCTCCTCCTCGTGCAACGCTCGTGTTATCAACAAATCTGATCATACATAGATGCATAGACTTAGGCAGTATAAAGTTCTCATTAAATAAAAGATCAGGTTCTTCGCCTGTTGTTCACCTGTTGTTCCAATAGCTTGTTCCAATAGCTTTGCACATGCTCTTGTAATTGGTCCAATCCTAATCTCATTGGACTTCTTCGCAGCAACATCTTCATCAAAAGGAGTAGGAGATAATGGTGGTGTAATAGGGATGTCCTCATCATCCTCCCCCCCTTCGAAAGGCGTCGACCTCGACGCTGCAAGGTCTTCACCTTCATACGGTGTCAAATCAGCAACGTTGAAACTATTGCTGACGCCATACTCAGCTGTAGGAAGATCTATCTTGTAGGCATTATCATTGATCTTGGCAAGAACCTTGTAAGGACCAGCACCACGGGCTAGCAACTTAGACTTACGTAGCTGTGGAAATCTATCCTTGCAAAAGTGAACCCAAACCATATCACCGGGCTGAAACAATACCTCCTTCCGCTTCTTGTTTGCACGATCTGTAGTATACTTGCCTTTCTTCTCAATAGCCTCTTTAGTCTTCACATGTATCTTCCTCACAAAATCTGCCCTCTTTGATGCCTCCATATTGACTCGCTCTTGAATAGGAAGAGGCAACAAATCAAGTGGCGTAATGGGTTTGAAACCATAGACCACCTCAAAAGGACATAGCTGCGTGGTAGAGTGAACCGCCCTGTTATATGCAAACTCCACATGCGGCAAACAATCTTCCCACTCACGCAGGTTCTTCTTGATCATGCATCGCAACACTGTTGAAAGTGTGCGATTTACCACCTCCGTTTGACCATCAGTTTGGGGATGACATGTAGTGCTGAAAAGTAACTTCGTGCCCAGCTTTCCCCAAAGAGTCTTCCAGAAGTAGCTCATAAACTTCACATCACGATCAGAGACAATTGTCTTGGGTACTCCATGCAAACGTACAATGTCCCTGAAAAACAGGTTACCAATATGCGACACATCGTCGCTTTTGTGGCAAGCAATAAAATGATCCATTTTAGAAAATCTGTCCACTACCACAAATATAGAATCATGGCCTCTTTTAGTCCTAGGCAAACCTAATACAAAATCCATGCTAATGTCTTCCCATGGTGTAGTAGGTGCAGGTAATGGAGTATACAAACCGTGAGGCTTCAGCTTGGACTTCGACTTGTTGCATGTAATGTAGCGCTTGACGAACCTGTCCACATCACGCCTCATCCTTGGCCAATAAAAGTGATCAGCTAGCATGAGTAGCATCTTCTCACGCCCAAAGTGACCCATCAAACCGCCGGCATGTGATTCCTGCAACAATAGCAAACGCACGGACAATTCTGGAACACATAGTTTGTTAGCACGAAACAAAAACCCATCATGGATGTGATATTTATCCCATGCTTTCCCACCAGTACACATGCTATATGGCGCTGAAAAATCATGATTAGTAGCATATAAATCACACATGTCTAATTGTGTCAACAACATGTTCTTCCTAGATAGAGCATCAGCAACCACATTTTCTTTACCCTTTTTATGTTTAATTATGTAAGGAAAAGACTCAATAAACTCAACCCACTTAGCAAGACGCCTATGCAAATTAGATTGAGCTTTCAGATATTTCAAAGCTTCATGATCAGAATGTATGATAAATTCTTTTGGCCACAAATAATGTTGCCAAACCTCAAGAACTCTAACAAGCGCATACAATTCTTTGTCATAAATAGGATAGTTCAACCTCGCACCACAAAGTTTTTCAGAAAAGTAGGCAATAGGCCGACCCTCTTGCATCAACACACCACCAATACCAATGCCACTAGCATCACATTCAATCTCAAATTACTTGTTAAAATCTGGTAGTGCAAGCAAAGGTGCAGAAGTTAATAAACGTTTCAGTTCATCGAAAGCACAATCTTGGGCTGCGCCCCATACAAATTCAACACCTTTTTTAGTTAACTCATTTAAAGTTGCAGCAATAGTACTAAAGTCTTTCACAAAACGGCGATAAAAACCAGCAAGACCATGAAAACTTCGTACTTGACTAACATTCATGGGAGTAGGCCAATTTTGAATAGCTTCAATTTTAGATGCATCGACTTCTACTCCATTTTTAGAAACAACATATCCAAGGAAGATGACCTTATCTTTGCAAAATGTGCACTTTTCAAGATTACCATAAAGCTGAGAATCACGCAACACTTGCAAAACTTGTCTAATATGATCACTATGGTCAGATTCATTGCGGCTGTAGATTAATATATCATCAAAATACACAACCACAAACTTGCCAATAAAATTTCGCAAAATATGGTTCATTAATCTCATGAAGGTACTAGGTGCATTAGTTAAACCAAATGGCATGACTAACCACTCATATAAACCAAATCTTGTTTTAAAGGCAGTTTTCCACTCATCCCCCTCTTTCATCCTAATCTGATGGTAACCACTACGCAAATCAATCTTAGAGAAAACAGCAGCACCACTCAACTCATCAAGCATATCATCCAAGCGCGGAATAGGGTGACGATATCGAATAGTGATGTTATTAATAGCTCTACAATCTACACACATGTGCCATGTACCATCTTTCTTAGGAACGAGAATAACAGGAACAGCACAAGGGCTTAAGCTCACACGAATATAACCTTTGTCGAGTAGCGCTTGCACTTGTTTCTGAATCTCCTTAGTTTCTTCGGGGTTGGTGCGGTAAGGAGCGCGGTTTGGCAAGGTGGCACCAAGAATGAAATCAATCTGGTGCTCAATGCCGCGCAAAGGAGGCAAACCAGCGGGGACCTCCTCTGGAAACACATCGCCAAATTCCTGCAAGACACTAGAAACACCAAAAGGAAGAGGAGTCATGTCGTTAGAAACCAAAATCTCACCCTTGTACATAAGCACAAGTGGCATGGCTGTAGGATCCTCTCTAAACTCTCTCATATCTTCTTTGGTGGCTAGCAGAACTAGAGAATTCACTCGCTCACTTTGGTGTGGAACTCTCGATGTGGTTGGGTGGCTCTCACTCACCGAGGTAATAGTCTCTCGTCTGGCTACTCTCTCATTCTCATGTTCTAAGTTCACTTTAGTTTTCTGACGAGACTCATTTACAATATGCTGTGGAGACATAGGATGCAAGTTAATTTTTCTGCCCTTGAACTCCAAATGATATGTGTTGGTGCGGCCATTGTGTAACACGTTGCGATCAAACTGCCATGGGCGGCCCAACAAGAGGTGACAAACCGTCATAGGAACCACATCAAACTCAATGGAGTCCTTGCATGGTCCAATCTCGAAATCAACTCGCACCATGTGGCTGACCTTCATCTCTCCATTGTCGCTGAGCCACTGGATATAATATGGATGCGGGTGCGGGATGTATTTCAGTTTCAGCTTTGCACACAACTCCTTGCTAGCAAGGTTGCGGCAACTACCACCATCGATGATGAGTTTGCAAGCTTTGTCTGGTCCAACAAGTGCTTTAGTTTGGAACAAATTGCGCCGCTGACTTTCAGATGTAGGAGACACATTGAGCACGCGCTGCGAGCAAACAATGTTATTGGCGGTCGAAGGATAGGCATCAACACCGTCAGGACCAAAGTCATCATCATCGGAACCATCTGGATCAGCATCATCACCTGTCTCGTACTCATTGGTGTCCTCATTGACAATCATCACTTTTCTATTGGGGCAATCCCATTTAAAATGACCCTTTCCACCACAAGTATGACACTCCATATCACGATTACGTGTTGTAGACATGTTCAAACCCGTACCACTAGCAGCAGGTGCGGATTTCTTTGCATTGGAATCGGATCGCGATGACGAAGGAGCACGAAAATCAGAACGGGAACTTGGTGTGGATGCAGCAGGCCGGGGTGTGAAACGGCTGCCCGAAGTAGTACGAGACTTAAACTGAGCTTCTTCGGCAAACTGGGCTTCAGCTTCACATGCATGATGTAGCAGCTCATTCATATCACAATACCGATGATGCCGAACAATGCTCTTAATATTATACTTCAGACCATGGAGAAAACGCTGCAAGGTTTGCTCAAGAGGCTCACGAACGCGTGCTCGTTGTAGAAGCATCTCCATCTCCATATAGTACTCATTAACGGACATCGAACCTTGCTTCAATTGCTGTAACTTATCAAAAACTGAGCGAAGGTAGTTATGCGGAACAAAACGAGCCCGCATCACTTCCTTCATATGGCGCCAAGTTATAATGGGCAGCTCGTTGTTTTCTTGACGTGTTTGCACAACGATGTCCCACCATCGCAAAGCATAGCCATCAAACTCTGAAGAAGCAAGCTTGATTTTCTTGTCCTCCGTATAATCATGAAGACGCCACAACTTCTCTATCTTCAACTCCCATGTGAGGTACTCTTCAACATCAGTACCACCCTCGAATTTGGGAATAAAAAACTTAGGCTTACAGAATCCATCATCCTGCTGAAAAGGAACTCGCTGGGCACCAGGGGGAACAAAACCACGGCCACGAAAAGGAGGACCATTGCCTCAGCCATTACCACGACCGGCTGCAGCAAAATCCTCATTGTCGCCATGAGCACTCTCATCATCAGCATCAGCATGCGGTAGGGGTTGCTGCTCAACAGAAAGTCGCAATGCATTTACAGAATGTGTCAACGCCTGGATGCTAGTTTGGAGATCATTGACTTGCACTTGCATATTATTAACAGTAGCATCAATGGCTTCTACTTTCATTTGGACAGCTTGAACATCAGAATCAATAGCGTCAGTTGTTCGTGTTATTATCCTTTCCAAATGATCACGAAGAGCTTCATACTCCCTCCATATGACAGGAGTATCATCAGGCTTTTTCTGCATCACATCAACATCACTAGCAGACATGATTAGTAGGTTAGTGCACAAACAAGAAACGGTGGTGGTTACGCTCACAACTCACTCAAAACTGAAAGAAAGAGGTATCTTACCGTTCCAAAGTGAATAATAAATGCTTACCACTCGTAGAGACTGAAACGTGCACGGATGTGATGAAGCGAATACTGAGGGTATAAGAAACTATCACATGACAAACCAGGGAATATGATGGGGCTTGGTATGGATACCTAACTACACCGAAATACAAGTCCTAGTGCTGATCGTATGACAAAGACCCACGGAAACACACACGGTGGAGATAAACGGGGCAAAGCAACTCTGAAAAGTGAGCTAAAAAAGATATAAGTGACAACGCACAGTAGCTCGTGTTGCAATGCACAAGAGAGATGCTAGCACTGGCTCGACGAACGGGCACAAGATTGCGCACACGGCAGCAGCCTGATGAGCACAAAGTAGCTAGTCTCGTATGGGTAAGCTCCTAACACGATGCTATAGACAGGCTGTAGCTAAAGCGATCAAAATCGTGTAGAAAGGATGATATCTGGACACAGTGATAACACGCTGTCGCGGCAGAGAAAACGACGAAAAAAAAATGTCACGGCAGAGATGTACGACGCCGGAAACACACGGCAGCGCGACGGCGACGCGAAATATATATATATATATATATATATATATAGGTGCGGCGTGTGCAGGCACGTCCCCTTTTTTCTTTTTCTTTTTTCTTTTTTTTTTACGTAGATCCGACCTGGTCTGGAAACTAGAATATGGATCGGATCTGGCTGTTTTTTGAATGGGATCCGATCTGAACTGCTAGAAGTAATACTCGCTGGACTCTTTGGAGATTGGATCAGCGCTGCTGATTGTTTTTTTTTTTGCTTTTGAGATTTGACTGATCCGATCTAGACGATGATTCACGATCGGAAACGATCGGAACGATCGGACAGACGACGAACACACGGCGGATGAGAATAATAGATAGAAAAGGCTACGCAAAAAGAAACTACGACCAGCAACTAATACAAATATTTCGATGCAATCTAGGCTATGGCAAAAACTAAGAACCCTAAATTTTTTTGTGGCTTTTTCTGGATAGGAATAAAAACAAAAACGAATCTACGGGGATGAATTTGTGGATGCTCACCGAGGAAACGCTAGAATCTGATACCACGATGATAAGGGGGTGTCCCGATCTTCTGAGCGAGCGCGATGTAGATGGCGATGATGGTGATGAGGATAACTCGAGTGTCGTTGTAAACTCTCCGGCTAATCCCTGCTGCCAGCGCAACAGCTCTCAACCCTTTGGATATTCGTAACGTCACACGCTTGCGCACGTAGCCGCCGACCACGAAGCGGTGATGCAATATACTAATTCCCAATGGAACAGCAGATTACACTCAGACTTTCAGAAGAACAAACACCAGATCGATATGAATTGGTGCGAATAATTTTAGAGGAACATTTGGTTCTGTCTAGAAACTAGGGTTTTGTTTAAACATGGTCTAAGCGACTTGAGGGGGCGCCCCTGGCTACTTAAGGGAGGCTGGGGCGTCCTTAGCATGGACCTGGCCCAAAACTAACCTGGTTTGGGCCCAAACTGACTCGGTTCGACTCAAACGAGTACATACCGACCCATACATGGGTTCGGCCTAATTTGGCATGCAGGCCATGAGTGTGGCGCGCCTTAGACGTGTAGACATCGTGTCGTAGGCTGTCCTAGTGCGCCATCACGGACTCTCTCATGTCGACTTGATGTTCTGGTGATCTCGTGGTGCGCCTGCCTCCCTCTCCTCCCTCGCGCACTTGATCATCAAGTCTTTCTCTTCTTGCTGCGACTCATCTCCTCCTCGTGCAACGCTCATGTTATCAACAAACCTGATCATACATAGATGCATAGACTTAGGCAGTATAAAGTTCTCATTAAATAAAAGATCAGGTTCAATTAAGAGTGAGTTCACCTGTTGTTCCAATAGCTTTGCACGTGCTCTTGTAATTGGTCCAATCCTAATCTCATTGGACTTCTTCGCAGCAACATCTTCATCAAAAGGAGTAGGAAATAATGGTGGTGTAATAGGGATGTCCTCATCAAAAAGTCTCTAGAGAGGCGCTACAATCTCCCTCCCAACCTTTTATATGCGAAGGTTGGGTCCCAGGAGTGTTCTCCAAGTTGATTACAGATAGAATCGGTTCAAATAAAGCCTAGACGAGTCCTAATTCGACTAGGTCTCCTTCTTTGAGTCCTCATCTTGTACGCCAAGTTACGTTCCTGGGCCGCGCCAAGCTGATGTTTTCATGGGCTTTGTGATTCCTTCAACGGTATCCCTCCTGGGCCAAATACCAGGTAGGCGAATGTCGAGGGCCTATTTGGCATTCCTTCATCACCTGTCGTCTTCTGGTGATCATGTCCGCTTGCTGTTGCACGCATCTTCGTCATCTGCAAATCTGTTTGCTATATCCATTTGATACTGTCTTCGGCTTGATTCTGCCCATCTCTTCGACTAAGTCTCCTCGTCGCAACCCGAGGGTGAAGGCATCGATTGCTCTTTCATCTGAAACCTCGACTGCAGAGTTCTTGATAATGCTCCACCTTTGAATATACGACCTAAGCGTCTCATTGCATTGTTGTACACAGGCTTTGACTTCTTCTATCGATGCTGGCCGCTTGTATGTTGACTTGAAGTTACTCGTAAATTGCTTTGTGAGTTCCTCCCAGCTTCCAATTTTTCCTCTTTCTAATTTACTCAACCATGACCTAGCTGCGCCGGTGAGGTGTAATTGCAGACTTTGCATTGTTGTTTCCTTCTTTCCTCCTAGTATTTTTACTGCCTACAAGTCATCTGATAGCCATGATTGCGGTTCCTGGGATCCATCATACTTTTGCTGGTCGTGGGGTAGTTTGAAACCCTTGGGTACTGGTGTGGTGCGAACTCTACGAGTAAAGCACGATGCCCCCCATCTCTTTTTCATCATGGTGGGAGTCCTGGATCTTCGAGTTCCTCCATGCTTCGGGCTTTTGTGGTGTCTTGGCGATGGTGATCTAGATCGTCGACTACCACTCTGGTGCCGAGGACTGATGTGATGGCGTGGTGACCTAGGTTTATGTGTTCCTTTATTGCGATATGCCTCTTCTTGTTTTGCTGTCAACTTGTTGCCTACCATTCTTAATCCTTGCAGTGATGCCCGGTGCATATGTTCCCTTGGGTCTCCTGGACTTGGTCGTGTCGTGTACATATATGTTTGTGCTGCCATAAGCGCTGCTTCTGGTGTTTTTGGTATGATATTTCCTTGCTCGTCGACCGATAGGAAGGACGAGTCGAGGTTTTTGGAGAGGCTTCGCCTTTCTGAGTATTCGAGGTTTTCAACCCTTGATCCGTGCATGCGGTGCCTTTTGTTGTTCGTGTATGATGTGTTGCTGCATGCTTTATGAAAAGCAGCGCTTGCTGCAATGGCTGAATCTTTCCTTTTTTGTATTTCGCTTCTTTCTCTTGCTAGTTGCTTTGAATGTTGTCTTAGGGCGTAATGATACCCTAAAAGCATGTTTTTGCTTGCATCTGTTGGTATGGGCACGCCGTGTTCTACAGCTGTTTTGATTATCTTCCACTCCTCGACTGATAGTTGAACTTTTTCCCTGCTTGCCAAAGAATCTGCAGTTTCTCCTTCTACTAAGTGATTTGCTCCTCTATTTACGTTTGCTGGGTTGAGTACTGGATTGTTGTTTTCGTTGAATTCTTTCGAGTTATCTCTTACAATTGCGAGTACTTGATACTGGTTGTTGAAGCTCTAGTCCTGTCTTCCAGGAGTCTGTTGATTTGTCTGAAGCGTCATCATGGCAGATCATGAGGTCTTCGAGTTGATCTCCTAAGTCAAGATTCTCCATGGTTTTGTCGAGTTCTTTGATTTTTTCTCCTGCGATTTCTGTTGTTGCAAAGCTGACCAGCGAGTTTGCCTCGCTGGAAGAGTCCACCGATGATTCAGAAATCACGATTGTCTTGGTTTCGCTTGCCGACAGATCCGGTTTCACCGAATCTGAAAGGCAAATCGATCCCAAAGATCTGACGTGAAAGTTTAGACTTCTGATCGTTAGGTCCATCTCTTGATCCAGGCTCTCGAATATTGGAGTAAAGTTTGGTGGATGAGGCTGAAAATCGATGGTTACGAAGGATATCTGGTTTCTGTCGACTTCTGAACTATTGTTGGCTAAGAGCGAAAAACCGTCGAATTCATGATTCCAACGCCCAACTTCCCCATGGTTGGCACCAATTGATGAGGGTTAACTCGACAAATGTCCTAGATGAAGGACTTAGGATCGGGGGAATAGGGCGTCGGATGAACTCGAAGGTAAAGATCAGTCAAATGAGGCATGTATCAAGAATAAATGTGGTGGCCAACTTGGCTTACTCTCAATCTGTCCCTGACCGGCCTCTCCTGGCCCCTATATATAGGTGGGCAGGCCTCAAGGAACCGGTCGGGTCTGATACATATTACAATATCTGTATACAACATGGACTCGTATTTCGACTATGATTACACTTGGGCCTAGCTTAATGGGCCTCAGGGGTACACAAGTAACGGGCTCTATTAGCTATACCCTTGTCACCATGTTTTATCCAAAGTTCATGATATGTTTACTCCTATTTTATTCAGAATAATCTATGTTGATCTGTTACTGATTTTGTATAGGTGGAATGGTTCAGTGGGTAGGAAGGGATGAGGATATCCCCGGCCAAGTGGTTAGGGGAAGCCACTTTTTCTGCTAGGTGAAATCTGGTTGCCCCTATTTCTCAGGTAAACTGAACCAAACAATGGATAGGCACTGAAAAGTGGATATCCCCTGCCAACTGGATAGCCACTGAACCAAAAGGCCCCTAAGCTTCTCGTGTCACTAACATTTGATGAATGGGGTTGTTTTTCTATGTATTGTGTGCTGATTCTTGTGTTCCAGGACATAAACAGCCCATAATATATTATACTTTAACTTTTCTCATAATGTTTTCCCATGTTCTCTACTGTATAAACCAATATTTAGCTAGCCCGCTTATATATTATCACCAATTTTAGTTTATTAACCAGTTTCATTTTCTTTGCAGAATGGACGAAGGTTTCTTGCAAACACTTGTACAAGACCCATATGTAGATTTTGCATTACCTAATGGGAATGATATTGAAGACAAGCTAGCCCATCTTAGTTGTAAAGCCATGCAAGACTAGTCAGCTGTGAAAAAGATGCCACTGAAGCCTAGGAAACCACACCAGTTGATAAACGATACCTTTATTATCAGCCGAGTCGATGATAAAGGTGTTCCTGTCAGTCCATTAAAGGCTGCAAGTGGGTACCGCAATGCCATAGGTGTCATCGTGTGCGAAACCATAAATATCACGTGCACGGGCCTAAGGGTGGAAGAGCAAGCAAACATTCAAGAAGAGCTCTTCAACAAGCTGTTCAATCAATACTCCTTCAACTTGGATGGTGATATTGATCAGAGTATACACATGAAGAAGATGGTCAAACACAACGCTCTTAAAATGATGACAAATGCATTGAACATATGGCGAAACATGGAAAATTCAAAGAAGCATGAAAATTACGAAACCTATGTAAAGAATAGATGGCCTGAAATACAAGAGAAGAATTGGCAGCTGTTCGTTGCATCTCACTCGGACACTTCATTCAAGAAGATGAGTGAATGGGGGAAGGGTATGCGGAAGAATACCAAACAGAACGATGAGCTTGACAACCAAGCTTACTTAGGGAAGCATAAAGTTTGTGGCAAGGAGGACGAATCCATGCAGGAGACTGAAATGGGGCCACCGATGTTAAAAAATGATGTAGTCGTGCAAGTGCATGAAAAGCAGGTTAGCTCGTAACTATGGATTTGCAGTACATTCTCTGCATCTTGCTGATTTGTTGCTAAATCATATTTTGTTCAATTAATTAAAGTTATTAAACCTTTTTAACTTCTATGTTTGATATCATGATGTATACATGTTAATGTGGTTTTATATCCCTTCAACTATAGGCACAGTACACCTGTTTTACTGAATCTCCAGAGCCTGCCAAGATGACGAGATGCAGGAAAGACCCGGGTAGGCATGCTTCCGATGAGAAAGTGGAAGAATCGTTGTCACTATATTGGTGAATGGAGGTTTGGAAGACCTTTCACCTTTGAATCCTTGTATACCTTCGCCCTCGGAGGATGTTTGACAGAGTAGCAGCACCTCTGTTGAAGGATACACCTGGGGGACACCAAGTCCTCACGATGACAGCAATGTAAGCTTCACGGGCTCAACAAATCATCAGAAAAGTACTGCTTTAGCTTATTAATCGAGATGGATCTAAAATCTTTCAATATGTAGGTTTCACAGGTTGTTAAACCGTCCCAACCTCTGAACATAGAGCAGCCTGTATCTGAGGGACATGGCCATACAAGGACATCAAACAGTACAAAAAGACAGGGTGGCAGCACCACCCAAAAAGGCCAGAAGTTGAAGAAAACTTTGGAAAGATGCTTAATCATCAGGTTAGAGCCTATAAAAGGAGCTAGAGAAAGTGGTCAATGGAAAAGATATTATGAACCGGGATAGTGGTTGGTACCTAAGGACGAGTATGGGCTCCTTCCCTTCCGAATGAAGGTTATGCATGACAAAATTGTACATCTCAGATTTGGAGGCTATGGAAGCCATGCTGCAAGAATTTTCACTGGCAAGGTGCCAAAGAATCACCACTTCTTAACTGAGGATCCCGCTCGGCTAATCCCTGTGAGGTTTGTGGACATATGGAACATATTCAACCTAAGAATAATTAGTATGTCAATGCTTAGGATTTGGGCGTTGTACGACGATAACTCTCATTCACTGGCAGGTAGGAAGAATATGGTAGACTGCTTAGTCGCTGCAATGGTAATTCATACTGAGACACCATACCTACTCGTGCCCTACTGACAATGGTGAGTCCTAAATTAAGGTTGTAATTATCTTCTTGTTCGTTGATTATTTTTTGTTGGAAGCAAACCTAGACGATCATACTTAGTAGAGATGAAGCATTAACTTTTGTTTTGAGTTACATGCACATACTAGCTTGTAAAATATATGTGCTGATTTAAGTTCACTTGCATGCCCATTTCTACAAAATAAGAGAAACTAGCATACACTATGATTTTTTCCTTGTATATATATATGTTTAATCCATGTGAAATTTTAGCAAATATAATGTGATAAACTGGGTGTTGACTATGTCTAAAATTCTCTATATTTTCATAGAGTAACATGTCTAAAACGTTAAAGGTCCTCTTTTGCTCTATCATATCTTTTTTGCGGATGTTTTGCTCTATCATATCTAATTTCTATTATGTGCAATGCTTGAATATTTCACCATGTCACCACAATCTAATAAATGTTTTCTCTCATAACATATATATTATTAATACTTGGGTTTGTTCACATTTTTGTGCAGCCACCACTGGATTCTCATAATTCTTGAGACGAGAAAGCAAAAAAGCATATTGCATGGATACCTTGAAAGGCGGATCAAGGATGAGAATCAAACTTATGTTGGATATTCTTGATGACGCACTCTTTGAATTTTGCGTGCAAGGGACTTTCACCAATCAAAGGGAAGAAAAAGTTCCAACATGTGACAGATATCGGTTGCGTAGGGCACCCTCCAAATGACCTAGTTGCCTTCCTTGTATGCTGACATTTGGACATTTAGTACGAATCCAGAATACATTCAAAAAAATTGAAGACCTAAAAAAGTTATGTTCACTGATGGAGCACATACTTTGACTATGGACAAGAGTTTTCATGTATCCAACACATGTTCGCGAAAATCATCAACATGGAGGTCCTTACAGAAACTGGTCTTTTCTACTACGATGGTGACACAACCAGCTATGACGGCTATCCCACAAAGTTACTAGGCCATTCCCTACTTCACCTGGTATGCTTCTTTGACTACACATCTCATGTTATTTTAATTATTTATTATAATTGTAATTAAGTTTTTAGTATTTGTAATAATATACCAAATCTTGTATATTTTGTTCTGATCAAACTTATATGCAAAGATGTGTAAGTGTCTTAGGAGTAATCTGGTGGTTTGCATGGGATAGTGACAATATTTCCTTCTGCCGCCAAGGTTTTTGCCATTCCATTGTTTACCTCAGAAGGGATAAATGAATGCTTACATAATTGTTCCATATTTTTATGTTTTGTAGAATGTACTGTTGTTCCTAGGAAACAAATGTTTTTCAAATTGTGCATTTACAATCCATCTATGCATGTATGCACAACGACCTGTGTACCTAGTTCTTCCTTATTCAGTTATATCACGCTGAAGATAATTTCTCGAAGACAGTTGTATCTGTTGTTATGCATCTTATCTAATTCACTTAACTACTTATCTTCTCATTCTCTACATTTTCAGTTAGTTATATTCACCATGATTTTCATCATATCTCTTGGTTAGCTTTTCCTTTGTTAACTCTTACCTATCCAAACACCCATATTTAACTCTACAAGCATGTTACAACTTATTTGAACCTGAATTATGTTCATTTTAGCAAAAACACTATGAGTCTGCTACATGTGAAAGCTCCCAGGACTGAAGATAGTTGATCAATTTGCAATGTTAATGTTCTTTATGGTTCTTAAAACTTCCCTATCGCCTTTGGAAGTCAACAATTTGCCACTTGAAGATGATGTTCATAATTGAGGTACATACTCTAGTGCAAAACATGTATGCCACATTGATAGTTATGGATGTAGTCAGTCATGCTACAGATTGCTACTTCCGGATATATTGTGAATACACATACTAAAACGTCTGCTTTTGTATGAAATCCACAGCAAAATGTATTAAACTGCCACTTTTGGATGTATTTGTGAAATCGTATACATATGAAACATCTGCTTTTGTACGTACACTAGCCTAGAATGTATTTAAATACCAAATGCGTGCTTTTTTAATTCCAAAATCATAAGCAGTGACGTCTAGAAAAGAACAGAGCATGTCAGTACTAATCTACTACTGACTACGTTACATAAAATCTGTGCGCCAGAGGAAAACTTAATGACAGGTACCTAATAGGTAGGTCGTCCGTGGAAAAGTACGGATGACAGATTCATTGAAGAAAGCACGTCACAGCAACGCTACAGTTCACGGCCGCATGTTACACACATGTCACCGATGCATTACATATGACAAGAAGCTCAACTTTCTTCTCGTCAGATTAGCACCATGACTGACGTGCCACCCATTATTTGCGAGTCACTAGAATATCGCTGTCGTGGTTTCGTCAACAGATCTGCCATAGGGGTAGGTGTATGGCGGTTTGTGGAAGGGGTGAACACGGCGGAACGATCCGGGACGGTGGTAGCACGAGTTTACCCAGCTTCAGATCCCGCAACGGTGGCGAGATCATACGTGCTGCTATAATTCACTATATGGCAACAAGTGCTCGGTTACAATGATGAGGTTGGCTGTTTCGCTATGCGATTGGTCGTATGTCTAAGCTGTGCCTCAAGGGCTTCTCCACGCCGGCTTATAAAGGCGCCTGGCGTGGGCTACACGATGGTACCAGAGCGGATACAACTTGGAATCCTAGACTAAGTCCTATGCGTGTACTACAAGGCAACCCGCCATGGGCCTGTCTACGGATCCGCCATGAGCTCCTACGTCCAGTACTGCCATGGTTTCTCCAGCAACTGGGCCGCCCGGTAGGCAATCCGCCATACCACCCTGATGGGCCACCCTGGCTTGCTGGTTTAGGACTACGTCGCTGGTATACTTATTTGGTATATCCCCAATAGTAGCCCCCAGGGAACTTCAAGATCGCCATTTCCATCCGTCGTGCCTTGTTTTTGGTGAAGTCCATCCGCCATAGCTCGTCTTCTTTTCTGCATCTGGATGGCGGTTCTTGACGTTCCTCTTTTCTTCATCTTTCAATCCTCCGTAGATAGCGGATCATGCGACGTAGTTTCAACTCAGCGAGATTTCCAGGATCCGTTGGATCATACCATAGAAATCCGCCGTAATTTTCGGCACGTAGTTCCTTCTAGGGCAAGATTCACAGCGCACGCACTGTTTAACTAAAGTTACTGTTTTACCCTTGGACACGTGTCGCTGAACTAGGGTTTCCGCGATCAGGATGAATGGTTCTGATGGTGGGCAAGAATCTCGAGGCCCGGGGTCTATATATACCCCGGCCGCTCACCCCCGGCTGGTTCACACTTCATTCACCCCCCGCACATTCTCTCTCCTCAGCGCCTCCATGAGAGCTTCGCGATCTCCGACGAACCGCCGCGGGAGTTCTTCGCCGCCGGTGACTTTCCCGCCATAAACTGGCTTCATCCTCCTCTTCCTCTTTCGAGATCTTGGAGATCATTTCCGCCACACCTCTAGCCGCCATGGATCAAGAATCGCCTCGTCAGGCCGCAACATTTGAAGCTGCTGAGAGCTCAGCAAGGTCATCTGACACAGAATCCGCTATACCTGAGACTTCAGGAGGTAGCTGGGATCTGATAAGGGGTGTCCCGATCTTCTCAGCGAGCGCGATGTTGATGACGATGATGGTGATGAAGATAACTCGAGTGTCGCTGTAAACTCTCCGGCTAATCCCTGCTGCCAGCGCAACAACTCTCAACCCTCTGGATATTCGCAACGTCACACGCTTGCGCACGTAGCCGTCGACCATGAAGCGGTGATCCAATTTACTAATTCCCAATGGAACAGCAGATTACACTCAGACTTTCAGAAGAACGAGCACCAGATCGATACGAATTGGTGCGAATAATTTCAGAGGAACACTTGGTTCTGTCTAGAAACTAGGGTTTTGTTTAAACGTGGTCTAAGAGACTTGAGGGGGTGCCCCTGGCTACTTAAGGGAGGCTGGGGCGTCCTCAACATGGACCTGGCCCAAAACCAACCTGGTTTGGGCCCAAACTGACTCGGTTCGACTCAAACGAGTACATACCGACCCATACATGGGTTCGGCCTATTTCTGGCACGCAGGCCATGAGTGTGGCGCGCCTTAGACATGTAGACATCGTGTTGTAGGCTGTCCTAGTGCGCCATCACGGACTCTCTCATGTCGACTTGACATTCTGGTGATCTCCTGGTGCGCCTGCCTCCCTCTCCTCCCTCGCGCACTTGATCATCAAGTCTTGCTCTTCTTGCTGCGACTCATCTCCTCCTCGTGCAACGCTCATGTTATCAACAAACCTGATCATACATAGATGCATAGACTTAGGCAGTATAAAGTTCTCATTAAATAAAAGATCAGGTTCAATTAAGAGTGAGTTCACCTGTTGTTCCAATAGCTTTGCATGTGCTCTTGTAATTGGTCCAATCCTAATCTCATTGGACTTCTTCGCAGCAACATCTTCATCAAAAGGAGTAGGAGATAATGGTGGTGTAATAGGGATGTCCTCATCATCCTCCCCCCCTTCGAAAGGCGTCGACCTCGACGCTGCAAGGTCTTCACCTTCATACGGTGTCAAATCAGCAACGTTGAAACTATTGCTGACGCCATACTCAGTTGTAGGAAGATCTATCTTGTAGGCATTATCATTGATCTTGGCAAGAACCTTGTAAGGACCAGCACCACGGGGCAGCAACTTGGACTTACGTAGCTGTGGAAATCTATCCTTGCGAAAGTGAACCCAAACCATATCACCGGGCTGAAACAATACCTCCTTCCGCTTCTTGTTTGCACGATCTGCAGTATACTTGCCTTTCTTCTCAATAGCCTCTTTAGTCTTCACATGTATCTTCCTCACAAAATCTGCCCTCTTTGATGCCTCCATATTGACTCGCTCTTGAATAGGAAGAGGCAACAAATCAAGTGGCGTAATGGGTTTGAAACCATAGACCACCTCAAAAGGACATGGCTGCGTGGTTGAGTGAACCGCCCTGTTATATGCAAACTCCACATGCGGCAAACAATCTTCCCACTCACTCAGGTTCTTCTTGATCATGCATCGCAGCACTATGGAAAGTGTGCGATTTACCACCTCCGTTTGACCATCAGTTTGGGGATGACATGTAGTGCTGAAAAGTAACTTTGTGCCTAGCTTTCCCCAAAGTGTCTTCCAGAAGTAGCTCATAAACTTCACATCACGATCAGAGACAATTGTCTTGGGTACTCCATGCAAACGTACAATGTCCCTGAAAAACAGGTTAGCAATATGTGACGCATCGTCGCTTTTGTGGCAGGCAATAAAATGAGTCATTTTAGAAAATCTGTCCACTACCACAAATATAGAATCATGGCCTCTTTTAGTCCTAGGCAAACCTAATACAAAATCCATGCTAATGTCCTCCCATGGTGTAGTAGGTGCAGGTAATGGAGTATACAAACCGTGAGGCTTCAGCTTGGACTTCGACTTGTTGCATGTAATGCAGCGCTTGACGAACCTGTCCACATCATGCCTCATCCTAGGCCAATAAAAGTGATCAGCGAGCATGAGTAGCGTCTTCTCACGCCCAAAGTGACCCATCAAACCGCCGGCATGTGATTCCTGCAACAATAGTAAACGCACGGACGATTCTTTGTCGAGTAGCGCTTGCACTTGTTTCTGAATCTCCTTAGTTTCTTCGGGGTTGGTGCGGTAAGGAGCGCGGTTTGGCAAGGTGGCACCAGGGATGAAGTCAATCTGGTGCTCAATGCCGCGCAAAGGGGGCAAACCAGCGGGGACCTCCTCTGGAAACACATCGTCAAATTCCTGCAAGACACTAGAAACACCAAAAGGAAGAGGAGTCATGTCGTTAGAAACCAAAATCTCACCCTTGTACATAAGCACAAGTGGCATGGCTGTAGGATCCTCTCTAAATTCTCTCATATCTTCTTTGGTGGCTAGCAGGACTAGAGAATTCACTCGCTCACTTTGGTGTGGCTCTCGTGATGTGGCTGGGTGGCTCTCACTCACCGAGGTAACAGACTCTCGTTGAGCTACTCTCTCATTTTCATGTTCTAAGTTCACTTCAGTTTTCTGACGAGACTCATGTACAATATGTTGTGGAGACATGGGCTGCAAGTTAATTTTTCTGCCCTTGAACTCCAAATGATATGTGTTGGTGCGGCCATTGTGTAACACGTTGCGATCAAACTGCCATGGGCGGCCCAACAAGAGGTGACAAACCGTCATAGGAACCACATCAAACTCAATGGAGTCCTTGTATGGTCCAATCTCGAAATCAACTCGCACCATGTGGCTGACCTTCATCTCTCCATTGTCGCTGAGCCACTGGATATAATATGTGTAACAACTCAGAAATTGTAATCCACTTCTTATTAAATAAAGTACCAAATGTTGGACCCAGATAAAACTTTTTCTCTATTATTTTATGCATACATGTGTTTTCTATTCCAAGTGTTCTATGATTTCATGTGTGTTATTTTTGATTGAGCATTGGTTAGATAGTTCTAAGTGAACCAACAGAATCAATTGAGAAAGATTATAAGAAGCAAAGAAACCAGAAATAAAAATAAGAAAGAAAAAGAGAAGATTGAGATGATCTAGGAAATCTGTTTGACTACACCACTTTGAGCCCTTGGATTAAGAAATCTGTAAACCCCCTTCATGTTTGGCCAGTTAGTTGAGCTTAACCAAGTTACATACTAACTCAACCAACAAAAATCTGCTCAAAATTCAAACTAGAGCATCACCCAAACTTGAACCAAAGTTTGAATCTGAAACAGTGACTATACCAAAATTTGAAATAAGATTTCTGCAAAACTTCTTCTTTCTCCAGAACAAAAATATGACAGGACACCTTGGCCAATATGTTGAACACTCAAACTGGAAAATTTCAAAAATTCGAATTTCAAACTCTTGCGGGCATTTCGTTGAACACTGGCAGAAGCAAATCGAACCAAATCGATTCCACTGTGGCTGCACTGTTTTGGCTCGCTCCCGTGCTGTAGCCATGTTCCTGGACGGTGCCTCGATCGACTCCAGCGCCCCCAGCCCCGACCCAAGCCAGGAGAAGCGGAGGGAGACGAGGTTTGCACCCAGGGCCCCCTCCCAGACATCTTCTTCCCTGCACGATGCCGACCACCTTGGAGGCGCCAGAGCCGACCCACAGCCTCCCGCAGCCGAGCCAGCACCCTCCCAGCACGCCCCCGAGACCGCCGTGACCGGAGCAAGCTCCAAACGCTGCCAGGGCCCCCGTGCCGTCGAGCTTCTGGCCGCGCTTACCCTCGCTGCTTCGGCCTATAAAAGGCCCCGCCGATCAAACGGAGAGACTCACCTCGTCCCCAGCTACCTCCCAGACAGCCTCGCACCCTCTCTCTCGCTCTGGTTCGTCGAAGCTCACCACTCCGGCGAGGTACTGGACACGGAGCGCGTCGTCGCGTTCGACCACCTGGGAGCCCGCCGTCGCTGGGAATCGGAAGAGGAGCCTCGCCGCAGCCGATCCCGCACGTCGCCGTCAAGATCTTCTTCCCCTACGCACGTCGCCGTCGCCGCCGTCGTCTTCACTGCACGCAGGTGAGCTTCCCTCGTCTCCGTCGAGACGATGACTGAGGGCCGTTAGATCTTGATCGGACGCTAGCTTACCGATTCGGGGAGGTTAAGTGAGCTGACACCACGACCCCACCTGTCAGCTCCCGTTTTTATTCTTTTCCCGCCGCAGCGAAGCGGTATGGGCCGGCCTGTTCGGGTTTAGTCGGAATTGGGCCCAGCTAGTTAAGATTCGGTCCGTTTAGTTTTTAATTATTTTCCCGCCTTTTCGAATTAATTCAAAACTGTTTCAGATGTGATTTTCAAATTTAATTTCCAAGAGATTTACAAATCCATTTGTAGCAAATAAATATGCGTTGGAAAGCTTACAAAATACTCTACCCAATAGAACGGGTTAGAATTCAGAATAAGTTAAGAATTAAATTAGATATGAATAGTGTGACCCTAGAGTTATTAATCATAGAATAGTTCTAGAAAATTATTTAAGCCATCAAAAATCATGAAATTTAACTTGTGAACTCACCAATGACCTATCTTACTGTTAGTCAACCCTAATCAACCCCAAACCCTATTA
This sequence comes from Dactylis glomerata, assembly GCA_007115705.1. NCBI lineage: Eukaryota > Viridiplantae > Streptophyta > Magnoliopsida > Poales > Poaceae > Dactylis > Dactylis glomerata. The sequence continues at coordinate 4,054,025 of QXEO01002099.1, forward strand.
GTGTGATCAATTAGACCCTAACCCAATCCTATTTGGTAACATAAAATGATAGATCACTATTGCACACTTAGAATTAATTTGCCCTCAATACCAATTCACTTAGTGGATCCATCCCACTTGAACTAGTTTTAATACCCCTAAACCAATACCAATGTTTAGAAAGTGAACCACTTATGACACTTAGTAGAAATTCTAACTTGCACACTTAATGCAAACTTGGAAGAAACCATGCAAACCAATTCAAATAAAATCCAACCTGGATGCTATTGTAGCAAGCATTTATGTGTGTATGGTATGCTGCTAGCATTGTGTAGTGATTGTGTGTTTTGTGTTTATTCGTTATTAGACGCTAGTATTGCCGAGGAGGATATTGGAGGGGATTATTATTATTATCAAGAAGAAGAAGAATACCCCGGACACTTTGCCAACCAAGGCAAGCCATAGTACATCACTCGTTGTCGAGGAGGATATTGGAGGGGATTATTATTATTATTATTATTATTATTATCTTAGTATGGGAGGCCTTGTATCAAATCTTTATGGAAGGACACCGTGCGCGGTTACTTCTGAACCAGGTGGACTCCACCAACCCGGTACCCGGGATGGCCAGAACTAGAGGCGCCGGAGCGGGGATTCCGTACCCCGGGCTCTAGGGAAGGATCCTATACTAGGGTAAGCAAGTGAAAGGTTTTGTTTGATTATCTGAATCCCGCATACTTTTGTATGACGGGCCGTGGATTTCCCCCGGCAGATGTATCGAATCTTGTGGGTAAAGTGTACCCCTCTGCAGAGGTTTTTAAACTATTCGAGTAGCCGCGTCCGCGGTCATGGACGGTTGGCAAGCTGTGCCTGGCTTTTGTCAATAATGAAAACAACTTATGGTGAACTTGGTGAATGACATGAATTGAATTGACTTGACTTGACAATGATGTTGACACACTTGAAGTTCCTCTTTAGATTGAACTTAGAGAACTAAACCTCTTTTCTACCAATGAACATTCTTGGGAAACAAAACTAGCTTTTGCAAATCAACTTAGTGCTTAGACCACCATACCAACCTTGCATATCTACTTCCTCATTTAAATTATAAGATGGTTTGCGAGTGCATCCAATGTACTCACGGCTGTGTCCCTGGCTATCAACTTGGCCAGACTATGGGGAAGAATAACAGGAGGAAGGGTATGAGGAAGAGTACCAGAACTAAGCTCGTCTCCATGAGGCGCCATTTGCCTGTAGGGAGAAGGCATGGGCCGGAGACGTTATTTCCGCTGCTATATTGTGTTGTAATATGACTTGGTCTATATGACCATTGTATTTGAATCATCGTATTGTAATGTCTATGGAACTGGTTACCAACTACGTTATGTATATCGCAACAACGGTTCTGGGATTGCGGTGGAATACATAACGGGCACTTCGAATTTGTATCAAATTTGAGGTCGTCACAAGTTGGTATCAGAGCCTAGGCTGACCTTAGGAGACCTTAGTTAGAATGGGCGTTAAATGAAACCTTGTTAAAAGAAAAGATACAAGTAACGGTTGCAAAAATTGCTTAGTCTTTCCTCTCTACTTGCAAAGTTTTATCCATACTTCAGTTTTGCCTACTTAAAATTTTGCACACTTGAGTTGATCACTAATTGAAGCTAATCTAAAATTTTGTAGATGGCCCTGGAGTTCGTTGAGCACTACCAGTTGGGCCATGGTGGCAGCCTTTGTTTCGAGCGCGACCTCACCACTTTGACCTTGTTCCTGGATCGTTTGTATCCGGAGTTCAAGGGAGCCGTGCTCAATGAGCACCCCGATGGAGAGCTACGGTGGCTCATTCGAGCTAGTTGCCGTGGCAAGAAGGGGAATTTGAGTTCTCCAAGGGTCAAGTTTGAGCTTGTGGAGAACACTTGGGCCGATGGTTTGGTCCGAGGTATGCAGGAGATGCACGCCCGCTTATGCGGACTGCACGTGGAGGAGGTCCAGGGGGAGCGCTTTCGGAACTTTGCTCGGCGTGATGCGGACGGGCGTCCCGCAAACATGCCCGGGCAGAATGAGCCGAGTACCTACATCGATCACATGGACTTCTTGCTGTACTCCACTCAGCAGGAGGCCGATCGTGCTCGTACCAAGGCCAACCTTGAGCACTTCACACTGGTGGAGGCACGGAGCACTATCCGGATTCTTGCGAAGGAGCGCAAGAGCCTTCGTCGCCAGCGCGATGAGAAGGATCAGGACATTGAGGAGTTGAAGGCCAATGTGGCTGAGCTGACTGAGTACATTGAGAGTCTTGAGGATCACCTTGGTGAGGAGGAAGGCATTGATCTCCGCAAGGAGGATAATGCCCTCATTAGTGATGAGGATGACTTCATGGAGGACCTTGATGATCCGAAAGATGGTGGGCACAATGGATTCATTGTGAGTGACGAGGAGGAAGACCCCGAGGAGCCCGCTGTTTAGATCCGAGATCCATGTGTTATCTAGCTATGAGTTTCACTTTATATTCACTTTGTGTAGGTGTGAGTTGTATCCCCCTCTCTAGTAGACGAGTCGCAATGGTTTGATGGAAACCATTTGTAATGTGTGAACTCGTATGTATGATATGTTTGATGGGTGTTGAATGAAATATGAATTTGGCCCTTAAGGCCTTAGTAAAACACAAATTGCATCATCCATGTTACCTTTAAATCTTAGCGATTAGCTTTTCCCTCTTGTCTTACACACCTTATCTTCAGATGCCGCGAGCACCACCACCCCCGAACCCGGAAATGGCCGAACTGCTAAGGATGATCATGGAAGACCGGGAAGCAGCCCGAGCTGAGCGCCAAGCTAACTTGGCCACTCTTCAGCAGATAACCCAAATGGCAATGAACCACAACAATGGCAATGGTGAAGGAGAAAACAATGGCAATGGTGATCACCGATCCAAGTTAAGGAATTTCCAAAACACCAACCCTCCTATGTTCACTAAGTCTGAAGAACCCTTAGATGCCGATGACTGGCTTCGCACTATGGAGAACAATTTGGTAGTCGCCGAAGTTGGTGAAAATGAGAAGGTTTTGTATACCACCCACTATCTTGCTGGAGCAGCAAGAGCTTGGTGGGATAGCACCCGTGCAATGCAAGCCCCAGGGTATGTGATGCCTTGGGAGGAGTTCAAGAGCAAGTTTAGCAAGGCCCATGTTCCTTTGGGATTGGTTAAAAGGATGAGAGATGAGTTCAGAAATCTAAGGCAAGGTTCCCTATCTGTGGTGGATTACCGTGACAAGTTCCTTACCTTGTCTTGGTATGCCCCCGATGACACCAACACCACTGAGAAGAAGAAAGAAAGGTTTCTGGATGGACTTCATGATGAGATGCAATGTGTTTTGGTCAGCATTCACTTTGCCGACCTGGAGTCGTTGGTGGACTCTGCCATTCAGATGGAAGGTAAACTCAAGCAAGCTGCAGCGAACCGCAAGCGTCATATGATGTATCAAGGCAACTCGAGCAACTCGCAGAAGCCAAGGGGAAATGCACCTATGGGTTTCGCCCCTAGGCCAATGAGGCCATCTGCACCTGCTCCACGTCCCAACTATCCCAACCGTCCGCCCGGAAACAACTTCAACCGTACACCTTCAAGGCCTAGTGGCAACAACTTCAACACCAATACTCCAAGGCCAAATGGCGCCCCTGTGTTACCCAAGCCTGGTGACAAGTCTGGTGTTACCTGTTATGAGTGCGGACTGAAAGGGCATTACTCCAATGAGTGCCCCAAGAAGCTGAATGATGCCTCCAAGACCAATGTTCCTGCTCAGCAACAGCGCCGTGTGGGAAATGGCAAGAGCTATCCACCAAGGAAACCGCCTCACTCTCAAGCCCGTCTGAATCACATGAATGTTGAAGAAGCTCAGGAAGCGACCGACGTTGTGCTTGGTATGTTCCCTGTTAACTCAGTTCTTGCAAGAGTTCTGTTTGATTCTGGAGCTTCACACTCTTTTGTTACCCAACTATTCGTTGATAAAAGTGGACTTCAACCCACCCCTTTGAAAGATGTTATGTCTGTGCAAATTCCCGGGTCAGTAACCAAAGCTAGTTGTACCTGCTTGGCAGTGCCCATAGAAATTCATGGGATCTCATTCTTAGCCAGTTTGATTGTGTTAGGAACCAAAGGATTGGAAGTGGTCCTAGGTATGGATTGGATGTCTCAACACCAAGGAATTATAGATTGTGCCAAAAAGACCATCACCATGAGGAGTAGCCATGGAGTTTTAGTAAAGCATGTGTCCGTCAAACCCATCCCAATCCCCAGATGTCATAAGAGTATCTCAGGACCAACTTTAGAGCAAGTCCCCATCGTCTGTGAATACCCGGATGTTTTTCCCGATGAGCTACCCGGAATGCCACCGGATCGGGATATCAAGTTTATCATTGAGCTTATTCCCGGAACTGGATCTATAGCCCAACGACCCTATCGTATGAACCCAGCTGAACTAGTAGAGTTGAAGAAGCAATTGGATGACCTTTTGAGTAAGGGTTTGATTCAGCCAAGTTCTTCTGCTTGGAGATCACCCGTTCTGTTTGTGGATAAAAGTGACGGTTCTAGCCAACTGTGCACTGATTACCGCAAGCTTAACGATGTGACCATCAAGAACACGTATCCTCTCCCAAAGATTGAAGATTTGTTTGACCAATTGACTGGAGCCAGAGTCTTCTCGAAGATAGATCTTAGAACTGGATACCATCAACTGAAGATCCGTGCAACGGATATCCCCAAAACAGCCTTCACTACCCGATACGGATTGTATGAGTACACCGTAATGTCTTTTGGATTAACCAATGCCCCTGCTTATTTCATGAACCTCATGAATAAAGTTTTTATGGAGTTCTTGGATAAGTTTGTTGTGGTCTTCATTGATGACATTCTTATCTGCTCCAAGTCCGAAGAAGAGCATGCAACCCATTTGAGATTAATCTTAGAAACCTTAAGAGAGCATCAGCTGTATGCCAAGTTCAGTAAATGTGAGTTCTGGTTGAAGGAAGTTGGATTCTTAGGGCATGTATTATCAGCAGGAGGAATATCCGTGGACCCCAAGAAGATCAAATCAGTTATGGAATGGGAAGCTCCTACCACTCAAACTGAAGTTAGAGGTTTTCTCGGATTAGCCGGATATTACCGCAAATTTGTTGAAGGGTTTTCAAGCATTGCCCGGCCAATGACCCAACTGTTGAAGAAAGACAAGAAGTTTGAATGGACCCCTAAGTGTGAAGAGAGTTTTCAAGAGCTGAAGAAGCGACTGGTGACTGCACCCGTCCTAACCATGCCCGATATCACCAAAAACTTTGATGTCTATTGCGACGCTTCCAAACTTGGACTTGGTTGTGTCTTGATGCAAGAAGGCAAGGTCATAGCTTACCTCTCTCGGCAGCTTCGACCTCATGAAGAAAATTATCCAACCCATGACCTGGAGTTAGCAGCCGTGGTTCTAGCTTTGAAGACCTGGAGGCACTATCTGATGGGCAATCGTTGCGAGATCTACACTGATCACAAAAGTTTGAAGTATATTTTCACCCAGAAGGAGTTGAACATGAGGCAAAGAAGATGGATAGAATTGATCAAGGATTATGATCTGGAAATTCATTATCACCCCGGTAAGGCCAATGTGGTGGCCGATGCATTGAGTAGGAAGCCGTGCTCGTTGAATATGATGATCAAAGAAGAGCAGCCTATGTTACACCAAGAGTTTGAAAAATTTGGATTGGAACTAGTCAGTCAAGGATTCTTAGCCAACCTGGAGTTTCAACCCACCTTGATGAGCCAAATCAAAGAAGCCCAGAAGGGAAACGCGAGTATTGACGGAATCAAGCGCAGAATTAGTTCCGGCAAGGTGCCAGGATTTGAAGAAGATGATCAAGGAGTTCTTTGGTATAAAGGACGTATTTGTGTGCCTGCTGATTCAGAATTGAAGGAAGTGATTATGAAGGAAGCCCATGAGACACCTTACTCCATCCACCCCGGTGGAACTAAGATGTACCAAGATTTGAAGGAACAATTTTGGTGGCATGGAATGAAGCGTGAGATTGCATCGTTCATCTCTAAATGTGATATTTGTCAGCGAGTCAAGGCTGAACATCAACGTCCTGCTGGACTGTTGCAACCTTTGCAAGTTCCGGAATGGAAGTGGGAATCTGTTGGAATGGATTTCATCACTGGATTTCCAAGGTCTAGCCGTGGAAATGACTCTATCTGGGTCATCGTGGATAGGCTGACCAAAGTAGCCCACTTCATTCCCGTCAAGACCACTTATAACTCGGGACAGCTAGCAGACCTGTATCTATCCAGAATTGTGAGTTTGCATGGAGTCCCTAAAACCATAGTTTCCGATCGAGGAACCCAATTCACTTCGAGATTTTGGAGACGCTTACATCAAGCCTTGGGAACCAAGTTAACCTTTAGCACCGCTTACCATCCTCAGACTGATGGACAGACTGAAAGAGTAAATCAAATACTTGAAGATATGTTGAGAGCCTATGTTCTAGCCTATGGAGCTAAGTGGGAAGATTGTCTGCCCTTCGCGGAGTTTTCCTACAACAACAGTTATCAAGCCAGTTTGCAAATGGCCCCGTTTGAAGCTTTGTATGGAAGAAAGTGTCGTACCCCTTTGAATTGGTCAGAAACTGGAGACAGTCAGATATTTGGGCAGGACATTCTGCAAGAAGCCGAGGAGAAAGTTCGCATGATTCGTGACTATCTCAAGGCAGCCCAGTCAAGACAGAAGAGTTATGCCGACAAGAGACGGAGAGAATTAACTTTCAAGAGTGGAGACTTTGTTTACCTCAGAGTATCACCCCTCAAGGGAATGCAAAGATTCCAAGTAAAGGGAAAGCTTGCACCAAGATATATTGGACCCTTCAAGATACTAGACCGCAGAGGAGAAGTGTCTTATCAATTAGAAATGCCCCCTGAATTGTCTGAAGTGCACGATGTCTTTCACGTGTCTTTACTTCGGAAATGTCTTGAAGTTCCGGAGAAGCCCGAAATCTTCAAGAATATTGATCATCGTTCTGTGGACATCAACAAGGATTTGACCTATCGTGAAATGCCTACCCGTATCCTCGAGGAAGCCTATAGGACTACTCGAACCCGAAGCATCAAGTTTCTGAAAGTTCAGTGGAGTAATCACACCGAAGAGGAAGCCACTTGGGAACGAGAAGATTACCTTCAGAAAGAGTTTCCCAATCTTTTCAGTTCTTAACTAGTGAATCTCGGGGACGAGATTCTTTTTAAGGGGGGAAGATTGTAACAACTCAGAAATTGTAATCCACTTCTTATTAAATAAAGTACCAAATGTTGGACCCAGATAAAACTTTTTCTCTATTATTTTATGCATACATGTGTTTTCTATTCCAAGTGTTCTATGATTTCATGTGTGTTATTTTTGATTGAGCATTGGTTAGATAGTTCTAAGTGAACCAACAGAATCAATTGAGAAAGATTATAAGAAGCAAAGAAACCAGAAATAAAAATAAGAAAGAAAAAGAGAAGATTGAGATGATCTAGGAAATCTGTTTGACTACACCACTTTGAGCCCTTAGATTAAGAAATCTGTAAACCCCCTTCATGTTTGGCCAGTTAGTTGAGCTTAACCAAGTTACATACTAACTCAACCAACAAAAATCTGCTCAAAATTCAAACTAGAGCATCACCCAAACTTGAACCAAAGTTTGAATCTGAAACAGTGACTATACCAAAATTTGAAATAAGATTTCTGCAAAACTTCTTCTTTCTCCAGAACAAAAATATGACAGGACACCTTGGCCAATATGTTGAACACTCAAACTGGAAAATTTCAAAAATTCGAATTTCAAACTCTTGCGGGCATTTCGTCGAACACTGGCAGAAGCAAATCGAACCAAATCGATTCCACTGTGGCTGCACTGTTTTGGCTCGCTCCCGTGCTGTAGCCATGTTCCTGGACGGTGCCTTGATCGACTCCAGCGCCCCCAGCCCCGACCCAAGCCAGGAGAAGCGGAGGGAGACGAGGTTTGCACCCAGGGCCCCCTCCCAGACATCTTCTTCCCTGCACGATGCCGACCACCTTGGAGGCGCCAGAGCCGACCCACAGCCTCCCGCAGCCGAGCCAGCACCCTCCCAGCACGCCCCCGAGACCGCCGTGACCGGAGCAAGCTCCAAACGCTGCCAGGGCCCCTGTGCCGTCGAGCTTCTGGCCGCGCTTACCCTTGCCGCTTCGGCCTATAAAAGGCCCCGCCGATCAAACGGAGAGACTCACCTCGTCCCCAGCTACCTCCCAGACAGCCTCGCACCCTCTCTCTCGCTCTGGTTCGTCGAAGCTCGCCACTCCGGCGAGGTACTGGACACGGAGCGCGTCGTCGCGTTCGACCACCTGGGAGCCCGCCGCCGCTGGGAATCGGAAGAGGAGCCTCGCCGCAGCCGATCCCGCACGTCGCCGTCAAGATCTTCTTCCCCTACGCACGTCGCCGTCGCCGCCGTCGTCTTCACTGCACGCAGGTGAGCTTCCCTCGTCTCCGTCGAGACGATGACTGAGGGCCGTTAGATCTTGATCGGACGCTAGCTTACCAATTCGGGGAGGTTAAGTGAGCTGACACCACGACCCCACCTGTTAGCTCCCATTTTTATTCTTTTCCCACCGCAGCGAAGCGGTATGGGCCGGCCCGTTCGGGTTTAGTCGGAATTGGGCCCAGCTAGTTAAGATTCGGTCCGTTTAGTTTTTAATTATTTTCCCGCCTTTTCGAATTAATTCAAAACTATTTCAGATGTGATTTGCAAATTTAATTTCCAAGAGATTTACAAATCCATTTGTAGCAAATAAATATGCGTTGGAAAGCTTACAAAATACTCTACCCAATAGAACGGGTTAGAATTCAGAATAAGTTAAGAATTAAATTAGATATGAATAGTGTGACCCTAGAGTTATTAATCATAGAATAGTTCTAGAAAATTATTTAAGCCATCAAAAATCATGAAATTTAACTTGTGAACTCACCAATGACCTATCTTACTGTTAGTCAACCCTAATCAACCCCAAACCCTATTAGTGTGATCAATTAGACCCTAACCCAATCCTATTTGGTAACATAAAATGATAGATCACTATTGCACACTTAGAATTAATTTGCCCTCAATACCAATTCACTTAGTGGATCCATCCCACTTGAACTAGTTTTAATACCCCTAAACCAATACCAATGTTTAGAAAGTGAACCACTTATGACACTTAGTAGAAATTCTAACTTGCACACTTAATGCAAACTTGGAAGAAACCATGCAAACCAATTCAAATAAAATCCAACCTGGATGCTATTGTAGCAAGCATTTATGTGTGTATGGTATGCTGCTAGCATTGTGTAGTGATTGTGTGTTTTGTGTTTATTCGTTATTAGACGCTAGTATTGCCGAGGAGGATATTGGAGGGGATTATTATTATTATCAAGAAGAAGAAGAATACCCCGGACACTTTGCCAACCAAGGCAAGCCATCTTTTGAATCATACTCCAAATACCTAGCTTTACTATTGCATGTCTACCTGTTTTAAGTAAATTGCATGATTGAATTGCTAGAGTAGAATGGTAGAAGTAAAGTGATATCTTGCTTAACAAGAGCATCAAGTTGAGTTTATCCAACTCTATTTAGTGGTCATCACTCAATGTAGTTGCTTAGTCGCTCATAAAATTGGAGGTCATTCATAAAGGGAATCCTAGTTGAAAATGTGTGACTAGAACTTGAAACATGAATTGGAGGTTTCTCCTACATGATGGTTTTATGAAAGAAAATAATCTTGACTAAGAACTATGGAATGTATTTCTCAATTGACAACGAGTGATGTACTATGGGAGCCAATTATACCGTACAACCATATTACCCCTATATGGGAAGGGGCTGAATCCGTAGCTTGTTTATCTTAGTATGGGAGGCCTTGTATCAAATCTTTATGGAAGGACACCGTGCGCGGTTACTTCTGAACCAGGTGGACTCCACCAACCCGGTACCCGGGATGGCCAGAACTAGAGGCGCCGGAGCGGGGATTCCGTACCCCGGGCTCTAGGGAAGGATCCTATACTAGGGTAAGCAAGTGAAAGGTTTTGTTTGATTATCTGAATCCCGCATACTTTTGTATGACGGACCGTGGATTTCCCCCGGCAGATGTATCGAATCTTGTGGGTAAAGTATACCCCTCTGCAGAGGTTTTTAAACTATTCGAGTAGCCGCGTCCGCGGTCATGGACGGTTGGCAAGCTGTGCCTGGCTTTTGTCAATAATGAAAACAACTTATGGTGAACTTGGTGAATGACATGAATTGAATTGACTTGACTTGACAATGATGTTGACACACTTGAAGTTCCTCTTTAGATTGAACTTAGAGAACTAAACCTCTTTTCTACCAATGAACATTCTTGGGAAACAAAACTAGCTTTTGCAAATCAACTTAGTGCTTAGACCACCATACCAACCTTGCATATCTACTTCCTCATTTCAATTATAAGATGGTTTGCGAGTGCATCCAATGTACTCACGGCTGTGTCCCTGGCTATCAACTTGGCCAGACTATGGGGAAGAATACCAGGAGGAAGGGTATGAGGAAGAGTACCAGAACTAAGCTCGTCTCCATGAGTCGCCATTTGCCTGTAGGGAGAAGGCATGGGCCGAAGACGTTATTTCCGCTGCTATATTGTGTTGTAATATGACTTGGTCTATATGACCATTGTATTTGAATCATCGTATTGTAATGTCTATGGAACTGGTTACCAACTACGTTATGTATATCGCAACAACGGTTCTGGGATTGCGGTGGAATACATAACGGGCACTTCGAATTTGTATCAAATTTGAGGTTGTCACAATATGGATGCGGGTGCGGGATGTATTTCAGTTTCAGCTTTGCACACAACTCTTTGCTAGCAAGGTTGCGGCAACTACCACCATCGATGATGAGTTTGCAAGCTTTGTCCGGTCCAACAAGTGCTTTAGTTTGGAACAAATTGCACCGCTGACTTTCAGATGTAGGAGACACATTGAGCACACGCTGCGAGCAAACTATGTTATTGGCGGTGGAAGGATAGGCATCAACACCGTCATGACCAAAGTCATCATCATCGGAACCATCTGGATCAGCATCATCACCTATCTCGTACTCATTGGTGTCCGCATTGACAATCATCACTTTTCGATTGGGGCAATCCCGTTTAAAATGACCCTTTCCACCACAAGTATGACACTCCATATCACGATTACGTGCTGTAGACATGTTCGAACCTGTACCACTAGCAGCAGGTGCGGATTTCTTTGCATTGGCATCAGATCGCGACGACGAAGGAGCACAAAAATCTGAACGAGAACTTGGTGTGGGTGCAGCAGGCCTGGGTGTGAAACGGCTGCCTGAAGTAGTACGAGCTTTAAACTGATCTTCTTCGGCAAACTGTGCTTCAGCTTCACGTGCATGATGTAGCAGCTCATTCATATCACGATACCGATGATGCCGAACAATGCTCTTGATATTATACTTCAAACCATGGAGAAAACGCTGCAAGGTCTGCTCAAGAGGCTCACGAACGCGAGCTCGTTGTAGAAGCATCTCCATCTCCATATAATACTCATTAACGAACAGCGAGCCTTGCTTCAATTGCTGTAACTTATCAAAAACTGAGCGGAGGTAGTTATGCGGAACAAAACGAGCCCGCATCACTTCCTTCATATGGCGCCAAGTTATAATGGGCAGCTCGTTGTTTTCTTGACGTGTTTGCACAACGCTGTCCCACCATCGCAAAGCATAGCCATCAAACTCTGAAGAAGCAAGCTTGATTTTCTTGTCCTCCGTATAATCATGAAGACGCCACAACTTCTCTATCTTCAACTCCCATGTGAGGTACTCTTCAACATCAGTACCACCCTCGAATTTGGGAATAAAAAACTTTGGTTTACCCAAGCCATCATCCTGCTAAAAAGGAACGCACTGGGCACCAACGGGAACAAAACCACGGCCACGAAAAGGAGGACCATTGCCTCGACCATTACCACGACCGGCTGCAGCAAAATCCTCATTGTCGCCATGAGCACTCTCATCATCAGCATCAGCATGTGGTAGGGGTCGCTGCTCAACAGTAAGACGCAGCGCATTGACAGATTGTGTCAACGCCTGGATGCTAGTTTGGAGATCATTGACTTGCACTTGCATATTATTAACAGTAGCATCAGTGGCTTCTACTTTCATTTGGACAACTTAAACATCAGAATCAATAGCGTCAGTTGTTCGTGTTATTATTCTTTCCAAATGATCACGAAGAGCTTCATACTCCCTCCATATGACAGGAGTATCATCAGGTTTTTTCTGCATCACATCAACATCACTAGCAGACATGATTAGTAGGTTAGTGCACAAACAATAAACGGGTGGTGGTTACGCTCACAACTCACTCAAAACTGAAAGAAAGAGGTATCTTACCGTTCCAAAGTGAATAATAAATGCTTACCACTCGTAGAGACTGAAACGTGCACGGATGTGATGAAGCGAATACCGAGGGTATAAGAAACTATCACACGACAAACCAGGGTATATGGTGGGGCTTGGTATGGATACCTAACTACACCGAAATACAAGTCCTAGTGCTGATCGTATGACAAAGACCCACGGAAACACACACGATGGAGATAAATGGGGCAAAGCAACTCTGAAAAGTGAGCTCAAAAAGATATAAGTGACAACGCACAGTAGCTCGTGTTGCAAAGCACAAGAGAGACGCTAGCACTGGCTCGACGAACAGGCACAAGATTGCGCACACGGCAGCAGCCTGATGAGCACGAAGTAGCTAGTCTCGTATGGGTAAGCTCCTAACACAATGCTGTAGACAGGCTGTAGCTAAAGCGATCAAAATCGTGTAGAAAGGACGCTATGTGGACACAGTGGTAACACGCTGTTGCGGAAGAGAAATCGACAAAAAATGTGTCGCGACAGAGATATACGACGCCGGAAACACACGGCAGCGCGACGGCGACGCGAAACGGACAAAGTATATGCGCGCGGGCAGACAAAATTCTCAAAATGTCTAAAGGAGAGCGTGCACTGCGGACGCGCGAGACCAGACAGGAAATCCACTTTGTCTGATCGGGTGCGTGCTTTTTCTCTTATATTTTTTTTAAAAACAACTGAAGCGATCGGTCCTGGAAGCAAATGGGAAGTAGCGGTCAGATCTGGCTGCTTTTTGAATTGCGATCGGATCTTTCTTTTTTTGCACTGGAACGCTTTGCACCAGACAAAAATCTGCTTTTGTCTGGTCGAGTGCGTACGGCGATCTCTTGTTTTTTTTTTTGACTAGGGTCCGATCGGATCTGTATTAGCTGGATCAAGTTCTTCTCCTTAAGAACGTACACAGCCGCCGGTGTATGGAAGACGCACGAGATAAAAGATGGACCAAACGATGACAAAATCCGCGATGAATAGACAGAAAAGAACGAGGATCCTAGACTCCTACAGATTTGATGAAAAGATACGCGAAAAGACGATCAGCTACTAAAACCAGTACCTCGATGCAATCTAGGCTATGGCGAAACTAAGAACCCTAAATTTTTTGTGTGGCTTTTTTGGATAGGACAAAAACAAAAACGAATTTACGGGGATGAATTTGTGGATGCTCACCGAGTAAACGCTAGAATCTGATACCAAGATGATAAGGGGTGTCCCGATCTTCTCAGCGAGCGCGATGTTGATGGCGATGATGGTGATGAAGATAACTCGAGTGTCGCTGTAAACTCTCCGGCTAATCCCTGCTGCCAGCGCAACAACTCTCAACCCTTTGGATATTCGCATCGTCACACGCTTGCGCACGTAGCCGCCGACCACGAAGCGGTGATGCAATTTACTAATTCCCAATGGAACAGCTGATTACACTCAGACTTTCAGAAGAACGAGCAAGAGATCGATACGAATTGGTGCGAATAATTTCAGAGGAACACTTGGTTCTGTCTAGAAACTAGGGTATTGTTTAAACGTGGTCTAAGAGACTTGAGGGGGCGCCCCTGGCTACTTAAGGGAGGCTGGGGCGTCCTCAACATGGACCTGGCCCAAAACCAACCTGGTTTGGGCCCAAACTGACTCGGTTCGACTCAAACGAGTACATACCGACTCATACATGGGTTCGGCCTATTTCTGGCACGCAGGCCATGAGTGTGGCGCGCCTTAGACGTGTAGACATCGTGTCGTAGGCTGTCCTAGTGCGCCATCATGGACTCTCTCATGTCGACTTGACGTTCTGGTGATCTCCTGGTGCGTCTGCCTCCCTCTCCTCCCTCGCGCACTTGATCATCAAGTCTTGCTCTTCTTGCTGCGACTCATCTCCTCCTCGTGCAACGCTCATGTTATCAACAAACCTGATCATACATAGATGCATAGACTTAGGCAGTATAAAGTTCTCATTAAATAAAAGATCAGGTTCAATTAAGAGTGAGTTCACCTGTTGTTCCAATAGCTTTGCATGTGCTCTTGTAATTGGTCCAATCCTAATCTCATTGAACTTCTTCGCAGCAACATCTTCATCAAAAGGAGTAGGAGATAATGGTGGTGTAATAGGGATGTCCTCATCAGGATCCCTGCAACCTAGATGAGGGAACCCTATCTTCCTTGGAGCAGGAGGGACGGATAGCGGCCAAGGAGATTTCAAGATGGCGAGTAGATCCTGGTGCAGCAATGCCAGCCCCTTCCGATGGAGAGATCATGATGCTTAAGTCTCACATCGACCAAGGCTTCAGCCTTCCGCCATCCTACTTCTTAAAGGGCGTACTTCGGCATTACAGGTTACAGCTACACCATATTGCACCAAATAGTTTCACAATCATAGCGGGATTCATCATGCTGTGCGAAGGATATCTGGGTATCAATCCACGTGGAGACTTATTCCGCTTATATTTTAACATCCGCCATAACCGGGATGCGAATGGAGACCCTCGCAACTGTGGATCAGTCTCATTTGTTCCTCGGAGCGGGAAATCATACCCTCATATCACACCGCATGATTCTGCAAAGGGATGGCGAGGATCTTTCTTCTATCAGGCTGACCAGGCCTCTCCTGAAAGGAAGTATGGCCTACGGTCTTTTGTTGATGGTCCCGCCGAGGAGCAGGATAGCTGGGCGTTATGGACGATTTTACCATGGATGAGGAATGCCAATTCTGCTCACGATGGATTTCCAAACTTGTGTTTTCTGGACTGACATGTGTAGACACCATCCACTGCTGGATCTCATGGCGGATTCAGCCTCTTCAATATCGCCCAGCTCTGATGTGCGAATATAGCGGAGTCAATGACCCTCAACGCTATTCCAAGGAGGAATTATCTTCCGAGGAGATTGAGCACCGAATCCGTAGCATAATCAAGGTGGGACTAGACGAGCAATTGAAGCTGAAGGTCCCCATGTATGAGAACGGCAATTGTCCAGAGGTGAGTGCCTTCCTGTTCTGCTATAACCGTTATTTTTCTTGAATAACTTGCCTTTTTCTGCAGCTTTCCTCCCTTCCGCCTTCCGAGCTGAGTTGTCTAGTCCGTTATCCCCGAACGAAGGAACTCACCGATGATGAGGACAAGACATCCTCATCTCCAAGAAGACAGAAGATGGCGGAAGAGGAGAATGTGATGGATGAGCCCACGGCAACCGTACCCCGTGGTGTTCGCGGCGCGGGCGGGCGTATACGCAGATTAGGCAAGAGGGTTATCTCCCGCCATCTGTCCCCAACTCTGCGCGGCCACTTGGATACCGTTCCTGAGCATTCCGCTACTATCAAACTGCCAGAGCAGAAGTAAGGAAGATATTCTTTTTGATTTCATACCATCTCTAATTTGACTTGTTCTGATCTGTGACTTTGCGCATAGGAGAAGGAAAGTTGCTGGCCAAAAGCCTCCAAAGACCAAACCATCCCCTGCCATTGTTCCACCTACACCCGATGCTCCTGTCCGCCCCACTGGACCTTCCACTTATGCCCAAAGGGCTAGCAAGATGGCAGATGCCTCGGCAAAGAATGCTGGGCCCTCCACCCATCCTGCTAAGGGCTCAAAGAAGGTAAGCTTTAGCGGAAAGGCGGTCGACATGGGCGTGGGAGTTGGGGAAGCCTCAAAATGGAAAAAGAAAGCAGATGCTCTTTTCCGTCTTGATCACCTCCAGGAGGAGGCCATCAACCATGTGTCAACTGCTATGTCGTCTTTTGTTCAGAGAACCAACATCGTGAAAGAGGTAAGTACTCCCAGTAGCCCCCGAGCAGCATGGCGGATTTTCATAGATGATCCGTTATGGTGCTCTAAGAGAAAACCACGTTAAACTTTTCATAGTATAGCCCCCGAGCGCCGTCATATTCTGCGGTGCTCTTCAGAGAACTTAAATTTTGCACTGAGTAGCCCCCGAGCGTTATGGCGGATAATTATCCGGCATAAAGCTCTAAGAAGACTAAAAAATCATCATGAGTAGCCCCCGAGCGTTATGGCGAATTATTATCTAGTCATAAAGCTCTAAGAGTGACTAAGTTAAAAAATCATCATGAGTAGCCCCCGAGCGTTACGGCGGATGGCTATCCGGCATAAAGCTCTAAGAGTGACTAACACATAATATTGTTTTGCTAGAATTACAAGAAAGTTGTGGAGGACCTGGTCCAGGTCGTCAGCTCGCAGGAGAAGGAGCTGGCAGAAAAGAGCACTCTTGTGGCGGACTTGCAGCAGCAGCTCAAGAATAGCGGTAAATTTCTTTTGCTTTGACAAGTTTAAGTATCTTTATGCTATCCGATCAATACTTTGCTATTATTTCTGCCATGCAGATGCTGCCAAGCTAAAGTCCACACTCGAGGGGGTGGAAAAGGGCCACGCTATCGCGATGGAGGGGTTGCAGAAGCAGCTCCAAAAATCTTTGGCCTTGAATACCCTCCTCGAAGAGAAGCTTAAGGACCAGGAACGCCAGAACCTGCAGAAGCACAAGGAGGTAGAGGATCTCCGCAAAGTCGCCGCTGAATTTGAAAAGCGGCGAGATGGCTTTAACGAGGTCCTCGATCATTTCCAGAAGACCCTGCTAGGTATCAATGGCTCTCCATACTGTGTAGTTTGTAATAATTCTCTATGCCGAGTATGACACCTTGTTTGTTTCCGCTATGTAGCGACCCTGGAGCAAGGCGAGGTGGATTCCGCCATAGGCTTACGCACAGCCACCGACGCAGCAAAGGAGCTGGATGGCCTTCTCAACGCTGGTCGTCAGGCGTGCGAAAGTCTGCAAATAGCGGGTTCAGCTGGCCTTTCCGCCATAGGGCTCACCAAGAAGCTGCTGCTCGTGCCTGGGCTAGTGGCGGACTGGAAGCAGTCTTCCGCTCGGGGTGGTGCCAGAACTGCCTTAACTTTGGCGAAGGCCCACTACCCCGAGCTGGACCTGGACTTGATCACCTCCGGCATCCCAGAGAGCGGCGAGGACGGAGCGCCGGTGGACAAGGCCGCCATCCGGCAGAGTGTGCTAGGATATGATCAGCTGTGTGCCTTGGGCACTCAGCTGAACGTATACTACGAGGCATACGATCTGCCGGGGTCTCCAAGCCAAGCTTCAGCGTCGGTCTCTGCAGCCACTGCTGGTGCTGATGGCGGCGATGAAGTGTCCTCTGCAATTCCGCCATCCTAAGTTATACCCTGCAGTGTGGCAGGAAGAAACAATTGCATCAATTCGGCCCCTGAGTGAGTCTGTAAGTTAAACTATTAAACTGCGTGTATGCTTTGCACTGTGCCTGATCTGCCTGTGGCGGATCAGTGAATGCTTTTGAACTTGTGGAACAGTTTTTATCAAGTCTTTAAGTGGTTTATGTGCGAAAAAACTGCCAGGCCTATTTTTATGCAACTTGTAGCAGTTTGACATGCCCAAAAAACAACACTTTGAAAAAAATTCTCGCGTAGGATTATGCGATCCGCCATCCGGTTCTTTGTGCTTGACTTTTCGTGAGATGGCGGAATCTTCGCACGAACAATCCGCTAGGACGACGATACTTAATAGCAACCGTCCAAAACCCTTAGCAGATAGCGGCTTAGACTGTCAAAAAGTCACTACTCAGGAATCCACACAAAGAACGTCAGATGGAGATCAAAACAAAAATATGCTACGCGGGCCGCTATGGCGGATTTAAAAAGATGCAAGTGCAAAGCACAATTGCGCAAAGGTTCCACACGATCTAAATGCACAATAAAGGAGGTAAAAGACTCAGAAAAAATCAAGAGTGAACCAGATGCTTTATTTCATTGATCATATAGAGGTGCCTATTACATAGCCTAGGTAAGTACTAAGTGTAGAAAGGACGTAGTTGTGCGATGTTCCATGGACGATCTGTTTCGTCGTAGATATCATTAGGGTCTCTTCGTTTGCGCTTCTTACTAGGTCGCTTATCTAGCTCGCGAATATCAACGAGGTAGTAGGAACCATTCAGTAGAGCTTTGCTGATGACGAAGGGTCCTTCCCATGGCGGGGATAGCTTGTGGGACTTCTGCTGTTTGAGGCGTAGCACCAGGTCCCCCTCTTTGAATGAGCGTTTGCAAACTCGGCGGCTGTGATAGCGGCGGAGATTCTGCTGGTAGATGGTGGATCTCTGGGCTGCTAGGTCTCGTTCTTCTTTCAGCAGGTCCACGGATAGTTGTCTGGACGCTTCTGCATCTTCCTCCTCATAGGCCTCGACTCTTGGAGAATCGTATTGGACATCACTTGGCAAGATTGCCTCTGCTCCATAGACTAAGAAGAAAGGGGTGAGGCCAGTTGATCTGTTTGGCATGGTCCGTAGACTCCATAGCACAGATGGCAACTCTTCTACCCAGGCTCCAGCCGCTCTATGTAGCGGTGCTTCTAGGCGTGGCTTGATCCCTAACATGATTAGTCCGTTGGTCCATTTAACTTGGCCATTGGACTGTGGATGTGCCACAGATGCCAGGTCAAGGCGGATTCCGTTGTGATGGCAGTATTCTTCAACTTCTCCCTGAGACAAGTTAGTGCCGTTGTCGGTGATGATGCTGTGTGGGATGCCGAATCTGACAACGAATTTTAGGGCAGTTTTGCCATCCAGTTTTCTGATGGGCTTAGCTTCCACCCACTTCATGAATTTGTATACCGCTACCAAGAGGTGCGTAAATCCCGAAGGTGCTCTTTTTAGCGGACCCACCATGTCTAGCCCCTAGACCGCAAAAGGCCAAGTTATAGGGATCGTATGCAGTGCTGTGGCGGGCATGTGGGTTTGCTTGGAGTACATCTGGCAACCTTGGCAGAGCTCCACGATACGGTCTGCATCTGCCTTGGCTGTGGGCCAGTAAAACCCATGGCGGAATGCCTTAGCTACTAGGGATCTGGCGGCGGCGTGATGCCCACATTCGCCTTCGTGGATTTCCCTTAGTATTTCGATTCCGTCCACTTGGGATATGCACTTCATGAATACTCTCGAGGTGCTTCGTTTGTAGAGCTGGCCATCTATGATGGTGTACGCCTTTGCTCTACGCTCGATTTGTCTCTTTTGGACTTCGTCTTCGGGTAGTTTCTTGTTCGTCAGATATTCTAGGTAGGGCTCTGCCCATGGCGGGTTGCTAGGCAAAACCGCCATAACGGGGGAGGTTGCTAGTTCCGGATTTTCTGGATCCACCATCTTGACTGATGGTACGCGCAGATGCTCGACAAATACGCCTGGCGGGACTGCCTTGTGGCTAGACCCTAGCTTGGACAGGGTGTCGGCCGCCATGTTATCTTCTCGTCGTACGTGCTTTATGTCGTAGCCAAGGAAACTTTTGGCCATCTCATCCACTTCGTCTCTGTAAGCCGCCATAACTTTGTTCCGAGCTTTGTATGTGCCAGCCACCTGTTGAGCAACAAGGTCAGAATCTCCACAACACATAATGTGTTGTACGGCGATCTCCTTTGCAACGTGTAGCCCGTGCAGTAGCGCTTCATACTCTGCGATGTTGTTGGTGGTGGGGAAGTGGATCTGGAGAACGTAGCTAAGCTCATCTCCCTTGGGAGATTTGAGTGTCACTCCAGCCCCCGAGCCGTGTAGCAGCTTTGAGCCATCAAAGTGCATCACCCAATGCTCTGGTTCTAGGACGGGCGTAGTCTCCTGTGCTTCCTTCCAATCCGCCATGAATTCCGCCAAAGCCTGAGACTTGATGGCGGTGCGAGGCTTGTAGTCGATGTCGAAGGAGGCCAATTCAATGCCCCACTTTGCAACTCGTCCTGTTGCGTCGTTGTCGTTGATGATGTCTTCCAGTGGAGCCTTGCTCACCACTGTGATCTTATAGTCATAGAAGTAATGCCGTAACTTACAAGAAGCTAGGAAAACTCCATATGCCAACTTTTGGTAGTGAGGGTAGCGCTGCTTGGATTCCGTCAGGACCTCACTGACATAGTAGACTGGTCGTTGTACGTCGTACTCCTGCGCTTCTTCCTTGCGTTCTACCACGATGACGATGCTGACGACCCTGTTGGTTGCCGCCATGTATAATAACATGGGTTCCTGGTCTTCGGGAGCTGCTAGGACTGGTGCAGTGGATAGCACTCTTTTCAGATCCTTAAGCGCAGCGTCTGCCTCGTCGGTCCAGACGAATTCGTCTGATTTCTTCATCAGCTTGTAGAGTGGCAAAGCCTTCTCGCCAAGACGACTGATGAATCTGCTCACTGCTGCCACGCAGCCTATGAGTCGTTGTACGTCCTTCAAGTCATTAGGCCGGGAGATGTCGAGGATTGCCTTGATCTTCTCCGGGTTGACCTCAATTCCGCGGTGGGAGATGATGAATCCCAGGAGTTGTCCAGCTAGTACCCCGAAGATGCACTTCATGGGGTTGAGCATCATGTTGTACTTTCTTAGATTGTTGAAGGTCTCTTGCAAATCCGCTATAAGGCCATCTTGCTTCTTGGACATAACGGCGATGTCGTCCACATATGCGTGGATATTGCGTCTGATTTGATCCGCCAAGCACTTTTGCATGGTGCGCTGGTACGTTGCTCCTATGTTTCTCAGACCGAACGACATTGTCACATAGCAATATGTGCCATAAGGTGTTACGAATGACGTAGCAAGCTGATCGGACTCCTTCATCTTGATCTGGTGGTATCCTGAGTAGGCATCTAAGAAACATAGCAACTCCGATCCCGCCGTCGAGTCAATGACTTGGTCAATGCGAGGCAAGGGAAAAGGATCTTTTGGACACGCTTTGTTTAGGCCAGTGTAATCTACACACATGTGCAGAACTTTTGTGTTTTTCTTAGGAACTAACACAGGATTTGCCACCCACTTTGTATGGATCACTTCTTTGATGAAGCCTGCTTTCAGTAGCTTGGAAATTTCCTTTGCTATCGCGCGGCATTTTTCATATCCGAAGCGTCTTATGGCTTGTCTTACTGGCTTGGAGCCAGGGATTATCTGTAGGGCATGCTCGGCGAGTTCCCTAGGTACACCTGTCATGTCAGATGGCTACCATGCGAAGATGTCTCGGTTCTCATGGAGGAACTCAACGAGCGTGCTTTCCTATTTGGGGGACAGATTTGTTCCAATCGAGGTGGTCTTGGCGGCATCGCCAGCGACAAGTTCCGCCTGCTTTGTATCAACTGTAGGCTTGAAGGTGGGCGGGGAGGCGGAAACTTCTTGCTTGGATGCCGGCTTCTCCGCAGGGTCCGTGGCGGCATGGATTTCCTTGAACTCCTCGCCGAAGAACACTGCTTCCGCGAAAGCGGCTTCTCCTTCCTCGCACTCCTTTGCCTTTCTGGAGCTGCCATAAACGGTGATTATGCCATCCGGTCCTGGCATCTTCAGCTGGTTGTAGATGTAGCATGGCCTGGCATGGAAACTGTGGAAGGCAGGGCGGCCGAAGATCACGTGGTATGTAGTTTTGAACGGGACCACCTCAAAGGTTATGGGCTCTTCTCGGTAATTTTCTTCACTGCCGAAGGCAACCTTGAGGGTGATGGACCCGAGGGACTTAGCTTGGCGGCCAGGAACCACTCCATAAAAAGTGACAACACTATGGCGGAGTTGGGTCTTGGTAAGGCCGAGTTTTGTCAGAGTTTCCACGTACATGATGTTCAGGCTGCTGCCGCCATCCATTAGACACTTGGAGAACTCGTAGCCCTGGATCACAGGGCATACTACCATGGTGTAATATCCATCCGGGATGTGCTCTGGGTGATCGTCGCGGCTCCAGTGCACCGGTACTTCAGACCATCGGATGTACTGGCGGACTTTTGGCACGGTGGCATTGAGGGAGCGCATAGCAGCTCGTTGTGCCTTAGCCGTGGGGGGTCCGAGGAACATGTGAAAGGCTCCCTTTTTATTGGTATTTTTGAATGGGTTACCCGTGCCAGCCCCACCCTTTGCCTTTTCGGTGGGTTTGGGCGCAGGGTCTTCGTCCATATCACTGCCATCCTTGGACTCCTTATCCTTGTCCGCTTTTCCTTTGCCATGAGGCCGTTGTCGCTGGTTGCGCTTGTAGCCAGCTTCTTGGTCCGCCTTGATGTCGTTGACAAATTTACAGTTCCGGTTGGTGTGATTGCACTTCCCTGAAGCGTCTCGATGGGCGAAGCATGGCATATCGCGGTACTCATCGTAGGACATGGGAGCGGACGGCGCCAAAGCGAGAGCTGTAGAGCTCCGCGGCTGGCCACTGCTGGTACCGTGTCCCTTGCCGTGTTGGCTGCTTTGACCCTTATCGACGAAGGTTGAGGCCACCATATCTGGAGTTTGCTGCTCTTCTAGCGGATTCTTCCGTTCATTGCTATTGTTCCGCTTTCTAGTGTTCTGGATGGTGGAAGCCTTCAGAGATTCGCGGGCGTCGTCATCGGCGGCCGTGTAGTTGCTTGCAATGGTGATCATAGAATTTAGGGTTAGTTTCCCTTCGTTCCATTCTCGCAACAGGCGATGGCGGAGCAGCTGGCCTCTCTCCAAACTGTCGATGAACGCGAGGATGGCGGATTCGTCGGTAACCCCTTCACAGGAGTTCTTCATATCTAGCCATCGCGCAAGGAAAGTTTGGGAGGTCTCATCGTCAACCCGTCGGCACCTTTGGAGGTCACCAATATTATGAGGTCTCTTATAGGTACCCTCGAAGTTTTTGGTGAACGCAGTCTGCATGTCGAACCAGGTTTGGATGGAATTTTCCGTCAAGTCATTGATCCACTGCCGCGCTGTGCCGGATAGCATCAGGGGCAGATAGCGGACAGCAACGTTGGGTGATCCCCCTGCGAATTGCACTGCGTTGAAGTAGTCTTGTAGCCAAGTTAGAGGCCTATCGACTCCATTGTACTGGCGGATATTTTTCTCGATTTTGAACCCATGTGGGATGGGCTCATCACGGATCCATTGTCCAAAGCACTTTGGGCCAAGGAAGAAGGCTGTTTGAGACTTGGCAATCTCGTTTAGGTGGGTACGCGCATCGTAGGGCTTCTGGTCCTGCGGATCCTTGCGAGAGTTGCGTGATTTTGCTGGGCCGCCACCGCCACCACCGCCGCCATGGGGGCTGCCTGGTGGAGATGGCGAAGGGTCACGTCTTTTACTCTCGCCGTCCTGCGATTGATCTCTGCAACTACGATGGCTTCCCTCTGCTCTCCGTGGAGATGGATCATCGTCATGGCGGCGGGAGCCTTGCCCTTTGTCATCGCGGTGGCGGGATGAGAGATGCTTATCCTTGTCGCCGCTGCGGTGCACGCCATCGTCATGGTGAGATCGTTTCCTTTGCTTGGATCCGACGTCTCGACTAGCTTCCCGTCGTGGCGGATCGTCTCTGCGTCCAGCGTCACGGCTTCGTCCTCGCTTGCCATCATTGTCGCGTATGACGATTCCTCCCTTTGGGATTTCGAACGTCTTATACTTTGGTGGCGGCATGTTGGTCTTATGGCGGGGAGCAGCATTGTCTTGCTGGTATCCATAGGCAGGGTAATTCTTGCGAGGTGGTGATGGACTTCTCTGTGGGCCCTTGCCGTGTGGCTTGTCATCGGAGGATATTGGGATGGCATCTGCCCGGTTGCGAGCTTCTCTTCTTCGGACTTTTGAGGATCCGGTATGAGATTCGTTATCAAGGCGCGTACCATAATTGCCAGTACCCCGAGCCTTGGAGGCAGCGCTGGACCTGCATAGTGTGGGATCAGTTTCAAGCCGTCGTGACGACGTAGCTTTCTCCTGCTGTACCAATGCTTTGGTCATCAGTTTTACCACCGTCTCTAGGGCTGCTGGGCTTTTATTATGCTCCAATAGCTCCTTTGCCGCCACGATGTTCTCTACGGGCGTAGCCCTTACTTCATCGCGGTTCTTGTCCACATGTGGCGGATTCTTGATATACATCCTGGCCAGAGTTTCTGCGGTTGGTATGGTGAACTCAAGGTTTCGCACCAGCTGCGGGTCGCCTTCCTCGTTCATTTGGTTCTGGATGAGAGTAACGTACTTCTCCTCCATGTTCCTTGCGCGCTTCAGCGTGTCTTGAGCTTTAGCAATGTCGTCATCTAACTTTTCGCCCATCTTCTTGACTCGCTTTGCTTCTTTGAGGATTGCTCGCCTTTTCTTCTCGAGATCGTTCACGTCTCTGACATAGTCAGGGGTGATTGGATCTGCTAGAGTTCCGTAGATGACCTTGTCCAGCGGGGTCGTGAAGTCTTCAGGGTGATGCACCTCGGGGATGGCGGGTTGTAGAGGCCTGGGGCCGCCCTGGATCTCGGGAAGCTGTTCTGTGGCGGGATTGGCGGCTGGTGGTGGGTTACCCTGCTCTTTGTCGGCATCTCCGTCATGCGATGCCTGAGATGGCGGATCACTGGTTGTCTGCCCAGCGTCATCTCCTTTGTTGGTCATGAACACCTGCTTGGCGGCTGCGTTCTGCTCTTCAAGTGCTTGCTGAGCTAACTCCGCGTCGATCCTTCTCATGGCGGCGTCATAGTGATCAGAATCATAGCCTTTGCTATCCCAGTCATCCAATTCACCACTTTCGTTAAGTGCCTCTAGGATGGATTCACCTGGGCTATCTTCTCCATTGGAGGTAGATCCCGAAGTGATACATGTAAAAGCAACAAGGCAGTACCACGGTGTCCCTAACGCCAGATTGCTCATGGCGGATTCACAGCGGTCATCCACCACTTTCTCCACCTCTAGGGCGGGTTGGGTGGGATTAGTTTTCAGATCCGATCCGGATGACTTAGAAAGTTCCAGATCAGACGATTCCTCCTCCGTATCCAGCTCGAAAGCGGTCCATTTAGGGGTTTCAGCCATACCTCCGCCGGAAATTGGTTTCCGTAGCGGGGGTAGGGTTTGTCTCTCCGATGAAGATATGGATATCTCCGATCGGAATGACAGTGAATCGAGCGGGGTCTTCTCTAGCCGGCACCCAGAGGTTATCCGCTGGGACGATGGGGAAGCCGGAATCGTAGAGGACGCGCCCGATGGCGACGGTGTCGCCGATGCCCGCAAAGGCGGATCCCGCCTAGATCCGTGCTCCTGACGCGTTTTGCCCCACGGTGGGCGCCAACTGTCGTGGTTTCGTCAACAGATCTGCCATAGGGGTAGGTGTATGGCGGTTTGTGGAAGGGGGTGAACACGGCGGAACGATCCGGGACGGTGGTAGCACGACTTTACCCAGCTTCAGATCCCGCAATGGTGGCGAGATCCTACGTGCTGCTATAATTCACTATATGGCAACAAGTGCTCGGTTACAATGATGAGGTTGGCTATTTCGCTATGCGATCGGCCGTATGTCTAAGCTGTGCCTCAAGGGCTTTTCCACGCCGGCTTATAAAGGCGCATGGCGTGGGCTACACGATGGTACCGGAGCGGATACAACTTGGAGTCCTAGACTAAGTCCTATGCGTGTACTACAAGGCAACCCGCCATGGGCCTGTCTACGGATCCGCCATGAGCTCCTGCGTCCAGTACCGCCATGGTTTCTCCAGCAACTGGGCCGCCCGGTAGGCAATCCGCCATACCACCCTGATGGGCCACCCTGGCTTGCTGGTTTAGGACTACGTCGCTGGTATACCTATTTGGTATATCCCCAACAATCGCCGCCTAGCACCGCTCATCAGATCAAGCAATACCGCCGACAGAATGAATTTTATCCGGGCATCGCCGCCAAGTGGCTGCAAATCAGCGACAGATGCCTCTATCGTCAGTTTAGGGGAAAACACGCCCGTCACTTCTAGGCCTTTTTGGCGTAGTTAATTCTCAAGCTATCAAGCTGAGTCCTATAGTTTAAATGACTGCATGTTGATTTTTTGAAGATAAGACGACTTTAAAAAACAAGTTTGTGATAGGTTGATCATACATTTGGTAAAAAACAATTATCTAAGGGTAAATTAGTCATTATGTAAAACGACCACCAAGAATTAGAAATTAATGATCATGTCAGCAATTTTCACCTCGTTACGTAGCAGACGTGGAAAACGAGAGAAAACTAAATAAGTAAAAACTTGTGTACTGGGTCATTTTCTGGCTGCAAAAACACTAACTAAATGAAGAATATGACCAAACAATTCAAAAGGTGTTCTCATAATTGGCTAACAAAGTATGAAGGTTCATGGTTTTCAAGCCATATGACCTACTCATGGCCATACCTATGGTATCTTTGTTGTAATGTGCCTAAATTTGGAAGAATTTGTGTCCTCACACATCTATACCTAATAATAAAAGCAGTAAGGTTTAAGTCATCAACCATTTTTTTGGACAGATTTACCCTCCCACTAAATCAAATATTACCCCTGGTGCCACACGTAAGTGAAAATACACCACCTGTTTTTTTTATCCTGAACCATTTTTCCATCAAGGCATCGTGCCCGCACAAGAGGCCATTTAGAGTTCGCTGGTCAAGAGACTCACGGCCGATTACACCGGCCAGATGCGCCGTGTTAGAATTGTATCAGGACTCCTATACATGGTTAAGGATTGTATCTATACTTGTACTCTTTTTTACCCGCTATAAATATACACGAGGCTAAGCCATAGAGCGATGACCGATGAGCCATTCCCTACAATCTACTCATAATCCTATTTTCTACATGATATCGACGAGTTCCGTCACCTTTACATCGAGCCCATCCGGCTCTTCTTCTCTCGGCGGGATGTCCAGCTGAAAGGATCGTATGAGCGACTAGAGGGGGGTGAATAGGAGCTACCCAATAATTTTAATTCTTTTCAAGTTAAGGCTAGACAAGGAGGTAAATTCTCTAGATGTGATACTAAGTGAATTTACCTAGAGTTACAAGCAAGCTAGCAATAACAATATAAGTAAAGGCACAAGTAAAGGATAGAGGTCACCGCAATGGAGACACGAAGACACGAGGATGTATTCCCGTAGTTCCTTCCTTGTTAAGGGAAGTACGTCTACGTTGGAGAGGTGTGGTACCACAAAGGCCACCAACGCCACAAAGGCTCACCCTATTCTCCGGTGAACAAGCCACAAAGGCGAGTTCACGCTCCACTAAGCGATGCCCTTGAAGGCGGCACGACACCTTTACACAAAGTATTGGGGCAAGCTCCACAACTCAATTGGAGGCTCCCAATAGGCCCACCAAGCTCTTACACACAAAGTCAAGCTTGGGGGACGGCTTCTTCCAACTAGAAATCCGATGAATCACACAAGTAACAAGCCCCTCAACAAAGAGAGGGGGGAAATCAAATCGCCTTGGTGGAAGTGTAGATCTAGGTCTTCTCCCTCAAATCCAAAAAGGGCTTTGAGTTCTATTGGCTAGGGAGAGAGAACTTGAGCTTTGAAGCTTTGGAACAATGGAGGAGAGAGAGTAGAAGCCGCCGCCTTCTCTTGAGGAAGAAGAAGGCTATTTATACTCCTCCTCGAAATGTAGCCGTTGCTGGTCGACTAGGGCCGGAGTCTCCGGCCAGGAGGGCCGGAGTCTCCGCCCTAAGTGACCACAGGGCCGGAGTCTCCGGCCAGAGACAAAAGTCTCCGGCCCAACTCCGGCCTGGTCACTGCATAGACCAACTCCTCAGCAAACCCTAGCCCGGCCAGACAGACCGGAGTCTCCGGCCGCTGGGACCGGAGTCTCCGCCCACCCGGAGTCTCCGGCCAGAGACAAAAGTCTCCGGCCCAACTCTGGGCTGGTCTCTGCTTAGACCAACTGGGAGGATTGCTGGGGCGACACTCCTAGGCCGGAGTCTCCGGCCACCAGGGCCGGAGTCTCCGCCCTAGAAGTAGCAACAGCAGTACTTCGAGGATCCCCTCTCCACCAATTCCACCTTCGCGAAGCACCCTATAAGACAACTAAGCCCTAACTCCACTACTGGACTACGAGCTTCGATCTTTTCTTCCCTTTTTGGGTGAACCTCCGCGAGATTCCGAATTAACCTAGAAAATCTGCAGAACTTAAATAGAATGGTTAATTCACCAAATGTTGTTAACAAACACCAAAATACATTTATTAGGGAAATGCCCTTTCAATCTCCCCCTTTTTGGTGTTTGATGACAACATAAGGATTTGCAAGATATAAACACAATAAAATGAAATATATAGCAAAAGCTCCCCCTACTTGTGTGCACAACATCATTTGCATTTGAACATGAGCCACACAAGTAAGAATCATCACTCCCCCTATATATTTCACAATTATACCAAGTGCAAGAAATAATATATGAGACTAACCAATAAGCATATAAGTAAGACTAACAATAGCACACATTTAATAGTCTTACTAAGCAACATAAGAACTTAAGTCTCACACACATAATCATACCACACACATTTAAACGGTTCAACACTAAGATAGATGAGACACAACATGAAAGTCCATGAAGTTGTGTCTCGACCAAAGCAAGGCAAACAAAGTGCAAATCCAAATAACCACCCCATGCAAATCCCAACGAAGACCCTAGTAGAGCTACTTCTCCCCCTTTGGCATCGAGACACCAAAAAGGGAAAAGAGCGATGCTACACGCCCATGGGATCACTCATCGTCTTCATCCTCGGGCTCGTCCTCGGAACCGGCATTGAAGTCCTCATCTCCTTCTTCAATATCATCAGAAGCCATGGGCTTCTTGCCATGACGCACATTGGAGGTGCCAGAGGTGACCTCCTCAAATGCCTGCCAGTCAGTCAGACCCTTGCTCCACTTGCCATAGCTGTGAGTACCGGATGAAGAAGAGGAAGGAGGTGATTCCACATAGCCCGGTTGAGATTTCCGAAAGGCCTTGTGAAGAACAGCTTGATTGTCATTGATGAGCTTTTGAGAGATGTAGCTCTCATATTGCTTGTGGCGGATGTCCACATTCATGCAAAGCACATGTCTTTGGAACCAATTGAGCTTCTTGTACTCTTGAGCAAACTCATTGTTGGAGCTAGAGCCGGCATTGCTAGCATGCTTCATCCTTGGGCCCCTTCTAGTGGACACTCCCTCGGCAAAGGCATCATCATCTTCACCTCTCATTGGAGCAAAAGGTTCCTTGGAGTGACCGGTGGGTTCTTTGCGTTGAAGCTTCACAACCTTGTGATCCACAAGGTTTGCATCGAGAAGAGGAAGGTTGAGTCCTTGAGCACGGATGAGCCTCATGATAAATGGGGCATAGAGAGGAGTCTTCTTGCTGAGAATGCAATCATTGATTTCCTTGTGAATGAAATCCATCACATCAAGCGGCTCAACATGTGCGGTCTCTCCTTGGCAATAGACTTCATGAGAGTAGGCCAAGAGATTCACCAAGGCCTTGCGAATAGCATCAAAGTTGCCGGCTTGAGGGGCAATGGAGGCCCGGAATATGCGGAGCAAGATGTTGGACCGTTTGGACAGCCCAAGAGTGCCCCCAATGACTATCTTCTTGTCATCCCCGGTGTAGAGAGGAGCAAGCTTCTTCTTCTCATAGTACTCCCCATCAACATGCATCCTCATGCCACTAGGAGTAGTAGCACCACGGAACTCATACCCAAGGAGAGCAGCAAAGTCCATGAAGTTGGAGTGACAAACCTCTTCTCCGGTCATCCAAGTCATGGGGATCTCCTCACCATCTCCAAACACCAAGGTAGCAAAGAACTGTTAGACCAATGTGATGTTGTAGGACTCTTGAATCTTCATGAGTGGATGGAGCCCAAGCTTGCGAGTGATCCACACAGCCTCTCCGAAGTATGCACTGTACTTGGCAAAGTGAGAGAAATCCATCACCGTCTGAGGGCAAACCGGATACTTCTTGAGGGAAGCATAGAATTCCTTCATGATCAGCTCTTGCTCTTTGCGGAAAAAGCAACGGTCACGGGAGTTCCGTGCGAGAGTGTACATATCCCTCTTCCTCATTTCAACAAACTCAGATGCTGATAGCCCTTCCAGAGTCACAAGACTATCAAACTTGACCTTCTTAGCTGCCTCAGCTCGTTCCTCTTCGGCCATCCTAGTCTTGAGCCTCTTAGCATCTCTAGCTTGCTGAGCAATGACAGACCTCTGAGAAAGCTCCCCTGTGGCGGGATTGACAACCAACTTGTCCTTGCTATGGGCTGCCGGCTTCCGAGAACCACCTGCACCTGTGAATGAGTGAGGAAGATAGCAAGGTTGAGGTGACATGTCCTAGAATCCAAATATAAGCAACTATGCTGTGAAAGAGTGCACATTGGTCTGATCTAGCCGGAGTCTCCGGGGACTCGGGCCGGAGTCTCCGGCCAAAACCGGAGACTTTGCGTCCAGGCCGGAGTCTCCGGCCACAGGGGCCGGAGTCTCCGGCCGGATGCAGGAGCCCGAGCCTAGGAGACCACATAGAACAAATCGAGTGCAATAACCACAATAAAGTTGCTAAGAAGATGATTGATAGCCACTAGAATGTAATGCACCAGATCAAACTATGGGAAACATGCAAATCTCGGAGATCTAGATAGAACTAGATGAAAGAGATGAGGAGCACATTTACCGGAGTCCATTGGTGCAAATCGGTCGGTGGGGAGGTTCCCACAACCTCAAGGGGAAGATTGGCCGGTGGCACGGCGGATCCCAGGGCTTGGGAGAGCTCCGGGCAGCGATCTTCGAAGAGGGGGCGGCAGGGGGCGGTGGGAAAGAATGAACCGTTCTTCCCCACCCCGTGCCCTAAGTGATTTTTGAAACTGCCCGGGCCGGAGTCTCCGGTACTTACCCCGGAGTCTCCGGCCCACCGGAGTCTCCGGGCTGTAAGCCCCGGAGTCTCCGGCCCCCCTCGACCAGATCAGCATTTATGGTGTGAAGGACATGTCATTTAGAGATTAGATTTGTTTTAGGATGAGATGGGCTTGGGATGGACACATTGTCACTGTGTGGTACAACATGCTCATGTTTGCAAACTTGCAAACAAAATCAAATAAGACCAAACATGAGCATCTTCCCATAAGAAAAATAAGGCAATAAAATCAAATGGGAAACTCCTCCACTAGGGAGGTTGGTGACCAAAGGGCCACCATGTATGAGTACAAAGGTATGGCACCGCGAAGATATATCTTGGGCCCAAAACCTAGACTCATCGATTAAGCTCAATAGTGTCACAACTGACAAGATAGAACAATACGCTTACTATTGGCATTATGGGGGGGGATAGCCCAATCAATTAGGACCGCACTCCCCCTATCTCCATGCCCACATCTAGACCAACACACACACGTTAGAGTATGGGAGCAAATGCACCTAGCTCAAGCCACATTGCTTGAATCAATGATATTTAGTTCATGCCTCAATTCCCAGAATCTTGCTTCATCAAGAGGCTTTGTGAATATATCGGCAAGTTGCTCATGAGTGCCAACATAAGATAGATCAATTTCTCCTCGGTTGACATGATCCCGAATGAAATGATGACGAATCTCAATATGCTTCGTCTTATTGTGTTGCACCGGGTTGTGAGCGATCTTGATTGCACTTTCATTATCACACAAAAGAGGCACTTTGTCAAAAATGACACCGTAATCCTTCAAAGTTTGCCTCATCCATAAGAGTTGTGCACAACAACTAGCCGCGGCTACATATTCGGCTTCGGTGGTAGAGAGAGACACACAATTTTGTTTCTTAGATGACCAACACACCAAAGACCTACCAAGAAATTGGCAAGCCCCGGAGGTTGATTTCCGTTCCACTTTGTCTCCCGCCCAATCCGAATCCGAGTAACCTATAAGATCAAAACTTGCTCCTTTTGGATACCAAAGACCAAAGTTAGGGGTATTCACCAAATATCGAAAGATTCTCTTGACCGCCACTAAATGGCTTTCCTTTGGTGCGGCTTGAAAACGTGCACAAACTCCCACACTTAACATAATGTCCGGTCTAGATGCACAAAGGTAAAGCAAGGAACCAATCATAGATCTATAGAGTTTTTGATCCACTTCTTTACCATTAGGATCGAGATCAAGATTAACCTTTGTTGGCATGGGAGTCTTTGCACCTTTGACTCCTATCATCTCGAACCTCTTGAGCATGTCTTGGGTATATTTGGCTTGGTTCACAAAAGTCCCTCCCTTCAATTGTTTAACTTCAAATCCAAGGAAGAACTCCAACTCCCCCATCATAGACATCTCAAACTTGTCGGTCATGAGCTTGGCAAACTCATTATTGAAGGCTTTGTTAGTAGAACCAAATATAATATCATCAACATATATTTGGCAAATGAAAAGCTCCCCATTGACCTTCTTAGTAAAAAGAGTGGGATCGATCACCCCAATTTCAAAACCACGATCAACCAACAACTCTTTAAGGTGCTCATACCACGCACGTGGGGCTTGTTTGAGGCCATAGAGTGTCTTATCAAGTTTGTAAACGTGGTTAGGAAACTTAGGGTTTTCGAAGCCCGGGGGTTGCTTCACAAAAACCAATTCATTTAAGGGACCGTTGAGAAATGCACTTTTAACATCCATTTGTTGAAGTTTAAAGTTATGATGTGATGCATATGCAAGTAAGATGCGAATGGATTCAAGACGGGCAACGGGAGCGAAAGTTTCACTAAAGTCAATACCCTCAACTTGGGAGAAACCTTGAGCCACCAATCTTGCCTTATTACGAATGACTATGTCATTTGCATCTTGCTTGTTCTTAAAGATCCACTTGGTCCCAATGACATTACGGCAATCTTTAGGCCTTTCTACTAGAGTCCACACATTGTTGCGCTCGAAGTTGTTGAGTTCATCATGCATGGCATCAAGCCAATCCGGATCCTCAAGCGCCTCATAAACTTTCTTGGGTTCTACACAAGAGACAAAAGCATGATGAGAGCAAAAGTTAGAAAGTTGCCTCCTAGTGGAGACACCTTTACGAACACTCCCAACCACATTTTCCAAGGATATGCTTCTTCGTCGTAGAATGGACTCAAGCTTCTTCTCACGGCGAGTGCGAGCCTCAAGAGGAGATTCTTGAGAGACTACTTGATCATCTTCATGATCACTGTTCTGGTCCTCGCCATGACCATCAAGTGGATTGCCTTGATCATCAAGTGGCCCATAGCCACGGAATTCCGAAGGATCTTCATCAAAGGCTTGATCACCCCCGGAGACTCCGGTATCCATACCCGGAGACTCCGGTATAGGCCGGAGAGTCCGGACCACAGGGGTCGGAGACTCCGGGCAAGATTGCTCGGTGGGATGATCTTGAGGTTGAGGGTGTGCAGCTTGTCTTTGGTCAATGTCCTGGGTGTGTTCAGCAGGTGAAGGCTCCACATGTGTAGAGCATTATCCTTCTCCTTCGGCCAAAAGGTGTCCCTCAATGGGCCGGAAGAATCCGACACCCATTCTTCTTATGGCTTGGGGAGGAATTTCGTCACCTACATCACGAACACAACTTTGTCCTACAAAGGAACCATTATCCTCATCGAACCTCACATTACAAGTCTCTATAACATGCCCGGTGGACTTGCTATAGATCCTATAGGAATGTGAGTCCGTGGAGTAACCAACAAAGATACCCTCTAAAGCTTTAGAATCAAATTTTGACAAACGAACACCTTTCTTGAGATAGAAACACTTACAACCAAATACCCGGAAGTACTTGATGTTGGGCTTTTGCCCGGTAAGAATTTCATATGGAGTCTTGTTCAAGTTCTTGCGGAGATAAAGCCGGTTGGTGGCATGGCATGCGGTATTGATAGCTTCGGCCCAAAAGTTGTATGGAGACTTGAACTCCGCCAACATAGTTCTTGCCGCATCCATAAGAGTCCGGTTCTTCCTCTCGGCAACTCCATTTTGTTGCGGGGTATATGCAGCGGAATATTGATGTTTGATACCCGCATCACTAAGAAACTCATTTAAGGAGTAGTTCTTGAACTCGGTGCCATTGTCACTTCTTATAGTCAATATGGTGGTGTTGAATTGACGCTCAACTTCGGTGGCAAAGTCTTTGACGGTTTGTTGGGTCTCACTCTTGAACTCAAAGAAATAAACCCAAGTGTATCTTGAATAGTCATCGACAATCACCAAGCAATATTTCTTGCCACCAAGACTTGCATAAGTGGGAGGTCCAAAGAGATCCATGTGAAGGAGCTCCAAGCACCTCTTGGAAGAGATAATAGTCTTGCTTGGATGACTTGTTTCATGCATCTTTCCTTCAATACATGCCCTACAAACACGATCTTTGGCAAAAGAAACATCCTTTAGTCCGAGTATGTGGCCGCCGGTGTAGAGATTTTGCAAAGCTCTCATATTGACGTGGGCTAACCGGCGATGCCAAAGCCATCCCACGTCGGCCTTAGCAATTAGGCATATCGCGGCCGTAGTGGGTTTCTCCGAAAAGTCCACCACATACAAGCCGTTTTCGACATACCCAACAAAGGCAACCTTGAGAGACTTACTCCACATGACGACCACAATATCAACATCAAAATATGTGGCATAGCCCATAGTAGCAAGTTGATGAACGGAAAGTAGATTATAACCAATGGTTTCGACAAGCATGACATTCACTAGGGACACGTCCGGAGTGATCACCACCTTACCGAAACCAAGTACCTTAGAGGATGAATTATCACCATAAGAGACCGTGACATTTGAAGTATTGGGCTTTAGATCTTCCACAATATTTTTGCTTCCGGTCATGTGGCTTGTGGCACTACTATCAATAATCCATTTTACTCCTCCGGAAGCAATGTCCTACAAGAGATTAATTCTTGGTTTTAGGTCCCCATCTTTGAATGGGTCCTCTTTTGTTAGTCACAAGAATCTTAGGTACCCAAATAGCATATTCAATGAAACCATTATAGGGACCAACATATTTAGCATAGACATCACCATAATAGTCCCTAAGAAGAACATAATGAGGATTATATTTTCCTGTAAAATTATTATGAGAAGGGCCGGAGACTCCGGTCTTTGGGGGCGGAGACTCCGGGGTAGATGAACTAACCGGAGACTCCGGAGCCTTTGACCCGGAGACTCCGGTCTCCTCGATTTTCTTCTTTCCATTTAGCTCCTCCCACTCCTCCTCGGTGTAACAAATATCAAAGGGAACATGAGGAGTAGGAGCAGCAGCAGGCTTTGTCTTCTTCTTGTTCTTCTTGTTCTTCTTCTTCTTTGAGGACTCGGCCACCAAACAAAGATCCCCTTTCTTTGAGGACTCGGCAACAAAACCGAGGCCCTCCTTTCCCTTGTACAATCTTTGATTGTTCAAGAGATCATTGAGATTCTTCTCTCCTTGAATGCAAGTGGCAAGACCCTTAGCAAGATCGGCCTTCAACCTATTGTTCTCCTCAATGATATCACTATGATCACAAATAGAGTTAGAAGAACAAGGAACTTCAATAACTTGCATTGGGGGGACTTTAGATTGTTCAATATTTAGTTGAATTTGAAGTTGTTCACGAATCTTGGTGAGATGAGAGAATTTGCCCTCCAAAGCCTTGTGAGCTTCTTCAAGCTTCTCAAACTTCTCACGAAGATCATTATGACCAACGTCAAATTCAACTCTCTCCTTTTTAAGCAACTTGACCATAGCAAGAGCATGGTCACGTTCTTTAGTGAGTTTTGATAAGATTAGATTATGAGACTCTTCTAGTCCCAACAATTTCTCCTCTAAAGAGACTCTCAAGTTTTGCTCTTCTTCGAGCTCAATTGATAGAGAGCCAATATCATCGGCGGCTAATCTTTCCAACTCCTCCTTCTCCTTGATGGTGTCATGGGCATCACCAAGTTCACACATTAGTGTCTCAACATATACCTTGGTTGGCCCCTTCATGTTAGCAAGAAAATCATCACAAGAAACTAGTTCTTTCTTAATCTTAAGACTACTCACATCATCCAGAGAGGTAGTATTGGAATGTGATGATGAAGGAGTAGGTGATGAGGTTACCTCCGAGGCCTTAGCCATAAGACACTTGTGAGTGGTGATGATGGCGTTCTCATTTAGAGAGTTGAAGAGGGATGTAGGTGGTGTGGAGACAATGGCAATGGCGGCCACTTCTCCATTCTCTTCATCAACGGAGTCATCATCATCGGACTCGGAGTCATACTCCTCATGAACCACCAATACCCTTTCTCCTTTCTTCTTGTTGTCCTTGTTCCCATGTTTCTTGGATGGGTAGAACTTTGATGACCGGCGCTTGGGGACGAGCCGGCCCTCATTGTCCTCCTTGTTCTCATAAGGACATTCGGCGATGAAGTGCTTGATTCCTCCACAATTGTAGCAATGCCTCACTTTAGAGTCACCACCTTTTCTTGGAAAGGATTTGAACTTGGATCCCTTCGTCTTGTGCTTGTTGGCATCCCAAAAGGCATTTGCATTGAGAGCCAAGTGTTCATGGAGTGCAAACTTGAGATCTTCCGGAGACCAACACTCTTCTTCAAATATTTCTTCTTCTCCTTCTCCTTGCTTGGACACCACCTTGGCCTTGAGAGCAAGATTGTGAACTCCTTGTCCGGCAAGAACACGGGCTCTAGTTTCTTCCGCGTTCTTCTTCAAGATAGACAAGGCGGTGAACTCACAAAGAACTTCATTTGAGGTCATACTCCCAAAATCCGGTCTTGAACGGATTATCTCGGATCGCATGGGTTCTCTTGGGTTGATGGAGGTGATGAACATACGCTTGATATAGTCATCACCATTGTCTTTGCACCCAAACCCGGTCAAGGCCGTTGCAAGAGCCAAGATCCTTTGGTACATCTCATCGGGAGTCTCATTATCACGCATAATGAAATCCCTTTCTTCACTTTTGAGCTCATCAAACTTGGAGGACCGAATACTTTCATTCCCAATGAAGAGCATAGTGAGATAGTCCCATACTTCCTTGGCGGTGTTCAAGTTGTTGATGTGTACCGCATGAGTATCCGGTACGGCTTGTTGAAGGAGATGCTTGGCGGTGGCATTGAGTTGCTCATCAACTTCTTCCCTTCCGGTCAAGTTGAGAGGATCATGGGGTGCAAAGCCATTTTGTATGACCCTCCACAAATGAGTAGAAGAGCTAGAAATATGAGATTTCATTAGTCCTTGCCATTTAATAAAATTGCGAGAATCAAGCTTAGGAGGGGAACCCATGTTGTTAATGTGTGGCATAGGATAATGGACCGGCGGAGGTGAGTAAGTGTTAGGGGGTGGAATGTTAGCACCCTTTGCCGGACCATCATCTTCCTTAGGAAGGTCACCTTTATTCTCGGCGGAGGTGGAGCCATTGTTAGGTGGCTTCACCTTAGCCAAGGAGAGTTCCACACTAGGAGTGGTGTTTGGGTCGGTGGGCCCGGAAGGTTTTCTTCCAAAATATTCCTCAAACATAGCCTTCATCTCCAATCTCATGGTGGTTTGCATTGTGTCCAAGGACGCCAAATGCTCCTCACGAGAGATTGAAGAGGAAGAGGTAGATGGAGGAGTATCTTCGGGAGGAGTTTCATTACCCTTATCCCCATCCATAGTTGCTCAAACTCTTAGGCGGTTAAGCCCGAATAAGAGACCACGCTCTGATACCAATTGAAAGGATCGTATGAGCGACTAGAGGGGGGGTGAATAGGAGCTACCCAATAATTTTAATTCTTTTCAAGTTAAGGCTAGACAAGGAGGTAAATTCTCTAGATGTGATACTAAGTGAATTTACCTAGAGTTACAAGCAAGCTAGCAATAACAATATAAGTAAAGGCACAAGTAAAGGATAGAGGTCACCGCAATGGAGACACGAAGACACGAGGATATATTCCCGTAGTTCCTTCCTTGTTAAGGGAAGTACGTCTACGTTGGAGAGGTGTGGTACCACAAAGGCCACCAACGCCACAAAGGCTCACCCTATTCTCCGGTGAACAAGCCACAAAGGCGAGTTCACGCTCCACTAAGCGATGCCCTTGAAGGCGGCACGACACCTTTACACAAAGTATTGGGGCAAGCTCCACAACTCAATTGGAGGCTCCCAATAGGCCCACCAAGCTCTTACACACAAAGTCAAGCTTGGGGGACGGCTTCTTCCAACTAGAAATCCGATGAATCACACAAGTAACAAGCCCCTCAACAAAGAGAGGGGGGAAATCAAATCGCCTTGGTGGAAGTGTAGATCTAGGTCTTCTCCCTCAAATCCCAAAAGGGCTTTGAGTTCTATTGGCTAGGGAGAGAGAACTTGAGCTTTGAAGCTTTGGAACAATGGAGGAGAGAGAGTAGAAGCCGCCGCCTTCTCTTGAGGAAGAAGAAGGCTATTTATACTCCTCCTCGAAATGTAGCCGTTGCTGGTCGACTAGGGCCGGAGTCTCCGGCCAGGAGGGCCGGAGTCTCCGCCCTAAGTGACCACAGGGCCGGAGTCTCCGGCCAGAGACAAAAGTCTCCGGCCCAACTCCGGCCTGGTCACTGCATAGACCAACTCCTCAGCAAACCCTAGCCCGGCCAGACAGACCGGAGTCTCCGGCCGCTGGGACCGGAGTCTCCGCCCACCCGGAGTCTCCGGCCAGAGACAAAAGTCTCCGGCCCAACTCCGGGCTGGTCTCTGCTTAGACCAACTGGGAGGATTGCTGGGGCGACACTCCTAGGCCGGAGTCTCCGGCCACCAGGGCCGGAGTCTCCGCCCTAGAAGTAGCAACAGCAGTACTTCGAGGATCCCCTCTCCACCAATTCCACCTTCGCGAAGCACCCTATAAGACAACTAAGCCCTAACTCCACTACTGGACTACGGGCTTCGATCTTTTCTTCCCTTTTTGGGTGAACCTCCGCGAGATTCCGAATTAACCTAGAAAATCTGCAGAACTTAAATAGAATGGTTAATTCACCAAATGTTGTTAACAAACACCAAAATACATTTATTAGGGAAATGCCCTTTCACCAGCTCTCTCGCGCTTGGTGCACTGACTAGCTCATCCGCCGTGCCGCACAGTGTTAGCATTAAGCACGAGTTTGGCGCCGGCACGGCGTCGTCCGCTAGCTGGTCGTATCCATGTAGTATACGTATGTGTGTCCCATGTAGCAGTCCGGGTAGGATTAGGGTACAATCCTAGTCGATTAGTCTCAACTTGTGGCCTGGCATATATATATGCGTAACACCCCGTTGTAATCAAACGTGGGTTCAGAGAAAAGAAAGAAAGAAAAGAAACAGGTGCGATATGCACCTGTGGCAATTCAATCTGAGTTTCATCGCGTGCGTGTGTGTTCAGCTGAAATCAATCAAGCTCCTTTGTAGCTAGCTAGTTGAATCAGCCTAGTCTACGTACGTGTGTACTTGCGACGTCTTGCCGAAACGTCGTCTCGACGGAGTAGCTCGGAAGCAATCGAGTTAGTCGTGCACGTGCGCGTATCGCCGGAAAGTACTCGGCGAGTTAACGCGGCGTGTCGGGCCAATTCCAACAATTGGTATCAGAGCCTGAGGTTCGTCGTCCGTGATTTTCTGAAAGTACTAGAAGATTATGGCGATGGTTAAGGTTCACGAGAACTCGGCATCGGCATCGGTGGTGGAGACGGTGGGGGCGGCTTTGTATCCGCGCCTCGATCGCAAGGACTACGGGCTTTGGGCCATCAACATGGAGGTGGCCATGGAAGCTCAGGAGATTTGGAAAGTCGTCGATCCAGGCGGTGGTGAGTAGGCCAAGGGAGACGCGAAGTACCGGAAGGATCGCCAAGCGTTAACGGCGCTCTATTCCGTCGTACCGAAGGACGTGTTGCAGCACCTTGTCGGAAAGAAATCGATGAAGGATGCTTGGGAGACGATCGAGATCTTGCACCAAGGTCATGCCCGCATGAAGGAAGCGCATCTTCAAAATTTGACAAAGAGCTATGAAGATCTGAAGATGGAGGAAAGCGAGACGGTTGATCAGTTTGCCGCCCGTTTCGTCACCCTCATTAACGGAATCAGGGGATATGGCGAGAAGTTGGATGAGGTCAAGAATGTGAGAAGATTCTTGCTTGCCGCACCGGCGCGCTATATGCAGATCGTTACGTCGATCGAACAATGTCTCGACCTGAATACACTAACGGTTGAGGATCTCGTCGGAAGGTTCAAGGCCCATGACGAGAGAATCCGGCTTAGCTTTGATGACCCTGAAGAGAGTGAGCACTTGATGCTTATGAAGCAGCAGTGGATGACTCTTTCAAAAGAAGTGCAAGGAGGATCCACAAGCGGCGGCAAGAAGAAGGAGAAGGAGCGCTCAGCAAGAAAGTACATCGCAGAGCAGAAGGATGATGATGAAGCTCCGCCACAGAGGAAGTTTGATATAAAGAAAATAACGTGTCATAACTGCGGCAAGCTTGGTCACTTCAAGTCTGATTGTCGAGAACCACTGAAGGAGAGGGCTCTCATGGCCCAGAAAGGAGATGATGGACCCATGATGATGATGCTCGAGGAGTGCGAGCATGACAAGGAGGAGTTAGCTCTTCCGACGCCGACTATGGAGATTGTGAAGCTCGTAGAAGAGAAGGTTTACCTTCATGACAAGCGGGGGACAAAGACGGGTGACAACGTCTGGTGCCTCGACACGGGCGCGAGCAATCACATGACAGGCGACATGGCCCTATTCTCCGAATTAAATCTCTCGGTGGGAGGCACCGTTCGCTTCGGTGACGGGGCGACGGTCAGCATCGCAGGACGAGGCAATGTCTTGCTTGAGTTGCAAAGCGGTCAAAAGGTACTCACTAGTGTGTACTATGTTCCCAAGTTGGAGAGAAATAT
This sequence comes from Dactylis glomerata, assembly GCA_007115705.1. NCBI lineage: Eukaryota > Viridiplantae > Streptophyta > Magnoliopsida > Poales > Poaceae > Dactylis > Dactylis glomerata. Next base: position 4,094,999 of record QXEO01002099.1, read on the forward strand.
TATCAGTCTTGGACAGCTCACAGAGCGTGGATGCAAGATTGTGCTCGAGGAGAACTATCTATGGGGATATGATCGTCAAAGGCAGCTTATCATGAAGGTGGAAAGATCGAAGAACAGACTCTACTACCTTGACTTAGATCGGGTGGAACCAATATGCGATGAATTTCTAGTCAAAGAGAAACGGAGTGCCCCGTTCCCATGTGAATCCACGCATGTCACGCAAGACATAATTTGCGAGGGAGAAATTTCGGGTCAAACAGAAGAGACCGGCAAGTAGCAGGCCAACATGGCCAGAAGGAGGCGGTCTAAAAGAAAAAGATACGTCAGAAGAAGCTCCACCAAAAAGTACAAAGAGAGAGAAGGAACGGTATATGCCTCAAGTGTGTCAAGAGCTACTCAATATAGCTGTAGCTAGGATCATGGAAGGTTGTCCATATACGGAAGACCCAGGAAGCAGGCCGAGCAACCCATGTGATGTGAAGCCAGAAGAAATAGGGCACCGGGAGGTCCAGAAAAAGATAGACATGGTCTCAGCAACCCAGCAAGGAACGGGTCAGATGAAAGCAGTCATGCTGCACCGATCAGGCCAGAAGACGAGGGAGACATCCCAGCAAGGATTAAAGAGCCACGTTATGCATGTTTAGAACTGATGGATCTAGCTAGACGTGAGCTAGCTCGTACTTGGGTGCATTTCAGCCAAAAGCATCAGCTGGAATTGCATCCATCAAGTAAGGAGCTACCGATCTTTGCTAGTATCACCTACGTGAATCCCAACGAGAAAGTACTTCAGCAGGATCACATAGACGTATCGCGAGTGAAGCGACCATCAGGAGTGTCACATGCAGAAGATAGCCCAACATCAGGCGCAGAAGAGTACGTCGTATCAACTCCGACAGCATTGGAGACGAGACGACTATGGCGCACACGGGCATATATGCGACGTGCGTTGGACTGCTATCCAAAGAAGGTGCTTCGGACGGTAAATCCGGTGAAGTTGAAAAACGAAAATCAATGTTTGTTCAGCGAGGAACCGGTGAAGATCAAAGAGGTGGACAAGGAAGATGGTCAGCGTCAAGCCATGGAGAAACCGGCGAAAGCAAAGACGATGACATGGATGCGACGAGGAGCGACAAAAGCAATATCGACGATGATGACCAAATCGGCGAAAGTAATGTCGAGGGTAACACCTACGCAAAGCAAGTGGCGTATTTGGAACCCAGGTCGAAGTGAAGCGGTCGTGCTTAGGGGGGTGATTGTTAGCATTAAGCACGAGTTTGGCGCCGGCACGGCGTCGTCCGCTAGCTGGTCGTATAAGTATAGTATACGTATGTGTGTCCCATGTAGCAGTCCGGGTAGGATTAGGGTACAATCCTAGTCGGTTAGTCTCAGCTCGTGGCCTGGCATATATATATGCGTAACACCCCGTTGTAATCAAACGTGAGTTCAGAGAAAAGAAAGAAAGAAAAAAAACAGGTGCGATATGCACCTGTGGCAATTCAATCTGAGTTTCATCGCGTGCGTGTGTGTTCAGCTGAAATCAATCAAGCTCCTTTGTAGCTAGCTAGTTGAATCAGCCTAGTCTACGTACGTGTGTACTTGCGACGTCTTGCCGGAACATCGTCTCACCGGAGTAGCTCGGAAGCAATCGAGTTAGTCGTGCACGTACGCGTGTCGCCGAAAAGTACTCGGCGAGTTAACGCGGCGTGTCGGGCCAATTCTAACACACAGCACCGCCATCGGTATGACTGGTCATGCACGTCTCTCTTCTGCTTCCATGCACGATGCGACAATCGGCTTCTCGACGCCTGCAGTCTCTGGCACTGCCGGCCTCGGGTTCTCTCCGACGGGAGGAGAGGCGGAGTCGCACCAAAGACCACGTCCAACTCTGAAGGCCATTGCCATGTCACTCTCCATGCATCTCCTGAACGATTGTCATCCGAGCTCACCGGTGCCCTCGTCGCGCTGCACTCTTTCCTGTAAAGCTGCCACCGTGTATTACATGTTCGTCACACTGCACGCTCACATCCGCGAGGAATTCTCTCTGACACGCCTGAGAAGCCCGGCTCCATCCCCAGCTGGATCGGTGCTGAAGAGGAGGCGTCCGGCACCGCACATGGTGTCATGGTGCAGGTAGGAATCGGCACAATAATAAAGAATCTCCACCGAAATAATCTCCCTTTGAAGATGTTGGGTGATTGCACAGCGTTTGTGAGGCTTACAATGCTTGAGCTGCAATTTTTGTGCGTGTAGTGGTTGAAGAAACACGAGTGTCGAGAGCAAGGCGGTGCTTGACATACCAGTGGTTGCGTGTACTGGCCTATGGCACGGGAACATATGGGTCATGAGGATCAAGGACGGAGAGATTCAGATCATTGCCATGGCGCGGAGGGGGGTTGCTCTCCATGTCTGGTGTCTCAACAAGAGGAGGAGCACAAACCGCGTATGTGTGAGGGAGGAGATCAGGTACTTGACCAGGTCTAGGGTGTGTTTTAGCTATTTTTATTCATACTATAGAAAGTCATTAGCATCAGTCATTCAGTTGGTAAATGTAATTTCCAGATGATTTTATGTCAAATAAATTGCAAAGTTACTGGTAAATATCTAGTTTAAATCGTGAACACATGGACAAATGTCAGAAGTGATGTTCATTGTTTATCTTGGCCTCCCTTGGCCATGTCTACCAAAGTGCTCTACCAACACCAAAAAAAGATTGGAAAGTTCACATGGAAAATACAAGATTGTGTCATGGAAGAAGAAGAGTTTGAAGGCCTCGAAGATTAGCTCGTTTTTTCTTAGACTTTATTTTGTAATTGCTGGGACAGCTTATATATCTCTACTATGTACCGTTCGTTGCTATAATATATCATGGTATTGTTTCAAAAAAAAACACCAAAAAAAGATCCTCTACCTAGATGGTACGTTTAGCGGCATAAAATAATTCTAATCAACTCTATAAACCTGCTTTTCACAAGATTTGCGTAAAAATATATGGGAGCGAGCGGTCTATTGTTACCGCTCACCTTGTGACTTCATACATAATTGTGCAACTTTAAAGAAACCAATTTATAATCTGTAGATGCGGTTTAAATGATTGAATTTATTTGAACGTGGCATCGCACAGGCTTTTTACTAATTGCAAACAATGTTCACATGCATCTTTCAACTTTTTAGAGTAAATATGACATTTTTTTTACAGGTGTCAGAATTGGCTTGTTTGTGAAGAGTGTACATAGACCATGGTGCAAACTGCTACCACCCAAATATTTCACATAAATTAGGATATGTTTGATACAAAATTCCAAGTTTATGAATTCTCAAGCTTTGAAGCTAAGTCCTATAGGTTAAATGACTGCATGTCGATTTTTCAAAGGTAGACGTCTTTGAAATGCAAGTTTGCAATATCTTGATCCTACATTTAGTCAAAAACCATTACTCCAAGGGTGTCCAAGTAGTCATTATGTAAAAGGACCACCAAGAGTTTTAACACGGCAACGTCTTGCTAGGAATTAATGGACATGCCAGCAATTTTCAACCCGTTACAAAGCAAACATAGAAAATGAGAGAAAACTAAATAACTAAAACTTGTGTATTGGGTTCTTTTATGTAGAACTAGCTGCAAAAACACTATCTAAATGAAGAATATGACCAAACAATTCTAAAGGTATTCTCAAAATGGGCTAACAAGTATGAATATTCATGGTTTTCAAGCCACGCCATGACACAGTCATGGCCGTATACCACATGAAAATAGTGTTCACACGAATCTTCCAAATTTTTAGAGGAAATAATTATTTTTTCTAATTAGAAACTATTAATACGTTATAAGTATAACTGTGACGTGCGGCACAATGACCGTCATTCGTAATTATATTCTACTATACGCAGGGCTGCCAGTATGCCCAAATCCATTCCGCGCCTCTTCTGCTCAAATCCATCCCGCGCCCCATCTGCTCAAATCCATCTCGCGCCCCATCTGCTCAAATCCATCCCGTGCCCCTTTCCGCTCAAATCTCCCCCTCCCATTTCTACTCAAATCTCCGCGCCCCTTTCTGCTCAAATCTCTGCACCCCTTCTGCCCAAACAGATTTTAGCACCCATCCCACAGGGTTACCCCATCGCCGCACCCCTACCCGAACCCCCGTGGTACCACAGTCGGAACCCGGTGTCACCACTCGTCGAAGACAACGCAGGTGAGTTCCTCCGGCCATCGCTCCCTATCCTTCTCCGGCCATCATAGTCCTAATTTTGTGCGTCTATCCGCGTCGCTCCGACCACGGCCTTGCGCACACGAACCCTAATTCCCACATCCCCGTTGAACGTCACTGGGATCTGTCCCGCCCTTTTCTATTTATGATGTATAATTATTGGAAAGTGTAGTATCTTTTGCATTTGTACTAAGCCAGGAATACTAGTGGGACCTGTACCCGTTGACGAGCTAAACTCAGTCGCCGAGCTCACTTATTGGATTGGTTGGTGGTTGCAACGGGAAAGAGCGCCCCATTTACTGGCTCGTCCTCGCTCGACCGATTTGGATTGGCTCCAGTTCATCCAGTTCTTCCTCGCTCGACACTAGCTAGTTCATCCAGTTCATCCTTTCTCGATGACTAGCTAGTCGGAGCTACCGGTTGGTGCTCACACAGATTTGATGGTGTCCCCTGACCACCGACATGTCAAGGTCGTCGACCACCTCCCGGTATCGTCGGTCACCTAACCAAGAATAGGCGCCGCTACCTCCCATCGTGTGTCCCCTCTCCAAGAACGGGGTTGTCGAGTGGTGGGTCTCGAAGAGGCAAACCAATTCGGGCAAACACTTCTACACCAGCGAGAATCACTGGGTACGTCTCTTCCCTCCCACCCCCCCACACACCATTGTCTTCAACACAAGCCAGCACTTCTCCCACTTTACAAAAATCATTCACCATTGTTTTCAACTATTTTCTTCAGACCGGCAGATGCTCCTTCTAGGAGTGGGAGAAAGGATACGCAGAATTCATCTGCGCTAGGTGGCCATGACTATTCATGATGGCACCGCAGGACGACGCCGACGGCCGACGCCTCGACCTCGCTTCAGAGTTGGTCACACTCTCCATCTCCACATTCGTTTGCATCCTCTACATCTGTTGCAAGTTCATCTGAAGCAAAGAACGGGCGGAGACGACGAGTTCAAGACCAATTAGCTATTTCAGTTAAACTTCTAGTAGTCATTTTTAATTTTCTCAGCAACAGCAACAGTAGTAATGTGTTTTTACATTTGGCGGCGGTCCTCATGCACCAATGTATCCCAAACATGCTCCAATATTGCAATAAATTTCGTACTCCCTCCATACCAGATTATTGAGCAATTATGTATTTTAAGACAAACTTTGATCATTAATTTTAGTCAAGAAAATATGAGATATTTGATACAAAAATTATATTATTGGAAAGTTCTTTTAAATATGAATCCAATGGTATAATTTTTATATCATATATCTTATATTTTCTTGACCAAAATTAAAGGTCAAAGTTTATCTTAAAATACGTAATTGCCCTGTAATCCTGTATGGAGGGAGTATTACCATTGCCTCTGCAATATGACATGGCCTACGGTAACTTAATTCTTACCCCCGGTTGACCTCAGCCAGCTAACCACGGGTGCATGCGACGTACAACATGCCTGGGCGGGGCAGCGTAGCGGGGATCCATGTCGCGAACAACCGGCTGCATAAGGTTCAGCGCCAAGCGAGCTGCGGAGAAGATGAACAGTTCACTTCACTTTTGCTGGTGGCCGGCAGTGCTCATCAACCGCGAGTGTTGCATTACTACTTGTCCCGCGGGGCCGTAGCAGCGTGTGCTGTACCACGCACGCAGTTTTCAATTCGTCCGTCCTATTCTATCCTGTACCTAGGATACGCATTCAACTAGGGCGTGTTTGGTAGCCCGTGCCAGTCTAACAATTCTCTTTCCAACCGAGATTTCCAGGAATTTAGATGTTTGGTGGCCCGGTTCTCTGATATGGGCAATGCCCAGTTGAACCGAAAAAGAGGCCTCAGCCCTGCCCGATGGAGAAGCTCAAATAGAGCTTCGCTACTCGACAGGGCTGGCCTCGACCGAGAAAATCCCCTCGTGTCCCGGGCCCGCACCACGCGCTCGTAGTGGTCTCTGACCCGGACCGTCATCCCCCTCCCTTCCTCTCAGCTCCCAGCTCAACAACCTCTCACACGCATCGCTCCCCAATCCACCACGCTGACGCGAATCCAGCCGGTGGAGCAGCTGCCTTGCGGTGGTGGAGCCGGAGATGTCGGCGGGGCTTGGCCTATAGGCGCCGGAGTGCGTGCAGTTGCAGCCCACGGTGGTCAGAGATGACGCGAGCGCACGACGCGTCGATCTCCTGGACGCGAGCAGTTGCAGCAGCACTCCACTGAGATCTGCATCGCGCCGCCGCCTCCACGGCCGCCCGCATCTCGCCGCCACCCCCACGGCCAGCGCCCTGTAGTTCCCTCGCCGGAGCTCCATCGAGATCTGCAGCGCATCGCCCCGCCACCTCCACGGTCGCCCGCATCCTTCCGCCCGCCTCTATGGCCAGCCACGGCCATTGCCGCCACGGCAAGCGCCCAGGAGCTCCCTTGCCGGAGCATTCCTGCCGAAGTCCCCTCGCCGGCTGCGGCGCCGGAGCCCAAGCCGGCCATCTAGGGACCCGATGGCTTTTTTGTTTTGCATTTAGGGACCTTATTGCCTTTTTGTTTTGTACAGCATGGCTCAAGTTATATAGGACACCAAACATGATCCCAACTAAGCTCGGCTCAGCTCATACAACCTACCAAACACACCATAATGTAACACACTTGTATGAGGTGGGCATAGCTACACTCAGCTTGTATGAGGTGAGATAGTCCACCCGAGCTACCAAACACACCCTTAGTCTCTCTCTGGAGCTAGAGTATAGGTCGCAGTATTGCACGAGTATATGGAATTCACGTTGATTGGTACAAATTCAACCTTCGGCTAAGATTTCAGAGCATGTAGCGCCTATGAGCCAAATATCCACGTCCATGATATTTAGAGAAATGCCTTGGAGCTCCCGGGTGTATCTTAGGTTGTATTCAATCTGTATGGCCACGTATAGATTGAGGTGGGCTCCACGCATGGACACAAATCTGACCGAGCCATGCGCTCTGGTGCCGATCGCGTGAGTTCCTTCCTGATCCCCTTTTCCCTCCATCTAATTTGTCAACTATCGAACTCCTGATTCGGCGATTTCATGGGCGGAGCTGTGGAGCAGATGTGAATAGGCCATGGGCGGAGGCGGGCGCCGCGTTCGGCGATATCTTGGGCGGAGCCATGGCGCGGTCGAGCTCCTGGAACTGAGCCTTGTCGCCGTGGAGAACCCGTCGCAGTTGCGGTTCCAGGTCGACCTCATGTCCGCGTCAGATGCGATCCTAGGAGCCATGGCACTGTGGAGGTCCTGTATAGAGCCATGGCGCGGTGAGATCTTGTGCTCAGCTATGATGCAAGCGGAGATTCAGAACACGCTCAAAGCCGCGGCTGGCATCTCGACTCGGTCCAGTACAAGGAAGAGGAAGGGGGTCAGCACTCAGCGCCTCGGCTTAGGAGAAGCAGAGGCAAAATTGGGCCTTCCCTTTTGATTACTAGTTACTGAAGCCAAACCAAATCGCTAGTTAACTAAAGCAGTGCTCAGGAATGAGATGGCTGAGGTACGACCTGATCTGGAACTGAAGAGGCGCGGCAGCTGCTTGGTCTCCTGCCACTTTACTGGCGAACGGCTTGCAGGTGCTTCGCTGGATTAGGCTCCCCGTCACAAGCAAAAGTTGAAGGGAGTCCTCGACATGGCGCTGATCGACGGCGCCAAGAAGGTAAATCACATCTCTAGAGCAGGATTTCTACAGTCTTGGAGGCTATGTTCTGCTATTTGCAAGCGGCGTCGCGAGGTTGAGGGCGAGGGGTGAGAGGAGATTTTGAGAGAGATGCTGTTCTGACATGTTCCACGGAGTTTTGGTTCATTTATTTAGGGACAGCATCCATTTTGGTGGGCCTAATCATTTAATGCTACATCTAGTATTTGTACAAGCATTGCTTCGTATTGCAGTCAATTCATTGCGTGCCCGATTTGCTGTTGTCACATCAGATCCATCTCAAAGCAAATATCACCGGTAGATCTATCAGTGGGCGAATGATACTTATATACTATTATAAAGATAATAACATAGACTACTAACTTATGTATGATACTAGTCTATGTTAAAACCAACTATAATGCCCACTATGAGCAAGCTTAGTAGTGGTCTTCCCTTCCGTCCAGAATATCTTACCTTCAAAGGACATCGGTACATAACAATTTCTTTAAAAAAAGGTTCGGTCTTGTAAGGAACAGGAGGTCAAGCTTACAACATAAGGAAACCGATGGAATAGTATGAAAACAATCGGCAATTGCCACTAGAATTTCAGCATGTCTTTACCATCAAATTAGAGAGAATTCCTTATTTAACATTACCTTAAATTTCGATTCCTTAGTTGACACTGAAAAACTTTTTCTTCCCTATTTGACATCAGGTGTAAATTTCTTTCCATATATGACACCGCCATCCATTCTGTTAGCCTCTACCGTCACTTTTATTTTTCTTTGACCAAATTATCCTTTTCCCAATCTACATTCAACCATGAAAAAAAAACCGTGAGCTAGCCCCATCGCGCGTAATAGAGAGATGCAAAGTGTTCGGGGGTAGCTAGCTCTGGCATGGAGCTGTGGCTCTCAGCGGGAGACGTGTACGTAGATTAACTACTACTCATGTACCTACAAGAAGCAAGCTAGCACCAAAATTTCTTTTTTTTACAAAGCACCTTACTGCATTTTGCTAGCTGCAGCACACGCACGAATCGATCTTGGCCAGATACTCGTACCGAGCCTTGAAATTCTTGTTCTCAATCTCACAGCTTCTTACAAGATAAATCTAGCCAAGTCGTGATTATTATTTTCAACAGAATGTACACGGTTGTTGAGTAATCGCTGAGGTCGGGCACCTTTTTTTATATTTTTTATATTTGGGACCGTAGCAGTATTAGGGGATACGACTTTAAATTAAGTTCCGCTTAATTTTTTAGTTTTTAATTAAAATATGAGGACTAAGTTTCTAATTAAAATCGGTTCCGCGCCTGACTATTTGGTGAGCTCATTTGTGAATTTAACTACAGCCAGACATATTGTTGCTTTGTACAATATTGTTTTTCTCAGATAATGCACCAGGGGCAAAATCATCATCTTAAGTCCCCAGTTAACACCGTTAGAGCAAAAAATGCACTAGAGTATCATATAAGGAAAGAAATTTACACATGGTAAATAGGAAAGAAAAATGTTTCCAGCGTCAAATAAGGAACCGAAATTTAACATAGTGTCAAATAAGGAATTCTCTCATCAAATTACAGGCAATATACATAAACAATTGTTTTCTTTTCTTGGAAAAAATTACAGCTGAACTGGAGAATTAGTTTCTATGAGCTAAACAAAAAAAATGTTTCCTGGTACAGTTACACCTATAATCTAAGGCCGAGCTTGTGGAATGCCACAAGTTACACTGGGAACAGAAACTTATGAGTATAGACATTATCCTGTAGTATAAGAAGGTAGGAGCTCTGACTGTGGCCACCCCATTGTGTTTAAGTGGGAAATGAAATTCCTATCTGTTTTGACACTGCAGTTCTTAGTTCCCTTCTGTTATTTATTCATTTGTTCAACAAACACCCTCTGAATGCAGCAGCACGTGAGCTAGCAGCAGCAGCTTGATCATGCCTTCTGTTTCTTGGCAGCAGGTCCTGGCCCAACTATAATACCAGACTCAAGTTCTCTCACAATCCATTCCTCTTCAGTCAAACCGTCTAAAGAAAAAGCCTGGTCATTTATTTGTCCAATCACAATACCAGACTCGGATTCCTTTTCAATCTCTGCTCTGCCCCTTAAATCATCTGAGGTGACAGTGTGATCGGCTTCTTGATTAATAACAATCCTGGACTCAAGCTCTCTCTCGATCCAGGCTTCTTCACATAGGTCATCTGAAGAAATGTTCTGCTTATGGATTTCTATCAGACTCTTTCTCCTCACCAACAAACATTTTATGCGTGCCACGTCTATCTTTTTAAGTTGTAGACTCAAATGATCAAACTTCATTCCAACTGGCAGTACACATGGTGCATTTTCCTTGCTACATGCTGCATCACTGGCCAATTTTGGGTCAGAACACAAGCTCTTCATATCAAGACAGATTCCAGAAGTGCACTTGCTGTTTACATCATCATCCAATGATCCTCCCTCCAAGCGTGGGTTCACTCCACCATCACTGCGCTGAAATTCTGATGCTTGGTTGAAGCTGTCACCATTCAGTGTGTTACTAGATTTATTATAATTACTTACACGCTGCTCCACACATTTGGCATTGACAATAATGTTTACAATATTATCTGATAATAATGTCTGATGTTCAGACGAGACCGCTCTATCAGCATGCTTGGTCATTAAGGACTGATCCAAGCCGTCTTCATTATGCAGTTTACTCGGAGTGTTCCTATTAGCACTAATATCCAATATACTTCCGTCGGGATGAGAGTTCCCACAGTCACCAGTATTCTTGCTTATCATGTATTGATTTGACTCTATCTTCCGGTGGCCCCGTGGCTCACCAATATCAGAACTTGAGCTGCTTGTAGACAAGCTAGATACATTCAACACGGAGTCCGGGCTATTAGATATGAGCAGCTTAGCTTCAGTTGTAGCTTCCTTTTGCTTCACTGGACTGGCACGAGCAAGCAGCATCTTTTTCAAGCCAACCAGCTCCATCATGTGCTGAATAACAGCTGTACCAATGCAGCTTTTATTGCAAATTACAACAAAGAAAAAGTCCTACTAAGATTATATATTCCACTTAATAGTCTACGTACCTTCCAAAGGCTTTGGGGCAACATCAAATTGGTACCACCATACATGTGTCCCATGCAAAGGAAGCTTGACATCGTGAAGCTTCGCAGCCAGGTAGAGCGAACCAGCAGCTATGTACTGGGGCTTATATTGTAGGCACAGTGTTGTTTCATGCCTGAGCATGAGCAACAGAATTTATAGATCAATGATGGATAAACTGAACCAAGCACAAACATATTGATGTTATTATAGACAGATGCATACCAATCATTCACAAAGTTCCACGCGACTTGTTTTACTTCCTTCCGAGTGATTCCAAGGTTTTTTATAGCATTTAGAAGAGGTCTATAAGGATGTTGAATGTTGAAATCAAATCGGATAGTCTTAAGAAGCAATCTCTCTCCGATCAAAATGAGTGCTTTCTGCTTCTCGAAGACATCCTGTTCAAACGGTGATGCTCAGACGAAACTGGACAAAGTAACATCATACTGAAAGAGTAGAAGTTGAATATATGATGGCACCTTTTGATGAATTCTTCGAGCTATAGATGAGTCCTTCCTATACATTGTTTCATATGCTACTCTAGTTACCAAGTCCAGGGGACAAGGTGTATCTTCAACTTTTGACGCAAGAAATACACACACTGTTGCAATTGTCTGGCATTGAGAAAACGATGAGAAACAATACCAATTTTTTGCTGGGAGAAACAATACCACTTAAATCCGCAAAAATAAATACAAGGTGAATGATAACATAACCTCAGGAAGGTATACTGCTACAGAAATTACAAGTAAATATTGCAACTAAACAGCATCAAGTATAGCCAGTTTCTTTAGAAAAGCAGACATGTGAGCGCGTAGCAATAGGAAGTGCATAGAAGGGAAAAACAATAGATGAACTGAAAGTAAAGGATGAGAGAATGAGATGAAAAAAATTGTCATAGTTAGATTTATATTTACTGGTACATCTGTATTTCGTGAAGATGGTTCACAAAATCTTTTAACCTTGCTCTAATTATAATCATGATTCGCACCATGGTCGGATGATGGATGCTAAGTAACTTCAACAGGAGGGTATTGAATAGATTAGTCCTACAAAAAAATTGAGTATTGTACTCACTCTGCTCTTAAATAGAAGGTGTACACAATGGCAGTCTTCAGCATGCAATTTGGATTATTACTTTTCATAATAAATATCTTAGTAAGACCACATAATTTTGATATTATTAATAACTTTTTAGGACAAATATAATGATACAATACTCATGTGCCCCAATATTAATATCTTACTCATATTAGAAACAAGTTAGCCAAGTTTGGCTACACAGTGTCAAGATGTCATCTACTCTCTCCCTTTTAATCAACGCGGAAAACTTGGATGGGCAGAAGGATTAGTACGTACCATGCGCTCCTTTCGCGTCGATTTAATCGGTACAGAGGGAGTATTTATGAACAGAGGTAGTACACTATACCATTAACGCAAATGCATTCTCAAATTGTGTGCCAGAGAATCAGGGAACGGGGGCAGAAGATTAAAGTGATAATCAGGGTTGGAATGGAGTGGGTAGTGTGAGGTTCACCCTTGGAGGATGGAGGGGCTCATCCTAGTCTGTGTCGCGCTGAGGCTTGGAGCTACAAATTTATGTAGAAAGTTTTCTGTATTTATAGATTTAATACAAAATTACAATTGGTCCCTTTATATAGGAATGGCTTCATATAACACTCTAATAATATCTCACCTAACCATACATAACTTATCTCGGAAATGAAATTAACTTACTTGGAAAAAAAAGGAAGATAAGTTCGGCCTTGAGTCAGGACTCGTGGTCCTGCCGCGACACTTCATAGGGTACACTTGGGAAAGCAGTTTCCTAGAGGCATCTACAAGATGTTTGTTCATCCGAAAAAACAGCTTGAGGGCACCCTCAAGATGGAATTTGGGATAGGCCTATTTGGAAATCATAAACTGTCATAAACCATGATAAACACCTGGACAACTGCCGTGCTTAAGATAGCTAGATACTGTGTTAAAAATAAAATAGCTAGATACAGTAGCTGTGAGGAATTGGTTGGACATAGGTCGAGAGTTAGATGAGAGAATGACTTGGAGAACATAGACTGATTTTGCTTGCTGTAGTTAACTAAGATATGATGTATCCTTATAATCAGATATTTTGCAACTTGACCTTTCCTAATACAATTAGACTCCTTAGACTTTCACAATATAAACTCATCTTGTAAACTGATTCAACAGCAAGTCAAACATATTTGGTAGCCGAATACCTCCCTGACTAGGATTCTTGGTCGGCTCCTCAAACTCTCAGGCACCAGGTCCTACCTCTTGAGCCGAGTCAAAGTATGCACATGGTAGAATATTGGTTTCTCCCAACATCAGCATGGAGCCATGATGCCTTAGATGTTGACGCACTAACCCACTGCACCTTAGAAAGCAACGGGCTATCATCAAGGGACCAGTTCACGTCAGACTCACCTGTTGATATGTGGGCTGGTAGATTGGTGAGCATGGATCAAGTATGCATCTCACGTCGGAGGTCCTCAAAATACTAGAAATGCAGCGCAAGCAAGAAGTGTGAAGACCGTACGACAGTCTTGCACCAAAAAGGTGCATTCACTATTGCATTACGCTTACGCCGCCCTGCGTGATACTACAGCGAAGTTGTCCACAACATCTGAACTTCCCAGGAAATAAATCAAACTACCCCAATACTTTGTGGTACTGTAAGAGAAATACACAAGTGAGTAAATCATTTACCAAGATAACTACAGTTGCAGTTTATTTACCCACAAACTATATATTACTTTGGAACACCAAGGGATTCATACAGTGTAGTGTAGTAACGGCGCAGCGAATTAACATGTAATCAAATCAAAAACTAAAAACAGCATTTATATCTTTTTAGTAATACACTGGACAATTATAAGAGGAACTGGCAATTCAAGAAGATATTCAAACAAAGTTCAAGAATTTGCAAGGGTTTCATATTTCCTTGAGCATAGATTCATATATCCCATATTTTCAGAGACAACCAACAAACCACAGATATAGCAAAAGGCCTAGTTCCTCACCTGCCATCCATTTTTGGCGAGCGACTGGTGCAGATAGAAGCGATGACAAAACACGATTGCCGTCGCTATAGTCATCTGAGGCCTAAAAGAAAATAGTATTGTTAAAACAGAAGGCAAGCTTCACAAACTTGCAAAATAACTGAGATATTTTGTGCTAAATAAGAACAAAATCTAGCAGCCAAGTCAACATATATATGTTATAAGAAAAGCAAGCTATGCTGCCACTGAAGGTACGCTGAAGAAGAAGAAATGCGTACATTTTCAGTCTAATGCCAACATCCCGAATAAATGAGCAACATAAGTGCCGAATTTCTGACTCCTTGCTTTCAGTAATACCATCTTTCCTTGACAGAGAGGATTTTTCTATCTCCTCCTTGGTGAAGTACCAGGAGTACATGTGCTCACATGATAATTTCAGAGTGATTTTGGATTCCCCATCCATACGAATGTTAGAGAAACCCTGGCGGGGCGCACCTCCACAAGTTCCTCTGGAGGTTTCAGAGCAGAAAACTCTTGGTTATCGGTATACTGGATTTATTTCCAATTCTGTTGAGCAACCTAACCTGCAGAACCACGATACTTATAGCGGGCAACAAGTGACGACATAAATCGACGTAGTATAGAAGAGCAAAGAACAATATAGATTTACACATAAATATAAAGTGATAAATAGCAGACATCTTTCCCAAGACTCTTTTGATAGCTTGCTGTGACTATATTCACTAAGCGCTACCCCATGAACTTTATTTTTCTTCCCACATAGAGAAGAGAAAACAGAAGATCTTTCACTGTGTTCATATCTTCAAACAGGTCTTAATGAAACAAAAATGACCATTTGCATGGACAAAGAGGTAAACATAACTGTATTGAGTAAAAAATATGATGTGATAGGAAATATATTTATGAATATGCATAGACAAATAACATTTGTATAGGAGATCTTTTTCTGAATATGCACAAATGTGAAGAGACCACGGCACATATACAAGAATTAAGTCACAGATATCAAAGTAATTCCACTTCTCCAATTCTGATGCAAAAGAAATAGTTGTTTTGAGCAAAACAGGCAAAAGCGATTGTCATCCAACTGAAAATACTTACAAGAGTTGCAAGTAAAAATTTAAACAAGTTCCAAATCCCGCTCAGGAATCAAAGACACAGCTTACAATCTCAGAGACAGTACACAACGAGAGGTTCTTATTCCCCGTCTGCCCAGCCAACTCTAGGCGCAACAGCTGATCTAACTACCGGGTCGACCCCTTAAGGTGCTCTTGCATATTCAAAGGCTAGCCCTCTCTGATGGATGCCTTCTTAGACCAGAAATACGGCATCTAGTGCTTGCTGCTGCCAATTCTGAAACGCAGATTGGTTTCTTTGTTTCCGAACATTCCATGTTACTATGTTAGGTAGATTAGGACAAAATAGACAATGTAAGTCTCTAAGAAGTTAGTCTGCACACTTCTAGTTAATGCTCTGTTGTCATATATGAAGTACTTGAGGAGTTTCAGATAGAACCTAAACGGTTACTTGGTAAGTATTAAATTTAAACTTGCACTGTGCAACAAAATGATAAAACTTTGTGAATAGAAAGAGAGCTTAAACCCTTTGAATTGTCAAAGATGGCGAGCTCCAGTATAATTTCAACGAATTTCACAGGTAATGAAGTATGACGGTTTCTTGACTATTATATGACGAGTAATATGAGAAAAAAGAGGACAAACTGCAAAAAAAAGTACAATTTTTCACCTAAAACCTTGTATGAAGTAGCAATTATGGTTAAAAAACACTGCAATTCAAAATTCTCACAGTTTACATAAGAAAGGTGATAACAGAAGTGGGACTCCCGCAGGTAATAAGAATCTAAAAAAATTAAGCCCATGTCTTTGAAATCCAACGATCGTAATGCCTATAAAAATGGAAGAGCCAAAGTAGTGAGAAATGACTTGTCACTATGTACCCTGGGGTTACAAAATAATAAAAAATTAAAAGTGACCAATGCGAGAGAAAAACTTTTGTTTCACATTTGTGGAAAGACCACCTATTTGTTCATTTACATTATCCAATGTCCGAAAAGCAATTAGTCCCCCTGATATTCTAAACCTTGTAGAAAGTAGCAATTTTTATTAAAAACACTGCAATTCAAAATTCTCACAATTTACATTTATCCCAATATCCGACAAACAATTTAGTCCCCCTGATATTCTAAACCTTATAGAAAGTAGCAAGTTTGATTAAGAACACTGCAATTCAGAATTCTCACAATTTACATGTATCCCGATGTCTGACAAACAATTTAGTCCCCCTGATATTCTATCGTGGTTACAGAAGGATGTAAGAATGACAACTCGACGACAAATACTACATATACGCCTTAGATCCCCAAATTGGGTATGAATCCAGGCGAAACACACAGGTTCAACCGTACAAGCACAACCAAATTCGCTAATGATAGAATCTTTAAGCTAAAAGGAACAAATCGATGACAAAACACCTAGCGTGAACTGGTTGACTTATGTACGGAGACCAATCCGGAAAACAGCATCACGTAATTCGATTTGGATCAAACGGAGAGGAGGGAAAGGCTTTGCGTACCTGGTCGGCTGGTCAACTGGATCGGCGCACGGGAAGAAGACTACAAAACCTAAATTTTTGCGTGCTGGGGAGAGGAAATATCGTCTGGACCTCAGGATCTTGCTGCACCGTCCGTTCGGGGAAGGGGGCGAGAGGGTAGGGGCGCTGTCGGTTGGGCCCTAGGTACCGAGTCCTTCCTCTCTTTTTTCTAGTACTCTAGCAAGGTGCCCGTAGCAAAAGGAGAGTATGAGGTAAAACATTTTGCAATACAAGTCTGCCTGACAACTTGACATGAAACATATAAGGCTTATAGTAATTTTTTTAAGTCTAACAAAGTAAAATTTGGCAAGGTTTTTTGAGAAAACTATCAACTATAATGTTACTAGGTTACTTATTCAGGGAACTATCTAACCGCCCATTTTTTGTTAGTTTTCCTATGTCTAGCCTAGCACACGTCAATGGTTGTCATCTCTTATCACCTTGGCCGATATTAATCCAGGATGTCAATGAAGTCAGTGAACTAGTACTTTAACCTACATAACAAGACTCAACAAATACAAAGCCCTGTTCAAAAAAAACAAATACAAAGCATTTTTCATTTGAAACAAAGAGGTTTGACCTAATTACTTTCTGAAAGCGATGAATAAACAAAGTTCTAGAAGTATAATTTATTAAAGTTGGTTAGCAAAACATTAGCTACCATAGGAATACCACAATCTTCTACTTATAGATTGTTATGTATCAACAGCGGCCGGATAATTTGTGCCAAGTACTTGTACAAATACGACTAATAAATAAAGGCGCATAATGAATCATTACTTTGATGTATGTGCAAAAAAACATGACAAAAAAAATATATCAAATAAACTTGGTCTAAAATGTATAGGGTAATGATACGTCCATTTTGCATCACTATTTTATATCATAATTTACTGTTATTCATTGATATATTTCACATTTAGAGATGATACTTATGTTATTTCCTCTGTTTTTACATGTTTGATGATCATTGGAGGATTTGCTGCCGGAGTCAGGATTCTGCTGGAAAAAGGACTATCAAGACACCATATTTCAGAAGATCAGGAAATTCCAAAAAATACCAGAAAATTATATTTTACCAGACTGAAGAAGCCAGAAGGAGGAGTCGAGAGGAGCCATGGGGCAGGCACACACACAGGGGGCGTGGCCTGACCCCTGGCCGCGCCGGCCTGTTGTGTGGCCACCCTGGCCCACTTCTGCCATTGCCCATTTGCGTATTTCATCGTCCCTGAAAACCTAAGTCAGGGGGGGCTCAGAGATAGACACCGCCGCCTCTGCGGGGCAGAAAACACCAGAGAGAGAAAAGCTCTCCGGCAGGCAGAAATTTGCCGGGGAAATTCCTTCCCGGAGAGCGGAGATCGTCGCTATCGTCATCACCATCGCACCGGACTTCATCGGGATCATCATCATCTCCATCACCAGCACCTTCATCTCCACCATCACCACGCCATCCCGCTGTAATATCTTGAGTTGAATCTTGTCAAATTCTTAGGGGAAACTTTCCCGATATTGATTACTCTTGTGGTTGATGCTATTGAGTGAAACCGTTGAATTAAGGTTTATGTTCAGATTGTTATTTACCATTATTTCACCTCTGATCATGATCCATATGATGTCTTGTGAGTAGTTCATTTAGTTCTTGAGGACATGGGAGAAGTCAAGTCGTTAGTAGTGGAATTATGTTGAGTAATATTTAATGGTTTGATATTTATTTGTTGTGGTGCTATTTCACTAGTGGTGTCATGTGAACGTCGACTACATAATACTTCACCATTTATGGGCCTAGTGAGATGCATTTTGTATTTGGCTACCAATTGTGGGGTTGCTGGAGTGACAGAAACCTAAACCTCCGTTGGGAAACCATTGCACCAGGGAGCGTAGGATCTTAGAGTTTAAGGTTGTGGTTAGATTTATCTTAATTACTTTCTTGTATTTGCGGATGCTTGCAAGGGGTATAATCACAAGTGTGTATTTATCCTAGTTAGGGTAGTGCGCTAGCACGGGTTCACCCCCATAACACTTATCAAACCAATAAAGATTATTTAGCGGCATGAAGCGAAAGCACTTGACAGAAACTCCCGTGTGTCCTCGAGAACGTTTGGTTATCATAAGTTACACCACCGGTTTGTCCTTTGCTCTAGAAAGGATTGGACCACTTGCAGCAATTACTATTACTGTTTTTTATTTACTTGCACTTTATTTATTTGCATTACCAAATACCCCTGAAAACCTATTTGCTAGTATTTACAGTGAATCCTTGATCAAAACCACTTGTCAACACCTTCTGCTCCTCGTTGGGTTCGACACTCTTATTTATCGAAAGTACTACGATACACCCCCTATACTTATGGGTCATCAAGACTATTTTCTGGCGCCGTTGCCGGGGAGTGAAGCGCTAGTGAAGAGTGGAATTGGTAAAGGTAACCGTCGCTGTGAGTATTATTTTTATTTCTGTCTTTTATTTTTATTTTATTTTGCTATGGAGAGTTCTCCATTTGGGTTCCTATTCGGGAACACTACTACCACTGATGCACATGTGGATGAACCACCACCACCACCTGCTCAGTTAGATCCATTTAAAATACCTATGAAAATTGTTGAACGTGTTATGGATAACTGCTATTCAGAACTGTCCATCCGGGTGATCACTTACTTTTTATACATGAATTATGCAAGTTGTTTAAGTGTGCAGGTATTTCATCAAGCAAAGTTAAGAGGAAGCTATTCTCTTTATCACTGAAAGGCAGAGCTGAGGAGTGGTATCGGCTGCTTAAAGATGGTCCATCTATTACATGGGAGGAAATTGTGCCTCTCTTTTATTCCAAGTTTTATCCTCCAAGTGAAATTCATAAAGATTGTAATCGAATATATAACTTTTGACATCATGATGGAGAGAGTATTGCCCAAGCGTGGGGGAGATTGAAGTTACTAATGCTCAAATGTCCCATTCATGAGCTCCCTAGTAATATTATTATTGATAATTTTTATGCGAGGCTTGCTCTTCATGAAAAGGAATTTTTGGATGCTTCCTGTTTTGGATCATTTACTCATATGAAAGAAGATGCTAAGTGAAAACTTCTTGACCGTATCCAAGAAAATGCTGAAGAATGGGAAAACGACAAAGGTAGGAAGTCAGGTATAAATTATGATTATGAATGCATTAAAACTTTTATGGGAACCGATGACTTTCATAATGTTAGCACTGCTTATGGTCTTGATTCTCAAATACTTGCTTACTGTTTTAAGGCTTTTGCCTCTTATCTTGATGTTCCAAAGAAAGATTGGAACAAATATCATGCGCCTTATAAAGATTCCATTAGTCATATTCCTGCTGTAGCTACTGAAGTTTGTACTGTTGATAGCATTTTGCTTGAACCTTATTTTGAGAAGACACCTTTCCCTGCTAAGGTAAAAGAGCATTCTACTTTGGTAAGTGTGTCTAATAAAAGTACTAAGAAAGCTGTAGAACCTGATGAGTAAATTACTATTAAGTCTCCTGTGGCTATAGTGAAGGACCTTGTTACTAAAGATGTAGGGGATGAACATATTATCTTTTGTGAAGATGCTACTAACATTATTTCACATCCTAATAGGCGTAGGAAAATAAGTGTTCCTGTTATTTCTGTCAGGATTGGAGATCATTGCTATTATGGTTTATGTGACATTGGTGCAAGTTCAAGTGCCATTCCTTTAGAGCTTTACAGAAAAATTATGCATGAGATTGGCCCTTGTGAACTTGAGGATATTGATGTGGTTGTTCAGCTTGCTAACAGAGAAACTGTTTGGCCTCTTGGTATTGTTCGAGATGTGGAAGTTCTATGCGGTAAGACTAAATATCCTACTGATTTCCTAGTACTTGGTACGGAAACTAGTAAAACTTGTCCTATTATTTTTGGTAGACCCTTTTTGAATACTTGTGGTGCTGTGATAGACTGTAAGAAGGAGAAAATTTTCACTAAGTTTAATGGAGAATCTTATGAGTTTAATTTTTCTAAGTTTGCTAAGACTTCTTATGAAAATGACATGCCTCATGAAAATTTTCGAGTTGAACAGCTTGCTTCTATTGCTCTTGCTCCTAATAATGCTTTGCAGCAATTCATGGAGGACCATGAGAGTGATGTTTACAGGAAGGAAAGAGAAGAGATTGACGATATTTTCCTTCGTCAACCACCATTGATCAAGCACAATTTACCTGTGGAGGATCTTGGTACCACTTTGCCACCCAAGGAAGATCCTATTTTTGAATTAAAACCTTTACCTGATGATCTTAAGTATGCTTATATAGATGATAAGAAAATATATCCTGTTATTATCAGTTCTAAACTTTCAGGAAAGGAAGAAGAAAGGTTATTGGAGATATTGAGGAAATATCGAGGAGCTATGGGATATACTCTCGATGATTTGAAAGGGATTTCTCCCACTTTATGTCAGCACGCTATTAATATGGAGGAAGACGCAAAGCCAATTGTCGAACATCAACGCCGCTTAATTCCCAAGATGAAGGAAGTGGTAAGAAATAAGGTATTGAAGCTTCTTGATGCTGGTATTATTTATCCTATTGCTGATAGTAGATGGGTTAGTCCTGTTCATTGTGTTCCTATGAAAGGAGGTATGACTATTGTGCCTAATGAGAATAACGAGCTTATTCCTCAAAGGGTAGTAGTTGGTTATAGGATGTGCATTGATTAGGTAAACAAAGTTACCAAGAAAGATCATTATCCTTTACCGTTTATAGATCAAATGTTAGAGAGGCTATCTAAGAAGACTCACTTTTGTTTTCTTGATGGTTATTCCAGTTTCTCTCAGATTGCTGTTAGAAAGGAAGACCAAGAGAAAACCACTTTTACTTGTCCTTATGGAACTTATGCTTATAGACGTATGCCGTTTGGTTTATGCAATGCTCCTGCTACTTTTTAAAGATGCATGTCTGCTATTTTTCATGGTTTTTGTGAAGAAATTGTGGAGGTTTTCATGGATGATTTCTCCATCTATGGAACTTCTTTTGATAATTATTTGCACAATATTGATAAAGTTTTGCAGAGGTGTGAAGAAACTAATCTTGTTCTTAATTGGGAGAAATGCCACTTTATGGTGAATGAAGGAATTGTCCTTCGACATAAAATTTCTGAAAGAGGTATTGAAGTTGACAGAGCGAAAGTTGAAGCAATTGAGAAAATGCCCTGTCCCAGAGATGTTAAAGGTATTCGTAGTATTCTTGGTCATGCTGGTTTCTATAGGAGGTTTATTAAAGATTTCTCTAAGATTGCAAAGCCTCTTACTAATCTTCTTCAAAAAGATGTACCATTTGTCTTTGATGATGATTGTAAGGAAGCTTTTGAAACTCTTAAGAAGGCTTTAACTACTGCTCCTATTGTTCAACCACGTAATTAGAATTTACCCTTTGAAATTATGTGCGATGCTAGTGATTTTGCTGTTGGTGCTGTTCTTGGACAGCACGTAGATAATAAGTTGAATGTTATTCATTATGCTAGTAAGACTCTTGATGCTGCTCAGAAGAATTATGCTACTACTGAGAAAGAGTTTCTTGCTGTTATTTTTGCATGTGATAAGTTTAGACCTTACATTGTTGATTCTAAAGTTACTATTCATACTGATCACACAGCTATTAGATATCTTATGTCTAAGAAGGATGCTAAGCCTAGGCTTATTAGATGGGTGTTGCTTTTACAAGAGTTTGATTTGCATATTGTAGATAGGAAAGATGCTGAAAATCCTGTTGCTGACAATTTGTCTAGATTGGAAAATATTTATTTTGATCCTATTCCTGTTAATGATAGTTTTCCAAATGAACAGTTGGCTTCAATAAATGTAACTTCGCGAGACCTTCCTTAGTATGCTGATTATGCTAACTTTATTGTTTCCAAGTATTTGCCTCCAACCTTTATAGCTCGGCAAAGAAGAAAATTCTTCTATGATTTGAGGCATTACTTTTGGGATGACCCATACTTATATAAAGAAGGAGTTGATGGTATTATGCGAAGATGTGTACCAGAATATGAGCAACAAGAAATATTGAGAAAGTGCCATGGAAGTGCTTATGGAGGACATCATGCTGGAGATAGAACTGCGCAAAAGGTTCTACAATCAGGTTTTTATTGGCCAACCCTCTTTAAGGATGCTAGAAGGTATATTTTATCTTGTGATGAATGTCAAAGAGTTGGTAATATTTCTAGACATAATGAAATGCCTATGAGTTACACTCTTGTTATTGAACCATTTGATTGTTGGGGATTTGACTTTATGGGTCCTTTTCCTCCTTCAAAAGGCTATACTCACATACTTGTTGTTGTTGTTGTTGATTATATTACCAAGTGGGTAGAAGCCATACCTACAAAGATTGCTGATGGTGAGACCTCGTTAAAAATGCTTAAGAATGTTATTTTTCCTAGGTTTGGTGTGCCTAGATATCTTATGACTGATGGAGGTTCTCATTTTATTCATGGCGGTTTTAGAAAAACTCTTGCTAGATATGACGTTAATCATAGAATTGCTTCTGCTTATCATCCCCAAACTAGTGGGCAGGTAGAGCTTTCAAATAGAGAGATCAAGTCTATCTTGCTGAAGACTGTCAATAGATCTAGGAAAAACTGGGATAGCAAGTTAAACGATGCTTTATGGGCTTATAGAACTACTTATAAGAACCCCATGGGCATGTCTCCTTACAAAATGGTTTATGGAAAAGCGTGTCACTTGCCCTTAGAATTAGAACACAAAGCTTTCTGGGCAGTGAAAGAGCTTAATAGGGATTTTAAACTTGCCGGTAAGAAAAGGTTGTTAGATTTGAGTTCTTTAGATGAGTGGAGAAACGAAGCCTACGAGAATGCCAGACTTTTCAAAGAGAAAGTCAAGCAATGGCATGATAAGAGAATTCTTAAAAGAGAGTTTCATGTTGGTGAGAAAGTTCTATTGTATAGGTCTCGTCTCAGATTTTTTGCAGGAAAATTACTCTCAAAATGGGAAGGACCATATGTTATTATGGAAGTGTACCGCTCAGGTGCGATAAAGATTGCTTCATTAAAAGATGACACTACACAAGTGGTGAATGGTCAAAGACTCAAACATTATATTGCTGGAGATTCTTATAATGAAGATGTTGATGTTATTCAAACAGTTTCTCCAGAAGAGTTCATCCAGGACAATATGCAGGAACCTGCAGAGTTCGTTTTCGAATAGGTAACAGTTCTAGTCAGAAAAGGTTCGCGTTAAACTTTTTCAGTATTATTTTTATTGTTTTTGTTAAATATGAAAAATCACGAGATGAAAACGGGAAGGAGAAGGAGTCCGGTGTGTCCTCACACATAGGGGGCGCGGGCCCACCCCAGGCCGCGCCCACCTATTGTGTGAGCACCTCGGAGCTCGTTTCCGTCCCGGTTTGCTCCTGTGACTTGGTTTCGATGTTTAATTTTCACCTATATAACCCCCCGGAGTACCCGAGGTCTGCATATCATTTTCTCGTCGTGTTTTCATTTTGAGTTGTTTCTGTCAGGGGATTGTTCTCAGCTTTGGAGTTACAATGTCTTCGTCCGGTCCATCCGAGGAGAACTCTCTTGCAGATATCATTTATTCGTACATGAGGGAGCTAAAGATGCATCCGAAGGAGTTGTTACTCAAGGATGGGGAGTTGCAGATCAAAGATATCCAAGTCCCTAAGGGAGAAGGGAGTCTCGAAGCCAGGATGGAAGCACTGGAACAAGAAGTTTTTAAATATAAGAAGATGGCGGAACACGAGGTGGACATCATCCATAGGATTAATCAAGAGCTTGTCACCAAGTACAAGAAAGAGACTACAGAACTCTGGAAGGACATCTTTTCGCTCCATGAGACCACTAACCAATTACAAGCGCAACTCTATGACTTGCAGAACCAAAACTGTGAGTATGAAGCTAGATTTCAACAAATGAGTGTTGCTGCAAGTTTCAGGATATTGGAGACCAAGACATCCTTCCTTGACGGGGGACCTCTACCTTGAAAGTACGATGATGATAAAGACTCACATCCACCGCCAAAGGAGTAATTCGTCATTGGTATTGGCATCCCCTTGGCTTGTTCCAAGCTTGGGGGAGTGCCGCGGTATCACATCATTATCTTTTACTCATTTACTTTTCAAGTAGAGTCATATCATGAATAGAGAAGTTATCTTATAGAATAGTTTGCAGTGTGGAAGTTTACTTTCGACACACACCTATTTCGACTAACTTTACCTTTGAGTTCATCCGACGCCCTATCTCCCTGATCCTAAGTCCTTCATCTAGGACATTTGTCGAGTTAACCCTCATCAATTGGCGCCGACCGTGGGGAGCTTGGGCGTTGGAATCATGAATTCGACGGCTTTTTTGCTTTTAGCCAACAGCAGTTCAGAACTCGACGGAAGTCAAGAGATGGAGTTAACCATTGGAAGTTTGAGCATCATCGTTGGACCATCGGGTTCATCCCGCCTCTCGGATTCGACGAAACCAGATCCGTCGGCAA
This sequence comes from Dactylis glomerata, assembly GCA_007115705.1. Classification (NCBI taxonomy): domain Eukaryota; kingdom Viridiplantae; phylum Streptophyta; class Magnoliopsida; order Poales; family Poaceae; genus Dactylis; species Dactylis glomerata. Next base: position 4,120,088 of record QXEO01002099.1, read on the forward strand.
ACAAGCCCGAAACAGAAGAAACATTGGAATCATCAGAAGGCTCTTCCAGCGAGGCAAACTCGCCGGTCAGTTTCGACAAAACACCAATCGTAGAAGGCGACAAAATTCAGAAAAATTTCGACTCAGAAGAAATAGCGTGTCAGACGCACAACAACGCAAAGGACTTCGCCGTGGGAAGCAGCGGCGTCTCCAAGGTACATCAGTTATGCGTCATTATCACTGAAGCAGAAGAAGAAAACAATAGCAAAAGAAATAAGAATGTCGACAGGCAAGTCGACAAAGTAAAAGATCACAACAAAAAGGAAAAGGAGAAAGTCCATGTCTCGGCTGGTGAATGGAGGATGATCAAGTCAGCTATCAACCACGGTACAGAAGTACCCGAAGGATCAAGAAGAGAAGTACTAATGGGATATCAGTACGCATTATACCAGCACAGGAGGAAACTAAGGGAGGAAAGAGATATGGTTTTTCAAGATAATAACAGTATATCAAGGGAGGAATACTGGGAAGACTACAGTGAAGATTCAGAATACAGCAGAGAAAGGCGTGGAGACCCAAAACACAACAGGGGGGCGACAGCATACGGCAGAGAAGAGGAGTACTCAAGGAGCCCCACCCCACAGCTAGAAGAGGAGGAAGATGACTTCATACAAAAAACACCAGAAGCAGCACTAGTAGCAGCACAAGCATATTTATTAGCTACAAGACCAGAACCTGGAGACCCACGAGAAGACATGCACCGAGCCGCGATACGAAGCCTCGGAATATTAGAAGGAAAGATCAGGGAACAAGGTCCAGAGACGAAGTCGACAAACTGCAAGGGAAATCGAGAGGAGAAGTTCAGATACAATTTCAAAGATAACGAGTATAGCGAGTCGTCAGAAGAGAGAAAGCGACAGAAAAGGAAGGAGGACGCAAGAAGTATAATAGCACAAGCTCGAGTAAATAAATCGCGTCACGCTTGGAGGGAAGAGAACTACGAGGACGACGATAAAGATATGGGTGCCTTATGCTTTACCCGCAGGGTTCGCAAAACACGGGTACCCAAAGGATTCAGATTACCACACGACCAACCTAAGTATGATGGGTCGCAAGAACCTACCCTATGGTTATCGGATTATCTGCAGGCAGTGCAGATATTGGGGGGAACAAAGGTGACTGCAATGCAAAGTCTGCAGCTGCACCTCACCGGCGCCGCACGGTCCTGGTTAAATACCCTACCCAACGAATCCATCGGAAGCTGGGAGGAACTCAAAAGTCAATTCGCAAGAAATTTTCGTTCCACCTACAAGCGCCCAGCATCACTGGAGGAAGTTAAAACATGTGTGCAAAGGAAAGGCGAAACGCTACGTTCTTATATACAACGCTGGAGTATAATCAAAAACTCAGCAGAGGACGTCTCTGACGAACGAGCAATAGACGCCTTTTCGGCCGGACTTCGTCGCTCAGATCTCGTGGAAGAAATAGGAAGAACAAGACCGACGACAGTAGCCGAGCTAATGGAGCAAGCCAACAAATTCGCTGATGGAGAGGACGCGTATAACAACAAAAGAGGACGTTCACCAGAAGTCGACAGAATAAGTAGACAGAGGAGACGACACCGCAGCAGGGATAACCAAGGAAGGCGAAATCAGGTAGCCGCGGGTTACGTACTAGAAGAAGAGGAAGGATATGAAAGCAGGAGGTTTCAGGCAAAAGGAGTAAAAAAATCGAGATACTCCGGTCCATCGGCCGAGGATATGCTATACGGACCTTGTCGAATCCACTACACGTATCTCGACGGGAAAAGAGTCTCAAATCACCAGATGAAGGATTGCAAGACATTCCTAAGGTTACAAAACGCCATGGGAACAAAACAAGGGGGGCAAGGAGGAAGACACAGAAGTCAAGGATATCAAATGCAAAAGCTAGCAAGGCACTTGGAGTCAGAAGTGTACATATCAGCCATGATTCAACCGGTACGCAAGTCAAAGAAAGAGCGAAAGAGCATATCCAGGCAAGTCAACCTAGCAATATCATCACCACCAGCTACCACAGAGTACCTACGGTGGTCAGAACAACCAGTCAAGTTCAGCAAAGCAGACCACCCGAGGAAAGTTCCCAGGCCAGGTCACTCGCCTATGGTTTTAAAAGCACAAATAGGAGGGTACGACATCGGAAGAGTGTTCATGGATGCAGGAAGTGGCATTAACTTAATATATGCCAGAACCTTGAAGGCAATGTGCATCTCACTGATGAGTTTGAAGCCAACAGATTGCTCTTTCCACGGAATAGTACCAGGAGCCGCAAACTACCCTTTGGGGAGAATAGAACTCGACGTCTGCTTTGGCAATAGCGGAAACTACCGAAAAGAGAAGCTGGAATTTGAAGTAATGGATTGGCCGCCACAATATCATGCAATCCTGGGGCGCCAGCATTTGCAAAATTCATGGCAGTACCACACTACGCGTATCTAACGTTAAAAATTCCAGGTCCCAATGGAATAATCACAGTACAAGGGAGCTTTGAAGTAGCCAATACATGCGACAGGGAATTCAACAGGATGGCGCAAACCTTTGGCATGACAGCGGAGTACGAGAGGTTAAAAGGAGAAACGGATCACAATGTACTACCCGACGTTGGATGATCCCTGCCAGATCAGGCTTTCGACACGTCTCAGGATTCGAAGAAAATCCAGGTCCATCCTACAGATCCAAACAAGACGACATCAATTGCGGTGAACTTGGATCCCGCATAGGAAAGCACGCTCGTCGAGTTCCTCCGTGAGCGCTGGGAAATCTTCGCCTGGTGTCCATCAGACATGCCAGGAGTTCCCAGGGAACTCGTCGAGCACGCACTAAACATAGATCCCAAGGCAAAGCCAGTCAAGCAGCCATTGCGACGATTCGATGAACCTAAGAGAAAGGCGATAGCATCAGAGTTGCACAGGCTAGAAAATGCCGGATTTATCAGAGAAATCAAAACTTCGAGTTGGGTGTCGAACCCAGTCATAGTACCCAAGAAGAACACAGACGTACAAAGAGTATGTGTCGACTACACATCTCTCAATAAGCATTGTCCAAAGGATCCCTTCCCTCTACCCCGCATCGATCAGATAATCGATTCAACAGCGGGATGCGCGAGGCTTTCATTTTTGGACGCATACTCTGGTTACAATCAGATCAAATTGAAGAAAGAAGATGAAGAAAAAATGGCCTTCATCACACCATATGAGGTGTTTTGCTACCAAGTAATGCCGTTCGGCCTAAAAAATGCAGGAGCAACGTATCAACGGATGATGCAAAGTTGCCTCGGAAGCCAAATAGGGCGCAACATACAAGTCTACATCGACGATGTAGTCATCACCACAAGAGAGGAGAAATCTCTAATCAGCGACTTGGCAGAAACTTTCGACAACCTGAGCAGGTACAAGCTTAAGCTTAACCCGACAAAGTGCTCCTTCGGCGTATCAGCAGGACAACTTTTAGGGTTCCTGGTATCAGCACGAGGAATAGAGGCGAACCCAGAGAAGATTCAAGCAATTTTGACAATGGGGAAACCCACGAAACTACACGACGTACAGAAACTTGCAGGACGCGTCGCGACACTAAGTCGCTTCGTTGCTAGACTAGGGGAGAAGGCGCTTCCTTTTTATGCGCTTATGAAGAAGACCGACGATAAATTCGAGTGGACAGAAGAAGCAGACGCAGCGTTTGCACAGTTGAAAAAAGTGCTTTCCACGCCACCAGTGCTGGTCGCACCAAAAGAAAAAGAACCACTGCTATTGTACATCGCCGCAACCCATCAGGTGGTGAGTACAGTATTAGTAGTCGAAAGAAGCGAAGAAGGAAAAGCCCACGGCGTTCAGAGGCCAGTGTATTTCATCAGTGAAGTGTTGTCTCCGACAAAACAAAGGTACCCGCACTATCAGAAGTTGGCATACAGTGTCTTCACAACCGCACGAAAACTACGACAATACTTTGCGGTGCACCCAATTATAGTGGTCAACGAGGCGCCATTGTCGAACATATTGAATAATCCCTCAGCAACAGGACGTGTCTCTTTGTGGGGAATCGAGTTATCTCCCATGGACATCACGTACAAAAAAAGGAAGGCGATCAAGTCGCAAGTTTTACCAGATTTTACAGCAGAGTGGCTGGAGCTGCAGAGCACAGGACCACCAGATTTATCCAGTGTTTGGACAATGTACTTCGACGGTTCTAAAAGAGTCCAAGGCGCAGGCGCAGGAGTAGTGTTGATATCACCTCATGGCGACAAATTGAAGTACGTCTTAAGGATGAACTTTCCACAGGCTTCTAACAATGAAGCAGAGTACGAGGCTTTGTTGCACGGAATGAAGATGGCTAAAGCATGTGGAGCAACTCGCCTAAAAATATTTGGAGATTCCAACCTTGTTGTCCAGCAAGTTATGAACAGATGCGACACAATCAATGACAACATGATGGCCTACAAAAATTTGTACCATTATCTAGAAGGAACGTTCGATGAATGCGAAGTCTCGCACGTAAGCAGGAACATCAATGAAGAAGCCGACAATTTAGCAAATATCGGGTCACAGTGTTTACCTGTGCCATCCGGAGTATTTTGGGAGGAAATAGTGGAAAGATCAATAAAAAGTGGAAAAAGTTCGACTACTACAGCAGGCTCGGGGGCTACATCAGAACCAGAGGAGGTCATGATGATAGAAGAAACATGGATGCAGCCATATCTTGCATTCATGATAAATAAAAAACTACCAGAAGATGCAGTGGAGGCCAAGAGGATAACTCGAAGATCGAAAGCGTTTGTCGTGTTGCAGGGGAAGTTATACAAGAAAAGTATTACGGGTGTTTTGCAGTGTTGTGTAACGCCACAAGAAGGACAAAAGATACTACAAGACATACACGGTGGAGTATGCGGCCATCATGCTAGAAGCAGAGCAATAGCAGCAAAAGCTTTCCGAGCAGGATTCTATTGGCTAACAGCCATCGAAGACGCAAAAGATATAGTTCGAAAGTGTGAAGCATGTCAAAGGTTTGCATCTAGACCGCATGCACCAGCAGCGGAGTTACAAACGATACCATTATCTTGGCCTTTTGCACAATGGGGCCTCGATATGGTGGGAAAGTTGCACAAATCCTGGCCAGAAGGGCATGTCTACATGCTAGTAGCAGTCGATAAATTCACCAAATGGGTAGAAGCGGCCCCGGTGACAACTCAAAATTCTACAGCAGCAATCAACTTCATCAAGTCAATAGTTTTTCGTTTTGGTGTACCATACAGCATCATCACAGACAATGGGACAAATTTCACTTCAAAGGAATTCAAGAGTTACTGCGAAGGATTAGGGATAAAGCTAAAATTCGCATCTGTGGCGCACCCGAAGACAAACGGGCAAGTCGAAAAGGCCAATGGCCTGATATGTAATGGGATAAAAAAGAGGCTTTTAGCACCTCTTGAGAAAGCCAAGAGTGCTTGGGTAGAAGAATTGCCCTCCGTTCTTTGGAGTCTAAGAACTACGCCTAACGCAGCAACTCAAGAAACTCCTTTCTTCCTGGTCCATGGCGCAGAAGCCGTGCTTCCAGTCGAGGTTACACACGAGGCTCCAAGAGTGACAACATATGACGAGACAACATCAACAGAAGCATTGCAGGATGATGTCGATGCACTAGATGAAGCAAGAGATAAAGCATTAGAAAGGGCTACGTAGTATCAACAGAGTCTACGAAACTACCATAGTAGTCGAGTTCGTCCACGATCCTTCGTGGTGGGAGACCTAGTTTTGCGACTCAGGCAAGACAGCCACGGCAAGTTGGAGTCCCCTTGGGTGGGACCTTACATCGTCACTGAAGTAATACCTGGAGGAGCATATCGACTACAAGACAAGAAGACTGGGAAGGATGAGAGCAACCCATGGAATGCAGAGCAGCTACGACATTTTTACGCGTAGAATGCATATAATGGTATTAATAAATTCGAGTTAACCTTCTGAACCTAGAACATGAGGCCACAGGTCAGGTTCTTTGGGTTGAACTCGACAAAATTGTACAATTATTATTTCTTCGCCTTGGGGGCTTCAACCCTCGGGTCATACGAAAGGAATTTTTATCACGACTTGGAAGACTCTTTTCACTGAAAGGTTGTGCAGTCAACCCGATAAATATTCAAATACTGTGGTTCACAAAGGAACCCGATATTCTTGGTTCACAATGAACCCGATAGATGGAAAGCATACCTCAGAACAATGACTTGTTTTCTTGGTACTAGCAAAAACATCGACATAGAATACGAAGATTCATTACAAGAGAATATGGCAACAAGGACATTATCAGACGATATTACATGAAAAGCAAAATCTTAATGGAAGTGGACTTCAGCTTCATATTTCTTCTGGCAGAGGGTGCCGTCGTAGATCTTCACGTCGAACTTCGACGTGCCGATGTGGAAATCGAAGGCCATGAAGAAGACTTGGTGGATGTCGTGGTCTTCTGCGAACTGCGACCAGCCACCCTTAAAGTATTGCTCGCCATCATACCACACCTCCACTTCGTATGGGACACCACTGCCAGACTGTTCGCGGAGAACCGCCTCTCGCAGTTCGCGCCCATCCATGAAGTTGGTGAAGCTCAGCGGCAGGCGCTGAATCTCGCAGCACTGTGCCATGGCGATGCAGAGGAAAGAAAAGATTCGGGGAGGCGCAGCAGGAGCAGCGGAAGTAGAAGGAGGAGGAGCGACTGGACCTAGAGCAGCGCCAGTCACCTTGGGCTTGTTCTTGCTACCAGGTGGGCGCCCGGGGCGACGTTTAGCCGGAGCGGCCGATGATGATCCTGCTGCGGCCAGAGTGGTGGTGTTCTTGTTTTTGCTTCCACGAGGGCGACCTCAGCCTCGGGGCGCTACCGGAGAGCCAAGATTCAGACGGGAGCCATCTGCATCAGCCATGAGGACAAAGGAAGAAAGAAAAACCCTAGATGGAGGGAGAAGATGATGCGGCGGAGGAGGAATCTGATTAGGGTTTTTACCCTTGCTAGAGGGTGCTTTATTTATAAGCACATATTATCGGGCCCCCGTGCTAAAACAAGGCCCGTCAACATATTTTGCAATAGGAATTAAATTCTGCACACAACAGACGATAATATCAAAGAACAAGAAGAGAAGATTGTGGTCGCATGATATGAAAACCTCGACTTGGACTCACGGGCTTGCAAACAGTAGACGGTTAACAGAAGGAAGAAGAAATGAACTTTGAGCCTATGCTTGACTACAAGTACCCAAACATAGCCTCAGGGGCTACTCCCATCGGGAGCACTGAGCGCGCACCCGATAGAGGAAGAAGAAGGGTTAGTATACAAATTTCGACTATATAGTCGACAAAAGTGCAGAGAGATTACTCCCATCGGGAGCGAAGAAGATTAATTTAAAATCCAAATTTCTTTAATTGTATCAGTCGAAAACTTGGCTGCGATATAAGATTCTCGAGTTGCGTTATCGCAACGAAACTCGAATGCCGTGATTTATCACGAAGGTAAGACCCCAGGATCCGTCCTGTGTGGCCCGGTATACGCACATGGATGCGCTCTGCTGGCATGTATCCGTGTCTACGACGCGAAGAAAATCCTGGTGGACGCACTGGGTACCCTGAGAACCACTGGGACTCATTCTTTGTAAGTCCTAAATGCGGCAAAAGATTGGGTTTGACCGGTATCCCGAATTCAAGTCCAAGGGGATTGAATTTGAAGTAGGTGACAAGTATCTGTTCCGGCAGTTAACTGACCTCTTGATCCGTCAGAGTTGTCAGGCTTGTTCATCAAGACCCCTTGCGAACAGATTATCATAAGTCGAAAGACCAAGTCGAAGATTTGAAGATAAATTCGAAAGACCAAGTCGAAGATTTGAAGATAAAGTCGAAGAATTGATCAAATCGAAGATTTGAAGATTAGAGATTCAACCCGAATCTACAATTCTGGCAGAATCTCAGGGGCTACTGACAAGGGTATAGTTAATAGAGCCCGTTAGTTGAGTACCCCTGCGGCCCGTTAAGCTAGGCCCAATTGTAATGATAGTCGAATACGAGTTCTTACCGTATGTTGATATTGTAATATGTACCGGACCCTACCCGATCCTCGAGACCTGGCCATCTATATATAGGGGCCAAGAGAGGACGGTGTAGGCCAGATTGAAAGCAAGCCAGGTCGAACACCCAAGTTTACTTTCGACACACACCTATTTCGACTAACTTTACCTTCGAGTTCATCCGACGCCCTATCTCCCCGATCCTAAGTCCTTCATCTAGGACATTTGTCGAGTTAACCCTCGTCACTTGGTGTGAGTTGCGGTAATGAAATATTAATGAGAAGTTTTATCGTTTACTTTCCACACACTTTATTTTAGTTTGCAATCTTTCTTATATGATTAGTCTTGTTGATTAGTATTGGTATCACTTTGAGAGCATGAGTAAATTTAGTTGGTTTTGGCAAACTTAGCTTGGTCAGTAGCAACATTACCTTGAGGTTTGAGTAGAAAAGAAGAAAGAAGTGCTTGTAGTTACATCACTTCAGTTTTCTTTCATGTTTGGCTTATAAGCATTATTATTCTCGAAGTTAAAATTATTGTACCTTCAAGGAAGTTTGCATGATTATTCCTATTATATGTATGTTTGTTTGTTTCATGCAACTCTTATGCTTGCTACCCAGCCTTGCTAGCCAAAAACCTGTACTGAGAGGGAATACTTCTTGTGCATCCAAATCCTAAAAGCCAAGTTACTTCCAAAGAGTCCACTATAAATTCTTATGTATGGTATTTCAAGCCATTCCAAGTAAATTTTCATGTGCTACCAACTAAGTGGCTGCTCACGTATATCACATAAGTGGCTGCTCACGTATTCACAATTGAGTGATACATGTTCTCTCAAGTATTTATTTTTTATTACATGGCCATTTATATTACAAACATGTTTCTGAAGGAGTGAATATTTTATCGCGCATAAAGATTTATAGTGTGGCTATTTATAATACAAACACTTTTTCAGCGGTGAGAAAACACATTTTTTACGTACATAGAACATAAGACCATACATCACTGGGCGCGATAACGTGTAAAGAAATATTCTGTCGTTATGAACAATTTGTAACGAGGATATTTATATTATGCAAACAATTTTTGAATACTTGAATGTATTCATTTTTAATGGTGCACAATTTTTCCAACCACCATGACCATATTTTCAAACTAGTGAACATTTTCCAAACCACCGCGACTATTTTGTTAAATTCCGTTAACATTTTTGACACAGTGAATATTTTTTGAACCACCATAAATTTTTGAAATCCATAAATATTTTTTAATGTTGTGAATATAAGAGCTCCCCCTACAGAAGCTCCTATGCGCCGCTTTCAGCGCCATTCACCAGTTCAGAAATATGGGCTCGACCCATTGGTGAATGTTTGAAGCGTTTTGTCTCGCGAGTTTCTTTTTACAGTTTCTAGTTGGTTTTATTTATGAGCTAAATACACCGGTAGTTCTAATAGTTGTTTACTAGGTGCATTTTAGTCCCAATAGTTATAAAATGGGGTGGAGTAGTCCCAATACTTGCCACATGGTGCAAAACTCATTCCAAATGACTCAGGAATCGACACATGGCAGTATTCTTTTTGCAACAACGCCCTTATATTATTTTTTCTAGCACATGTGACCATACCTACTTTGCTGACGTAGGGCTCACCTGTCAGAAAAGAAAGAAATGCTAAAATTATTGCCACGAACGGTGGTCGAACTCAGGTCGTTGGGAAGCGCTAACATGTATCCATAGTTTAAAAAATCGGACCGGTGAGTGAACCGGTGAGGTGACTGGCTCACTGGTTCACTGGTCCAACCGGTGGCTCAGCTGGTTCAATGGTGACAAAAAACCATCAAATTTAATAAATAATTAAGTTAATTTTGGAAAAATTTAGCATCGAATCATATATTTTGTGTTTGCTTTCATAGTAGATCACAAACTAAGTATAGTAAAGGTGGTATTAGGCCTTATGCAGGGTATTTGGAGCAAGGTTCTACGTTTTAGGATCATATCCTCGTAAAAACACATTATTTTTATGCAGCTTTTCTGGTTTTTTATTAGTTGGATCAGTGACTCTTAAAAAAATGGTGAGGGCTTCGGTTCAGGTTTTTTCTGGTCGAACCACCGAACCGGTTTGGTTTTTAAAACTATGCATGTATCTCTACCACTACAGCACGCCCAACTGTGCGTAAACAGTGTACATCTCCTCTTTATTAGATATAACCGTCCCGGCCAAAGTAGGAATTGTCAACTTGGGAGACAAATGATCTATTTTTTGTTGATGTATGCAAACGTACTAAATTTCTGCGACTATAGAGTTGCCAATTATTTCATCATCTGGCCAAATCTTTGATTCTCTCCTGAAATCTCATAGCTATATACAAACGTCCATGTTCCACTATGGATTACTAGTAAATTTGCATGTGCCATGCACAATAGAGTTTCAAGTATTATTGTGAAACTTCATATGTTAGAAAGTGGAATTCTTCCCATCAAGATCCTTTTGAACGTCTCTATGAGGAGTCCAAGTTCTATCTCTAAACTATTTCTTTTTTCATTCATTCTCAGTTAGTTTTTTTCTCTTATTGTGTTTGGTTTAGCTGTAGCCCCTCCGTGCTGAATTTTTGTTCCGTTTTATATACATCCAACCATACTAATATAACTCTGCTATACCATATTACCTAGACACGTTTGCACCATCGATGAGCTATGTCAACCGCGCATAGCTGATAACATGGGGTGAGTCCTGTCATGATGGTAACGAGATCATACCGTGTAGCTACTCTTTGTGCCGCCAATAACCGCCTTCATCTCCCGGTTGACGATGGAACAAAATATTTCCCTTATTGCGCTTATGGTCGCACATCATTTTAGTTGACCGTACGACCTCGTTGTGTGGTCATTGAACATGGTGTTGCTTCTTAGTCACGTGCAATATCGCGACCAAGATCTTGGTTGTGCTAGTTTGTGAGTAACCGACGACGAACGCTTCATTGACGAAGGAGAAAACAAAGTCTGTCGAGTCCTTGCAACTTACAAATTTACATAAGCGATATTTTCTCTCTTTTTTCGCAAACACACAAACAACGCCAGATAGCTAACTTCAGTCAAAATTATTTTTCACAAACACATCTAGCAACAAGGCTATTGGCATGCACCTTCAGCAGCCCGAGGCGACACAGGCCAGTAGCACGCACGATCGAGGCGGCGACGATGACGACGACGATCACGATTGGCCAGCGAGGCACAACACAGCAGGCAGCTAGAGTTCGTAATAGCTGGTTTTGGGCGTGAACAGAATGTATAAAAAAAGTGAAGTCTACATAGTTAACACGAAGCTTCGTGAGGTTAATTGGTAGACGTATATGCGCGTGCGCGTCCGAATGGCGGGAGTTCGAACCCCCCTGCGGCAGCAGGTATGGTCTCATTTATTTCACTTGTCTTTGACTATTTTGAACGTGCATGTTATTTACATGTGCTAAATTAAAAAAGATAACAGCAAACTTCATATGGTTATGTTGAATTGTTATTTATGTTAGCTATTGCTACGCCCAAAACGTATCTACTTTATCAAACATTTTTGCTATTGTTTCTCCTCTAATTTGTGTGTTTAAATACAACTAATACAGACTAACGTTGTTTTCAGTAGAATTGTCCTGGTCTCTTGTTTTTGTGCAAAAATCCAACTTTCAGGGAAAATCCCGGAAAATACTGCAAAAATCCTATTTTACCAGAAGACCCACGGAGCTAGAGTACGAGACGGAGAGGGGCCAGGAGGGCACCACACCACCTAGTGGCGCGGGCCAGGCCTGGCCGCGCCAGGGGGTGGTGTGGCCGCCCCAACCATCTCCTCGAGCCCCCTTCCGCCAACATATACCCTCTGACCTGAAACTATCGGGGGTTCGGTGTTTTTCCTAGATAGAGTTTTGCTACGCCGCCACCATCAGAAACCGCGATTCGGAACCAGAAACTCTATTACGGCACCCTGCCGGGATGGGGATTTGGAGGAGATCTTCATCATCATCATCACCCACGTCTCTCCATCAACCATCCATGATTCCCCCATCCATGTGTGAGTAATTCTCGCTGTAGGCGAAGGGGATGGCAGGGATTGGATGAGATTATTCATGTAATTGCTATGAGATTGTTAGGGCATGGTGCCTAGTATCTACTGTTAGTGCTTATGACATTGTTGCAACTTGTTGTGCTTAATGCTTGTCACTTTAGGCCCGAGTGCCATGATCTCAGATCTAAACTTGTTATTGTTTTATGACAATAATTGTTGTTTATGATCTTACCTGCAAGTTGTGTACACATATCGTTGTCTGAAACCCGAGGCCCCAAAGTGACAGTAATTGGGATGACCGGAGGGGATGGCTGTGATGTGAGGATCACATGTGTTCACTGAGTGTTAATGCTTTGCTCCGATACTCTATTAAAAGGAGTATCTTAATTACCAGTAGATTCCCTTGAGGCCCCGCTGCAAACGGGCTGGTAGGACAAAAGATGTCGTGCAAGTTTCTCATTGCGAGCATGTACAACTATATACAGAACACATGCCTATGGTTGTTTAGTACTAGAATGCTTTATCATTATTTATCTGCAATTGCCCATGTCTTGATTATTACATGAATTATCTTGTCCATGCAACGCCCGTTCATCCATCCTTATGCCTACAGTATTTAATCCTACTGTTTACTATTGATATTGCTACTGTCTTTATTTTACTATTGCTGCTACTATTTTACTACTGTCACCACTATAAAACTGTTGCTACTGATAAACTGCTGCAAGCAAGTCTATTTCTAGGTGTAGCTGAATTGACAACTCATCTGTTAAGGCTTATAAATATTCTTTGGCTCCCCTTGTGTCAAATCAATAAATTTGGGTTTTACTTCCCTCGAAGAGTGTTGCGATCCCCTATACTTGTGGGTCATCAAGACTATTTTCTGGCGCCATTGCCGGGGAGCATAGTTTTATTTGTAAGTTCACTTGGAATTCATATTATTTGCTACAATCCATTCATCATGGGTAAACCTCGTGATGGAAAGTTTCCTATATTGCCATCCACTACAAGAAGGGGTACGACTTTGAACACCTCTGTTGCTCTTGATTCACCATCTGTAATGAGTAAGTTGCTTACACCACTGCATGCACATGCTACTACTTCTGCTGAGTTTGAAAATGCTACCGATATTTTTGATGATGCTTCTACTGTGCTTGATGAGAGTGGTTCGTTAGGTTCCTTTTTAGACGCTAAAATTGCTAGGACTAAGCAAATGGGGAACACTACTGTTACACCTGTTAGTTTACCTGAGTCTAGGGAACACCCTAGCGACGATCTTGATGAGGCTTATATTGAGCTCGATGATGATTTTATTGATGAATTTCATGCTACTAGTGATGCTAGTGCTATTAGAGATCTTCTTGCAAGACGCGCTGTTAGATATAAGTTGTCTCCTGATGCTAAGTTTGTTGCATCTCCCATAAATATTAGTGATAAGGGTTATGATTTCTCTTTGGATTTATCTTACATATCTATTGTTGAGAAAGAACCTTTTTATGGTACTGACGAGGGTTAACTCGACAAATGTCCTAAATGAAGGACTTAGGATCGGGGAGATAGGGCATCGGATGAACTCGAAGGTAAATCTAGTCAAACAAGGTGGCTATGAAAGTAAACGTGGGTGTAGAACCTGGCTTGCTTTCAATCTGTCCCACACCGTCCCCTCCTGGCCCCTATATATAGATGGCCAGGTCTCGAGGATCGGGTGGGATCCGACATAGATTACAATATCGATATACAACATGAACTCGTATATCGACTAGTATTACAATTGGGCCTAGCCTAACGGGCCTCAGGGGTACTCAACTGACGGGCTCTATTATCTATACCCTTGTCAGTAGCCCCCGAGATTCTACCAGAATTGCAGATTCGCGTTGAATCTCAGATCTTCAATTCTTCGACTTAATCAATACTTGACTTCTTCAAATCTTGAAATCTTCGACTTGGTCTTTCGATTTTTCTTTTATTATAATATCTCGCAAGGGGTTTTGATGAACAAGCCTGACAACTCTGATGGATCAAGAGGTCAGTTAACTGCCGGAATAGATACTTGCCACCTACTTCAAATTCAATCCCCTTGGACTTGAATTCGGGAAACCAGTCAAACCCATCCTTTTGCCGCATTTAGGACTTACAAAGAATAAGTCCCAGTGGTTCTCAGGGTACCCAGTGCGTCCACCATGATTTTTCTTCGCATCGTAGACACGGATACATACCAGCAGAGCGCATCCATGTGCGTATACCGGGCCACACAGGACGGATCCTGGGGTCTTACCTTCGTGATATATTTTAATCACGGCATTCGAGTTTTGTCGTGATGACGCAACCCGAGAATCATATGTCGCAACCTTGTTTGACTGTTTTAGTGTACAAAATATTCGGGTTATTTAACCTAAACCAATAAAAACTTTCCTCCCGATGGGAGTAATGATGCTTCCTGAATCTTCTTTTGCCTTCTTTGCTCCAGTATGCATGAATAAATATCATCGGGTTGCTGGCGCGTGGGTGACGGCACCAGAAGATTCCTTGTGCGTGGTGAATGACCAGCCAGTTGGGAACCCCAAGAGGAAGGTATGATGAGTATAGCAGCTAGTTTCCCCTCAGTTAAGAAACCAAGGTTTATCGTTCTTGGAGAGGAGAGACAAACGACTGAAGGTGATGCTTGCTAGCTTGCGACAGCTTCGGACAATTTATATGTGGCGCCTCGTCCAAGCTTTGCTTGCTAGCTGCAACGCGGAACCTGCACACAACACAACCAAGTACTTCGTTCCCAACTTGCGATGAGGTTGTCAATCTCACCGGTTTGCTTGAAACAAAGGTTATGAGCGTATCGAGTGGAAAACAATAGAGTATGCGAGTAAAGTAAACAGTGCGAGTAAAGTAAATAGGTGATAGCAATATGATGGAAATAGGACCGGGATCCACAGTTCACTAGTGGTGTCTCTCCATAAGATAAATAACACATGCTGGGTAAACAAATTACAGTTGGGCAATTGATAGAATAAAGATAAACGTGATATGTCAAGAAGATCACTATGAGATTTACTCTGGGCATTACAACAAAATACATAGACCGCCATCCAACTGCATCTATGACTAATAATCTACTTGTGGTGAATCAATCCGAGAACTCCACAAGTATTAAGTTGCGAACAACAGATAATTGCATTAAGCAAAGTGTGTAATGTAAACAAACCATATGCCCTTGAGCATATGAATGTTGTTTTCTCCCTAGTAGCAACAGCACATCTACAACCTTAGAGGTTTCTGTCACTCCCCCAGGTTAAATAGAGGCATGAACCCACTATCGAGCATAAATACCCCCTCTTGGAGTCACTAGCAACTACTCGGCCAAGATAGCTACTAACAACGGAGAGCATGCAAGATCATAAACAACATAGAGATAACAAAAGATAATATTCAGTACAGCAACTTAATCATAAACATCAATATTCATCGGATCCCAACAAACCAAACATGTAGAATTACATAACGGTGATCTCAATCATGTAGGGAAGCTCATGAGATCTAAACATGAAGCACATGGTGGAGGAGAGAACCATCTAGCTACTGCTATGGACCCATGGTCCAAGGTAGACTACTCACTCATCGCTCCGGAGGCAAGCATGGCGATGAAGAAGACCTCCGGTGGCAATTCCCCTCTCCGGCAGGGTGCCGGGAAGAGCTTCTGAACCCTCCCGATCTTCGGGTCGACGGCGGCGGCGGATCGCGATGTGTTCTGGAAAAGTGATTGGGTACTTAGGTTTTTTTTCCGTCGGGGGGTCTTTATAGGCGAAGGGGCGATGTCAGAGGAGGGGCCAGGCCCCCTCACACCATGGCAGCGCGGCCAGGCCCCTGGCCGCGCCAGCCTGGCGTGTGGGGCCCTGGTGGCCCCCCTCCTACTCTTCTTTGGATCTCTGGAAGCTTCCGGGTAAAATAAGACTCCAGGAACTTGTTTCGTCCAATTCCGAGAATATTTCCTGTGTATCACTTCTGAAACACAAAAATAGCAGAAAATAGGAAACTGGCACTGTGGCAACTCGTTAATAGGTTAGTTCCGGAAAATGCATAAAAGTGCCACGAAGTGTAACGAAACAATAGGCAAATGGTGTAAAAACAAGCCTGGAGCATCAAAAATTATAGATACGTTGGAGATGTATCAAGCATCCCCAAGCTTAACTCCTGCTCGTCCTCGAGTAGGTAAGTGATAACAAAAGAATAATTTTTGAGGTGACATGCACCTACACAATCTTGATCATGTATGTAAGCATTTGTGAGCTGGGATCATAAGAACTTAAAACATGGGCATGAAGATATAATCTTGACAATAAGAACTTAGCAACCATGTTGTAAACATGCAAATGAACACAAACAAAAGATCATGAAAATGAAACAATGAAAGTCAAACGTGTGTTCAAATCATAAGGAAAAACATACAAGTGGTTTTCAGCTTGTCCTTCAAAGAGAGCAAAACATAAATGCATAGGACACCTTCAAGTTTAAGAGGGCGACTAGATACAAATAATTTGAGAACAAGTGAAACCAACAATATGAATCAATCAATGAACTTTGGGACAATGCATATTATACTAAGAATGACAACTATGCTCTCTTAATGGTGCATAAAGAAAGAAGGTGGTGACTCAACATAAAAGTAAAAGAAAGGCCCTTCGCAGAGGGAAGCAGTGATTGCAAGTTTTATAACCTTCAAAAATTATGGTACTTGCCGGCTTTGAGCTCTCATTGCCCCCATCATAAGCATCTTGAATAGTTAAAGTTAATGCGAGAACAATTATGATGCATATGCTTGACAAATCATAAGTTGAAAACCTCGTGTCCCATGAATACGAGTACCCAAACCTAATTCTACTTTACTTAGAGTCCCAAGCAAGGCTCTTGTCATTGTAAATATATGCATATCATTGAGAACCGCCAATGGGGTACCTCCGTGCCCGATGACATGGAACAAGCCCACACCAAAATGACAGGACAAGCAGACAATGAACACCTCGACATCTCTTTTATTTGCCTTTTGTTTAGCTTTTTATTGTGAGATACGTCGTCGAATGTTCACCATGGGTATGCTGCAAATTTCCACCATGAATTATGCATGGCTTAGATTAGCGGCCCGGCGTTTCCCTAACACATATACAAACTCCATGATCCCCACAAGATTCCCAATTCATTTCACACCGCGGGCATCCATGAACAAAAGATCACGATATCAACTCAAATAAGAAGTGCAATGTTGAAAGCTTGCCCCATGACAGCATGGCTGGGCTAGAATCCAACTTACAACTTGCAAGCATAACAACTCAACATAAGAGACCACAATGTCAAATTTTTAAGAACAGGAAAAAGTAAAGTGTGCCTTTCGGTTCGTGAGAGCTTTACTGACCGAATTTCGCATAACACTGGTAAGAGTTTAATTTGAAGAGAAAATAAAAGCAAGTCAAATTTACTTGGAATAGCAAATTGCTAGTAGGTATGTATGGTGGAGACTTTGGCAAACTTTGGCTTTTAGGAGTTGGATGCACGAGTAGAGCTCATACTCAGTACAAGGCGAGGGCTAGCAAAAGACTGGGAGCGACCAACTAAGAGAGCAATAATGGTCATAATCATGCAAAGCGACAAAGCGACATTAAAAGAAGCATAAGATGGCATCAAAAGTCAAAAACTAAATGATCATGAAGGCTATTGGCGACTTTGTAAGAGTCTAACATGTGTGAGCATGCGCCAAGTCAACCCAAATAAAGCATCAAGGAGAAAACCAAAAGAATGCTTCCATACAATAAAAACAACGCATGATTTTTTCAAAGGCTCATTAAGCAATCTCAGTTATTTGAGACAAGTCATGCTACAGCAAAACCACTAAGCATACTATCAAAAAGACATCAAGCATGACATGAAAAAGCCTAAGCCGCAGTCTACACAAGTCCTTCTTGTACCACTATTTTGCACAAAGCTTTTTCTCTTTTCCAACACCATTTGAAATTTTTAAAGACACCTCTTTTTATGAAAACCAATAAAGATCAGAGGCAAAAATACACCTTGATGAAAAGATATGGCAAGGTCTGAACACAAATCAAGGCGAAAACGAAAACCAAAAGCAGTAGCAGAAAAAGAAGAACACTCGATTTTTAATAAGAGTGAAAACTAGAGCGTTCTTGGTAAATGAAAAGCAAGGCAACTTCTCCAAAAGAAATTTGTTGGGGTCCAACCATTTATTGCAGCAAACAAACAAACTAAACTAACTAAGAAAACTAAAACAACTGACGCTCCAAGAAAAACACATAGTGCATGAAGCAATAAAAATATAGCGTCTTGAAAGGTGACCTAATTTTTGCCGATGAAGAAGGGGTGCCTCGGGGGCATCCCCAAGCTTTGACGCTTGTACTTCTTGGATATTTCTTGGAGTGATGCATGGGCATCCCCAAGCTTGAGCTTTTGTCCATTCTTCAACTCATCTCATCATTCTCCAATCCCTACACTTGAAATCTTCCTTCATACCAAACTAAACACAAATCTATTAGCAACATTAGTGCAAGCATAACATATAATCAATCCCTTTTTTGCTTCAGGTTTCAACTCAAAACCACCACATATATAGCAAATACTACTGTAGCAACTTTTCCAAAAGTTCCGTGATCAAAAGAACTCAAAAGGAAGCGATAAAGTGGCAAACACAAATATTGGCAGAAATCTGTCAAAACAGAACAGCTGACAAAGGACAAATTTTTGAGGGATTTTCTGTTGCTCAAATCAAAAAGTGTTCAACTAACAAAAGTTTGGATATAACCTGGGGCATATGCACAAGAAATCGCAGGTCCAAAAGATATACAGAGAATTTATACGAATTTTTACGGTGCAGCACCGAAAACAGTTTCAGGACAGCAATATCCCCAAATCTTTACCTCACTCAAATTAGAGGCTTCTCTTGGCACAAAAACGAAATAAACAAGATAAGGAGCGGTCATTATAGTAGTAATGACTTCCAAGACTCAAATAAAAGAAAAAGTACTGAAAGTAAAAACATTGGGTTATCTCCCAAGAGTGCTTTTCTTTAACGCTTTTGAGCTAGGCGCAAAAAATTGCGAATCAAGTATTTTCAGAAGATGAAGCATCAAGATCAACTGCAGAGGTCTCATCAATAAGGCATTGTATTTCATCCACATAAGTTTTAGAAGACCCTTTGTGATCATGCTTTGGTACACTATTTTCATCAAAAAGATTTTCAGGACAGATCCAGTCAAAATTATTTTCGAAAGCTTCACACAATCCCAAGAGCTTGCAAGGTATAGGTATTTTGGCTCCTTCATTGTTAGTACCAATAACCTTTATAGGCGAACCGAGTTTATTAAAACATTTAAGAACTTTTCTAGCTTCAATAACGACATCTTTAAATTCCAAGCGCAAAGCTTCCAAGATAAAAGCTTTCTTTTTGGGATCCTCAATTTCATGAAGCTTAAGGAACATGTATTGCATAAAAGGATTAAGACTAGCAAACCTAGTTTCCAACATGTGAATCAAATAAGCAGAAGCAACTTCAATACTAGGAGCTAGCTCAACCAAAGATTTCTCCTCGACTTCCTCATGCATACTAATGTGATTAAAGAACTCCTCAATAATGTTACTTTTGCCAATAATCGAACCACTACCTACTGAGAGGTCCTCCAGAACATACTTAGGGATCAACATGATAAACTAAAAGCAAAGAAATAACAACTACCAAGGATTCTATTTTTTTTGGGTTTTTGATATAAAACGATGCAGGTAAAGTAAATAAAGTAAAGCAAAACAATAAAACAAAGTAAAAGATGTGTGTGCGAAAACTCCCCTTGCAGAAGTCTTCTACTTCGTCCCCGGCAACGGTGCCTGAAAATTAGCTGCTGGCGCGTGGGTGACGGCACCAGAAGATTCCTTGTGCGTGGTGAATGACCAGCCAGTTGGGAACCCCAAGAGGAAGGTATGATGAGTATAGCAGACAAACGACTGAAGGTGATGCTTGCTAGCTTGCGACAGCTTCGGACAATTTATATATGGCGTCTCGTCCAAGCTTTGCTTGCTAGCTGCAATGCGGAACCTGCACACAACACAACCAAGTACTTCGTTCCCAACTTGCGATGAGGTTGTCAATCTCACCGGTTTGCTTGAAACAAAGGTTATGAGCGTATCGAGTAGAAAACAATAGAGTATGCGAGTAAAGTAAACAGTGCGAGTAAAGTAAACAGGTGATAGCAATATGATGGAAATAGGACCGGGATCCACAGTTCACTAGTGGTGTCTCTCCATAAGATAAATAACACATGCTGGGTAAACAAATTATAGTTGGGCAATTGATAGAATAAAGATAAACGTGATATGTCAAGAAGATCACTATGAGATTTACTCTGGGCATTACAACAAAATACATAGACCGCCATCCAACTGCATCTATGACTAATAATCCACTTGTGGTGAATCAATCCGAGAATTCCACAAGTATTAAGTTACGAACAATAGATAATTGCATTAAGCAAAGTGTGTAATGTAAACAAAGCATATGCCCTTGAGCATATGAATGTTATTTTCTCCCTAGTAGCAACAGCACATCTACAACCTTAGAGGTTTCTGTCACTCCCCCAGGTTAAATAGAGGCATGAACCCACTATCGAGCATAAATACCCCCTCTTGGAGTCACTAGCAACTACTCGGCCAAGATAGCTACTAACAACGGAGAGCATGCAAGATCATAAACAACATAGAGATAACAAAAGATAATATTCAGTACAGCAACTTAATCATAAACACCAATATTCATCGGATCCCAACAAACCAAACATGTAGAATTATATAACGGTGATCTCAATCATGTAGGGCAGCTCATGAGATCTAAACATGAAGCACATGGTGGAGGAGACAACCATCTAGCTACTGCTATGGACCCATGGTCCAAGGTAGACTACTCACTCATCGCTCCGGAGGCAAGCATGGCGATGAAGAAGACCTCTGGTGGCGATTCCCCTCTCCGGCAGGGTGCCGGGAAGAGCTTCTAGACCCTCCCGATCTTCGGGTCGACGGCGGCGGCGGATCGCGATGTGTTCTGGAAAAGTGATCGGGTACTTAGGCTTTTTTTCCGTCGGTGGGTCTTTATAGGCGAAGGTGCGATGTCAGAGGAGGGGCCAGGCCCCCTCACACCATGGCAGCGCGGCCAGGCCCCTGGCTGCGCCAGCCTGGCGTGTGGGGCCCTGGTGGCCCCCCTCCTACTCTTCTTCGGATCTCTGGAAGCTTCCGGGTAAAATAAGACTTCAGGAACTTGTTTCGTCCAATTCCGAGAATATTTCCTGTGTATCACTTCTGAAACACAAAAATAGCAGAAAACAGGGAACTGGCACTGTGGTAACTCGTTAATAGGTTAGTTCCGGAAAATGCATAAAAGTGCCACGAAGTGTAACGAAACAATAGGCAAATGGTGTAAAAACAAGCATGGAGCATCAAAAATTATAGATACGTTGGAGACGTATCACGGGTGCACGCCCAGCGCTCCCGATGGGAGTAGCCCCCGAGGCTATAGCCGAATTTTATTGGGTATAGGCTGAAAAAATAGATAGACCTGTTTCGTATATTTCATCTCGCGACATTTGTCGACTTACTTGCTTTTTCAATTGTTCTCTCCTTCTTATGACGCAAGCCCCCGAGTCAAGGACGAGGTGAACTTGTGTTTTTTATGGATATTTTCTTATCCCCTGTCCTTTCTTCTCTCCTTCTTTTTTTGTACGCATCCTTTTCCTTGATACGTTGACCTTTCTTTTATCGTCTGCATTAGGCAGCATATAAGAGCCTGTAATAATATGTTGGACTGTACTTTCGTAAAGGCCCATTAGTGCATGCTTATAAATAAAACATGCCTGATGAGGGTAAAAAACCCTAATCCAGTTACTAGCTTCTCCTTCCACCGCATCGTCTTCTTCCTCTTGAACTCATCTAGGGTTTCTTCTTTTCCACCACCTATCTCCATGGCCGATGCGGGTGAATCACGCCTGAACATCGGTGCCCCAATAGAGAAACGGGGTCGCGGCCGCCCTCACGGCAGCAAGAACAAGGCTTCAGTTGGCGCTGCGCTGGCTTCATCGTCTGCTCCAGTGAAGCGGCACCTCGGCCATCCGCCTGGGAGCAAAAATAAGCCTAAGGTGGCTCCTGCTGCACCAGGTCCAAGTGCCCCATCTGCTAATGCTTCTTCTCCCAGGATCTATTCCTTTTTCTGCATCACCGGCGCACAGTGCCATGAGATTCAGCGCTTACCGCTGAAATTCACCCAGTTCATGGACGGGCGAGAGCTGCGAGAAGCGATTCTTCATGAGCACTCTGGGGGAGGAACTCCCTATGAAGTGGAGGTTTGGTACGACGGCGCCGGTGAGCAATACTTCAAGGGCGGCTGGTCACAGTTTGCGGAGGATCACGACCTCCATCAAGGCTTTTTCATGACCTTTGACTTCCACATTGGCACATCAAAGTTCGATGTGAGAATCTACGACAGTACCCAGTGCCAGAAGGAGTATGAAGCCGAAGTGCACTTTCATTAGTTTTTCTTTCTATGTAATCCTTTTGTTCGAGTTGTTCTTCCTTGTGCTATCCATAGGAAGAAGTCGTGTTTATGTACTGTTGTCATGCTATTTAATAGACCAGGGGAACAAATCATAGTTCTGAGGTGTTTTATTTAATATATTATCGGGTTCTTCTGAACCGGCGTGTGTTTCTGCCAAATGTCGGGTTGTGAACAACCTTGCAGTATTTCAAAGATAATAATCATTATACTCGATAATAACTTTTTGTTCTTTATTTCGTACGACTCGAGGGTCCGAGCCCCCAAGTGGAAAAAATAAAATATTTACACATATTGTCGAGTTGACCCAAGGAACCCGACCTATGGCCTCATGTTCTGGGTTCAGAAGATCAGAACTCGAAGAAATCCTTCATCACCTTATGTCGTCTATGCTTAGAACCATCGTAGTTGCTCTGCATTCCACGGGTTACTCTCGTTTTGCCCCGTTTTCTTGTCTTGTAGTCGATAAGCTCCTCCAGGTATTACTTCTGTCACAATGTAAGGTCCCACCCATGGGGACTCAAGTTTTCTATGGCCATCTTGCTTGAATCGTAGAACTAGATCTCCTACCACGAAAGATCGTGGACAAACTCGACTGCTGTGGTAATTTCACAGATTTTGCTGATACTGAGTAGCTCTGGCGAGCGCTACATCTCTTGCTTCATCAAGTGCATCGACATCATCCTGAAGTGCTTCTGTGGAAGTTGCCTCATCATATACCGCGATTCTTGGAGCTTCATGAGTTATTTCAACTGGAAGCACAGCTTCTGCGCCGTGGACCAGGAAAAAAGGTGTTTCTTGAGTAGCTGCATTGGGTGTAGTTCGTAGACTCCAGAGCACGGAGGGTAACTCATCTACCCAAGCGTGCTTGGCTTTCTCAAGGGGTGCCAACAGCCGTTTGTTTATCCCGTTGCATATTAGGCCATTGGCTTTTTCGACTTGCCCGTTTGTCTTTGGATGCGCTACAGAAGCAAATTTCAACTTGATTTTCTAATCCTTCGCAATAGTCCTTGAACTCCTTTGACGTGAAATTTGTGCCATTGTCCGTGATTATGCTGTGTGGTACGCCGAATCGAAAGACTATGGACTTGATGAAATTTATTGCGGCTTTAGAATCTTGGGTTGTTACTGGGGCTGCTTCTACCCACTTAGTGAATTTGTCGACTGCCACCAACATATAAACATGCCCTCCTGGCCAAGACTTGTGCAGTTTTCCTACCATGTCGAGACCCCATTGTGCAAAGGGCCAGGATAATGGTATTGGTTGTAATTCTGCTGCTGGCGCATGTGGCCGAGATGCAAATCTTTGACATGCTTCACACTTTCAAACTATGTCTTTGGCGTCCTCGATGGCTGTTAACCAATAGAATCCTGCCCGAAAGGCTTTTGCCACGATAGCTCTACTACTTGCGTGATGTCCACGTACTCCTGCGTGAATATCCTTTAAGATTTCTTGCCCTTCTTGAGGAGTGACGCATCGTTGCAAGATGCCTGATATACTTTTCTTATATAGTTTTCCTTGTAATACGACGAAAGCCTTGGATCGTCGTATTATCCTTTTTGCTTCTACCGTGTCTTCGGGTAGCGTTTTGTTTACCATGTACGCTAGATATGGCTGCATCCAAGTTTCTTCTATCATCATAACTTCTTCTGTTTCTGCTATACTTGCTTTTCCAGCCCCCGAGCCTGTTGTTTGGTGCTGACCTTGTTCTTCTGTAGTCGAGGTTTTGCTGTTCTTTATTGATCTTTCTATGATTTCCTCCCAAAAGACTCCTTGCGGTACGGGCAAGCATTGGGACCCGATGTTTGCTAAATTGTCGGCCTCCTCATTACTGGCTCTGCTGATGTGCGAAACTTCGCATCCATCAAATGTTCCTTTGAGATAGTAGTATAAATTTTTGTATGCTGTCATGTTGTCACTTATGGCGTCACATTTGTTCATTACTTGTTGGACGATGAGATTCGAGTCTCCAAATATTTTCAGTGGAGTTGCTCCGTAGGCTTTTGCCATTTTCATTCCGTGGAGCAACGCCTCGTATTCGGCTTCTTTGTTGGAAGCTTGGGGAAAACTCATCCTTAGCACATACTTCAATTTGTCTCCTTGTGGTGATATCAGAACTACTCCTGCTCTGGCGCCTTGGATTCTTTTTGAACCGTCGAAGTACATTGTCCACACACTCGATAAATCTGGCGGACCTGCACTTTGTAACTCCAACCACTCTGCTGTGAAGTCTGGTAGGATTTGTGATTTGATCGCCTTTCGTTTTTCATACGTGATGTCCAGGGGTGATAGCTCAATTCCCCATAAGGAGACACGTCCCGTTGCTGAAGGGTTATTCAATATATTCGATAGTGGAGCTTCGTTAACCACTATTATTGGGTGCACGGCAAAATACTATCGTAGCTTCCGTGCTGTTGTGATAACACTGTATGCGAGTTTTTGATAATGCGGATACCTTTGCTTTGTTGGAGAGACTACTTCGCTGATAAAATATACCGGCCTTTGCACGCCGTGAGCTTTTCCTTCTTCACTTCTTTCGACTTCCAATACTATACTCACCACTTGATATGTTGCTGCAATGTATAGTAGTAGTGGTTCTTTTTCCTTTGGTGCGACCAACACCGGAGGTGTGGAAAGCACGTTTTTCAACTGCGCAAAGGCTACGTCCGCCTCTTCTGTCCACTCGAATTTATCATCTGATTTTTTCATGAGCGCGTAGAAAGGTAGTGCTTTCTCTCCCAATAGAGCCACAAATCAACTTAGCGCCACGACGCGCCCTGCGAGCTTCTGTACGTCATGTAGCTTTGTTGGTTTTCCCATTGTTAATATTTCTTGGATCTTTTCTGGGTTTGCCTCTATTCCTCTTGCTGATACTAGGAACCCCAAGAGTTGCCCTGCTGATACACCGAAAGAGCATTTTGTCGGGTTGAGCTTGAGCTTGTACCTATTCAGGTTGTCGAAAGTTTCTGCCAGGTCGCTAATCAGAGACTCTTCTTTCCTCGTGGTGATGACCACGTTGTCGATGTAGACTTGGATATTGCGTCCTATTTGACTTTCGAGGAAATTTTGCATCATCCGCTGGTAGGTTGCTCCTGCGTTTTTTAGGCCGAAAGGCATGACTTGATAACAGAACACGCCGTATGGTGTGATGAAAGCTGTTTTTTCCTCATCTTCCTTTTTAAATTTGATCTGATTATAACCAGAATATGCATCTAGGAAGGAAAGCCTTGCGCACCCCGCTGTTGAGTCGATTATTTGATCAATGCGAGGTAGAGAGAAGGGATCCTTTGGACAGTGCTTGTTGAGAGATGTGTAGTCGACACATACTCTTTGTATGTCTGTATTTTTCTTGGGGACTATAACTGGATTAGATACCCAAGTCGACGTTTTGATTTCTCAGATGAACCCTGCGTTTTCCAGCCTATGTAGTTCTGATGCTATTGCTTTCCTCTTGGGTTCATCAAATTGTCGTAGTGGTTGCTTGACTGGCTTTGCTTTAGGATCCACGTTTAGTGCATGCTCGACGAGTTCCCTGGGAACACCTGGCATATCTGAAGGACACCAGGCGAAGATTTCCCAGCGCTCACGGAGGAACTCAACGAGCGTGCTTTCCTATGCGGGATCCAGATTCACTGCTATGGAAGTGGTCTTGTTCGGGTCTGTGGGGTGGACCTGTATTTTCTTCGAGTCTTGAGTTGCATCGAAAGCCTGATCTGGCAGGGATCGCCCGACGTCGGGTAGCACGTTGTGGTCTGTTTCGCCTTTTAGCCTTGCGTACTCTGCTGTCATGCCAAAAGTTTGTGCCAACCTATTAAATTCTTTGTCACAGGTATTGGATACTTCAAAGCTGCCCTGTACCGTGATTGTTTCTTTGGGTCCTGGGATCTTGAGTGCGAGGTACGTGTAGTGAGGTACTGCCATGAATTTTGCAAATGCCGGGCGCCCCAGGATTGCATGATATTGTGAAGGCCAGTCCATGACTTCAAACTGCAGCTTCTCTCTGCGATAGTTGCTGCTGTTCCCGAAGCAGACGTCGAGTTCTATTTTCCCCAAGGGATAATTTGCGGCTCCTGGTACTATTCCATGGAAAGAGCAATCTGTTAGCTTTAGATTTTCCAGTGATATGCACATTGCCTTCAATGTTCTTGCGTATATCAGGTTTATGCCACTTCCTGCATCCATGAATACTCTCCCGACATCGTATCCTCCTATTTGTGCTTTCAGCACCATTGGTGAGTGGCCCGGTCTGGGCACTTTCCTCGGATGGTCCGCTCTGCTAAATCTAACTGGTTGATCAGACCACTTTAGATACTCCGTAGTTGCTGGTGGCGATGATATTGCCAGGTTGACTTGTCTTGATATGCTCTTCCTTTCTTTCTTTGACTTTGGCACTGGTTGGATCATTGCTGATATATATACTTTTGACTCCAGCTGTTTTGCGAGTCGCTGCATTTGATATCCTTGATTTATGTTTGTTCCTCCCTGTCGTGCTCCTTGGCTTGAATCCATGGCATTTTGCAGCCTTAGGAAGGTTCTGCAATCCTTCGTCTGGTGGTTGGAAACTCTTTTTCCATCTAGGTAAGCATAGTGGATGCGACAAGGACCATATAGCATATCTTCTGCCAAAGGACTCGAGTACCTTGGCTTCTCCTTCCCCCTGCCATCTCTCGTTGGAAATTCGACATTTTCATAACTTTCATCATTCCTTCCGTCATATCCTGCGGCTATCTGATTTTGCCTTCCGTGGTTGTTGCCATTGCGGTATCTTCTCCTTTGCCTGCTTGTTTTGTCGACTTCTGGTGAATGCCCCCTTTTGTTGTTATACGCGTCTTCTCCATCGGCGAATCTATTGGCTGCTTCCATTAGCTCAGACACTATTCTCGGCCTTGATCTTCCTATCTCTTCTACTAGATCCAAACGACGAAGGCCGCTCGAAAAAGCATCTATCGCTCTTTCGTCGGAGACGTCTTCTGCTGAGTTTTTGATTACACTCCAGCATTGTATGTAAGAACGTAAGGTTTCATCTTTTTGTTGCATGCACGACTTGACTTTTTCTAGCGATGCTGGGCGCTTATACGTTGAGCGAAAATTTCTCGCGAATTGATTCTCTAATTCTCCCCAACTTCCAATGGAATCATTGGGTAGGGTGTTTAACCAGGACCGTGCTGTGCCGGTGAGGTGTAACTGCAAACTTTGCATGGCTGTTGCTCTTGTTCCCCCTAGTATCTGTACTGCTTGCAGACAACCATAGAGTTGGCTCTAGCGACCCATCATACTTCTCTTGGTCATGTGGCAACTTGAAGCCTTTGGGTACCCGTGTTTTGCGAACCCTGCGGGTAAAGCATAGCGCGCCCATCTCCTTCTCATCGTCTTCATAATTTTCCTCTCTCCATGCATAGCGTGAGTTGTTTACTCGTGCTTGTGCTATTATGTTTCTTGCGTCCTCCTTCCTTTTTTGTCGCCTCTCATCTTCTGATGAATCACTGGAGTTGTTTCGCGAGGGCTTGCGCTTGAACTCTTCTTTTCGCCTTTCCTTTCGATGTGTCGCCTTTTCCTCTGGAAGATTTCCCATTAATCTGTTTTCTACTAACCCGAGGCTTCATATTGCGGCCTGATGCATGTGCTCCCGTGGATCTCCAGGCTCTGGTTGTGTGGTTAGTAGGTACGCCTATGCTGCTACCAACGCTGCTTCTGGTGTCTCTTGAATGAAATCTTCTTCCTCTTCTGACTGCTGTGCGCTCTGACTTTTCGCGTAGCTCTCTTCTCTTACCTGTGTTGTTGTCCTCCTATTATGTTTTGGGTCTCTATGTCTTTCCATGCTGCTTTCTGATGCGTCGCTGTACTTATCCCAGTATCCTCCACTTGACGTACTGTTGTCACCTCGGTTTCTCATGAACATGTCTCTTTCCTCCCTTAGCTTCTTTTTGTGCTGGTGCAGTGCATACTGGTACCCCATCAGAACTTCTCTCCTTGAATCTGCGGGTACCTCTGTGCCGTGATTGATAGCTGACATGATGATTCTCCACTCTCTAGTTGAAACGTGAATTTTCCCTTTTTCCTTTTTGCTGTTACTCCTCGATTTATCGACTTGCAAGTTGACTTCTTTGTTGCCTTCATGGTTGTCCTCTTCTGCTGCTTCAGTGATAATGACACATAGCTGATGCACACTTCTGGAGACGCCATTATTTTTGATGGCGAAATCCCTTGAGCTGTCGTGAGTTTTGGCTACTGCTTCTTCTATGTCGGGCTTTCCCCGAGTTTCGTCGAATTCCTTGAGTGTTTCTACCATATCTTCTGTTGCTGTGAGACTGACCGGCGAGTTTACCTCGCTGGAGGAGCCCACGGATGATCCAGATGCTATGATTCTCTCGGTTTTGCTTGCCGATGGAACTGATTTCGTTGGATCCGAAAGGCGAGTTTAACCTGAAGGTCCGATGTAGAAGCTTAAGCTTCCGAACATTAGCTCCATCTCCTAATTTTCATCGACTTCTGGATTGTTACTAGTTAAAGGCGAAAAAGCCGTCGAATTCATGATTCCAATGCCCCGAGTCCCCACGGTCGGCGCCAATTGACGAGGGTTAACTCGACAAATGTCCTAAATGAAGGACTTAGGATCGGAGAGATAGGGCGTCGGATGAACTCGAAGGTAAATTTAGTCAAACAAGGTGGCTATGAAAGTAAACGTGGGTGTAGAACCTGGCTTGCTTTCAATCTGTCCCACACTGTCCCCTCCTGGCCCCTATATATAGATGGCCAGGTCTCGAGGATCGGGTGGGATCCGACATAGATTACAATATCGATATATGACATGAACTCGTATTTCGACTAGTATTACAATTGGGCCTAGCCTAATGGGCCTCAGGGGTACTCAACTGACGGGCTCTATTATCTATACCCTTGTCAGGTACTGAAAATGAAAGTGCTATGGGACACATGAATGAGCTCTCTTCTTTGAGTAATTTGTTTTCTGATGATACTAAGCTGCGTACTTACTTTGTTGCAAAGATTTTCCCGCTTTTGTTGAAAGGTGCAGCTAAAACTTGGTTTAATAATTTGTCTCCTGGATCTATTGATTGTCCTATTGCTTTGGTTAATGCTTTCTTTCAGAAATATTTCCCTGCTAGTGCTCAACATGCTGCTTTGCAGAAAAACTTCAACTTTGAGCAGGTAAAATGAGAGAAACTACCTGAATCATGGGCAAGGTTTTGTTCTTTAATTAGAGCACTGCCTGGAGAGCCATTGCCTAAAAATGAACTCCTTGATATATTTTACAATGGACTAACTGTTGAATCTAAGACATATTTGGATAGTTGTGCTGGTTGTGTTTTCAGGAA
This sequence comes from Dactylis glomerata, assembly GCA_007115705.1. Classification (NCBI taxonomy): domain Eukaryota; kingdom Viridiplantae; phylum Streptophyta; class Magnoliopsida; order Poales; family Poaceae; genus Dactylis; species Dactylis glomerata. Next base: position 4,150,103 of record QXEO01002099.1, read on the forward strand.
AAGAACTCCAGCTGAAGCTGAAGAATTAATGGCTAAAATAAGCCGGAATTATGATGATTGGACTATGGCTGAACCAACACCAGCGCTAACACCAAAGAAGAGAGGGATGATTGAATTAAATGATGAAGTGATGAGAGAAGCCAAGAAATCTCTTAAGGAGAAGGGTATCAAATCCAAAGATGTGAAGAATCTACCTCCTATAGAAGAATTATGTAAGCCAATCCCTCGCTCATCCACTATTGAGGTACACTCTCTCCAACGCTTTGATAATAGAGATATTCCTTACTCTAAACCTCCTGATCACTGCTTAGATGAGTTTGATAATTTTATTGTTAAGCAAGATAACTTTAATAAAAGGGTGTAGAATCATTTGTTGGAGAATTCTAGAGCTATTAACAAGTAGCAGGATATAGTGGAGAGAACCTCCAATGATGTGAAGATGCTTGTTAAACATTTTCAAATGGTTCAGACTCAAATTGATCAGCTTACTAAGGTGCAAAAAGATTTGTTAGTCAATGCTTCCAGAGAAAAACACGCTTGTGAAGAAGCACAAGAAATGGTGCTTCAACTCAGGATCCTTTATATCCTGAAGGACATCCTAAGAGGATCGAGCAGGATTCTCAACGTGCTATAGGTGATGGTATTCCTCCCAAGAAAAAGAAGAAGAAGCATAAAACAGTTGCGGAATCTTCCGAAACAGGTAAAGATCCTAATAGTGTTTCTATTTCTGATGTTGAAACCAAAAGTGGTAATGCTTCTGATAAAGAAGAAGTTGAGGAGGAACCAGAAAAGCTTGCTAAGAATGCAAAGTACACCAAGGAAGATTTCATTGCCAACAACCATGGTAGTGAGAGAGAATCTTGGGTGCAAAAACCAATGCCTTTTCCTGGTAAGAAACACAAATCCAAGGAAGAAGAACACTACAACAGGTTTTGTGAATGGATGAAACCTTTATTTTTACAAATTCCGTTGACTGATGCTATTAAAATGCTTGCTTATTCAAAGTATATGAAGGATATTGTTACTAACAAAAGGAAGATTCCTAGTGAGGAAATTTCCACTCTACTTGCTAATTACTCTTTTGATGGTAAAGTTCCAGAGAAGCTTGGAGATCCAGGTATACGACTATTCCTTGCTCTATTAAAAATAATTATGTTAGAACTGCTTTGTGTGATTTGGGAGCTGGAGTTAGTGTCATGCCTTTTTCTCTCTACAAGAGACTTGATCTAGAAAAATTGATATCGACTGATATATCTTTGCAAATGGCTGATAAGTCTACTACTATTCCTATTGGTATATGTGAGAATGTTCCTGTTTAAGTGGCTAACAATTGCTTGATATTAACTGATTTTGTTGTGTTGGAAATGCCTGAAGATGATAATATGTCTATTATTCTTGGGAGACCTTTTCTTAACACTGTAGGTGCTGTTATTGATTGCAACCAAGGGAAAGTAACTTTTAATGTTAATTATAAAGAGCACACGGTTTATTTTCCCAAGAATATTGATAGAAAATATGGTCTAAATTCAATCAAAAATATTGAGACCATCAAAGTTGGAGAAATTATTTGTTCAAGGCTAAAGGCCAAGGAAGAATATGAAATTCTTATGGTTGGGACTATGCCTATCAAGGTCGAGGTAACATAATCATTTAGTGAAATGCAAAGTTTTGCTTCATAGAAAATTGGTTTGGTAACAAGACTTGATCAACCTTGTTAACAAAGCGGGTTTTGAACGAACAAAACTCTGTTTTCACCGCATTTACTTTTCTTTACTCATGTTTCCATCTCGCCTACTTTTGTTTCCACTGTTTAGTTGCATATTATAATATCTTAGAGTTTCTATAGATTTGGTTTGGATTTGCTTTCTATTGTTCCATCTTCGTTTTCCCGAGTTTTTAATCTCTTGTCAATTTCTAAAAAACCCTCGAAAATAAAGTTTTTCGAAAAATTCTAGAAAATTCTTTTTAAAATTTTATGTCAAATTTGGGGCAGAGAGGCACCTGGGACACCCCAGGGGGACCGACCATGCCACCACACCACACGGTGGCGCGGCCAGGGCCAGGCCGCGCCGTGGCATGGTGTGGGGCCCTCCTGGCCCTCAACTTACCTCTCCACCAGCCACTTCACTCTCTCTCCCAAAATATCTTCACTCCATAGCTCAAACCCGTGTTCTTGCTGTTCTTGCTCACGATTTTCGATCTCCTTGCTCAGCCCATCTTTGCTGCTGAGATTTGGAGTATTTGTTCTCTGGTATGTGACTCCTTCGATTGTCCAAGTAGAATTTTGTTTGGTGGAGTATTTCTTGAGCATTTTAGCACTATAGGTGACAGGCTAAATGAGTTTGCATGCTTGTTCTATTGCTTAGATATGTTATTTTGATGCATGTTAGCCCTCTTGCAACTCCCTATAGTAGTTCCCTACATTTGTTTGTCTTAAAATCATTTTTATGAGGTTTGCTTAAAAATTTCAGAAAAGGGAAATGGATAACTACACTTATGGAGAAATCTTTGAGAGAGAAGCACCAAGGTCTTCAAGGCCTTCAAGATCAACCACTCGATTTAGAACATCCTGCAATGAAGACCTTATGTTACCAAGCATTGGTGATGAGGGGGATGATGGAGATGCACATCCATCTACTTTTCCTTGTACTAACTTTTTGAGTGATGCAGGGATCCTTCTTGATTTTGTTGGCAGGGTTGGATTGACTACATACATGCTTGATGAGTGTAATCAATATGATATGCTCACAAAGAGTTTTGTTGAGATTTTTAAATTTACTAACTCCTCTTTCAAGCCATCTATTGCATTTAAGATTTATGATAAGTTTATCACCATGTCTTTGGAGAAATTTTGTTGTATCTTAGGTATTCCCATGTTTGGGACAGCAAAGAGGATTCAGAACCAACCTGCTGATTTGCTAGAGCTCTACCGAGGAGTGACCAATGATGACGACCGCACAGCCTAGCAGTGGCAAGATAAGAAATATTCAGCTCCTAGCTATTAGATACTTTGCTTACTATCTTGCACTAGTATTCTTGGTAGGGAGAATACTAGCAATATTTCTAACTACCATTTAGCTTTTCTAGCTACTGCGCTTGATATTAGCAAAAAGTATAACCTCAGTGCTCTTATTGCTCGTCGCCTAGCCGCTAGGGGACCTATTTATGGAGGCATTATTGCTGCGTGTATTGTTGATGCTTTGGGCCTCTCTATTGCTCCTAATGATACATTGTTAGTCCCACAGAGACTTGATCTTGCTGCCATGAAGCTCCATCACTTTGTTACTGCTAACTCATGTGCAGGGAAACTAGTTTATAGAATGTTGTTTACTGATGGAGATGGAAGGGAAGTTCCCTTGCCGCAGCCCAGTTTGTTCAGTCTTTGCAGGAGACCATGGTCATGCTCAAAGGAGGAGTTGGACGAGCAGCTTAGGTTGCTTGGCTTCCACATACAGCAGGGCGTCGAGAACCAGGAGGAAGAGGAGGTGCCAGCTGACTACTACACCGTGTACCATACCGGGGCGCCCTTGAGTTCGTATCAGGACGAAGGTGCTTCTTCGTCATATTTTGGAGACACCACCTCATGGCCAAGTTGGGATTGATCTCCACTTAGGCCAAAAGCCTAAGCCTGGGGGGAGGTACGCTGACGATTCACTCATCTATATATCATATTTTGTCGGTACTTTGTATATCCATGTTTCGCTTTCTTTCTTTTCTTTGTTGTTCTTGTTCTTATTTCTACTTTCCAAAACACAAAAAGACCAAAAATATTTCTGTTTTTTCTCTTTGTTTGCCTCTTTAGTTTTCTAGCTTTGGTTTGCTATGTTTCTTATTTTCGGTTTGGTATTTGAAAAATCCAAAAAGATTTTGCGTTGTTTGCTGTTTCCTTCTGTTCTTGTTTCAAAATTCGAAAATCTAAAAATATTTGTTGTTCTTTTCTGGTTTTGTAAAGTTTGTTGCAGAGTTCAGTCTTCCGTGACTCCATTGGAGCTTGGTTATCATTTCATATTATTCAAGCCACACAAGTGAAAAGCAATAATGACGACATATGACAATTCGAGAAGTGGTGAGAGGCTGGTATGAACTCTATTTGTTTTCATTTTTATACATATACTCATCTATATGGACGTGCTTAGCCTGTTCATGTAAGGTGTATGTTATTTAATGGATGCTTAGTAGTTCTTGCTCTTATATGATTAGTTCCAATTTACTAATAGTTTGTAGCATGTCATGTAGATGTTTGCTTGCATTGTTTTATTCATAAAACGGTATGACATTGTGGTATCCTCCTCTGAAAAGTTTCATTTGAGTCGACTTGGCACATGCTCAAGCATGCATATGACTGAACAAAAAGTCAATTAAGCCTTGATGATTTACTTTGCTTCAGAGTTCTTGTATCATTTTTATGCCTATATTAATTTTGTTTTGTCGCAAGCATGATTATGACAGTTACTGCTCTCTCGATTGTCGCTTTCCAGTCTTTTGCTAGCCTTCACTTGTACCGAGAGGGAATACTTCTCGTGCATCCAACTCCTAAAAACCAAGTAACCCAAGAGAGTCCACTATGAATTCCTATGCATGGTATTTCAAAGCCATTCCAAGTAAATTTTCATGTGCTACCTTTCAAAACCTTCAAATACTTCTCATTTTGTGCCACCGTTTTTAGCTCATGAGGACGTAGTGGTCGGGTTTGCTATCTTCCATACTGAATTAAGTACCCTTCGACTTGCATGCTTCATCTGCTCGTCATTAATTTTGCAAGGGAGCTGGTCAGACCATTATAATCTAATAAAGAAAGAGAAAAGAAAAAAGGCACTCCTCCATGGTATGTTAAAGTTGGTGGGCACCCGATGGAATCGGTTAGCCATGGTTTGTGAAAGGAAAAGTGGGGAGGAGTGCCAAGCTTTATAAAAGAGCACCAATGTGCCAATTTTTCTAAGAACTCGGAACCGCTCTCACTTGTTTAGTATGGAAGATAGCAAGAACCCCATTGCCAATCGTTGACAAGAAACAACCACCTCTCAAAGCAAACTTTTATCTCTGTTTTACAAATGAAAAGCTCTAGCACATGTTAAATCCCTGCTTCCCTCTGTGAAGGGCCTTTCTTCTACTTTTATGTTGAGTCTTCATCTTCTAACTTTAAGCACTTTCTTGAGAGCATGGTTGTCATTCTTAGTGTAATATGTTGTCCCAGAACACGGTTAATTGTGGTATAACTTTGATGCTTGTATCTTTGATATCTCTACTTCTAGTCTTCTCTTGAACTTCAGAGGTGCCTTGGCATTTATATTTTGCTCCACAAATAAAGGCAAGAGAGATACCACTCTTTAATATCTTATTATGAGCATTACAATCTTGTAGCTTCTTATGTTTCATGTTGTTGTTATTAGTTTATTGGCACTCTTTCATAGCTTGCTTGACTACGAGATAACATTAGTTGCATACTTCTTATTATGAATTTCTTAAGTACTTGATCATATAGTGAGAATATTTACATCTTATGAAGCAAATGTGTTCATGAAAGTTTCTTTTATCGCACTCAGTTGTTAACTGAATTGCTTGAGGACAAGCAATAAGCTAAGCTTGGCAGGAGTTGATACGTCCAAAACGTATCTACTTTCCCAAACACTTTTGCTATTGTTTCTCCTCTAATTTGTGTGTTTTGAATACAACTAACACGGACTAGTGTTGTTTTCAGCAGAATTGCCCTAGTGTCTCGTTTTTGTGCAGAAATCCAACTTTCAAGAAAAATCTCGGAAAATACTGCAAAAATCATATTTTACTAGAAGTCCCACGGAGCTAGAATACGAGACGGAGAGGGGCCAGGAGGGCACCACACCACCTGGTGGCGCGGGCCAGGCCTGGCCGCGCCAGGGGGTGGTGTGTGATACGTCCAAAACGTATCTACTTTCCCGAACACTTTTGCTATTGTTTCTCCTCTAATTTGTTAGTTTTGAATACAACTAACACGGACTGACGCTGTTTTCAGCAGAATTGCTCTGGTGTCTCGTTTTTTTTGCAGAAATCCAACTTCTAATAAAAATTCGGGAAAAATCATGAAAAATCCTATTTCACCAGAAGACCCACGGAGCCAGAAGACAGGAGGGAGAAGGGGCTCGAGGGGCTGTCACGCACAGGTGGCGCGACCCAGCCCTGGCCGCGCCACCCCTGCGTGAGGGGGCCCCAGAACCCCTATCGACCTCCCCTCTCGCATACATATACCCCCTGACAACATAATATCGGGGAGAAGGCATTTTTCCCAGATAGACTTCCGCTGCGCCGCCGCCATCAGAAACCGCGATTCGGAACCAGAAACTCTGTTCTGGCACCCTGTCGGGATGGGGATTCAGAGGAGATCTTCATCACCATCACCACCGATGCTTCTCCATCGACCATCCATGACTCCCCCATCCATGTGTGAGTAATTCCCCCGCTGTAGGTGAGGGGATGGTAGGGATTGGATGAGATTGTTCATGTAATTTGATATGAGATTGATAGGGCATAGTGCCTAGTATCTTTATTTAGTGCCTATGACATTGTTGCAACTTGTTATGCTTAATGCTTGTCACTTTGGGCCCGAGTGCCATGATTTTAGATCTGAACATGCTATTATTTCTATGATGATATTTGTCGTTTATGGTCTTACCTACAAGTTGTATACACATATTGTCGTCCGGAACCCGAGGCCCCAAAGTGACAGAAATTGGGATAACCGGAGGGGATGGCTATGATGTGAGGATCACATGTGTTCACCGAGTGCTAATACTTTGCTCCGGTACTCTATTAAAAGGAGTACCTTAATTACCAGTAGTTTCCATTGAGGCCCTGCTGCAACAGGCTGGTAGGACAAAAGATGTCGTGCAAGTTTCTCCTTGTGAGCACGTACGACTATATACGGAACACATGCCTATGATTGTTTGTACTAGGATGCTTTATCATTATTTATCTGCAATGCCCATGTCTCATTGATTTCATGAATTGTCTTATCCATGCAACGCCCGTAATCCATCCCTATGCCTACAGTATTTGTTCCTACTGTTTACTACCGTTACTACTACTGCTGCTATTTTATTACTGCTGTTACTGTTTCACTATTGTCACAGCTATAAAACTGTTGCTACTGATAAACCGCTGCGAGCAAGACTGTTTCTAGGTGCAGCTGAATTGACAACTCATCTGTTAAGGCTTGCATATATTCTTTGGCTCCCCTTGTGTCGAATCAATAAATTTGGGTAATACTTCCCTCGAAGACTGTTGCGATCCCCTATGCTTGTGGGTCATCAAGACTATTTTCTGGCGCCGTTGCTGGGGAGCATAGCTTTATTTGTAAGTTCACTTGGTGACAAGGGTATAGTTAATAGAGCCCGTTAGTTGAGTACCCCTGAGGCCCGTTGAGTTAGGCCCAACTGTAATGATAGTCGAATACGAGTTATTACCGTATGTCGATATTTGTAATCTGTATCGAACCCGACCCGATCCTCGAGACCTAGCCACCTATATATAGGGGCCAGGAGAGGACGGGGGAGGGTAGATTGAAAGCAAGCCAGGTCGAACACCCAAGTTTACTTTCGATATACACCTATTTCGACTAACTTTACCTTCGAGTTCATCCGACGCCCTATCTCCCCGATCCTAAGTCCTTCATCTAGGACATTTGTCGAGTTAACCCTCGTCAATTGGCGCCGACCGTGGGGACTCTGGGCGTTGGAGTCATGAATTCGACGGCTTTTTCGCTTTTAGCCAACAGCAGTCCAGAAGTCGACGGAAGTCAAGAAGTAGAGTTATCCATCGGAAGCTTGAGCATCTTCATCGGGCCGTCGGGTTCATCCCGCCTTTCAGATCCGACGAAACCAGATTCACCGGCAAGAAAGCCCGAAACAAAGGAAACGTTGGAGTCATCAGAAGGCTCTTCCAATGAGGTAAACTCGCTGGTCAGCTTAGAGGAAGCGTCAATCGCAGAAGGCGACGAAATCGAAGAAAATCTCGACTCAGAAGAAAAAGCGTATCAGACACACAACAACGCAAAGGACTTCGCCGGAAGAAGCAATGGCGTCTCCAAAGTACATCAGTTATGCATCATTATCACTGAAGCAGAAGATGGAAACAACAACGAAGGAAGCAAAAAGTTCGACAGGCAAGTCGACAAAGTGAAAAATCACAACAAAAAGGAAAAAGAGAAAGTCCATGTCTCGGCTGGTGAATGGAGGATAATTACATCAGCCATTAATCATGGTACATAAGTACCCAAGGGGTCGCGAAGAGAAGTTCTAATGGGATATCAGTATGCACTATACCAACACAAGAAGAAATTAAGGGAGGAAAGAGACATGATGTTTCAAGACAATAATAATGTATCAAGGGAAGAATACTGGGAAGATTATAGTGAAGATTCAGAATACAGCAGAGGTAGGCGTGGAGATCCAAAGCATAACAGGGGGGTGTCAGCATACGGCAGAGAAGAAGGGTACTCAAGGAGCCCGACCCCGCAACCAGAGGAGGAGGAAGACGATCTGATACAAAAAACGCCAGAAGCAGCATTAGCAGCGGCACAAGCATATCTGCTAGCCACAAGACCAGATCATGGAGACCCGCGAGAAGATATGCACCGAGTTGCGATACGAAGCCTCGGAATAGTAGAAGGAAAGATCAGGGATCAAGGCCCAAAGGAGAAGTCGACAAGCTACAAGGGAAGACACAAGGAAAAGTTCAGATATAATGGCTCAGATGATGATTATAGTGAGTCATCAGAAGAGGAAAAGCGACGGAAAAGGAAGGAGGACGCAAGAAGTATAATAGCACAAGCTCGAGTAGATAAATCACGGCATGCATGGAGGGAAGAAAATTACGAAGACGATGATAAAGATATGGGTGCGTTATGCTTTACCCGTAGGGTTCGCAAAACGCGAGTACCCAAAGGATTTAAATTACCCCATGATCAGAGCAAGTACGACGGGTCGCAGGAACCCACCTTATGGCTATCAGATTATTTACAAGCAGTGCAGATATTAGGAGGAACAAAGGCGACTGCAATGCAAAGTTTGCAGCTACACCTCACCGGAGCCGCCCGGTCCTGGTTGAACACCCTACCCGACGAATCCATCGGGAGCTGGGGGGAACTCGAAAGTCAATTCACAAGAAATTTTCGTTCCACCTACAAACGCCCAGCGTCATTGGAAGAAGTCAAAGCATGTGTGCAGAAGAAAGGCGAAACGCTACGATCTTATATACAACGCTGGAGTATAATCAAAAACTCAGCAGAAGACGTCTCCGACGAACGAGCAATAGACGCCTTTTCGGAAGGACTTCGTCGCTCAGATCTTGTAGAAGAGATAGGAAGAACAAGACCCACGACAGTAGCTGAATTAATGGAACAAGCCAACAAGTTTGCTGATGGAGAGGACGCGTATAACAACAAAAGAGGACGTTCGCCAGAAGTCGACAGAATAAGTCGACAAAAGAGGCGATACCGCAGCAGGGGTGACCAAGGAAGGCGAAATCAGGTAGCCGCAGGTTATGTGCTAGAAGAAGAGGAAGGGTACGAAAGTAGAAGGTTTCAGGCGAAAGGAATAGAAAAGTCAAGATACTCTGGTCCTTCGGCTGAGGATATGCTATATGGACCTTGTCGAATCCATTACGCGTACCTCGACGGGAGAAGGGTCTCAAATCACCAGATGAAGGATTGTAGAACATTCCTAAGATTGCAAGGCGCAATGGGCTCGACCCAAGAAGGAAGGCAAGAAGAAAAGCGCAGAAGTCAAAAATATCAAACTCAAAGATTGTCAAAACAGCTAGAGTGAAAAGTATACATATCAACCATGATTCAACCGGTGCCCAAGTCGAAAAAAGAGCGAAAGAGCATATCCAGGCAAGTGAACCTGGCAATATCATCACCACCAGCTACCACAGAGTACCTACGATGGTCAGAGCAACCAGTCAAGTTCAGTAGAGCAGACCACCCACAGAAAGTTCCTAGGCCAGGCCACTCGCCTATGGTTCTAAAAGCGCAAATAGGAGGGTACGACATCGGAAGAGTGTTCATGGATGCAGGAAGCGGCATAAACTTAATATACGCTAGAACACTGAAGGCTATGTGCATTTTACCAACGAGTCTGAAGCCAACAGATTGCTCTTTCCACGGGATAGTGCCAGGAGCAGCAAACTACCCTCTGGGAAGAATAGAACTCGATGTCTGTTTTGGTAGCAGTGGAAACTATAGAAGAGAGAAACTGGAGTTCGAAGTTATGGATTGGCCGTCACAATATCATGCAATCCTGGGGCGCCCAACATTTGCAAAATTTATGGCAGTACCACATTACGCGTATCTTACGTTAAAAATTCCAGGGCCCAAAGGAACAATCACAGTACAAGGGAGCTTCGAAGTAGCCAACACGTGCGACAGAGAATTCAACAAGATGGCACAAACCTTCGGCATGACAGCAGAATACGAGAGGCTGAAAGGAGAAACAGATCATAATGTGCTACCCAACGTTGGGCGATCCCTTCCAGATAAGGCTTTCGACACAACGCAAGATTCAAAGAAAATTCAGGTCCATCCTACAGATCCAAATAAGACGACATCTATTGCGGTGAACTTGGATCCCGCATAGGAAGGCGCGCTCGTCGAGTTCCTCCGTGAGCGCTGGGAAATCTTCGCCTGGTGTCCATCGGACATGCCAGGGGTTCCCAGGGAACTCGTCGAGCACGCACTTAATGTAGATCCCAAGGCAAAACCAGTCAAGCAACCATTAAGGCGATTTGATGAACCTAAGAGGAAAGCAATAGCGTCAGAATTACACAGATTAGAAAATGCTGGATTCATCAGAGAAATCAAAACTTCGAGTTGGGTGTCTAACCCAGTAATAGTACCCAAGAAGAACACAGACGTGCAAAGAGTATGTGTCGATTACACATCTCTCAATAAGCATTGTCCAAAGGATCCCTTCCCTTTACCCCGCATCGATCAAATAATCGATTCAACAGCGGGCTGCGCAAGGCTTTCTTCTTGGACGCATATTCTGGCTATAACCAGATCAAGCTGAAGAAAGAAGACGAGGAAAAAACGGCATTTATTACACCGTATGGAGTATTCTGCTACCAAGTAATGCCATTCGGCCTAAAAAACGCAGGAGCAACTTATCAAAGGATGATGCAAAGTTGCCTCGGGAGCCAAATAGGGCGCAACATACAAGTGTACATTGATGATGTAGTCATCACCACAAGAGAGGAGAAATCTTTAATCAGCGACTTGGCAGAAACCTTCGACAACCTGAACAAGTTCAAACTTAAGTTGAACCCGACAAAGTGTTCCTTCGGAGTTTCAGCAGGGCAACTTTTGGGGTTCTTGGTATCAGCACGAGGAATAGAGGCAAATCCAGAGAAGATTCAAGCAATTCTAACAATGGGGAAACCCACGAAACTCCACGACGTACAGAAGCTAGCAGGACGAGTCGCAGCATTAAGTCGTTTCGTTGCTCGACTAGGGGAGAAGGCGCTTCCTTTTTATGCACTTATGAAGAAGTCAGACGACAAATTTGAATGGACAGAAGAAGCAGACGCAGCGTTTGCACAATTGAAGAAAGTGCTTTCCACGCCGCCAGTGCTGGTCGCACCTAAAGAAAAAGAGCCACTACTACTGTACATCGCTGCAACCCATCAGGTGGTAAGTACAGTTCTAGTAGTCGAAAGAAGTGAAGAGGGCAAAGCTCATGGCGTCCAGAGACCGGTGTATTTCATCAGTGAAGTGCTATCTCCAACCAAACAGAGGTACCCGCATTATCAGAAGTTGGCATACAGTGTCTTCATAACTGCACGAAAACTACGACAGTATTTTACTGTGCACCCAATTATAGTGGTTAACGAAGCGCCACTATCGAACATATTGAACAATCCTTTAGCGATGGGACGTGTCTCTTTGTGGGGAATCGAGTTATCTCCCATGGACATCACGTACGAAAAGAGGAAGGCGATCAAGTCGCAAATCTTGCCAGATTTTACAGCAGAGTGGCTCGAGCTGCAAAGCACGGGACCACCAGATTTATCGAGTACTTGGACAATGTACTTCGATGGTTCAAAGCGAGTCCAAGGAGCAGGCGCAGGAGTGGTGCTGATATCACCTCATGGCGACAAGTTAAAGTATGTCTTAAGGATGAGCTTCCCGCAGGCCTCTAACAATGAAGCGGAGTATGAAGCTGTAACAACCCAAATTTTTGGAAATTTAGAAACAAATAAAATTTATTAAAATACCAAATTTTGGAGCCAACAAAAACTTTTATCTTGAATACAAGATTAATTTCTTGTCTTTTTAAAACTTGTGAATTTGAGCATTTGCTCCCATGCTTCAAATAAAAAGAGTATGAGGCAGGTTTTAAAACAAATCCTTTGAGCTCAAATTTTTAAATAAAGATTTTTGTTATAATGAAATAGTTTTCTAACTATTAATTTTTTTTGTATGGTTACATGCTAAAACCCATTTGGGTCAATGGCCAAACCAAAATTAAGTCAAGCAATCACAAACAAATAGAAAGGAATCAAGAAAATAAACCAAAACACAAAACCCTAAATCAGAAAGATAAGAAAAGCTATCTTCCAATTATTGTTGCCTACACCACTTTGCCCTTCTATATTAAGAAATCTTTGAACTATACCATCATGCATCTCTCCACCACAACTAAGAACAAGTTACAAAGAATCAAATACAATAACGTTTGAAACAAAAATCAACTTGGAACTCTATTTAATATTCTACCAAAGTTTGAATTCAAATAAGAGGTCATTCCCAACCCCATCTCATCTCCAAGAAAACCAACACTTTTGGACCAAGATTAAAACTTTTGCACTCCATATTGCATGTATGCATCGAATTTCAATATAGGTCTTTTATGATTTCATGTGGGTTTTAATTTGTTGTGCAATGTTTAGTTAATTCAAACCTAACCAATAGAAGCATTAGAGAAGGACCACAAAGATCAAAAGAACCAGAAGCAAGAGAAATAAAGAAAAAGAGAAGAAAAGATGATCTAGAAAAAGTTAACCACTACCCTACTTTGGACACTTAGAATAAGAAATCTGTAACTCAAGTATGGGTGTGGTCAGTTAGTTGAGCTTGACCATGCTGCATACTAACTCAACCAAGAAGTTTCCAGCAAAAACTCAAACCAGAAACCCACTCAATCATCAGCCAAACTTTGAATCTGAAATAGTGACAATACCCAAGTTTGAAATATAAATTTTTGCAAAACTTGTTATTTCTTCGAAACAAAAATATCCCTGGAACCCTTGTCCAATATCTTGACAACCCACGGTGGCCGTTTTCAAAAATTTGAATTTAAATTTCTTGCGGGCATTTGATCGAACACGTGGTGGGCAAAAATCTAGAAAATCGGTTCTACTGTGAGCATCGCTGTTCATGTTCGCCCAGGTCCTGTAGCCATGTCGTGGACTTCCTCCCTCTGTCGAGCCCAGCCTCCCCAGCCCCGACCCAGGCCGTGAGACAAGGAAGAAAGGAGGAGAAGTCACCCCGACCACATCCACAGGCATCACTGCTCCCCATCGATTCCGTCGTCACCCTGCCGCGCCATCACGTCCCCGACACTCCTACAACACGCCGCAGCCCGCCGCCCACGCCAGAACCAAGCCTTGCCCCTCCCACGGCCGACACCGGCCGCGCTCTCTCCGCAGATCCCCTCGCCCCGTGCTCCCTCTCCCGCCTATAAAAGGGCCCCCTGTTGGCCTGAAAAGATTCGCCTCACCTCCCTCTACCTCCTAGACATCCTCGCTTCGCTAGTTGCTCGCCGGTTTGAGCTCGCCGGAGCAGGCCGAGCTGCAGGACGTCGTGCCATTCCCGGTGTTCCAGCCGCTCCCTCCAGCTGCCGCCTGGACGAGGTGGAAGAGGAGGAGCTCCTCCGCCGGACTGCAAGTCGCCGTCGCCTCCCGTGCCTTCCTCGTCGAGCTACGCCGCCGCGCCCTTCCTCGCCGTCGGTGAGTTCGTGCGCCCCGTGTCGAGGAAGAAGATACACGTACGTACCGATTCGGTTCGGTAAGTTCTGACAGCTGGGCCCCTATGTCAGGGCGTTATTGTTTTTTTTTCTGTTCTCTCCCAGCCAGCGTGCAGCCTAGTGGGCCGGCCCAGTTAGTCTGTGTGTCCGGCCCGAGTTAAAAAAAAGGGTAATTAGGTTTGGCGAATTTCCGAAATTGTTTTCAGATGCTTTCGTATATTTAAATTTCCCGGAGATCTACCAATCCAAATCTAGCAAATGAATATGTTTTGGAAACCTTAGAACATGAGCTATCCTTTAGAAGTGGTTTCAACACAATTAGATCTACATAATGGTTGCAGTAAAAATAACAAAACAGGAGTTTTTCCAACTTAGAAAATCCATATCAATTCAAATAAAATTCCTAAAAATATAAATCCAACTTTGGAAATTCACAATTAGTGATACCCATCTGCCTATACCATTAGATCTCATTTTTGAACCTTTGAAAGTAAATGCTATTTACCTATATGGTTAATATAGGCATTTGCCATATAAGATTTTATTGAACTCAAATCAATAATCAAATTTTTTATGGAACTCTTATTGTTAAACCATATTTCCAAATACCTATCTATAGGTATTGATCTTAGTCCATGTGAGCTTGTAGGAAGTATTTGGAAATTTAATACTACATAGTAGTAATTAGAAACTCAAACTTGCACACCAATCTCAAAATATGGAAATGATATGAAACCAATTAGAATCAACCACCTTTCTAAATATGAATCTATAAACCCCGATCCAATTCAACTAGGATCTATAGACTGTACTTGTAGATTCAAAACTTGATTACTAAATAGTTGCAAACTAGAAATGGCTTCAATAAAAGAAAAATACTCCACCTTCTATGAATCCCCTTTGGTTGAACCATAATATGGAATATCTACTTGTGGTCTATGACCATGGTCAATAAGGACTTGCAAGAGATATTTCACAATTCAAAGTAAATTAAGTCCTCACTTAAGTCAAGAAAGTGATAATCCCATCTATATGGATTCAATCAAATCAAAACCACTCTCCATAGCATCCTTAGATAACTTTCTTACCCTAGTATCCTTGTCTGTTGAATGTGTGTGGTTTGTGAATTGTTTGGTGATTGTATGTGTATTTATTTTTCAACGATTAGACGACAAAGAGAGTAAGGAGAATGGATCCCGAAGTCAACCAGGCAATGGTGATGGAGACTACACAACCTGAGATGAAGATGAAGAAGACTATTTTGACATTGCCAAGCGAGGCAAGCCATCTTTTGATTCATACTCCCCATGCCTAGTTTTAATATTGCATTCTACTTGTTTTAAGTAAATTGCATGATTGAATTGCTAGAGTAGAATGATAGAAGTATATTGATGTCTTGATTATCAAGAGCATCAAGCTGAGTTTATACAACCCTAGTTAGTAGTACTATCACTCAATGTAGTTGCTTAGTCGCTAATAAAAGTTGATGCTATCTCTGGAGGAACCCCACTTGAAAAGGGTGACTTGAACTGGAAACTTGAAATGGGAGATTGCTCCTATATGATGGCTTTATGAAAGAAAATAATCTTGACTAAGAACTATGAAATGTATTTCTCAATTGACAACGAGTGATGTACATGGGTGCCAATTATACCGTACAACCACTTTACCCCTATATGGGAAGGGGCTTAATCCGTAGCTTGTTTATCTTAGTATGGGAGGTCTTGCATCAAATCTTCATGGAAGGACTCCACGGGCGGATACTTCTTGACCAGGTGGATTCCACTAACCCGGTACCCGGGATGGGCAGAACTAGAGGCGCCGGAGCGGGGTTCCGTATCCCGGGCTCTAGGGAAGGATCCTATACTAGGATGAGCAAGTGAAAGGTTTTGTTTGATTATCTGAACCCCGCATACCTTTGTGTATGGCGAACCGTGGATTTCTCCCGGCAGATGTATCGAATCTTGTGGGTAAAGTGTACCCCTCTGCAGAGGTTTTCAAACTATTCGAATAGCCGAGTCCTCGGTCATGGACGGTTGGCAAACTCTACCTGGCTTTTGTCAATAATGAAAACAACTTGGTGACTTGGTGAATGACATGAATTGAATCGACTTGACTTGACCATGATGTTGACACACTTGAAGTTCTTTAGATTGAACTTAGAGAACTAAACCTCTTTTCTACCAATGAACATTCTTGGGAAATAAAACTAGCTTTTGCAAATCAACTTAGTGCTTAGTCCACCATACCAACCTTGCATATCAGTTTCCTCCTTTCAACTATAAGATGGTTTGCGAGTGCATCCAATGTACTCATGGCTGTGTCCCTGGCTATTAACTTGGCCAGACTTGAAGGAGCAAGATCAAGAAGGAAGGACTCATTGACGGCTTTGCGAATTAGGCTCGTTTCCTACTGTCTGCTTGCCTGTGCGGTTGAAGCTTGACAATATGGACCCAAAGTGTTATTCCGCTGCATATTGATGTATTGTAAGGTTTGGTCTGTGCGACCACCTATGTAATCCCCTTTATTTACTATTAATGTCTATGACTGTGATATCAACTACGTTATGTAAATCACAACATTGATTCTGGGATTGTGATGGATTACATAACGGGCACTTCGAATTTGTTATCAAATTTGAGGTCGTCACAAGTTGGTATCAGAGCCTAGGCTGACTCTAGGAAACCCTAGTTAGCATGGTCGTTAGAAGATGATATCTCTGATATCACAAGTTTGGTATCAGGACTATCATGACCTTAGGAGACCTTAGTTAGAATGGTCGTTAGCTAAGAAAGTAATATTTTGTCAAACATTTATTTCTACAAAAGAAACTTATTTGCTTTGGTACCCAAAGCCAATCTTATACTCCCATCTTATTCACTTCAAATATCTTACACTCTCAACTTATACTCTCAAGAGATTTTGACAAAGAATTTATTTACCTCTTTAATTACAAAGTCTTTTCAAATATTTGTTTTACTCTATTCCTCATCTACTTCAAATGTATACTATGGACGATATACCAACCTAAGACCGAAGGACTTTTGAATCAAAAGATGAGGGACTCAATATTTTTTCAAGGCGTCAACCATGACTGCTCCCATCCAAAGAGAGACAAATATTCAAACTTCCCAGAAATCTTCTGACAGGAGGCCACTCTTCAAGATAAAGACTTCAAGATCAAATCAGGGTGATCAGAAATGATGAAGACTCGGCAACCCAAACCAATAGGAATTATAGGAAATGCTTAGTTGATTTCATTGAGCTGCCCTTACCTCACGATTATTAAGTGTGCTTAGTGCCTTGTGTGTTTGAATGATTGATTTGTTTTGGGATGTGTTGCTCATATGCCCTCCGGCAACATGTAGCAACCACCCCAACAACTTGTTTCTCAAAAGTTTTCTAGTAGTCTTGTTTATCTCCTTCTAAAATGAATGAGACATGTAATCTGCAAGACCCTTTATTAATGAAATTCTATGGTTTAAACCTAAAACATTTTGTTTTTGAAAAGTGTGATTGTTTGTTAAAATTGCTATGTGATTGGTGAAGATGTGTTTTGGCCCATCTGGCCACATCACATTTTGGGTGTACCCAATCTTTCTACCTCGATAGGAATCAATATACACTACATCTCTTATCTGTTAATCTCATCTCTCAATCTATCTCAATCTTAACTTGTGAATCTCGGGACGAGATTCTTTTTAAGGGGGGAAGATTGTAACAACCCAAATTTTTGGAAATTTAGAAACAAATAAAATTTATTAAAATACCAAATTTTGGAGCCAACAAAAACTTTTATCTTGAATACAAGATTAATTTCTTGTCTTTTTAAAACTTGTGAATTTGAGCATTTGCTCCCATGCTTCAAATAAAAAGAGTATGAGGCAGGTTTTAAAACAAATCCTTTGAGCTCAAATTTTTAAATAAAGATTTTTGTTATAATGAAATAGTTTTCTAACTATTAATTTTTTTTGTATGGTTACATGCTAAAACCCATTTGGGTCAATGGCCAAACCAAAATTAAGTCAAGCAATCACAAACAAATAGAAAGGAATCAAGAAAATAAACCAAAACACAAAACCCTAAATCAGAAAGATAAGAAAAGCTATCTTCCAATTATTGTTGCCTACACCACTTTGCCCTTCTATATTAAGAAATCTTTGAACTATACCATCATGCATCTCTCCACCACAACTAAGAACAAGTTACAAAGAATCAAATACAATAACGTTTGAAACAAAAATCAACTTGGAACTCTATTTAATATTCTACCAAAGTTTGAATTCAAATAAGAGGTCATTCCCAACCCCATCTCATCTCCAAGAAAACCAACACTTTTGGACCAAGATTAAAACTTTTGCACTCCATATTGCATGTATGCATCGAATTTCAATATAGGTCTTTTATGATTTCATGTGGGTTTTAATTTGTTGTGCAATGTTTAGTTAATTCAAACCTAACCAATAGAAGCATTAGAGAAGGACCACAAAGATCAAAAGAACCAGAAGCAAGAGAAATAAAGAAAAAGAGAAGAAAAGATGATCTAGAAAAAGTTAACCACTACCCTACTTTGGACACTTAGAATAAGAAATCTGTAACTCAAGTATGGGTGTGGTCAGTTAGTTGAGCTTGACCATGCTGCATACTAACTCAACCAAGAAGTTTCCAGCAAAAACTCAAACCAGAAACCCACTCAATCATCAGCCAAACTTTGAATCTGAAACAGTGACAATACCCAAGTTTGAAATATAAATTTTTGCAAAACTTGTTATTTCTTCGAAACAAAAATATCCCTGGAACCCTTGTCCAATATCTTGACAACCCACGGTGGCCGTTTTCAAAAATTTGAATTTAAATTTCTTGCGGGCATTTGATCGAACACGTGGTGGGCAAAAATCTAGAAAATCGGTTCTACTGTGAGCATCGCTGTTCATGTTCGCCCAGGTCCTGTAGCCATGTCGTGGACTTCCTCCCTCTGTCGAGCCCAGCCTCCCCAGCCCCGACCCAGGCCGTGAGACAAGGAAGAAAGGAGGAGAAGTCACCCCGACCACATCCACAGGCATCACTGCTCCCCATCGATTCCGTCGTCACCCTGCCGCGCCATCACGTCCCCGACACTCCTACAACACGCCGCAGCCCGCCGCCCACGCCAGAACCAAGCCTTGCCCCTCCCACGGCCGACACCGGCCGCGCTCTCTCCGCAGATCCCCTCGCCCCGTGCTCCCTCTCCCGCCTATAAAAGGGCCCCCTGTTGGCCTGAAAAGATTCGCCTCACCTCCCTCTACCTCCTAGACATCCTCGCTTCGCTAGTTGCTCGCCGGTTTGAGCTCGCCGGAGCAGGCCGAGCTGCAGGACGTCGTGCCATTCCCGGTGTTCCAGCCGCTCCCTCCAGCTGCCGCCTGGACGAGGTGGAAGAGGAGGAGCTCCTCCGCCGGACTGCAAGTCGCCGTCGCCTCCCGTGCCTTCCTCGTCGAGCTACGCCACCGCGCCCTTCCTCGCCGTCGGTGAGTTCGTGCGCCCCGTGTCGAGGAAGAAGATACACGTACGTACCGATTCGGTTCGGTAAGTTCTGACAGCTGGGCCCCTATGTCAGGGCGTTATTGTTTTTTTTTCTGTTCTCTCCCAGCCAGCGTGCAGCCTAGTGGGCCGGCCCAGTTAGTCTGTGTGTCCGGCCCGAGTTAAAAAAAAAGGGTAATTAGGTTTGGCGAATTTCCGAAATTGTTTTCAGATGCTTTCGTATATTTAAATTTCCCGGAGATCTACCGATCCAAATCTAGCAAATGAATATGTTTTGGAAACCTTAGAACATGAGCTATCCTTTAGAAGTGGTTTCAACACAATTAGATCTACATAATGGTTGCAGTAAAAATGACAAAACAGGAGTTTTTCCAACTTAGAAAATCCATATCAATTCAAATAAAATTCCTAAAAATATAAATCCAACTTTGGAAATTCACAATTAGTGATACCCATCTGCCTATACCATTAGATCTCATTTTTGAACCTTTGAAAGTAAATGCTATTTACCTATATGGTTAATATAGGCATTTGCCATATAAGATTTTATTGAACTCAAATCAATAATCAAATTTTTTATGGAACTCTTATTGTTAAACCATATTTCCAAATACCTATCTATAGGTATTGATCTTAGTCCATGTGAGCTTGTAGGAAGTATTTGGAAATTTAATACTACATAGTAGTAATTAGAAACTCAAACTTGCACACCAATCTCAAAATATGGAAATGATATGAAACCAATTAGAATCAACCACCTTTCTAAATATGAATCTATAAACCCCGATCCAATTCAACTAGGATCTATAGACTGTACTTGTAGATTCAAAACTTGATTACTAAATAGTTGCAAACTAGAAATGGCTTCAATAAAAGAAAAATACTCCACCTTCTATGAATCCCCTTTGGTTGAACCATAATATGGAATATCTACTTGTGGTCTATGACCATGGTCAATAAGGACTTGCAAGAGATATTTCACAATTCAAAGTAAATTAAGTCCTCACTTAAGTCAAGAAAGTGATAATCCCATCTATATGGATTCAATCAAATCAAAACCACTCTCCATAGCATCCTTAGATAACTTTCTTACCCTAGTATCCTTGTCTGTTGAATGTGTGTGGTTTGTGAATTGTTTGGTGATTGTATGTGTATTTATTTTTCAACGATTAGACGACAAAGAGAGTAAGGAGAATGGATCCCGAAGTCAACCAGGCAATGGTGATGGAGACTACACAACCTGAGATGAAGATGAAGAAGACTATTTTGACATTGCCAAGCGAGGCAAGCCATCTTTTGATTCATACTCCCCATGCCTAGTTTTAATATTGCATTCTACTTGTTTTAAGTAAATTGCATGATTGAATTGCTAGAGTAGAATGATAGAAGTATATTGATGTCTTGATTATCAAGAGCATCAAGCTGAGTTTATCCAATCCTAGTTAGTAGTACTATCACTCAATGTAGTTGCTTAGTCGCTAATAAAAGTTGATGCTATCTCTGGAGGAACCCCACTTGAAAAGGGTGACTTGAACTGGAAACTTGAAATGGGAGATTGCTCCTATATGATGGCTTTATGAAAGAAAATAATCTTGACTAAGAACTATGAAATGTATTTCTCAATTGACAACGAGTGATGTACATGGGTGCCAATTATACCGTACAACCACTTTACCCCTATATGGGAAGGGGCTTAATCCGTAGCTTGTTTATCTTAGTATGGGAGGTCTTGCATCAAATCTTCATGGAAGGACTCCACGGGCGGATACTTCTTGACCAGGTGGATTCCACTAACCCGGTACCCGGGATGGGCAGAACTAGAGGCGCCGGAGCGGGGTTCCGTATCCCGGGCTCTAGGGAAGGATCCTATACTAGGATGAGCAAGTGAAAGGTTTTGTTTGATTATCTGAACCCCGCATACCTTTGTGTATGGCGAACCGTGGATTTCTCCCGGCAGATGTATCGAATCTTGTGGGTAAAGTGTACCCCTCTGCAGAGGTTTTCAAACTATTCGAATAGCCGAGTCCTCGGTCATGGACGGTTGGCAAACTCTACCTGGCTTTTGTCAATAATGAAAACAACTTGGTGACTTGGTGAATGACATGAATTGAATCGACTTGACTTGACCATGATGTTGACACACTTGAAGTTCTTTAGATTGAACTTAGAGAACTAAACCTCTTTTCTACCAATGAACATTCTTGGGAAATAAAACTAGCTTTTGCAAATCAACTTAGTGCTTAGTCCACCATACCAACCTTGCATATCAGTTTCCTCCTTTCAACTATAAGATGGTTTGCGAGTGCATCCAATGTACTCATGGCTGTGTCCCTGGCTATTAACTTGGCCAGACTTGAAGGAGCAAGATCAAGAAGGAAGGACTCATTGACGGCTTTGCGAATTAGGCTCGTTTCCTACTGTCTGCTTGCCTGTGCGGTTGAAGCTTGACAATATGGACCCAAAGTGTTATTCCGCTGCATATTGATGTATTGTAAGGTTTGGTCTGTGCGACCACCTATGTAATCCCCTTTATTTACTATTAATGTCTATGACTGTGATATCAACTACGTTATGTAAATCACAACATTGATTCTGGGATTGTGATGGATTACATAACGGGCACTTCGAATTTGTTATCAAATTTGAGGTCGTCACAGAAGCTTTGTTGCACGGAATGAAGATGGCTAAAGCTTGTGGAGCAACTCGCTTAAAGATATTTGGAGACTCTAACCTCGTTGTCCAGCAAGTTATGAACAGGTGTGACACGATCAACGACAACATGATGGCCTACAAGAACTTGTACCATTATCTGGAAGGAACATTCGACGGATGTGAAGTCTCCCACGTCAGCAGGAACAGCAATGAAGAAGCCGACACTTTAGCAAATATTGGGTCACAGTGCTTACCTATACCATCCGGAGTATTCTGGGAAGAAATAGTGGAAAGATCAATAAAAAGTGCTAAAAGTTCGACTACCACAGCAGGCCCGGGGGCTACGACAGAACCAGAGGAGGTCATGATGATAGAAGAAACATGGATGCAGCCATATCTTGCGTACATGATAAATAAAAAGCTACCAGAAGACGCAGTGGAGGCTAAGAGGATAACTCGAAGAGCGAAAGCATTTGTCGTGTTAGAAGGAAAACTATATAAGAGAAGTATTACCGGCGTTTTATAGCGTTGTGTCACACCCCAGGAAGGGCAAGCAATATTGAAAGACATACATGGTGGAGTATGTGGCCATCATGCAAGCAGCAGAGCAATAGCAGCAAAAGCTTTCCGAGCGGGATTCTATTGGCTAACAGCCATCGAAGACGCAAAAGATATAGTTCGAAAGTGTGAAGCATGTCAAAGGTTTGCATCCAGACCGCATGCACCAGCAGCAGAGCTACAAACAATACCATTATCCTGGCCCTTCGCACAATGGGGTCTTGACATGGTGGGAAAGCTGCACAAATCTTGGCCAGGAGGACATGTCTACATGCTAGTAGCAGTCGATAAATTCACCAAATGGCTGGAAGCAGCTCCAGTAACAACTCAAGATTCTGCAGCAGCAATCAGCTTCATCAAGTCGATAGTTTTTCATTTTGGTGTACCACACAGCATCATCACAGACAATGGGACAAATTTTACTTCAAAAGAATTCAAAAGTTACTGCGAAGGATTGGGAATCAAGCTTAAATTTGCATCTGTGGCGCACCCGAAGACAAACGGGCAAGTCGAAAAGGCCAATGGCCTGATAAGCAGTGGAATAAAAAAGAGGTTTTTAGCACCTCTCGAGAAAGCCAAAAGCGCTTGGGTAGAAGAATTGCCCTCCGTTCTTTGGAGTCTAAGAACTACGCCCAATGCGGCAACTCAAGAAACTCCTTTCTTCCTGGTCCATGGCGCAGAAGCCGTGCTTCCAGTCGAAGTTACACATGAAGCTCCAAGAGTGACAGCATATGATGATGCGACATCGACAGAAGCATTGCAAGACGACGTCGATGCGCTAGATGAAGCAAGAGATAAAGCATTAGAAAGGGCTACACAATATCAACAAAGCTTGCGAAACTACCATAGTAGTCGAGTTCGTCCACGATCCTTCGTGGTAGGAGACGTTGTTTTGCGACTGAGGCAAGATAGCCATGGGAAATTGGAGTCCCCATGGGTGGGACCTTACATCGTCACGGAAGTAATACCAGGAGGAGCATATCGACTACAAGACAAAAAGACTGGGAAGGACGAAAGCAACCCGTGGAATGCAGAACAACTACGACGTTTTTACGCGTAGACTAAGTTTAGAGATATTAATATATTCGAGTTCACCTTCTGGACCCAGAACATGAGGCCACAGGTCGGGTTCTTTGGGTTGGACTCGACAAAATTGTACGATTTTCGTGTTACTTCTTCACTCGGGGGCTTTAACCCCTGGGTCGTATGAAAAAATCATTATGACAAGATGGAGGGGTTTTTCTTCACTATAAGGTTGTTTACACAACCCGATAAAATTCAAAGAGAACTTGGTTCATGAAAAGAACCCGATATCATCCTTACATTTATTGGTTCACAAAGAACCCGACATATGGAAAGCATATCTCAGAACATGACTTGTTCTCATGATACTAGTAAAAATTAATCGACACAAAGTACGAATATTTATTGATATCATTGCAGGAAGGACATTGTCAAACGAGATTACATGGATAACAGATCTAAATAAAAGAGGGCTTCAAGCCTCGTACTCCTTCTGGCAAAGAGTGCCATTATAGATCTTCACGTCAAACTTCGACGTACCGACGTGGAAGTCGAACGCCATGATGAAACCTTGATGGATGTCGTGGTCCTCAGCAAATTGCGACCAGCCACCTCTGAAGTACTGCTCGCCATTGCCGTCATACCACACCTCCACCTCATAGGGGATGCCACCGCCAGATTGTTCACGAAGAACCGCTTCTCGCAGTTCGCGGCCATCCATGAACTTCATGAAATCTAGCGGCAAGCGCTGAATTTCACGGCACTGCGCCATGGCAATGCAAAGAAAGGAAAAGATACGGGGGGGGGGGGGGGTGCAGCAGGAGCAGCAGGCGCAGCAGGAGGAGGAGAGGCAGGGCCTGGAGTGGCGCTGGTCACCTTCGGTTTATTCTTGCTACCAAGGGGGCGGCCGGGGCGACGCTTAACTGGGGCATCTGAAGAAGTTCCCGCGGCGCTAGTAACCTTGGGCTACTCCCATCGGGAGCGCTGAGCGCACACCCGATAAAGATGAGATGATCAATATTGAAGATAGAAAAGGATAAGCATACAAAACTTCGACTACGTAGTCGACAACATTGGAGATTAAAGATTACTCCCATCGGGAGCGAGTTTTTTGGTTGCAGAAACCCGAATATTTTCAGTCAAAATTTGACTGCGACATAAGATTCTCGAGTTGTGTTATCGCAACAACACTCGAATGCCGTGATTTATCACGAAGGTAAGACCCCGGGATCCGTCCTGTGTGGCCTGGTATACGCACATGGATGCGCTCTGCTGGTATGTATCCGTGTCTACGACGCGAAGAAAATCCTGGTGGACGCACTGGGTACCCTCAGAATCACTGGGATTCATTCTTTGTAAGTCCTAAATGCGGCAAAAGAGTGGGTTTGACCGGTATCCCGAATTCAAGTCCAAGGGGATTGAATTTGAAGTAGGTGGCAAGTATCTGTTCCGGCAGTTAACTGACCTCTTGATCCGTCAGAGTTGTCAGGCTTGTTCATCAAAACCCCTTGCGAAAGAATATCATGAAATATAAAGTCGAAAGACCAAGTCGAAGATTTGAAGATGTGAAGAATTGATCAAGTCGAAGATTTGAAGATTAGAGATTCAACCTGAATCTGCAATTCTGGTAGAATCTCAGGGGCTACTGACAAGGGTATAGTTAATAGAGCCCGTTAGTTGAGTACCCCTGAGGCCCGTTGAGTTAGGCCCAACTGTAATGATAGTCGAATACGAGTTATTACCGTATGTCGATATTTGTAATCTGTATCGAACCCGACCCGATCTTCGAGACCTAGCCACCTATATATAGGGGCCAGGAGAGGACGGGGGAGGGCAGATTGAAAGCAAGCCAGGTCGAACACCCAAGTTTACTTTCGATATACACCTATTTCGACTAACTTTACCTTCGAGTTCATCCGACGCCCTATCTCCCCGATCCTAAGTCCTTCATCTAGGACATTTGTCGAGTTAACCCTCGTCACTTGGTATTCATATTGT
Source organism: Dactylis glomerata (assembly GCA_007115705.1). Classification (NCBI taxonomy): domain Eukaryota; kingdom Viridiplantae; phylum Streptophyta; class Magnoliopsida; order Poales; family Poaceae; genus Dactylis; species Dactylis glomerata. Next base: position 4,175,845 of record QXEO01002099.1, read on the forward strand.
TCGCTGCAATCCTTTTCATCATGGGTAAACCTCGTGATGGAAAAGTTCCTATATTGCCATCCACTACAAGAAGAGGTACGACTCTCAACACCTCTGTTGCTCTTGATTCGCCATCTGTTATGAGTAAGTTGCTTACACCACCACACCCACACGCTACTGCTACTACTTCTGCTGAGATTGAAAATGCCACTGATAATTTAGACGATGCTTCTACTGTGCTTGATGAGAGAGGTTCACTAGGTTCCTTTTTAGATGCTACTATTGCTAGAGCTAAGTTGGGAAACACCACTGTTACACCTGTTAGTTCACCTGAGTCTAGGGAATGTTCTAGTGATGATTATGATGATGATGCTTACATTGAGCTTAATGATGATTTTATTGCAGAAGCACGTGCTGCTCGTAATGCAGGTAATGTTAAAGAACTTCTTGCCAGACGCTCTGTTAGATATAATTTGTCTCCTGATCCTAAGTTTGCTGCTTCTCCTATAAATATTAGAGACAAGGATTATGATTTCTCTTTGGATTTATCTTACATATCTATTGTTGAGAATACTCTTTTTTGTGGTACTAAAGATGAGAGTGCTATGGAGCACATGAATGAGCTTTCTACTTTGAGTAATTTGTTTTCTGATGATATTAAGCTCCGCACTTACTTTGTTGCTAAGATTTTTCCTTTCTCGTTGAAAGATGCTGCTAAAATTTGGTTTAATAGCTTGTCTCCTGGATCTCTTACTAGTCCTATTGCTTTGGTTAATGCTTTCTTTCAGAAATATTTTCCCGCTAGTGCTCAACATGCTGCTGTGCAGAAAATCTTTGATTTTGAACAGGGAAAAGGAGAGATATTGCCTGAATCTTGGACAAGGTTTTGTTCTTTAATTAGAGCTTTGCCTAAAGAACCATTGCCTAAAAATGAACTCCTTGACATATTTTATAATGGACTAACGGATGAATCTAAGTCATATTTGGATAGTTGTGCTGGTTGTGTTTTCAGGGAAAGAACTCCAGCTGAAGCTGAAGAATTAATGGCTAAAATAAGCCGGAATCATGATGATTGGACTTTAGTTGAGCCAACACCAGCACCAACTCCTGCGCCATCTACAGAGCTTACGCCGAAGAAGAGAGGGATGATTGAATTAAATGATGAAGTTATGAAGGAAGCTAAGAAATCTCTTAAGGAGAAAGGAATTAAGGCCGAAGATGTGAAGAATTTACCTCCTATAGAAGAATTATGTAAGCCAATCCCTCACTCATCTACCATTGAGGTACACTCTCTCCAACGCTTTGATGAAAGAGATATTCCTTATACTAAACCTCCTGATCAATGCTTAGATGAGTTCGATAATTTTATTGTTAAGCAAGAAAATTTTAATAGAATGGTGCATAATCATTTGTTGGAAAATTCTAGAGCTATTAACAAGTTGCAGGATATTGTGGAGAGAACCGCTAATGATGTGAAGATACTTGCTAAACATTTTCAAATGGTTCAAACACAAATTGATCGGCTTACCAAGGTGCAAAAAGACTTGCTAGTTAATGCTGCAAGAGAGAAGCAAGCATGTGAAATACGCACAAGAAGTGGTGCTGCTACTCAAGACCCATTATATCCTGAAGGACATCCTAAGAGGGTTGAGCAAGATTCTCAACGCACTTCAAGTGATGATATCCCTTCCAAGAAAAAGAAGAAGAAGCATAAAACAACCGCAGAATCCTCTGATGCAGGTAAAGATCCTAACAGTGTTTCTATTTCTGATGCTGAAACTGAACCAGGAGATGCTTCCGATAAAGAAGAAGATAAAGAAGAAGTTGAAGAAGAACCGGAAAAGAGTGATAAAAATGCAAATTACACCAAAGCAGACTTCATTGCCAACAAGCATGGTAAAGAGAGGGAACCTTGGGTACAGAAACCAATGCCTTTTCCTAGTAAGAAACACAAGTCCAAGGAAGAAGAACACTACAACAGGTTTTGTGAATGGATGAGACCTCTATTTTTGCAAATTCCTTTGACTGATGCTATTAGAATGCCTCCTTATGCAAAGTATATGAAAGATATTGTCACTAACAAAAGGAAAATTCCTAGTGAGGAAATTTCCACACTGCTTGCTAACTATTCTTTTGATGGTAAAGTTCCAGAGAAGCTTGGAGATCCAGGTATACCTACTATTCCTTGCTCCATTAAAAATAACTATGTTAGAACTGCTTTATGTGATTTGGGAGCTGGAGTTAGTGTCATGCCTTTTTCTCTTTATAAGAGACTTGATTTAGAAAAATTGGTATCAACTGATATATCCTTGCAGATGGCTGATAAGTCTACTACTATTCCTATTGGTATATGTGAAAATGTTCCCGTTCAAGTTGCTAATAGTTGTTTAATATTAACTGATTTTGTTGTGTTGGAAATGCCTGAAGATGATAATATGTCTATTATTCTTGGGAGACCTTTTCTAAACACTGCAGGTGTTGTTATTAATTGCAATCAAGGAAAAGTTACTTTTAATGTTAATGACAAAGAATATACGGTTTATTTTCCCAAGAAAATTGATAGGAAGAATGCTCTAAATTCAATCAAGCATGTTGAGACCATCAAAGTTGGTCAAATCATTTGTTCAGAGCGAAAGCCCAAGGAAGAATATCAAATTGTTATGGTTGGGATGATACCTATCAAAGTTGAGGTAACATAAGCATTAAGTGAAGTGCAAAGTTTTGCCTCATAAAACGTTAGTTTGGTAACAAGACTTGATCAACCTTGTTAACAAAGTGATTTTATATGAACGAAACTTCGTTTTCACCGCATCTACTCCACTTACTTATATTTACTTTCATCAAAATGTTATTCCTTCAGTTTAGTTGTATGATTAAGAGTATCTCAGAGCTGCTCATGTGTAGTTTTGATTTGCTTAAAATCTTTTCGTCTTAAGTTTTTCTGAGTTTTATCGATACACCAATTTCTGAAAAATCCTCGAAAATAAAGTTTCTCGAAAAATTCCAGAAAATTCTTTATAAATTTTTATGTCAAAAATGGGGCAGAGAGACACCTGGGAGGCATCAGGTGGGGCAGCCATGCCACCTCACACACAGGTGGCGCGGTCCAGCCCTGGCCGCGCCACCCATGTGTGAGAGGGCCCCACCAGGCCCCTCACTCATCTCTTCTTCCCCAGCTCTTTCTCTCTCCCGAAAAACACCGCCCCATTTGCTCAAGCTCGAGTTCTTGCTGTTCTTCACCTCGATTTTTCGATCTCCTTGCTCAGCCCAACATTTCTGCTGAAATTTGGATCATTTGCTCACCGGTATGTGACTCCTCCACTTGTCAAAGTAGATTTTCTTTTGGTAAAGTATTTCTTGAGTATTTTAGCATTGTAGGTGACAGTATAAATGAGTATGCATGCTTATTCTATTGCTTAGAAAGGTTATTTTGATGCATGATAGCTCTCTAGTAACCCACTATAGTAGTTTCCTACACTTGCTTGTCTTTAAATCGCTTATTATGAGGTTTGTCAAAAATTTCAGAAATGGAGGAGAATACATATCAACTCTCTCAACATGAACTAGAAGTGCATGATGTTATGAAAGTTCACCGTGAAGAGAAGATTTTTCCCTCACACTATCCATGCTCAGCATTCTTGAGTGCTGCTGGAATCCTGCAGGATTTTCAAACTTTACTTTCTAATGCATGATTAGAATATTTTGTTGAGGGTGAACCTCCCCAATTTGTTAAACTAACAATGTCTGTGGTGCAGGATTTCAGATTTAGTTGGTCCACTTCTAACCCCATGGTTCATTACAAAATCTATAATAAATCCGTGAACTTGCCTCTTGATGTTTTCTGTACAGCTATTAGAGTACCACAGTGGGGATCGCTCGAGAAGATAAGAGGTCAGCCTAGGCCATTGTTGGAACTTTACGAAGAGATTTGTCAAGGAAGAAGCTTTACAGGAGAGGGTGGTAAAACTCGAAATATTCATTTCCCATCCATTCAATATTTTGCCTTATTTATTACCAAATGTGTTCTTGCTAGGAAATCTGCAAGTAGATTGTCTCTCCATGATCTAGCTTTTATTGCTGCTGCTTTGAGGCGTGATAGAACTTACCATTTGGGTGCCTTAATAGCTTTTCGTCTTGATATTAATCGTGAGAAGGGGGGGAATCTGTGGAGGACTTATAGCTTCACGCTTGTTGGCTTTGCATGGCGTTGTGCCTCATTTTTGAGATCTGCAGTTCCCCGAGGAGAAACTTGGTCTTGATTCTATGGTTCAACATAAGTTTATTTCTCCTCCTGCTAGTTTGATTAATTTAACATTTGAGCTAACCTTCTTCAAGAAGACTACCTGGAGGGTAGTAAAGACTGAATGATCAGTCCGTTTGCCTGCACCTCTTTTGTTTAACCTTAATCGCATGAATGGATGGTCGCTTACGGAAGATGAGCTTGATGCGTACGTGGAGGAGCACCCGCCACCTATACACGATGAGGAGGGCGCCGAAGAATCGGGGCAGCCCTCCAACATTACGAACTTCCCATATGAGCAACCTTATTATGATTATGCGCCATCAGCTTCATCTTCACGAGAGCCCGGGTACGATTACACCTATGATGATCCACCAGCTTGGGGCAGCTATCAGAGTCGAAACTGATCTCCACTTAGGCCAAAAGCCTAAGCTTGGGGGGAGGTACGCCGACGATTCACTCATCTACATATCATATTTTGTCGGTTCTTTGTATATCCATGTTTCATTTTCTTTATTGTTCTAGTTCTTATTTCTGTTTCCCAAAACACAAAAAGACCAAAAATATTTCCGTTGTTTCTATCTATTTGGTTCTTTAAGTTTTCTACCTTTGGTTTGCTTTACTTGCTATTTTCGGTTTGCTATTTGGAAAATCCAAAAATATTTTGCTTTGTTTGCTATTTCCTTCTGCTTTTGTTTCAAAAATCGAAAACCCCAAAAATATTTGCTGTTCTTCTTCGGTTTTGTAAAGTTTGTTGCAGAGTTCAGTCTCCCATCACTCCATTGGAGCTTGGTATTCACTTTATATTATTCAAGCCACACAAGTGAAGAGCAATAATGACGACATATGACAATCCGAGATGTGGTAAGAGGCTGGTATGAACTCTATTTGTTTTCATTTTTGTACATATACTCATCTATGTGGACATGCTTAGTCGGTTCATGTAAGGTATATGTTATCAAATGGACGCTTTGTAGTTCTTGCTTTCATATGATTAGTTTCAATTTACTATTAGCCTGTAGCATGTCATATAGACGCTTGCATGCTTTGTTTTATTCATAATATGGTATGTTATTGTGGTATCCACCTCTGAAAGTTTCATTAGAATCGACTTGGCACATGCTCAAGCATGCATATGACTGAACAAAAAGTCAATTAAGCCTCGATGATCTAAATTGCCTCAGAGTTTTTGTATCATTTTTATGCCTATATTAATTTTGTTTTGTCGCAAGCATGATTATGATAGTTATTGCTCTCTTGATTGTCGCTTCCCAGTCTTTTGCTAGCCTTCACTTGTACTGAGTATGAGCTCTACTCGTGCATCCATTTACCAAAAACCAAGTCTTCCAAAGAGTCCACTATAAATTCCTATGCATGGTATTTGTAAGCCATTCCAAGTAAATTTTCATGTGCTACCTTTCAAAACTTTCAACTACTTCTCATTTTGTGCCACTGTTCTTAGCTCATGGGGACATAGTGGTCGGAATTGCTATCTTCCATATTAAATTAAGTACCCCTCGACTAGGCAGCTTCATCTGCTCGTCATTAATTTGCATGAGAGCTGGTCAGACCATTATAATCTAATTCTAAAAGAAAAAAAGGCACTCTTCCAAGGAATGTGAAAGTTGGTGGGCACCCAATGGAATCGGTTAGCCATGGTTTGAGAAAGAAAAAAGGTGGGGAGGAGTGCCAAAGCTTTATAAAAGAGCACCAATGTGCCAAATTTCAAAGAACTCGGAACCACTCTCACTTGTTTATTATGGAAGATAGCAAGTCCCCATTGCTAGTCATTGACATAGAACAACCACCTCTCAAAATAATTTTTTATCTCTGTTTTACAAATGAAAAGCTCTAGCACATGTTAAATCCCCGCTTCCCTCTGCGAAGGGCCATTCGTTTACTTTTATGTTGAGTCATCATCTTCTAACTTTAAGCACTTCTTGAGAGCATAGCTGTTATTCTTAGTGTAATGTGCTTGTCCCAGAACACAGTTAATTGTGGTATAACTTTGATGCTTGTATCTTTGATATTTCTACTTCTAGTCTTCTCTTGAACTTCAGAGGTGCCTCAGCATTTATGTTTTGCTCTACGAATAAAGGCAAGCGGGATACCACTCTTTCATATCATTTATGCATATTACAATCTTGTAGTTTCTCATGTACATGTTACTTGTTATTAGTGCATTGGCACACTTTCATAGCTTGCTTGACTATGAGGTGACATTAGTTGCATATTTCTTATTATGAATTGCCTGAGTACTTGATCACATAGTTAGTATATATACATCATATGAGCAATTGTGTTCGTGAAAGTTTCTTTTATCGCTCTCAGTTGTTAACTGAATTGCTTGAGGACAAGCAAATAGCTAAGCTTGGGGGGAGTTGATACGTCCAAAACGTATCTATGTTCCCGAACACTTTTGCTATTGTTTCTCCTCTAATTTGTTAGTTTTGAATACAACTAACACGGACTGACGCTGTTTTCAGCAGAATTGCTCTGGTGTCTCGTTTTTGTGCAGAAATCCAACTTCCAGTAAAAATTCGGGAAAAATCATGAAAAATCCTATTTCACCAGAAGACCCACGGAGCCAGAAGACAGGAGGGAGAAGGGGCTCGAGGGGCTGTCATGCACAGGTGGCACGGCCCAGCCCTGGCCACGCCACCCCTGCGTGAGGGGGCCCCAGAACCCCTCTCGACCTCCCCTCTCGCATACATATACCCCCTGATGACATAATATCGGGGAGAAGGCGTTTTTCCCAGATAGACTTCCGCTGCGCCGCCGCCATCAGAAACCGCGATTCGGAACCAGAAACTCCGTTCTGGCACCCTGCCGGGACGGGGATTCGGAGGAGATCTTCATCACCATCACCACCGACGCTTCTCCATCGACCATCCATGACTCCCCCATCCATGTGTGACTAATTCCCCCGCTGTAGGTGAGGGGATGGTAGGGATTGGATGAGATTGTTCATGTAATTTGATATGAGATTGATAGGGCATAGTGCCTAGTATCTTTATTTAGTGCCTATGACATTGTTGCAACTTGTTATGCTTAATGCTTGTCACTTTGGGCCCGAGTGCCATGATTTCAGATCTGAACATGTTATTATTTCTATGATGATATTTGTCGTTTATGGTCTTACATACAAGTTGTATACACATATTGTTGTCCAGAACCCGAGGCCCCAAAGTGACAGAAATTGGGATAACCGGAGGGGATGGCTATGATGTGAGGATCACATGTGTTCACCGAGTGCTAATGCTTTGCTCCGGTACTCTATTAAAAGGAGTACCTTAATTACCAGTAGTTTCCCTTGAGGCCCTGCTGCAACAGGCTGGTAGGACAAAAGATGTCGTGCAAGTTTCTCCTTGTGAGCACGTACGACTATATACGGAACACATGCCTATGATTGTTTGTACTAGGATGCTTTATCATTATTTATCTGCAATGCCCATGTCTCATTGATTTCATGAATTGTCTTATCCATGCAACGCCCGTAATCCATCCCTATGCCTACAGTATTTGTTCCTACTGTTTACTACCGTTACTACTACTGCTGCTATTTTATTACTGCTGTTACTGTTTCACTATTGTCACAGCTATAAAACTATTGCTACTGATAAACCGCTGCGAGCAAGACTGTTTCTAGGTGCAGCTGAATTGACAACTCATCTGTTAAGGCTTGCATATATTCTTTGGCTCCCCTTGTGTCGAATCAATAAATTTGGGTAATACTTCCCTCGAAGACTGTTGCGATCCCCTATGCTTGTGGGTCATCAGTGTGGCCGCCCAGCCATCTCCTCGAGCCCCCCTTCCACCTACATATACCCTCTGACCTGAAACTATCGGGGGTTTGACGTTTTCCCTAGATAGAGTTCCGCTGTGCCGCCACCATCAGAAACTGTGATTCGGAACCAGAAACTCCGTTCTGGCACCCTGCCGGGACGAGGATTTGGAGGAGATCTTCATCATCATCATCACCGACGTCTCTCCATCAACCATCCATGATTCCCCCATCCATGTGTGAGTAATTCTCACTGTAGGCGAAGGGGATGGTAGGGATTGGATGAGATCATTCATGTAATTGCTATGAGATTGTTAGGGCATGGTGCCTAGTATCTACTGTTAGTGCTTATGACATTGTTGCAACTTGTTGTACTTAATGCTTGTCACTTTGGGCCCGAGTGCCATGATCTCAGATCTGAACTTGTTATTATTTTTGATGATAATTGTTGTTTATGATCTTACCTGCAAGTTGTGTACACATATCATTGTCCGGAACCCGCGGCTCCAAAGTGACAGTAATTGGGATAACAAGAGTGGATGGCTGTGATGTGAGGATCACATGTGTTCACTGAGTATTAATGCTTTGCTCCGGTACTCTATTAAAAGGAGTACCTTAATTACCAGTAGATTCCCTTGAGGCCCCGCTGCAAACGGGCTGGTAGGACAGAAGATGTCGTGCAAGTTTCTCATTGCGAGCACGTACGACTATATACGGAACACATGCCTATGGTTGTTTAGTACTAGGATGCTTTATCATTATTTATCTGCAATTGCCCATGTCTTGATTATTACATGAATTATCTTGTCCATGCAACGCCCGTTCATCCATCCCTATGCCTACAGTATTTAATCCTACTGTTTACTATTGATACCGCTACTGTCTTTATTTTACTATTGCAGCTACTATTTTACTACTGTCACCACTATAAAACTGTTGCTACTGATAAACCACTGCGAGCAAGTCTGTTTCCAGGTGCAGCTGAATTGGCAACTCATCTGTTAAGGCTTACAAATATTCTTTGGCTCCCCTTGTGTCGAATCAATAAATTTGGGTTTTACTTCCCTCGAACACTGTTGTTATCCCCTATACTTGTGTGTCATCAGCTATTATATGAAAACATAAAAAGAATTAAAATCATAAAAAATTCCAAAGCACAAACAATTTATGGAAAATCATGAACACTTTTATCAAAAATCGTGAACTGTTTTACAAAAATAATGAACATTTTTTTTAAAACATATGGAACAATTTTTGAAAAACTTGTGAACAAAGTTTCAATGTCATGAATTTTTTTCAAATTGATGAATTTTTTTTAAATCCTCGTGAATATTTCCCTTTTGTATTCCTAAACTATTTTTTGAAAGCTCATAATTTTTTAAAATTTGAACCTGCATAAAAGTCCTGAACACTTTTTAAAATCAAGAACCACTTTCAAATTATGAACAAATAAATTCCAAACCATGTTCAATTTTCAAAAAATCTAGATTTTTTCAAAAAATAATGAACAATTTTCCTAAAAAATCATGGACAATTTTTCAAAATCAATGAACAATTTTTTAAACCTTGTGAATATTTTTCAAATGCACTACTAGCATAGTTTGTTCAAAATCGATGAAGATTTACAAAGTGAAAAGTTTCAAAATATGTGAACATAATTTTTTAAACCGTGATAATTTGGTTTTTAATCTTAAACATGTATTTCAATATTTACAGACATGTTTTATATGTTTAGGTATCTCAAAAGTCAGGGAATGAGAAACTAACATAAATATATGGCAAAAGAAAAAAGGTAAAAAGAAAGATTTATAGCGTGGTGATGTCTACACACGCTTCTGTTCTTGTAGACAGTGTTGGGCCTCCAAGTGCAGAGGTTTGTAGAGCAGCAGCAAGTTTCCCTTAAGTGGATCACCCAAGGTTTATCAAACTCAGGGAGGAAGAGGTCAAAGCTATCCCTCTCAAACAACCCTGCAATTACGATACAGAAAGTCTCTTGTGTCCCCAACACACCCAATACACTTGTCAAATGTATAGGTGCACTAGTTCGGCGAAGAGATAGTGAAATACAAGTGGTATAGATAATTATAAGTAGTAAATGCAATCTGGAATAAAAATGGCAGCAAGCAAACAAGTAACAAAACAGCAAGTAAATGGTGTGCAAAGCTTGCAAACAAGGCCTAGGGATCATACTTTCACTAGTGGACACACTCCCAACAAATATAACATAATTGAACAAATAGATAACTTCTCTTCACTATGGTACTCTGAATTACTCTCCTATTGAATAATACTAATCATTGCGTAGGGCTACGAAGCACTCCTCAAAGTTCATCAAGTACTTGACAAACACCACTCATAGAGTGACGAGGGGTTAACTCGCCAAATGTCCTAGATGAAGGACTTAGGATCGGGGAGATAGGGCGTCAGATGAACTCGAAGGTAAAGTTAGTCGAAATAGGTGTGTGTCGAAAGTAAACTTGGGTGTTCAACCTGGCTTGCTTTCAATCTGGCCTACACCGTCCCCTCCTGGCCCCTATATATAGATGGCCAGGTCTCAAGGATCGGGTAGGGTCCGATACAGATTACAATATCGATATATGGTAAAGACTCGTATTCGACTATTATTACAATTGGGCCTAGCTATACGGGCCTTAGGAGTACTCAACTAACGGGCTCTATTAACTATACCCTTGTCAGTAGCCCCTGAGATTCTACCAGAATTGTAGATTCGGGTTGAATCTCTAATCTTTAAATCTTCGATTTGATCAATTCTTCGACTTCTTCTCATCTTCAAATCTTTGACTTGGTCTTTCGACTTAAGTTTTATGATAATTTGTTCGCAAGGGGTCTTGATGAACAAGCCTGAAAACTCTGACGGATCAAGAGGTCAGCTAACTGCCGGAACAGATACTTGTCACCTACTTCAAATTCAATCCCCTTGGACTTGAATTTGGGATACTGGTCAAATCCACTCTTTTGCCGCATTTAGGACTTACAAAGAATGGATCCCAGTGGTTCTTAGGGTACCCAGTGCGTCCACCAGGATTTTCTTCGCGTCGTAGACACGGATACATGCCAGCAGAGCGCATCCATGTGCGTATACCGGGCCACACAGGACGGATCCTGGGGTCTTACCTTCGTGATAAATCACGGCATTCGAGTTTTGTTGCGATAACGTAACTCGAGAATCTTATGTCGCAGCCAAATTCTTGACTGATGAAATCAAAGAAATTCGGATTTAAAGTAATCTTCTTCGCTCCCGATGGGAGTAATCTCTCTGCACTTTTGTCAACTACATAGTCGAGATTTGTATACTTACCCTTCTTCTTCCTCTATCGGGTGCGCGCTCAGCGCTCCCGATGGGAGTAGCCCCCGAGGCTATGTTTGGATGCTTGTAGTCAAGCATAGGCTCAAAGTTCATGTCTTCTTCCTTCTGTTAACCGTCTACTGTTTCCAAGCCCCCGAGTCCAAGTCGAGGTTTTCATATCATGCGACCACAATCTTCTCTTTCTTGTTCTTTGATATTATCGTCTGCTGTGTGCAGAATTTAACTCCTATTGTAAAATATGTTGACGGGCCTCGTTTTAGCACGGGGGCCCGATAATACGTGCTTATAAATAAAGCATCCTCTATCAAGGGTAAAAAACCCTAATCCAATTCCTCCTCCGCCGCATCATCTTCTCCCTCCATCTAGGGTTTTTCTTTCTTCCTTTGTCCTCATGGCTGATGCAGATGGCTCCCGTCTGCATCTTGGTTCTCCGGTGGCGCCCCGAGGCCAAGGTTGCCCTCGTGGAAGTAAAAACAAGAACACCAACACTCTGGCCGCAGCAGGATCATCATCAGCCACTCCGGCTAAACGTCGCCCCGGGCGCCCACCTGGTAGCAAGAACAAACCCAAGGTGACTGGCGCTGCTCCAGGTCTAGTCACTCCTCCTCCTTCTACTTCCGCTGCTCCTGCTGTGCCTCCCCAGATTTTTTCTTTCCTCTGCATCGCCATGGCGCAGTGCCGCGAGATTCAGCGCCTGCCGGTGAGCTTCACCAACTTCATGGATGGGCGCGAACTACGAGAGGCGGTTCTCCGCGAACAGTCTGGCAGTGGTGTCCCATACGAGGTGGAGGTGTGGTATGATGGCGACGGCGAGCAATACTTTAAGGGTGGCTGGTCGCAGTTCGCAGAAGACCACGACATCCACCAAGGCTTCTTCATGGCCTTCGATTTTCACATTGGCACATCGAAGTTCGACGTGAAGATCTACGATGGCACCCTCTGCCAGAAGAAATATGAAGCTAAAGTCCACTTCCATTAGGATTTTGCTTTTTATGTAATATCGTTTGATAATGTCCTTGTTGCCATATTCCCTTGTAATGAATCGTCGTATTCTATGTCGACGTTTTTGCTAGTACCAAGAAAACAAGTTTATTGTTCTGAGGTATGCTTTCCATCTATCGGGTTCTTTGTGAACCAAGAATATCGGGTTCCTTTGTGAACCATAGTATTTGAATATTTATCAGGTTGACTGCACAACCTTTCAATGAAAAGAGTCTTCCAAGTTGTGATAAAAATTCCTTTCGCACGACCCGAGGGTTGAAGCCCCCAAGGCGAAGAAATAATAATTGTACAATTTTGCCGAGTTCAACCCAAAGAACCTGACCTGTGGCCTCATGTCTAGGTTCAGAAGGTTAACTCGAATTTATTAATACCACTATATGCATTCTATGCGTAAAAACGCCGTAGCTGCTCTGCATTCCATGGGTTGCTCTCATCCTTCCCAGTCTTCTTGTCTTGTAGTCGATATGCTCCTCCAGGTATTACTTCAGTGACGATATAAGGTCCCACCCAAGGGGACTCCAACTTGCCGTGGCTGTCTTGCCTGAGTCGCAAAACTAGGTCTCCCACCATGAAGGATCGTGGACGAACTCGACTACTATGGTAGTTTCGTAGACTCTGTTGATACTGTGTAGCCCTTTCTAATGCTTTATCTCTTGCTTCATCTAGTGCATCGACATCATCCTGCAATGCTTCTGTTGATGTTGTCTCGTCATATGCTGTCACTCTTGGAGCCTCGTGTGTAACCTCGACTGGAAGCACGGCTTCTGCGCCATGAACCAAGAAGAAAGGAGTTTCTTGAGTTGCTGCGTTAGGCGTAGTTCTTAGACTCCAAAGAACGGAGGGCAATTCTTCTACCCAAGCGCTCTTGGCTTTCTCGATAGGCGCTAGGAGCCTCTTTTTTATCCCGCTACATATCAGGCCATTTAGCTTTTTTGACTTGCCCGTTTGTCTTCGGGTGCGCCACCGATGCGAATTTTAGCTTGATCCCTAATCCTTCGCAGTAACTCTTGAATTCCTTTGAAGTGAAATTCGTCCCGTTGTCTGTGATGATGCTGTATGGTACACCAAAATGAAAAACTATGGACTTGATGAAGTTGATTGCTGCTGTAGAATCTTGAGTTGTCACCGGGGCCGTTTCCACCCATTTGGTGAATTTATCGACGGCCACTAGCATGTAGACATGCCCTCCTGGCCAGGATTTGTGCAACTTTCCCACCATATCGAGGCCCCATTGTGCAAAAGGCCAAGATAATGGTATTGTTTGTAGTTCCGCTGCTGGTGCGTGCGGTCTAGATGCAAACCTTTGACATGCTTCACACTTTCGAACTATATCTTTTGCGTCCTCGATGGCTGTTAGCCAATAAAATCCCGCTCGAAAAGCTTTTGCTGCTATTGCTCTCCTGCTAGTATGATGGCCGCATACTCCACCATGTATGTCTTGTAGTATTTTTTGTCCTTCTTGGGGTGTTACACAACGCTGCAAAACGCCAGTAATACTTTTCTTGTATAATTTCCCCTGTAACATGACAAACGCTTTCGATCTTCGAGTTATCTTCTTGGCCTCCACTGCATCTTCTGGTAACTTTTTATTTATCATGTATGCAAGATATGGCTGCATCCATGTTTCTTCTATCATCATGACCTCCTCTGGTTCTGATGTAGCCCCCGAGCCTCCTGTAGTAGTCGAACTTTTTCCACTTTTTATTGATCTTTCTACTATTTCCTCCCAAAATACGCTGGATGGCACAGGTAAACACTGTGACCCGATATTTGCTAAATTGTCGGCTTCTTTATTGCTGTTCCTGCTTACGTGCGAGACTTCGCATCCATCGAACGTTCCTTCGAGATAATGGTACAAAATTTTGTAGGCCATCATGTTGTCATTGATTGTGTCACATCTGTTCATAACTTGCTGGACAACAAGGTTGGAATCCCCAAATATTTTTAGGTGAGTTGCTCCACATGCTTTAGCCATCTTCATTCCGTGCAACAAAGCCTCGTACTCTGCTTCATTGTTAGAAGCCTGTGGAAAGCTCATCCTTAAGACGTACTTCAATTTGTCGCCATGAGGTGATATCAACACTACTCCTGCGCCTGCACCTTGGACTCTTTTAGAACCGTCGAAGTACATTGTCCAAACACTGGATAAATCTGGTGGTCCTGTGCTCTGCAGTTCCAGCCACTCTGCCGTAAAATCTGGCAAAATTTGCGACTTGATCGCCTTCCTTTTTTCGTACGTGATGTCCATGGGAGATAACTCGATTCCCCACAAAGAGACACGTCCTGTTGCTGAAGGATTATTCAATATGTTCGACAATGGCGCCTCGTTCACCACTATAATTGGGTGCACCGCAAAGTACTGTCGTAGTTTTCGTGCGGTTGTGAAGACACTGTATGCCAATTTCTGATAGTGCGGGTACCTTTGTTTTGTTGGAGACAACACTTCACTGATGAAATATACTGGCCTCTGGACGCCATGGGCTTTTCCTTCCTCGCTTCTTTCGACTACTAATACTGTACTCACCACCTGATGGGTTGCGGTGATGTACAATAGCAGTGGTTCTTTTTCTTTTGGTGCGACCAGCACTGGTGGCGTGGAAAGCACTTTTTTCAACTGTGCAAACGCTGCGTCTGCTTCTTCTGTCCACTCGAATTTATCGTCTGACTTCTTCATAAGTGCATAAAAAGGAAGCGCCTTCTCCACTAGCCGAGCGACGAAGCGACTTAGTGCCGCGACGCGTCCTGCAAGTTTCTGTACGTCGTGTAGTTTTGTGGGTTTTCCCATTGTCAAAATTGCTTGAATCTTCTCTGGGTTTGCCTCTATTCCTCGTGCTGATACCAGGAACCCTAAAAGTTGTCCTGCTGAGACGCCGAAAGAGCACTTTGTCGGGTTAAGCTTAAGCTTGTACTTGCTCAAGTTGTCGAAGGTTTCTGCCAAATCGCTGATTAGAGATTTCTCCTCTCTTGTGGTGATGACTACATCATCAATGTAGACTTGTATGTTGCGCCCTATTTGACTTCCGAGGCAACTTTGCATCATCCGTTGATAAGTTGCTCCTGCATTTTTTAGGCCGAACGACATCACTTGGTAGCAAAACACCCCATATGGTGTGATGAAGGCCGTTTTTTCTTCGTCTTCTTTCTTCAATTTGATCTGATTGTAGCCAGAATATGCGTCCAAGAATGAAAGCCTTGCGCATCCCGCTGTTGAATCGATTATCTGATCGATGCGGGGTAGAGGGAACGGATCCTTTGGACAATGCTTATTGAGAGATGTGTAGTCGACACATACTCTTTGTACGTCTGTGTTCTTCTTGGGTACTATGACTGGGTTCGACACCCAACTCGAGGTTTTGATTTCTCTGATAAATCCGGCATTTTCTAGCCTGTGCAACTCTGATGCTATCGCTTTCCTTTTAGGTTCATCGAATCGTCGCAATGGTTGCTTGACTGGTTTTGCCTTTGGATCTACGTTTAATGCGTGCTCGACGAGTTCCCTGGGAACCGCTGGCATGTCTGATGGACACCAGGCGAAGATTTCCCAGCGCTCACGGAGGAACTCGACGAGCGCGCTTTCCTATGCGGGATCCAAGTTCAC
Source organism: Dactylis glomerata (assembly GCA_007115705.1). Taxonomy (NCBI): domain Eukaryota; kingdom Viridiplantae; phylum Streptophyta; class Magnoliopsida; order Poales; family Poaceae; genus Dactylis; species Dactylis glomerata. The sequence goes on from QXEO01002099.1 coordinate 4,191,776, forward strand.
CGCAATTGAGGTCGTCTTGTTTGCATCTGTGGGATGGACCTGGATTTTCTTTGAGTCCTGAGATGTGTTGAAAGCCTGATCTGGCAGGGATCGTCCAACGTCGGGTAATACATTGTGGTCCGTTTCTCCTTTTAACCTCTCGTACTCCGCTGTCATGCCGAAGGTTTGCGCCATCCTATTGAATTCCCTATCGCATGTATTGGCTACTTCAAAGCTCCCTTGTACTATGATTGTTCCATTGGGTCCTGGAATTTTTAACGTAAGATACGCATAGTGTGGTACTGCCATGAATTTTGCAAATGCTGGGCGCCCCTGGATTGCATGATATTGTGACGGCCAGTCCATTACTTCAAATTCCAACTTCTCTCTTCGGTAGTTTCCACTATTGCCAAAGCAGACATCGAGTTCTATTCTCCCCAAAGGGTAGTTTGCGGCTCCTGGTACTATTCCGTGGAAAGAGCAATCTGTTGGCTTCAGACTCGTCAATGATATGCACATTGCTTTTAGGGTTCTGGCATATATTAAGTTTATGCCACTCCCTGCATCCATGAACACTCTTCCGATGTCGTACCCTCCTATTTGTGCCTTTAAAACCATAGGCGAGTGACCTGGCCTGGGGACTCTCCTCGGGTGGTCTGCTCTGCTGAACTTGACTGGTTGTTCTGACCACCGCAGGTACTCTGTGGTAGCTGGTGGTGATGATATTGCTAGGTTGACTTGCCTGGATATGCTCTTTTGCTCCTTCTTCGACTTGGGTACCGGTTGAATCATGGCTGATATGTACACTTTTGACTCTAAGTGCCTTGCTAGCTTTTGCATTTGATATCCTTGACTTCTGTCTTTCTCCTTGCCCCCCTTCTTGTTTCGAGCTCATGGCGCTTTGCAACCTTAGGAATGTCCTGCAATCCTTCATCTGGTGATTTGAGACTCTTTTCCCGTCGAGGTACGCGTAGTGGATTCGACAAGGTCCGTATAGCATATCCTCGGCGGAAGGACCGGAGTATCTCGATTTTTCTACTCCTTTTGCCTGAAACCTCCTGCTTTCATTTCCTTCCTCTTCTTCTAGTACGTAACCTGCGGCCACCTGATTTCGCCTTCCTTGATTATCCCTACTGCGGTATCATCTCCTCTGTCTACTTATTCTGTCGACTTCTGGTGAACGTCCTCTTTTGTTGTTATACGCGTCCTCTCCATCAGCGAATTTGTTGGCTTGTTCCATTAGCTTGGTTACTGTCGTGGGTCTTGTTCTTCCTATTTCTTCCACAAGATCTGAGCGACGAAGTCCGGCCAAAAAGGCGTCTATTGCTCGTTCGTCGGAGACGTCCTCTGCTGAGTTTTTGATTGTACTCCAGCGTTGGATATAAGAACGTAGCGTTTCGCCTTTTCTTTGCACACATGTTTTAACTTCCTCCAGTGACACTGGGCGTTTGTAGGTGGAACGAAAATTTCTTGTGGATTGAATTTCGAGTTCCCCCCAACTTCCGATGGATTTGTCGGGTAGGGTATTCAGCCAGGACCGTGCGGCGCCGGTGAGGTGCAGCCGCAAACTTTGCATTGCAGTCGCCTTTGTTCCCCCTAATATCTGCACCGCCTGCAGATAGTCCGATAACCATAGGGTACGTTCTTGCGACCCATCATACTTAGGTTGGTCGTGTGGTAATCTGAATCCTTTGGGTACCCTTGTTTTGCGAACCCTGCAGGTAAAGCATAACGCACCCATATCTTTATCGTCGTCCTCGTAGTTCTCTTCCCTCCAGGCGTAACGCGATTTATTTACTCGAGCTTGTGCTATTATACTTCTTGCGTCCTCCTTCCTTTTCTGTCGCTTTTTCTCTTCTGACGACTCGCTATACTCGTTATCTTTGAAATTGTATCTGAACTTCTCCTCTCCATTTCCCTTGCAGTTTGTCGACTTCGTCTCTGGACCTTGTTCCCTGATTTTTCCTTCTACTATTCCGAGGCTTCGTATCGCGGCTCGGTGCATGTCTTCTCGTGGGTCTCCAGGTTCTGGTCTTGTAGCTAATAAATATGCTTGTGCTGCTACTAGTGCTGCTTCTGGTGTTTTTTGTATGAAGTCCACTTCCTCCTCTTCTAGCTGCGGGGTGGGGCTCCTTAAGTACTCCTCTTCTCTGCCGTATGCTGTCGCCCCCCTATTGTGTTTTGGGTCTCCATGCCTTTCTTTGCTGTATTCTGAATCCTCACTGTAGTCTTCCCAGTATTCCTCTCTTGATATACTGTTATTATCTTGACAGTCCATATCTCTTTCCTCCCTTAGTTTCTTCCTGTGCTGGTATAATGCGTACTGATATCCCATTAGTACTTCTCTTCTCGATCCTTCGGGTACTTCTGTACCGTGGTTGATAGCTGACTTGATCATCCTCCATTCACCAACCGAAACATGGACTTTCTCCTTTTCCTTTTTGTTGTGATCTTTTACTTTGTCGACTTGCCTGTCGACATTCTTATTTCCTTTGCTATTGTTTTCTTCTTCTGCTTCGGTGATAATGACGCATAACTGATGTACCTTGGAGACGCTGCTGCTTCCCACGGCGAAGGCCTTTGCGTTGTTGTGCGTCTGACACGCTATTTCTTTTGAGTCGAAATTTTCCTAAATTTTGTCGCCTTCTACGATTGGTGTTTTGTCGAAACTGACCGGCGAGTTTGCCTCGCTGGAAGAGCCTTCTGATGATTCCAATGTTTCTTCTGTTTCGGGCTTGTTTGCCGACGGATCTGGTTTCGTCGAATCCGAGAGGCGGGATGAACCCGATGGTTCAACGATGATGCCCAAACTTCCAATGGTTAACTCCATCTCTTGACTTCCATCGAGTTCTGAACTGCTGTCGGCTAAAAGCGAAAAAGCCGTCGAATTCATGATTCCAACGCCCAAGATCCCCACGGTCGGCGCCAATTGACGAGGGGTTAACTCGACAAATGTCCTAGATGAAGGACTTAGGATCGGGGAGATAGGGCGTTGGATGAACTCGAAGGTAAAGTTAGTCGAAATAGGTGTGTGTCGAAAGTAAACTTGGGTGTTCAACCTGGCTTGGTTTCAATCTGGCCTACACCATCCCCTCCTGGCCCCTATATATAGATGGCCAGGTCTCAAGGATCGGGTAGGGTCCGATACAGATTACAATATCGATATACGGTAAAGACTCGTATTCGACTATTATTACAATTGGGCCTAGCTATACGGGCCTTAGGGGTACTCAACTAACGGGCTCTATTAACTATACCCTTGTCATAGAGATATCCAAATCAAATCACAACTCAAGATAAATATTATTGCAACTTAGACCAAGTACTAACACGGTGCACACACTGTCAACATTACACCATGAAAGGAAGAATAGATCACTTCAATACTATCATAGTGATAATTATTCTCATAATCCATAAGGGATCACAATCATAGCCTAGACCAAGTACCACCACGACGCACGCACTGTCACCATTACACCATGGCAGGAGGAATAGATTACTTTAATAACACACTAGAGTACACATAATGAAGAAGAGTAACATCTACTTATTCAACATGATACAAAGCTCACGATCACATAAAGATCACATCATGGGAGAGAGAGGTGAACCACATAGCTACCGGTAGAGCCCTTAGCCCCGGGGGAGTACTACTCCCTCCTCATCATAGGAGACAGCAAGGTTGATGGAGATGGCGGTGAGGTCAATGGAGACGGCGGAGATGATGATGGAGACCGATGGAGATGGCTCCGGGGGCACTTCCCCATCCCGGCAAGGTGCCGGAACAGAGACTTCTGTCCCCCGAAATTCGTCGACGACGGCGGTGGAGCTACGGAACTGTTCTGGAAATTTCGCTGACTCCCCTAGGGTGTTTTGTCCCGAGGCTTTATATAGGCGAATGGGCGTCGTCAGGGGGCTGCCAGGGCACCCTCACGCATAGGGGGCGCGGCCAGGGCCTGGGCCGCGCCGCCCTGGTGTTTGGGGCCCTCGTGGCCCCACTCCGCCTCCTCTTCGGTTCTCTGGAAGCTTCGGTGAAATTCTGGGCGACTGGCTTTGGTTTTGTCCAATTCCGAGAATATTTCCTATGTAACTTTTCTGAAACACAAAAACAGCAGAAAACAGGAAACTGGCACTGTGGCATCTTGTCAATAGGTTAGTTCCGGAAATCGCATAAAAATGCCACGAAGTGTAACGAAACACAAGGCAAATGGTGTAAAAACAAGCATGGAGCATCAAAAATTATAGATACGTTTGAGACATATCAGCATCCCCAAGCTTAACTCCTGCTCGTCCTCGAGTAGGTAAGTGATAACAAAAGAAATAATTTTTGAGGTGACATGCACCTACACAATCTTGATCATCTAAGTAAGGCATTGAGTGCTAGGATCAAAGAACTTAAAACATGGGCATAAGAGACATAATCTTGACAATAAAAACTTAGCAACCATGTTATAACATGAAAAGAAACACAAATGAAAGATCATGAATAATGAAACAATGAAAGTCAAATGTGTGTTCAAATCATATGGAAAAACATAACAAATGGTTTTCAGCTTGTCCTTAATGAGAGAGCAAAACATAAATGCATAGGACACCTTCAAGTTTAAGAGGGCGACTAGATACAAATAATTTGAGAATAAGTGAAACCAACAATATGAATCAATCAATGAAAACTTTGGGACAATGCACATTATACTCAGAATGACAACTATGCTCTCTTAGACGGTGCATAAAGGTAGAAGGTGGTGACTCAACATAAAAGTAAAAGAAAGGCCCTTCGCAGAGGGAAGCAGTGATTAAACATGTGCTAGAGCTTTCCATTGGTAAAACAGAGAGATAAAAATTGGTTTTGAGAGGTGGTTGTCTTTGTCAACGACTGGCAATGGGGTTCTTACTATCTTCCATATAAAAATAAAGCAAGTTTTTGAGAGAGAGATTGGCACTTTTGTGCTCTTTTATAAAGCTTGGCACTCCTCCCCACCTTTTTTCCTTTCTCAAACCATGGCTAACCGATTCCATCGGGTGCCCACCAACATTCACATACCATGGAGGAGTGCCTTTTTTCTTTTATTTTTTTCTCTTTTTTTCTTTTTGGAATAAGACAATATGGAAGATAGCATATCCGACCACTACGTCCCCATGAGCTGAAAACAGTGTCACAAAATGAGAAGTATTTTGAAGGTTTTTTGAAAGGTAGCACATGAAAATTTACTTGGAATGGCTTACAAATACCATGCATAGGAATTTATAGTGGACACAATGGCAAACTTGGTTTTTGGGAGTTGGATGCACGAGTAGAGCTCATACTCAGTACACAATGAGGGCTAGCAAAAGACTGGAAGCGACCAACTAAGAGAGCAATAACGGCCATAATCATGCATAGCGACAAAACATCATTGAAAGAGGCATAAGATGGCATCAAAAGTCAAATACTAAATGATCATAGAGGCTTATGGCGACTTTGTATGAGTTTAACATGTGTAAGCATGCACCAAGTCAACCCAAATAAAGCATCAAGGAGAAAACCAAAATAATGCTTCCAAATAATAAAAACAACACATGATTTTCAAAGGCTCATTAAGCAATCTCAGTCATTTGAGACAAGTCATGCTACAACAAAACCACTAAGCATACTATCAAAAAGACATCAAGCACGACATGCAAAAGCCTAGGCCGCAGTCTAAACAAGCTCCTTTTTGTACCACTTTTTTGCATAAATCTTTTTCTCTTTTCCAACACCATTCAAACCCTTTTTGAGGAAACTCTTTTGTGGAAAACCAACATAGACCAGAGGTCCAAATACACCTTGATGCAAAGATAAAACAAGATCTGAACAAAAACCAAGGCAAAAAAATGAAAGCTAAACGCAGTTCTAGAAAAAGAGAACACTCGTTGAAACGATAGGAGTGAAAAACGGAGTGTTCTTGGCAAATGAAAAGTGAGTTCATCTCCTCCAAAAGAAACATGATGTGATCTAACCATTTATTGCAGCAAACAAAGCAAAAGAAAACTGAAAACAAAAACAACTGATGCTCCAAGAAAAACGCATAGTGTATGAAGCAATAAAAATATAGTGTCTTGAAAGGTGACCTGATTTTTGCCGATGAAGAAGGGGTGCCTCGGGGGCATCCCCAAGCTTTGACGCTTGTACTTCTTGGATATTTCTTGGGGTGACATGGGAATCCCCAAGCTTGAGCTTTTGTCCATTCTTCAACTCATCTCATCACTCTCCGATCCCTACACTTGAAAACTTCCTTCATACAAAACTAAACACAAATCTATTAGCAACATTAGTGTAAGCATAACATATAATAAACCCCTTTTTGCTTCAGGTTTTAACCCAAAACCACCACATATTAAGCATATACTACTGTAGCAACTTCCCCAAAAGTTCCGTGATCAAAAGAACTCAAAAAGAAAGCGATAAAGCGGCAAACACAAATATTGGCAGAAATCTATCAAAACAGAACAGCTGACAAAGGTCGAATTTTTAGAGGGTTTTCTGTTGCTCAAATCAAAAAGTGTTCAACTAATAAAAGTTTTGATATAACCTGGGGCATATGCACAATAAATCGCAGGTCCAAAAGATATACAGAGAATTTACACGAATTTTTACGGTGCAGCACCGAAAACTGTTTTAGGACAGCAACATCCCCAAATCTTTACCTCACTCAAATTAGAGGCTTCTCTTGGCACAAGAATGAAATAAAAAGGATAAGGAGTGGTTATTACAGTAGTAATAACTTCCAAGGCTCAAATAAAAGAAAAAGTACTGAAAATAAACAATGGGTTATCTCCCAAGAGTGCTTTTCTTTAACGCCTTTGAGCTAGGCGCAGTAATTTGCAAAGATGCTCATGTGGGCGCCATATAAGAGCTTGAGGCAAAGGCGCCATATAGGAACTTAAAGCAATAGAGAGCATCAAAAAGAAAGTATGGAACACATTTAAATCTAAACCACTTCCTATGAAAAATAGTCTTGTAAAGAGACAAGTCATAAAAGCGCAAAGCAAAAAGCATAGGAAGGCAAAACAAGTACAACTTCAAGAATTGCAACATAAAGAGGGGAAACTTAATATTGTTGAGATCCATCAAAACATATTTCCCTCTCTCATAATAACTTTTAGTAGCATCATGAATAGAATTAACAACATAACCATCACAGAAAGCATCTCTATCGTGAGCCACATGCATAAAAGAATTAATACTCCCCACATGAACAATCGTAGTAGGAGCAGATTCAACAGAATAATTATTCTCATCACCATAATCATCAAAAATAGGAGGCATATTGTAATCATAACTAATTTTATCCTCAATAGTAGGTGAACTGAAAATATTATACCCATCATCATAACCATCATAAACTAGAGGTTTAGTATCATCACAAGCTAGAGAACAGCTATTTCGCAAAGCATATTCTTCAAACATATCATCATAAGAAGGAACATCACATATGGGAGATAAAATATTATCAGAACAAACTTTCTCCACTAAAGCTGGGGAACTAAAAATATCATGCTTAACAAAACCAGCTTCCCCAAGCTTAGACTTTTCTATAGCATTAGTAATAATAGTGTTCGAAACATTCATACTAACAACACTATTAGCATGCAAATTAAGCTCCAAAGGTTTTTCAATTTTCTCTTCAAACACTTCATATCTAAACTCAGGAAAAAGACTAAAGAACTCTTTGTTTTCCATTAAGCCTAACTAGTGAAAATAAAAACAAGAAACAAAAAGATGTAATTGCAGAATCTAAAGGAAATAACTCTGAGCACTCACACAGGAGGATGCGAGTACCTTTTACCTTACCTCCCCGGCAATGGCGCCAGAAAAGAGCTTGATGTCTACACATGCTTCTGTTCTTGTAGACAGTGTTGGGCCTCCAAGTGCAGAGGTTTGTAGAGCAGCAGCAAGTTTCCCTTAAGTGGATCACCCAAGGTTTATCAAACTCAGGGAGGAAGAGGTCAAAGCTATCCCTCTCAAACAACCCTGCAATTACGATACAGAAAGTCTCTTGTGTCCCCAACACACCCAATACACTTGTCAGATGTATAGGTGCACTAGTTCGGTGAAGAGATAGTGAAATACAAGTGGTATAGATGATTATAAGTAGTAAATGCAATCTGGAATAAAAATGGTAGCAAGCAAACAAGTAACAAAACAGCAAGTAAACGGTGTGCAAATCTTGGAAACAAGGCCTAGGGATCATACTTTCACTAGTGGACACACTCCCAACAAATATAACATAATTGAACAAATAGATAACTTCTCTTCACTATGGTACTCTGAATTACTCTCCTATTGAATAACACTAATCATTGCGTAGGGCTACGAAGCACTCCTCAAAGTTCATCAAGTACTTGACAAACACCACTCATAGAGATATCCAAATCAAATCACAACTCAAGATAAATATTATTGCAACTTAGACCAAGTACTAACACGGTGCACACACTGTCAACATTACACCATGAAAGGAGGAATAGATCACTTCAATACTATCATAGTGATAATTATACTCATAATCCATAAGGGATCACAATCGTAGCCTAGACCAAGTACCACCACGATGCACGCACTGTCACCGTTACACCATGGCAGGAGGAATAGATTACTTTAATAACACACTAGAGTACACATAATGAAGAAGAGTAACATCTACTTATTCAACATGATACAAAGCTCATGATCACATAAAGATCACATCATGGGAGAGAGAGGTGAACCACATAGCTACCGGTAGAGCCCTTAGCCCCGGGGGAGAACTAATCCCTCCTCATCATAGGAGACAGCAAGGTTGATGGAGATGGCGGTGAGGTCGATGGAGACGACGGAGACGGTGATGGAGACCGATGGAGATGGCTCTGGGGGCACTTCCTCGTCCCGGCAAGGTGCCAGAACAGAGACTTCTGTCCCCCGAAATTCGTCGACGGCGGCAGCGGAGCTACGGAACTGTTCTGGAAATTTCGCCGACTCCCCTAGGGTTTTCCGTCCCGAGGCTTTATATAGGCGAAGGGGCATCATCAGGGGGCTGCCAGGGCACCCTCACACATAGGGGGTGCGGCCAAGGCCTGGGCCGCGCCACCCTAGTGTGTGGGGCCCTCGTGGCCCCACTCCGCCTCCTCTTCGGTTCTCTGGAAGCTTCGGTGAAATTCTGGGCGACTGGCTTTGGTTTTGTCCAATTCTGAGAATATTTCCCGTGTAACTTTTCTGAAACACAAAAACAACAGAAAACAGGGAACTGGCACTGTGGCATCTTGTCAATAGGTTAGTTCCGGAAATCGCATAAAAACGCCACGAAGTGTAACGAAACACAAGGCAAATGTTGTAAAAACAAGCATGGAGCATCAAAAATTATAGATACGTTTGAGATGTATCACGTGGCTATTTATAATACAAACACTTTTTTGAAGGTGAGAAACCACATTTTAGTTTACAAACATAGAACATAAGACTATATGTCACTAGGTGCATGATGCCCACAAGTATAGGGAATCGATGAAATATTCGATGGGAAGTATTACCCAAATTTATAGTTCGACTCAAGGGGAACACAAGAATATCAATAAGACTTTAACAATTGAGGCATCCCTCTCAATCACACCTGTATATCAACAAGCTCAACAAATAAATGGTGATGGCAGTGATTTAATTTGAGCAAGGAAAATAAAACAGCAACAGTTGTAACGGTTTTCCAGTTGTTACCAAAAATAGTGAACGAGAAACTTTCAGTGGATAAAATGTAGGCATGAGGTGATAGCAGGGTGTTGCATGAATAAGATTGATCATATAATAAGATACAAATAACAATGGGACTTAACTCTAATTCCGATATGTGTAGGTATGTGCTCCGAAAATAGTTGTACGTACTAACCAAGAGAATTTGCACAACATCTATTATCCTACCTGCCCATTTCACCGGGGCCAACTTGGAACTATAGGTAATTAAGGTCTACCCTTTCAAATAGCCTGGAACAACGCATTAACACTTTATGAACACATAGAATCCTCAAACTAAAACATCTCCCCCTTGTTTTCCCTATCTGTCACATTTAGGGTTTGCAGGTTCAACATAAAAGCAGGTAATACACTTTGCAGGTAGACACCAAACTCAATTTATATGATGAAGCAAAATAAGTTCAGTACTGAAATCGTGCCACTTGGGCCCTAGTAGCAAGCATTAAGAATAACTAAGTGCACAAACACCATACACGAATATCTTTAAGATAAACCCTCAAATCTCAGAGAACGAGTACAATTACATGATCAATCTCATCCAATCTCCATCCACCTCGCATGCCTAAAGAGGACTACGCACACATGATGATGGAGATGAAGCTCATGTTTGATGGATATGAAGGCGGTGAAGATGGTGGTGAAGACGGCCTCCGATCCCCTCCTCCAGGGGAGAAATCCTGAATTGATCTGATCCCAGAATCGATGATCGTGGCTCTGGCGGCGCTCTATTTTGCGAATAGCCCCCCGTCTTGTAGTTCACCTCCTTTTCGATATATATGAAGGCGTACGCGAAAGCTGGAGGCGAGGCGGTGCTCAAGGGCTGACCGAGCAGGCCCCACGCGGCTAGGGAATCTTGCCGCATGGGCCATGCCTGTTTGGGCCTCGAGCACTCCCTCACGTCCCTCCGGTGCTCAAATTCCTTCTTCACATGAAAAATTGGCGTAGTATTTTTTCCCGATTTTATTTCCTGCAAAAATAGCCAGAAACGAGATTTTGCTAAAAATAGCGTTAGATTATGCTGTTTTATTCAAGTATGGGATGATTCCGGAGCAAACGTATCTATAATTTTTTATGCTCCATGCTTGTTTTACACCAATTGCTTTGTGTTTTGTTTACACTTCGTGGCGTTTTTTATGCATTTTTTAGAACTAACCTATTAACGAGATGCCACAGTGCCAGTTCCTATTTTCTGCTGTTTTTGTGTTTCAGAAAAGTTACACAAGAAATATTCTCGAAATTGGACGAAACAAAAGCCAAAGTTCCTATTTACCTGACATGAAGACGGAGTCCAAAGGAGAGACAGAGGAGGACCAAGAGGCGGCCGCACCATAGGGTGGCGCGGGCCACCCCCTGGCCGCACCACCAGGTGGTGTGGGCCCCTGGTCCACCCCCTGACATCGCCCTTCTGCCTATAAAATCCCTTCGTCGGGAAAACCCTAGGGGACCAAACACTTTTCCATGAAACATACTACAAGCTACCGCCATCGTCGTCCCAAGATCGGGAGGGTCCAGAAGCTCTTCCCGGCACCCTGCCGGAGAGGGGAATCATCACCGGAGGCCTTCTTCATCACCATGCCAGCCTCCGGAGTGATGCGTGAGTAGTCTACCTTGGACTATGGGTCCATAGCTGTAGCTAGATGGTTGTCTTCTCCTCCATGTGCTTCATGTCTAGATCTTGTGAGCTGCCTATCATGATCAAGATCATCGTTATGTAATTCTACATGTTGTGTTTGTTGGGATCCGATGAATATTGAGTACTATGTCAAGTTGATTGTTGATTTATCATGTCTATGTTATTTATGATCTTGCATGCTCTCCGTTTCTAGTAGATATCTTGGCCGAGTAGATGCTAGTGACTCCAAGAGGGAGTATTTATGCTTGATAGTGGGTTCATGCCTAAAGAGGACTATGCACACATGATGATGGAGATGAAGCTCATGTTTGATGGATATGAAGGCGGTGAAGATGGTGGTGAAGACGGCCTCCGTTCCCCTCCTCCAGGGGAGAAATCCTGAATTGATCTGATCCCGGAATCGATGATCGTGGCTCTTGCGGCGCTCTATTTTGCGAATAGCCCCCCGTCTTGTAGTTCACCTCCTTTTCGATATATATGAAGGCGTAAGCGAAAGCTGGAGGCGAGGCGGTGCTCAAGGGCTGACCGAGCAGGCCCCACGCGGGTAAGGAATCTTGCCGCATGGGCCATGCCTGTTTGGGCCTCGAGCACTCCCTCACGTCCCTCCGGTGCTCAAATTCCTTCTTCACATGAAAAATTGGCGTAGTATTTTTTCCCGATTTTATTTCCTGCAAAAATAGCCAGAAACAAGATTTTGCTAAAAATAGCGTTAGATTATGCTATTTTATTCAAGTATGGGATGATTCCGGAGCAAACGTATCTATAATTTTTTATGCTCCATGCTTGTTTTACACCAATTGCTTTGTGTTTTGTTTACACTTCGTGGCGTTTTTATGCATTTTCTAGAACTAACCTATTAACGAGATGCCACAGTGCCAGTTCCTATTTTCTGCTGTTTTTGTGTTTCAGAAAAGTTACACAAGAAATATTCTCGAAATTGGACGAAACAAAAGCCAAAGTTCCTATTTACCTGACATGAAGACGGAGTCCAAAGGAGAGACAGAGGAGGACCAAGAGGCGGCCGCACCATAGGGTGGCGCGGGCCACCCCCTGGCCGCACCACCAGGTGGTGTGGGCCCCTGGTCCACCCCCTGACATCGCCCTTCTGCCTATAAAATCCCTTCGTCGGGAAAACCCTAGGGGACCAAACACTTTTCCATGAAACATACTACAAGCTACCGCCATCGTCGTCCCAAGATCGGGAGGGTCCAGAAGCTCTTCCCGGCACCCTGCCGGAGAGGGGAATCATCACCGGAGGCCTTCTTCATCACCATGCCAGCCTCCGGAGTGATGTGTGAGTAGTCTACCTTGGACTATGGGTCCATAGCTGTAGCTAGATGGTTGTCTTCTCCTCCATGTGCTCCATGTCTAGATCTTGTGAGCTGCCTATCATGATCAAGATCATCGTTATGTAATTCTACATGTTGTGTTTGTTGGGATCCGATGAATATTGAGTACTATGTCAAGTTGATTGTTGATTTATCATGTCTATGTTATTTGTGATCTTGCATGCTCTCCGTTGCTAGTAGATATCTTGCCCGAGTAGATGCTAGTGACTCCAAGAGGGAGTATTTATGCTCGATAGTGGGTTCATGCCTCTGGTAATCTTGGGGAGTGACAATAACTTCTAAGGTTGTAGATGTGTTGTTGCTACTAGGGAGAAAATAACAATCTTTTGTTCAAGGACATTTGTATTGTTTACATTACACACTTTGCTTAAGGCGATAATCTGTTGCTTGCAACTTAATACCCAAGGGTTGTTCGAATGATATCCTGCGGGTGGATTATTAGTCATAGATGCAGTTGGATTATAGTCTATGTATTATGTTGTAATGCCCAAGTGAATCTTAAAGTGATCTTCATGACATGTACATGCATTGTTATGCATTCTTTATTTTGTCAATTGCCCAACTCTAATTTGTTTACCCAGCATGTTATTTATCTTTATAGAGAGACACCTCTAGTGAACTGTGGACCCTAGTCCATTCTTTTACACATATATTACCATCTACTGCAAGCACCATTTACTTTCTGCAAGCATTATTTACTTACTGCAAACAAACACCTTTTTCCACGCGATACGTTTAATCCTTTGTTTTCAGCAAACCAGTGAGATTGACAACCTCACTGCAAGTTGGGGCAATGTATCTTGGTTGTGTTGTGTGCAGGTTCCACGTTGCTGCTGGCGCCGGTGGTGCACCCTGCCAAAAGCTAGTTAGCATCAACCTTCAGAAGTGGTTTCTTTGTCCTACTGGTCGATTAAATTTTGGTTTCATAACTGAGGGAAAACTTACTGTTGTGCTCATCACACCTTCCTCTTGGGGTTCCCAACTAGTCCGTCAACACCGCACCATCAACAAATTTTCTGGGGCCATTGCCAGGGAGAAAGAGGATTTCTGCAAGGGGAGTCTCTCACTTCCAATCTTTTTACTTTGTTATTGTTTTGCTTAGTTTCTTTACTTTATTTTTGTTTGCATCTTTTTATCAAAAATACAAAAAATTAGTTCCTTTTATAGTTGGTAGTTTGTTACTTTATTTTTGGTTTGTTATGTTGATCCCTAAGTATGTTCTGAAAGACTTATCAGTAGGTAGCGGTTCTATAATTGCGAAAGACAATATTGAAGAGTTCTTAATCATGTCAGTAAGCACAAAGATATTGAGGATAGATCCTTAGCAAAACTTGCTCCTAGTTATGAAATTGTTACTGCTTATTTTGTTCACATGTTGGAGGCTAGGTTTATTAACCTTAACCCCATAATGCAACAAATGTTTCTTAAGCTTCATGATATCGAAGACACTAAAAAGAGGAATTTTATTTTGGAAACTTTGCGTAAAGAATTTAGAGATGTTGTTATAGAAGCTAGGAAAGTCTTTGATTGTTTTAATATGCTATGCTCATGTGTAGATGTTATTGGTACAAATAGGGAGGAAATCAAAATACCTATACCTTTTAAGCTCGTAGGAATGCATGAAGCCTTGGAAAAGAATTTTGATTGCATTGTTCCTGAAAACCTTTTTGATGAAAGTAGTGAACCAAAGAGTGTCAAGAGAGGATCCTCTAAAACTTATTTGGATAAAATACAATTCCTTGTTGAAAAGACTTTTGCTATTGATCTTGATCTTCATCGCTCGAAAATACCTGATTCTCACTTTCTGAGTAGCTCAAAGGCGTTAAAGAAAAGCACTCTTGGGAGATAACCCAATGTTTTCTTTTCAGTACTTTTTCTTTTTGTTGAGTCTTGGAAGTTGTTACTACTGTAATGACCTCTCCTTATCATTTTTATTTTGTTTTTATGCCAATAATAACCTCTAATTGGAGGAAGGTAAGATTTGGGGAAGTTGCTGTCCCGAAATAGATTTCTGTGCTTCAACGTAACAATTCACAAAAATTCCCATAACGTCATCTTGATCTGCGATTTCTTGTGCACATGCCCCAGGTTATTATCTAACTTTCATTAGTTTTTCACTTTTTGATTTGAGCAACAGAAGATTTTCAAAAAAAATGATCTTTACCAGCTGTTCTGTTTTGACAGATTTCTGCCACTATTTGCATTTGCCTCTTGATCTCTTTCTTTTTGAGTTCTTTTGATCACGGAACTTTTGAGAGAAGTTGCTACAATAGCTAATGTGTTAATAAGTGTTGTACTTGAGTTGAAACTGAGCCAAAAATGCATCAACTATCTTGCATAAACTAATGTTGCTAATAAGAATTGTGTGATGTTTTGTATGAAGGAAGTTTTCAAGTGTAGGGAAAGGAGAATGATGAGATGAGATGAAGTATGAACAAAAGCTCAAGCTTGGGGATGCCCATGTCACCCCAAGAAATATCCAAGAAGTACAAGCGTCAAAGCTTGGGGATGCCCCATGGCACCCCTTCTTCATCAACAAAAATATCAGGTCATCTTTCAAGACACTATATTTTTATTGCTTCATATGCTATGTGTTTTTCTTGGAGCGTCTTTATTTTTGCTTTCAGTTTTCTTTTGTTTTGTTTGCTGCAATAAATGGTTGGACCCCAACATATTTCTTTTGGAAAAGACACACTCCATTTTCATTGCCTAGAACACTCTATTTTTCACTTTTATCGTTCAACGAGTGTTCTCTTTTTCTAGTATTGCGTTTACCTTTTATTTTTCGCCTTCGTTCTTGTTCAGAACTTGTTAGTTCTTTGTAGCTAGGTGTGCTTAGACCTCTGGTCTTTGTTTCTTTTCATCTTTGTGAGTTGTTTCATATAGGTTGATTGGTGTTGGAAAAGAGTAAATTGTTTCATGCTTATAGTGATGCAAAAGGGAGCTTGTTTAGACTGTTGCTTAGACTTTATCATGTCATGCTTGATATTATTTTGATTATATGCTTAGTAGTTATTGTTGTAGCATGACTTGTCTCAAATAACTGAGAGTGCTTAATGTGCCTTTGAAAGAATCATGCGTTGTTTTTATCTTATAGAAGCATAATATTGTGGTATTCTCCTTTGATGCTTTATTTGGGTTGACTTGGCGCATGTTTATACTATGTTTTGACTTTAAACCAGTCGCCTCAAGCCTCTATGATCATTTGGTTTTTGACTTGTGATATCACTTTATGCTTTGGTTAATAATGTTTTATCGCTATGCATGATTATGGCCGTTATTGCTTTCTTAGTTGGTCGCTCCCAATCTTTTGCTACCCTTCGTCTGTACTGAGTATGAGCTCTACTCGTGCATCCAACTCCCAGAAACCAACGTTTCCAATGTGTCCACCATATCTACCTATTAGCATTTTGCTATTCCAAGTATATTCATCATGCTTTTATCTATCTTCCAAATTAAATTTTTTGTTATGAGAAAATTAGTTAGTAAAGCTCTCACGAACTTGATGGCACATTTACTTTCTTGCACTTAATAAACTTGACCATTGTGGCTCTCTTATGATGATTATAAGCTTGCATATTGTAAGCTGGGAGTTAGCTCAGCCATGCTGTCATGGGGCCCGCTTTCAACATTGCACTTATTCTTATCTAGTTGATATCCTGATCGTTTGTTTATGGATGCTTATCTGTGTGGAAGGAGTTGGAAACTTGTGAGTTCATGGAGTTTGTATATGTGTTAGAGAAACGCCTGGGCCACTAATCTAAACCATGCATCATTCATGGTGGAAATATACAGCATAACCATAGTGGACATTTGACGACGCATCTCAAAATAAAAAGCTATACCCAATGGTAAATAAAAGAGATGCCAAGGTCTTCATTGTCTGTTTGTCTTTTTATTTTGATGTGGGACAGTTTCCATATCATCGGGCAGGAGGTACCCCATTGGCAAGAACTTACTTGGGACCTAAGTCGATTAGCATGGTTTAAGTACTCGTATTCAAGGGACATAAGATTTTCAACTTATGACAACATTAACCTTAACCACCCAAGATGATAGGGGCAATAAGAGCTCAAAGCTAATAAGTACCATAATTTTTGGAAGGTTTATAAAACTTGCAATCACTACTTCCCTTATTTTGAGTCTTCATCTTCTATCTTTATGCACCGATTAAGAGAGCATAGTTGTCATTCTGAGTATAATGTGCATAGTCCCAAAATTTATTATTGATTAATTCATGATTATGGTATTGCTTGTTCTCAAATTATTTGTATCTAGTCACCCTCTTGAACTTTGAAGGTGTCCTATGCATTTATGTTTTGCTACTCCACGAGGGACAAGCTAAATACCACTTTGCTATGTTTTCTATATGCTTCAAACAAACAAACACCATTCAATGCATTATTACTCATGATCTTTTGTTTGTGTTACTTTTCATGTTGTAACATGGTTGCTAAGTTCTATGGTTAGAATTATATCTCTTATGCCCATGTTTAGAGTACTTTGATCTCGGCATGCAATTCCTTACTTTAAGTTGATCAAGATTGTGTTGGTGCATGTCACCTCAGAAATTATTTTTTTGTTATCACTTACCTACTCGATGACGAGTAGGAGTTAAGCTTGGGGATGCTTGATACGTCGCAAACATATCTATAATTTTTGATGTGCCATGCTTGTTTTACACCGATTGCTTTGTGTTTTGTTTACACTTCGTGGCATTTCTATGCATTTTCTGGAAATAACCTATTAACGAGATGCCACAATGCCAGTTCCTGTTTTCTGCTGTTTTTGTGTTTTAGAAAAGTTACACAGGAAATATTGTCGGAATTGGACGAAACGAAAGCCAAAGTTCCTATTTACCTGACACAAAGACGGAGTCCAAAGGAGAGACGGAGGAGAACCAGGAGGCGGCCGCACCATAGGGTGGTGCGGGCCACCCCCTGGCCGCGCCACCAGGTGGTGTGGGCCCTTGGTCCACCCCATGACATCGCCCTTCCACCTATAAATTCCCTTCGTTGGGAAAACCCTAGGGGAACGAACACTTTTCCATGAAACATACTGCAAGCCGCCACCGTTGTCGTCCTGAGATCGGGAGGGTCTAGAAGCTCTTCTCGGCACCCTGCCGGAGAGGGGAATCATCACAGGAGGCCTTCTTCATCACCATGCCAGCCTCCGGAGTGATGCGTGAGTAGTCTACCTTGGACTATGGGTCCATAGCAGTAGCTAGATGGTTGTCTTCTCCTCCATGTGCTTCATGTCTAGATCTTGTGAGATGCCTATCATAATCAAGATCATCGTTATGTAATTCTACATGTTGTATTTGTTGGGATCCGATGAATATTGAGTACTATGTCAAGTTGATTATTGATTTATCATGTCTATGTTATTTATGATCTTGCATGCTCTTCATTGCTAGTAGATATCTTGGCCGAGTAGATGCTAGTGACTCCAAGAGGGAGTATTTATGCTCGATAGTGGGTTCATGCCTCTAGCAATCTGGGAGAGTGACAATAACTTCTAAGGTTGTAGATGTGCTGTTGCTACTAGGGAGAAAACAACAATCTTTTGTTCAAGGACATTTGTATTGTTTACATTACACACTTTGCTTAAGGCGATAATCTATTGCTTACAAGTTAATACCCAAGGGTTGTTCGGATGATATCATGTGGGTGGATTATTAATCATAGATGCAGTTGGATTACTGACGAGGGTTAACTCGACAAATGTCCTAGATGAAGGACTTAGGATTGGGGGAAGAGAGTGTCGGATGAACTCGAAGGTAAAGGTCAGTCAAACAAGGCGTGTTTATGCGTGTATCGAGAATAAGCGTGGTACTCAATTGGCTCAATCTCAATCTATCCCTGGCTGGCCTCTCCTGGATGTCGATGGATTTTGTGTCACAAGAACACGGGGTACCACGCGATGGACCCAAAGATTCGAACGCAGGGGGCTAAACGTGGGAGATCTTGGATCACCACGAAACACGGTGACGGAAGCCTTGAGTCGTCGAACGCACAACGCACTGCAGAGAGAGACACCGAGCTTTACCCAGGTTCAGGGCCCTCATGGTGAGGTAAAACCCCTACTTCCTGCCTTCTTGTATTACAACGCGATACCTCGCGAGGAGTACAAGGTCTTGGTTACAGAGCTCTAACTGGCCGGAGGTAGAAGAACTAACTTAGCCTAGCTAGGAGCCCGAAGATGAAGATCCGATCCCCTCTAAGGGGTGGCCTCCCCTCCTTTTATAGCGCCCAGGTCCTCCTTCCCCTTATCATCTTGGGGAAGGGGTTGCCACACACGGCCAAGGAGGGAGGATAGCTGTAGTCTTGATTCTTCCGTGGACGTAGTCTTCGTAGAGTAGTGGCGCCGGTCCACAGGAGTGGGTGGAGGGAGCTGACGTCTTTCTGTGGCGCCCTACACCATCCACGCTATTTTTAGGGGGGTGGCCAACAACAACAGTGCCACTTTAGGCAGGCATGGCGAAAGTTGATCTCCTCCCTGTTGGGGGTAGCGTGGGTGGTACGCAGTCTTCTGCCCTTATCTTCTTGCTCAGCATAGAAACGTGTCGAGCTGACGTGGATGTGGTCCCTCCCCTCACGAGAAATAGCTCGTGAGGAGGCCTTCTGGTCCTTGGTAGTTTTAGTCGTCGTTCTCTTCATGAGGCGCCTCCTCATGAGGGTCTTCTCCGCTGGCTTCGATCGTCGTTCCACCCCTGGGCCGAAGCTGGGCCGTTGAAGGAGCCCAGGAGCAGGTGGACCGGGATACCCCGGTATCTAGAACACCGACAGTAGCCCCCGAGAGCCTGGCCCGCGGACGCGCCCTCTTGAGGGAGCGAAGGGCCAGGGGCCCCCAGAAGCTGCTGGGCCCTCCAACGGCACGCGTCAATATGCGGTCAGAGGACCATGTGAAGAGGCAGAGGCTGCAGACATGTGGCGTGACCGCAGCTGGTGAGACGAAATGACGGGCATCCCAGCAGTCCCCGAGGCGTCAAACCATCATGATGGCGCGTCGCTTCGCTGCAGAGTACTGCGCCAATGCTTCGATTCCCGCGCTGAGATTTGATGCTTCGATGCCGGCCGCGCCCCTTAAATACAGCCTCCTCGAGACCTCCGACACCTCACCCTCTTCCTCCAGTGCCACTTCTTCCTCAATGCCCCCCAAGCAAATGGATCCCTCCGCCTCCTCTGCCGCCGCTGGATCGAGCTCGGGGGCAAAGCGCCGTGGGTGCCCCCCGGGCAGCAGGAACAGGGCAAGGATCCCCGCCCGGTGGATGCCCGGCGTCAGAGGCCCCCTCCGCATCGGGGCGCCGAGGCAGGACAAGGCGAATCGCGTCGCCTCGGGGACCTCCGACGCCCTGACCCTTCGAGGTCCAGCGCCTAGAGGTGCTCTGAATGCGCCATCGCCAATGGCGGCGGCGCCGGCTCCCCGCTCCCCGGGGAGCATCGACCGGGTGCTCCGGGAGGTTGAGGCCACCCTGGGCCCCCTCCCCCCGGCCGCGGACGCCCCGGGGCCGCAGGAGGCGGCCCCGCCGGCGACCGGAGTCATCGCGACTCCCTGCCCCCTGGCGGCGGAGATGCTGGGACCCCTCATTGCCCTGGGGTCCCGCTTCCTGGAGCTCCTCGTCGTCATCGACGCCTAGAGCTTCATCTCCCTCCGGCTGCCCGACGCAGTCCGGAGGGTGATCTATGCCCCCGGCGCTTCCTCCAGAGAGGTCGTGCTGGTGGAGCAGAGCAGGCCAGAGCTCCTCTGGCCTGTGGACATCATCCTCAGAGCGGGCGGCAACGCCGTCTTCTCTGGACACTGGAGGGCTTTCGCCCTCGGCCACCGCCTCCGCATCGGCAACCACCTCGTCTTCCGCTTCAAGCTGGGGACGCGGAGGCCTCGGTGCGGATCTTCACCACCGCCGGCGTCCGCCGCACCTACCCCTAGCCCGTGGCGCAGTAAAGGGGCGGCCTTGCCGCGGTAGCCTTCCGGGGAGGGAAGCTAGTCTCCTCCCCTCTTTTGCAATGTAGCTTGCGCCGGCGGGGTATGCCCCGCCGTGCCTCCGTTTCCTCCCCCGCTGGGGGTTATCAATGAAATCTTGTTTGCTTTTCCGCTCCTTGTTGTTCGTCGTTATCCTGGTCGTCCGTGCGCTCGAGAGCCCTAGCGAGTTGTTAACGCCGACGGGAGGCCTCCCTGCGCCTCAGAGCTCATGACGGGGTCGGCGCCGGCGACGACATTGGACGATTCCTGAGACAAGTAGTTGAAGAAAGAGTTGGAAAACAAAAAACCCCAAATCCCCGAAAACAAAAAACAAGTCGATAAAACAAATGAAAAAAGAAGGCAAATAAGATGCCCCTGTGACCGGCACAGGGAGCTTCCTCGTCGTGAGGGAGCGCGACACTATCTGTGCCAACAACTAAGAGCAAATTGTCGCGCGTGGTGATTCACGGGGCCTTCCTCGTCATTGAGGGAAGCTGGACCCTCACGGACGCAAAAGCGACGCTTAAGAGAGCCTAGAGACCGTCGACACCTCGTTAAGGGTTGCTCATAAGGTGAAGGGCCTGGCGCGGACCTCCGGATCTGCGTCTCCTTCGCAAGATGATCGGAGTGGCCTTGGTCTTCAGTAATCCTGCCGTGTTTGGCCTTCCTCGAGCGAGGGGAATCTTCCAGCGGATGCTAAGTGCATCGACGCGTCCTTGCACCCTCGTGAGGGTTGCTCACGAGGCGCTGGTCCTTAGCGGGTGCCTTGGGCACACCTTTGACTTTTTCCGAAGATTTCTTATTTTCCGGTGTACTTCGCGAGGAACTAAGCACCATGGGCACTTGGAGGTGATCGATAACGGGGCCACCGCCCCTGATCAGAGCTTAGTCCCTTCGGGTTTTTCGGGCTTGCTGTTTTCCGGGCGAAGGCCCCAGCATAGACACCGTGCCTAGCCCCCTTCCGCGTGGAGTACAACAGAAAATAAATGGACTTCATGCCATTTTAATATCATGCCGAAGCAGAGGCGCTATATTGCGCTATAACTTAATATCAGTGCTGAAAAGCAGTTTGAGCTAATACAAAGTGCCGTGACAACGGTCTTATCTCCTCGTGAGGAACCTACGGGTAGAACTTTCACAGATGAGCTATGTTCCACGGGTTCCCCACCGGCACGCCTTTCGCGGTTTCCAACCGCGCTGAGCCTAGCCTGGCGTTGAAGCTTCTCATCTTGAGTCCCTTGAGGACTTTGGCGTTGGCACACTCGGCTTGGCCATTGCTCCCGAGATAGGCGACTGAGGCAAAACAAATCTTGATGCCGGCCGATGCACAGTACTCCTAGAACAGCCCGCTGGTGAACTGGCTGCCATTGTCGGTGATGATGCGGTTAGGCACACCAAAGCGACAGACTAGCCCACGGATGAACTTGACTGCAGACCTGGCCGGAATGGTGCACACCGGCTCCACCCACTTGGTAAACTTGTCGATGGCAACGTAGAGGTAGCGGTAGCCCCCTTGCACTCTAGGGAATGGACCAAGAATGTCCAGCCCCCAAACAGCAAAGGGCCAAGTGAGTGGGATGGTTTGCAGTTCCTGCGTCGGCTGATGAATCTGTTTGGCATGGAATTGGCATGCCTCGCACCTCTTGACCATCTCCGCCGCGTCCCAGAGCGCTGAAGGCCAGTAGAAGCCGCTTCGATATGCCTTTGCGGCAAGGGTTGAAGCAGAAGCATGATGCCCACACTCGCCGGCGTGAATGTCCCTGAGAAGCTCTTGGCCTTGGTGAGTTGATATGCACTTCAGAGCGACGCCGTTTGGGCGATGCCGGTACAAGTCACCATCCTTGATGCGATATCCCGAGGCTTGGCGTACTATCCTTTTGGCCTCCGATTCGTCTTCAGGAAGCCTGCTGCTGACGAGGAATGCCTTGAGCTTGACGATCCAATCCACTCCCTCCTGCCGTGCCAATGCCAGAAGGACACGGTCACCCGAAGGAGGCCCGCAGTCCGGAGCCCCCCTGCTCTGGTGGCGGTGGCAGGGCAGGTGGAAGGTCTGATCTGTCGACGATGGAGAAGCGGATGGCTTGAAGAGGCGCTCCTCGAAGACGCCGGTAGGTTGTGCCAGGCGATGAGAGGCGCGTTTGGCGATCTCGTCCGCTTCCACATTTTCTCCTCTTAGGATGTGCTTCAGCTCCAAGCCTTGGAAGCATTTTTCCATCTTTCGATGCTCCTCAAGATAAGCTGCCATGTGCTCATCCTTTGGAGTGTAGCTCTTGTTTGAGAAGTTCACAACCAGCTGTGAGTCTCCCTTGACGACGAGGCGCTTGATGCCCAACGCATTCGCTGCCCTTAGGCCAGCGAGTAGTCCTTCATATTCCGCGATGTTGTTCGAGTCCTTGTGCTCTGGTTTAAAGCAGAGCTGGACGGCGTAGAAGAGCTTGTCCCCAGAGGGACAAGTAAGGACGGCGCCAGCCCCCGCGCCGGGGAGGTTGAAGGCACCGTCGAAGTGCATGACCCAGAGGCCTGGGGCTTCTTCTCCTGGAAGCGTTGACTCCACCTCTAGAGGCTCGTCAGCGAATGGATCAGTCCATTCGGTGGTGAATTTAGCCAAAGCTTTGCTCTTGATGATCTTGGTGGTTTCGAAGGACATCTCGAAGGGCCGAAGCTCCATGGCCCACTCTGCCACCCGCCCGGTGACATTTGGGTTGCGTAGAATGGTCTCCAGGGGACGATCAGTGACCACCTTAATCGGGTGACCCTGGAAGTAGTGACGTAGTTTCCTTGAAGCGATCAGCAGGGTGTAGAGAAGCTTTTGCTACATGGTGTAGCGTTCCCGCGCGTCGCGTAGCACCGTGCTGACGAAGTACACGGGCTTTTGCACCTTGGCGGTGTCCTCAAGAGTTTTCTCCTCTTGGAGTTTAGGAGCGTCGCTCTGAGAGAGCGGCTCGGTCGACGAAGTTGTAGCGGGTGGCTCCTCTTGAGGGACAGAAGAAATGGCTGCCTCTACCTCGTGAGGAGCCCCCGGGCAGGGAGGATAAATTCCCTCTATGGCGATTACCTTGGCGTCCCGCTCAGCGATGAGGACAGCGCTTGCAGTTCTTGGGGTTGCTGCGATGTAGAGCACCAAGGGCTCACGGAACGTTGGGGCAACCATGATCGGTGGGCTCATGAGATACCTCTTCAGCTCGGCGAAGGCCTTGTTAGTTTCCGGAGTCCACTCGAACTTCCCAGTGCGCTTCATGAGCTTGAAGAAGGGCAAGACCTTCTGATGAGGACATCCCATCTATTGATACAACCGCTGCACCTACAGCGGAACACATACAAGGACCCATCACTCGAGCTCGTGCCAAGCAACTTAACTATCAGGTACTTTCGTTTCTTGGAACTCTTTCTCACATACAAGAGAATATGATGCTGCTTAAATCAGATATGTTTGTTACTCTTAGGAATGATGGACCTAGCATGGATGAGAGGGACAAGCATTGGAGCATGATCGTGCATGGAGATGGCAGCAAGTGTTTGAGGATTGAAGAAGATGCCACGAGTGGAGATTTCAGAACTTTGAAGCCACCATAATGAAGGATGAAGACTTGGACGAAATATACAAAGAACTACTTCATAAATTCGTCCTTAGATAAATATGGTGCTGCGTCACTTTTATTTTTGGGCCAGGCCCATGTAATTTTCGCAGCAAATAAGACAGCCACTTTTAGGAGTCCGAATTTGAGGAGAAAAGGCCTGTTAGGGTTCCGTTCGACCACCATACCCATGGCTGGTCGCACCCCTACCTTTTCCTCCTCAAATACCCCCCGTAGCCGTCATTAGAACTCGGATTTTGTTTAGACTAAAGTTAGCCATTGCTGCAACTACGAGCTTGACTTTTGAGGCCAATCGCCTAGAAGAAGACCGCCTATTCGGAATCCCACCTTTTGAATAAAGCATACATCTTTCATCCGCAATATCTTGATTGCAGTATTAGTTCTTACTTGTTCTCGATTTCAGGTAGGAATTAAGACCCTCGCTGGTCAGGCTGATCGTGCATCCGCAAGATTAGTAACTCCCAGAGATTGTCCTAGTGATTGCATTGGCGCACGAGCTTCGCACGTGTAGTCGGATCGTCAAGCACGAACTCCACCCACCAAATCGACATATCAAGATCTCATCGAAAGATCGGACACCTTTGCCCTATCAAGTGGTATCAGATTTCAGGTTGCTCGGTGAGATTTAATATTTTCGTAGTTTAGATTGCATCTGTATTCATACCTATAAACCACAAAAAAGCCAAAAATACAGTTAGGGTTTAGATCATCTCGTCCCATAAACCATCCGAGCCTTTGCATTGTCTTTTCAGTTTGCATTGTTGAATTTGTGTCTGCATCCACGTGTTGAGTTGCTGGTCTTAGTGTCTGTTCCTTTAGAGTTTCGAGTTCGAATCACCATAGTCCTGCCACCGCCGCACGCTTGCACCACTGCTCCACCATATCCTTCCACCACCACGCCATATACTTCCGCCACCGCCTTCACATAAGATTTTGTTTGTTCCTCCCAATTTCATCCGTGCCTTTTTCAAAGTCCGTGAGTTAGGTTTCGGTTGCCAGTCAAGAGGAAGAAAAAAAAAGGTCAAATCCGCATCCAAGTCGGGTTGACCCGTGCCTACTAGTCCAGTCCGAATTGGACAGTTTCGTCAGTTTTTGACGGTTTTCGACAGCAAACTTTAACTGGCCATAACTTTTGCATACAAACTCCGTTTTCGACGTGCGACCACTCAAAATGCTCAGCACGAAAAGATCTATGTAACCACAACAACTACGACATTGTGCGACACTCAGAACGCCCAAAAAAGGCCGGGAAGGCCGAGTTTTTGCCCTCTGAAGTTTTGGACCCGAAAATTCCTGCAGATCTTCACTTATATCTTGCTTTGGAGCTGTTTCTTTCTGCTTGTTGTGCCACGCCGTGACTTTCTTAGTGTTCTCGGCTCGCGTCTCTAGCACGGTATAGCCTAGGACCAGCACAGTACCATGGTTGAGCATTCTTTCAACATTGCATTGCTGTTTTGATATTTGCTACCATATAAGCCTTCCTACAGCTCCACATATTTCTGCACGTGCTTTGTATCGACACCTGGTAATCGCTTTGTGCAATTTTGGGAGTCGCTGCTCTTTGCTGGTTGCATATCACCTTCCTCCTATTTGGTAAGAACTTGTAAGAGCTTTGTATACCGCTTGACGGATTACGCGTGTTTCCACCATATTCTGTAGTGCGTAGGTATATATATTTGTGCTTGCTTCTACGCTAACCATGACAGGAACCACGAAGGATGATGTTGATCTGGAGAAGATGACTAATGCAGAGTTGCATGCCCACTTTACTCGGCTGTTGGTGGCGCGTGCACAAGATGTGGACACACGCTTGGGTGATGTTGATTCCAAGCTTTCTGATGCGATGGACAAGATTGATGGTCTTGAGGCATCCTTCAACACCAAGCTCGACACCCGGTTCCAGGAAGTCCTGGCCCGTTTACCACCACTGCCAGAGCCGGGCATCCATGTACCACGTGCTCGCCGCGTTCCTCTCATACCGCCATCTGCGGGTACCGTTACAGCCGCGGCAGCAGCTGCGGCCGCTACGGAGGCGGCCACCCAGGATGGATATGCTCCTGACGAGGGGGAAAATGAGTTCGAAGATGAAAATGAGCTCGAGGAGGACGAGGTCCAACAACCTGCACCTGGCCGTCCACGGCAATACAACCGCAACGCTCGTCCACCTCAGCGTCCGGTACGTGATGATGAACATGTGGCCAAGCTGAAATTAAATATTCCGCCATTTGAGGGTAGAGATAATCCTGATGCATATCTTACTTGGGAATTAGAAGTAGAGCAACGTTTTGCATGTTTACGCTACCCTGAGCATTTGCGTGTTAGTGCTGCTACATGTGAATTTACAGATTTTGCTTCTATCTGGTGGTCTGAACATTGTCGAGTCAATCATGCTAATATTCCTGCTACTTGGCTTGGTTTAAAACATGCAATGCGTACTTGTTTTGTGCCTCCACATTATCAACGGGACTTGCTTAAAAAATTAACTCGTTTAGAACAAGGCAAAAATTCCGTACAAGATTATTATCAAGAGTTACAAACGGGTATGATTCGTTGTGGTATTGTAGAGGCTAATGAAGCTATGCTTGCACATTTCTTTGGTGGTTTAAATAAGGAGATTCAGCATATTTTAGACTACAAGGAGTACAACACTATTACTCGTTTATTTCACCTTGCTTGCAAAGCTGAACTTGAAGTGCAGGATCGTCAACCATCATGGAGAAGAGCTAATAATTCTGCAGGTCGTACTCCTTCATGGTCTGCGCGCAAATCAGCTCCACCTTCTCGTGGGTATGCACCAGGTCCTTCCACCTCCAGGTATACCACGCCGACGTCAAGAACGCCAACTGCTCCTACTCCGTCACCATCTACTGGTCCGACACGGAGTTCTTCTTCCATGGCCTCCACGGGGAAGACTTGCGACATTTAATGTCGCAAATGTTTTGGGTTTGGTCACATCAAAAAAGAATGCAGAACCAAACGTGTAATGGTGGTGCTTGAAGATGGAGAATATGACTCTGCGAGTGATTTTGATGATGGTACATTGGCACTTATTGCGGCACGTGATGGTGCCAATTCTGATTCTGACAAGGAAATGGAGGTAATGGGGGCTGAGACTGCTGATCAATACAAGAGTTTAGTTGCACAACGTGTCTTGAGTGTGCAATTGAGCAAAGCCGAGCATGATCAATGCCACAATTTGTTTCAAACACGAGGCGTTGTTAAGGAGAGAGCTATCCGGATCATCATTGATGGAGGGAGTTGTAACAATCTGGCTAGTATTGACATGGTGGAGAAGCTTGCTCTACCCACACGACAACGACCTCATCCCTATTACATTCAATGGTTTGAGAGCTCCCGTAAGCTCAAGGTAACAAGAACTGCATGCGTGCATTTTACTATTGGTAGTTATTCAGATTTTGTTGATTGTGATGTTGTACCTATGCAAGCTTGTTCATTGTTACTTGGTAGACCATGGCAATTTGATAGAGAATCTGTACATAATGGTAAAACAAATCAGTATTCTCTTACACATGCTGGCAAGAAAATTGGACTTAAACCCATGACTCCGGAACAAATTTTGAAAGATGATCTTGCTAGAGCTAGTAGATTAAAAACCGAGGACAAACATAAGAGTGAGAATCAGATTATTGCTGCAGATTTTGTACCCCCTAAGCATTCTTCTAAATCTGATTCTAACCATGCTACTGAAATTTGTTTGAAGAATCCTTGTTTACTTGCTAGCAAATCTGATCTTGCTAAAATTGATGTCAATATTACTCCATGTTATGCCATTGTTTGCAAAGAAGTTCTGTTTTCATTTGAGGATGTGCCTCCTTCTTTGCCACCTGCGGTTGCTAACCTTTTGCAGGAATACATGGACGTTTTTCCACAAGATGTTCCACCTGGACTTCCACCTATTCGTGGGATAGAACACCAAATTGATTTGATTCCAGGAGCCTCACTGCCCAACCGTGCACCATATCGCACAAATCCTGAAGAAACAAAAGAGATCCAACGACAAATCCAGAGTTTATTGGACAAAGGTTATATTCGTGAGTCTCTTAGTCCATGCGCTGTTCCTATTATTTTAGTGCCTAAGAAAGATGGTTCTTCGCGCATGTGTACTGATTGTCGAGCTATTAAGAATATTACCATTCGATATCGTCACCCTATACCTCATTTGGATGACATGCTGGATGAGTTGAGTGGTTCTATTATGTTCTCTAAAGTTGATTTGCGTAGTGGTTACCACCAAATTCGTATGCAATTAGGAGATGAATGGAAAACAGCTTTTAAAACTAAGTTCGGTTTATATGAGTGGTTAGTAATGCCGTTTGGTTTAACTAATGCACCTAGTACCTTTATGAGACTGATGAACGAAGTTTTACGTGCTTTTATTGGTCGTTTTGTGGTGGTATATTTTGATGACATTCTCATATATAGCAAATCTTTAGAGGACCATTTGGATCATTTACGTGCTGTTTTCAATGCTTTATGTGATGCACGTTTGTATGGTAATCTTGAGAAGTGCACCTTTTGCACAAATAGAGTTGCTTTTCTTGGTTATGTTGTTACAGAACAGGGAATTAAAGTTGATCCAGCCAAGATTGAAGCTATTGAGAATTGGCCGCAGCCCAAGACGGTCACACAAGTGAGGAGTTTTCTTGGTCTCGCTGGGTTTTATAGGCGCTTTGTCAAAGATTTTGGTTCTATTGCTGCGCCATTGAATGAGCTCACAAAGAAGGATGTGCCCTTTGTTTGGGGCGATGCACAACAAGAGGCCTTCATGATACTGAAAGATAAGTTAACACATGCTCCATTACTCCAACTTCCTGATTTTAATAAGACATTTGAACTTGAATGTGATGCTAGTGGAATTGGTTTGGGAGGTGTGTTATTACAAGAGGGCAATCCTGTAGCATATTTTAGTGAAAAATTGAGTGGGCCTAGTCTGAACTATTCTACTTATGATTAAGAATTATATGCGCTGGTTCGGACATTAGAAACTTGGCAACATTATTTATGGCCTAAAGAATTTGTTATACATTCTGATCATGAATCTTTGAAGCATATTCGTAGTCAAGCAAAACTGAATCGTCGCCATGCAAAGTGGGTTGAATTTATTGAATCTTTTCCTTATGTTATCAAACACAAAAAGGGTAAAGATAATATTATTGCTGATGCTTTGTCGCGCCGTTATACTATGTTATCTCAGCTTGACTTCAAAATTTTTGGGTTGGAAACTATCAAGGAACAATACTTGCATGATGCTGAATTTAAAGATGTGTTGTAGAATTGTAAAGATGGTAGAACATGGAACAAATTCATCCTTAATGATGGATTTGTGTTCCGTGCTAACAAACTATGCATCCCAGATGGTTCCGTTCATCTTTTGTTGTTACAGGAGGCGCATGGAGGAGGATTAATGGGACACTTTGGTGTCAAGAAGACAGAGGATGTTCTTGCTGCACACTTATTTTGGCCACGCATGCGGCGAGATGTTGAGAGATTCGTGGCACGCTGCACTACTTGTCAAAAAGTGAAGTCTCGCCTTAATCCACATGGTTTATATATGCCTCTTCCTGTTCCTAGTGTTCCTTGGGAGGATATTTCGATGGACTTTGTTTTGGGATTACCTCGTACACAGAAGGGGAGGGATAGTATTTTTGTTGTTGTGGATCGGTTTTCTAAGATGGCACACTTTATTCCTTGTCACAAGACCGATGATGCTGCGCACATTGCTGATTTGTTTTTTTGTGATATCGTTCGTTTGCATGGTGTGCCAAATACTATTGTTTCTGACCATGATACTAAATTTCTTAGCCACTTTTGGAGATGTTTATGGGCTAAGTTGGGGACTAAATTGCTGTTTAGTACTACATGTCATCCCCAAACTGATGGACAAACTGAAGTAGTTAATAGAACTTTATCTACCATGTTGCGGGCTGTTTTAAAGAAGAACTTAAAATTGTGGGAAGAGTGTTTGCCTCATATTGAATTTGCTTATAATCGTTCGCGCCATTCTACCACAAAGATGAGCCCTTTTCAGATTGTCTATGGTTTTGTTCCACGTGCACCTATTGATTTGTTGCCTTTACCATCTTCAGTGCAAAATAATTTCGATGCTACACAACGTGCTGAATTGATTTTAAAATTGCATGCAACTACTAAAGACAACATAGAACGCATGAATGTTAAGTATAAAGTTGCTGGGGATAGGGGACGAAAGCATGTTGTGTTTGAGGTTGGTGATCTTGTTTGGTTGCATTTGCGCAAAGATCGTTTTCCTGATTTGCGCAAGTCTAAGTTAATGCCACGTGCTGATGGTCCTTTTAAGGTGATGGAAAAATCAATGATAATGCATATAAACTTGAGCTTCCTGCAGATTTTGGTACGGTAAGTCCTACATTTAACATTGCAGATTTAAAACCTTACTTCGGTGAAGAAGATGAGGTTGCGTCGAGGACGACTTCAATTCAAGAAGGGGAGCATGATGAGGACATCCCATCTATTGATACAACCGCTGCACCTACAGCGGAACACATACAAGGACCAATCACTCGAGCTCGTGCCAAGCAACTTAACTATCAGGTACTTTCGTTTCTTGGAACTCTTTCTCACATACATGAGAATATGATGCTGCCTAAATCAGATATGTTTGTTACTCTTAGGAATGATGGACCTAGCATGGATGAGAGGGACAAGCATTGGAGCATGATTGTGCATGGAGATGGCAGCAAGCGTTTGAGGATTGAAGAAGATGCCACGAGTGGAGATTTCAGAACTTTGAAGCCACCATAATGAAGGATGAAGACTTGGACAAAATATACAAAGAACTACTTTATAAATTCGTCCTTAGATAAATATGGGGCTGCGTCACTTTTATTTTTGGGCCAGGCCCATGTAATTTTCGTAGCAAATAAGACATCCACTTTTAGGAGTCCAAATTTGAGGAGAAAAGGCCTGTTAGGGTTCCGTTCGACCACCATACCCATGGCTGGTCGCACCCCTACCTTTGCCTCCTCAAATACCCCCCGTAGCCGTCATTAGAACTCGGATTTTGTTTAGACTAAAGTTAGCCATTGCTGCAACTACGAGCTCGACTTTTGAGGCCAATCGCCCAGAAGAAGACCGCCTATTCGGAATCCCACCTTTTGAATAAAGCATACATCTTTCATCCGCAATATCTTGATTGCAGTATTAGTTCTTACTTGTTCTCGATTTCAGGTAGGAATTAAGACCCTCGCTGGTCAGGCTAATCGTGCATCCGCAAGATCAGTAACTCCCGGAGATTGTCCTAGCGATTGCATTAGCGCACGAGCTTCGCACGTGTAGTCGGATCGTCAAGCATGAACTCCACCCACCAAATCGACATATCAAGATCTCATCGAAAGATCGCACACCTTTGCCCTATCACCTTCTCCCCACTCCTTGCGATGAAGCGCCCTAGGGCTGCCATGCATCCCGCGAGCTGTTGCATTTCCTTGACATTGCGCGGAGGATGCATTTCTTTGATGGCCTTGACTTGTCAGGGTTCGCCTCTATCCCGCGATGAGACATGAGGAACCCCAACAACTTTCCCGACTGTACGCCGAAGGCGCACTTGGCGGGGTTGAGCTTGATATTTACCTTTCTGAGGTTGGCAAAGGTTTCCTCCAAATCCTTGATGAAGGTGTGACTCTCGCGAGTCTTGACGACGATGTCATCGACGTAGGCTTCCGCATTTCTTCCCATCTGAGCCCCCAAGGCCTTACGCATGAGCCTTTGGAAGGTGGCTCCTGCGTTCTTCAGGCCGAAGGGCATGCAGACGTAGCAGTACACACCACAGGGTGTGATGAAGGCAGTCTTCTCTTCGTCCTCCCTTGCCATCTTGATCTGATGATAGCCGGAGAAGGCATCCAAGAAGCAAAGGAGGTCACAGTCGGTGGTGGAGTTGACAATTTTATCTATCCTTGGGAGCGGATAAGGATCCTTGGGACAGGCTTTGTTGAGACTTGTGAAGTCCACGTAGAGGCGCCCACTGCCATTAGCCTTTGGGACAACCACCGGATTGGTAATCCAGGTGGGGTGCGCTACCTCGCGTATCAACTTGGCCTTCTTCAGCTTCTCTATCTCTTGGACGATGAAGTCTTGTTTCTCTTGTGCTTGCTTCCTGGTCTTCTGCTTCACGGGGTGTGCCTGAAGGCACACGGCTAAGTGGTGCTCAATCACCTCCCTGGGAACGCCGGGCATATCTGACGGAGTCCAAGCAAACATGTCAGAGTTTGCCCGCAGGAAGGTGACGAGCGCGCTTTCCTATTTGGGAGAAAGCCCTGCCCCGATGGTGACAAAGTTTTCGCAGCCCCCAGCCTGGAGCGGGACCTTCTTTTTAGCAGAGCGCTCTTGGGTGAACTGGGGCCTCCTCCCTGAGGGTACCGCAGCTTCCCCAATGCTCATGTCCAGCATCGGATGGACCAGGTCCTCGCTTGGAGTAGGCGATGCAGAGGCGGCAAACTTCTTCCCTGTCGAGCCCAGCAGGAGGGGCTCGAGAGAGGCCTTCTTCGCAGCAGCCCGCTCTTGAGACACGAGCTGCTCCTTCCTCATGAAGTCACCGGAGTGTTCCAGCAAATATTCGTCGGCGGGGAACATGGCGGCGGCCTCACGGTAGACATGCTCCACAGATCGGAGAGCATCCTTTTCGTTGCAGCGCATGTTGATCGTGCTGTTGGCGCCCGGAATCTTGAGGACGTTGAAGCCTTGATGCGTTCTTGCCATGAACCTTGCCAGGGCTAGATAGCCGAGGATGACATTGTATGGCAGCGCAATGTAGGCGACGTCGAAGTCGAGGCTTTCTGTCCTATAGTTGTCCCGGGTGCCGAAGATGACGGGCATGCGTACCTACCCAATTGGCGTTGTAGACCCCTCGGTTACCCCAAACAACGGTTGGGTTGGCATGAGCCGATGGTACAGCACCTGCATCTTCTCGAAGACCTCGACTAAGATGATGTTGAGGCCCGCCCCTCCGTTGATGAGAGTACGATTGATGGCGATGTTATTGATGGTAGGCGTGCACAAGAGGGGAATTGTGCCCATGACCTTTGTGGAGGTCAGATGATCCTCCTCGTCGAAGCCGATCTTGCTGGTTGACCACTTCATCAAGCAGTTGTCGGTGTTGGGCTGTGCCGCCGCGATCTCTCGCGACAGCTGCTTGAAGTGACGATTAGACAAAGGAGCTTGAGCTCCACCCAGGAGGCAAGCGGCGAAGCCTCGCGGCTCTTGATAGCCCCCTAGTTCTCTTCCCGATGATCACTCGCCGGTGGAGGCAGCGACAGCGTCTCGGGATCTGCACGAGATAGACCATCGCGGCGGCGACCCTCGTCCCGGTCGTCGTCGCGGCGATCACCCCGGGATCCACCCTTGCCGTGGCTACGGCTACTCCCATGACACTTGGTGATGCCATTTTCTTCATGAAACTTTCGGACAATCCAACAATCATCGATATTGTGGGTGTCCTTTTTGTGGAGGATGCAGTAGCGGCGATGTCGACCTTTATCATGTTCGGAGCGGTCCCCGCGGCGCTGCTTATGCTTAGGCTCCGCCGCGAGGACAGCAGCCTCCTTGCGCTTGGGGTCCTTGGACTTCGGCTTTGGGGGAAGCGCCTCCAGTAGGTTGTGCATGAAGAGCCTCCCCTCCTCAGCCTTGGCGCACCGGTCATCATTCACGGATATCTTCTACCTCATCTTGATGTCGGAGACGCCCGTGGAGAACGCGGAGATGACCTCCTCATTGGAGATCCTGGGAATCTTGTTCCTCATCTGGCTGAAGCGCTGGATGTATTGACGAAGCGTCTCGCCCTTGTACTGATGCACCGCCTTAAGATCATTCTTGGTGGCGGGGCGCTCGTACGTGGGCATAAAGTTAGTGACGAACTGACGGCACAAGTCCTTCCATGAAGTCACGGATTCGTGAGGAAGATTCATGAGCCAAGTTCGTGGAGCGTCTTTGAGGGCCATGGGGAACCAATTGCCCATCGCACGCTGATCTCCACGCGCGGCCTGGACGGCGACGACGTAGAGCAGGAGGAATTCCACGGGGTTGGTGGTCCCATCGTAACGCGCGTCGATGTCCATCTTGAACTTGTCAGGCCAGACCACATAGAGTTGCTAGCGAGTGAGACCAAGGCACCCGGGGTTGTAGATAGGGTCCCCGGGGGTCTTGACATTCTTGCCAGCTTCGCCGATGTCGTCGATGGCGTGGTCATGATTTTTGCGGCGGCGCTCAAGGGAGACGCGTTGGACGATTTGGCAGCTGGGCTCCCCGCGCGGTGAAGATGCGGCGCGGGAAACCACCTTCTTGGCCTTGGCGGCCTTCCCATCTCCCGCGCCCGGGGCGCGACGCCCCGCCGCCGGATCTGGTTCTCCCGCGCCCTGGGCTTCTCCCTAGGCTGGGTCTTCATTGGCGATGGCGACGAGCTCGGCGATTCGAGTGCGCCACCCCTCTCGCCCGTCATCAGTGCGCTGATAGCGCAACAGCTCCTACGCCATGGCGAGAGCCTGCGCAAGGGACAGCTGACTCCCAGAACGAGCGCGAGAAGTGGCAGTGGCGGTGAAGGAGAGCGAAGGCTCTGTACGCCCGGACGGGAGGTAGGAGGACTCCAGATCTTCCTCCTCTTCCTCCCCGGCCGAGGCGTCCCGACGACGGAAGATGGGCTCGGTCTGCCCCTGAACGGCGTTGCGGCGGCGAAGACGCTCGGCGTCGGCCATGTCGAAGCAGATCTAGAAGAAAACACACCACAGCCCCCTACCTGGCGTGCCAGATATCAATGGATTTCATGTCGCAAGAACACGGGGTACCACGCGATGGACCCAAAGATTCGAACGCAGGGGGCTGAACATGGGAGATCTTGGATCGCCACGAAACACGGTGACGGAAGCCTCGAGTCGTCGAACGCACAACGCACTGGAGAGAGAGACGCCGAGCTTTACCTAGGTTCAGGGCCCTCGTGGTGAGGTAAAACCCCTACTTCCTGCCTTCTTGTATTACGACGCGATACCTCGCGAGGAGTACAAGGTCTTGGTTACAGAGCTCTAACTGGCCAGAGGTAGAAGAATCAACTTAGCCTAGCTAGGAGCCCGAAGATGAAGATCCGATCCCCTCTAAGGGGTGGCCTCCCCTCCTTTTATAGCGCCCAGGTCCTCCTTCCCCTTATCATCTTGGGGAAGGGGTTGCCACACACGGCCAAGGAGGGAGGACAGCTGTAGTCTTGATTCTTCCGTGGACGTAGTCTTCGTAGAGTAGTGGCGCTGGTCCACAAGAGTGGGTGGAGGGAGCTGACGTCTTCCTCTGGCGCCCTGCACCGTCCACGCTATTTTTAGGGGGGGGTGGCCAACAACCACTGTGCCGCTTTATGCAGGCATGGCGAAAGTTGGTCTCCTCCCTGTCGGGGGTAGTGTGGGTGGTACGCGGTCTTCTGCCCTTATCTTCTTGCTCAGCATGAAAACATGCCGAGCTGACGTGGACGTGGTCCCTCTCCTCACGAGAAACAGCTCGTGAGGAGGCCTTCTGGTCCTTGGTAGTTTTAGCCGTCGTTCTCCTCATGAGGCGCCTCCTCATGAGGGTCTTCTCCGTTGGCTTTGGTCGTTGTTCCACCCCTCGGCCAAAGCTGGGCCGTTGAAGGAGCCCAGGAGCAGGTGGACCGGGATACCCCGGTATCCAGAACACCGATACTGGCCCCTATATATAGGTGGCCAGGTCTCAAGGATTCGGTCGGGTCCAATACAAATTACAATGCCCGTATACGATATCAACTCATATTTCAACTATGCCTATGACTGGGCCTATCTTAACGGGCCTCAGGGGTATAAAGATAACAGGCTCTATTAGCTATACCCTTGTTAGTAGCCCCCCGAGATTCTACCAGAATTGTAGATTCGAGTTGAATCTCAAATCTTCATGTCTTCGACTTGATCAATCTTTGACTTCTTGTTTTCCCTGTACTCATTTAAACAACTCAGATTATTTTATTTCTCAAGGGGATTTTGGCTAACAAGCCTGGCTTCTCTGACGGATCAGGAACCCAGTTAACTGCCGGAGCAGAAACTGGCTACCTGCTTCAGACTTAAGCCCCTAGACTTGAGTCCGGTACCTGGTCTAACCCAATCTTTTGCCGCATTTAGGACTTACAAAGAAAGGATTCCAGTAATTCTCAGGGTACCCAGTGCGTCCACCATGATATTTCTTCGCATCGTAGATACGAAAAATTACTAGCAGAGCGCATTCAGGTCTGTATACTAGGCCACACAGGACAGATCCTAGGGTCTTACCTTCATGATCTGTTACAATCATGACATTCAAGTTTTCTCGCGATGACGCAACTCGAGAATAACAATTTTAATTACTCCAGCCTTGTTTGACTATTTTATTCTCAAAAATCGTCGAGTTGTTTTTTCAACAAGTCGCAAATCTCTCCCAATGTTAGTGAAACCACTTCGAGTTAACCTTGTCAACAATGTAGTCGATGACTATTCCAATCAGTAGTCGATGTTTTCTATTGTCATCGGGTGCACAACCAGTGCTCCCGATGGTAGTAGCCCCCGAGGCTATAAGGGGGTGCTTGCAGCCTGTTATAGACTCAAGTATCTCTTTTGGATAGCTTTCCCTTTTTTATAATTTATCAACTCCTTCTTCTTTCTTTATATATTTCTTCTATTTCCATTACTTTTTGACGGAATACTTAAGGCCCTTGATTTCGTTGGACCTTTAGTTTGCAAAGGCCCACTATGGGTAACTTTATAAGTAAGGGACCCTTGTTTCACTAGGGAAAACCCTAATTCCTGTACTGCAGATCTCCTCCGCTGTATTGTCTTCACCCCCCAAACTGTGCTTAGGGTTTCTTCCTGATGTGGGGTGGCCTTCGGACACCTCCGCCTCAAGACCGCCAAGTCCCCCACAAGGGCCAATGACAAGAGATCGAGCTAAAGCTCTCCATGATAAGGTGAATTTGCTCCTAAACACACTTGATCTAGAACATACGTTGAATGGTTCGCTACCTCATGGCAACATCATTTGTGCAGTCCATTACGAACCACATGGAGAGACGACCAAGGACGAGAAACACGAAGAGGAAGCATGGAAACAACAGAAAAAGAAGTCGGAGCAAGCGACGGACCGGCTAAAGCCGGCCCTGACACCGGCTAAAGCCGGACTTAACACCGGCTAAAGCCGGTCTGGCCAAGTCAACGCGTCTTTGGCCTTGAAGCCACCCATGTAATCGTCCCTAATTTACCAAGTTGCGCCCCAGGACGTGGCTGCCTATTTATTTGGCTCTCTCTTCCCCTTTCTAGGCTAGATAAGAATTAAGATAAAACATGGCTTCATGCCCTTTCCCTTAGGGAACTTGCTACTAGATCTCAAATCTAGAGTAAATCATCATCCCTCTTTGTTTGGGGTCTCTTCTATTTGGGGAATACTACCTTGTAGTGGATCTCTTGCATACTTTTGTGTGTAATTCTATCCATTGATTTGGTCTCTTCCCCAAGTGGAATTCTACTCCTAGCAAATCAATCTCTCATAAGGAATTCTACTATTGGAGTCTCTTCCTTGTGATTCTATTGAGTTGGTGAATCGGGACAACGAGGACAACCGGTGTGTATCTTGTGTGTGTGTGTTTGCCTTCAATTTGTTCATCGTGTTCATCGTGTTCTCCGTGTTCATCCTCGTTCCTCACCACAAATCTCGTGAATCCGTGAAGATCGAGCCACATCCAAGAGGTCACCCTCATCATATGGTATCAGCATCTTTTGGTTGCCACGGATTTACTCTTGTTTGTGATTTCCACCATAAATTTCGAAAATCCAAAAAATAGCCCCAAAATTGCCTCAAATTTTGCTCTCAAGATTTGTTGAGTTTTTTGTGGTTTTGATCCAAGGATTTCGTGTCTCAAGTGCTGATCTACCTTCCTTTGCATTCCCTTAGCCTAATTCTTCCTAATTCTTCCGGATTTGAGGATTTTTTGATGAGGACATCCCATCTATTGATACACCCGCTGCACCTACAGCGGAACAGATACAAGGACCTATCACTCGAGCTCGTGCCAAGCAACTTAACTATCAGGTACTTTCGTTTCTTGGAACTCTTTCTCACATACATGAGAATATGATGCTGCATAAATCAGATATGTTTGTTACTCTTAGGAATGATGGACCTAGCATGGATGAGAGGGGAAAGCATTGGAGCATGATCGTGCATGGAGATGGCAGCAAGCGTTTCAGGATGGAAGAAGATGCCACGAGTGGAGATTTCAGAACTTTAAAGCCGCCATAATGAAGGATGAAGACTTGGATGAAATATACAAAGAGCTACTTCATAAATTCGTCCATAGATAAATATGGTGCTGCATCACTTTTATTTTTGGGCCAGGCCCATGTAATTTTTGCAGCAAATAAGACAGCCCCTTTTAGGAGTCCGAATTTGAGGAGAAAAGGCCTGTTAGGGTTCCGTTCGACCACCAAACCCATGGCTGGTCGCACCCCTACATTTTCCTCCTCAAATACCCCCCGTAGCCGTCATTAGAACTCGGATTTTGTTTAGACTAAAGTTAGCCATTGCTGCAACTACGAGCTCGACTTTTGAGGCCAATCGCCCAGAAGAAGACCGCCTATTCAGAATCCCACCTTTTGAATAAAGCATACATCTTTCATCCAAAATATCTTGATTGCAGTATTAGTTCTTACTTGTTCTCGATTTCAGGTAGGAATTAAGACCCTCACTGGTCAGGCTGATCGTGCATCCGCAAGATCAGTAACTCCCGGAGATTGTCCTAGCGATTGCATTGGCGCACGAGCTTCGCACGTGTAGTCGGATCGTCAAGCACGAACTCCACCCACCAAATCGACATATCAAGATCTCATCGAAAGATCGGACACCTTTGCCCTATCAAGTGGTATCAGATTTCAGGTTGCTCGGTGAGATTTACTATTTTCGTAGTCTAGATTGCATCTGTGTTCATACCTATAAACCACGAAAAAGCCAAAAATATAGTTAGGGTTTAGATCATCTCGTCCCATAAACCATCTAAGCCTTTGCATTGTCGTTTCAGTTTGCATCGTTGAATTTGTGTCTGCATCCGCGTGTCGCGTTGCTGGTCTTACTGTCTATTCCATTAGAGTTTCGAGTTCGTTTCACCATAGTCACGCCGCCGCACGCTTGCACCACTGCTCCGCCATATACTTCCGCCACCGCCTTCACATTAGGTTTTGTTCGCCCCTTCCAATTTCATCCGTTCCTTTTTCAGAGTCCGTGAGTTAAGTTTCGGTCGCCAGGCAAAAAAAAAACGAAAAAAAAGTCAAATCCGCATCCAAGCCGGTTTGACCCGTTCCTACTAGTCTAGTCCGAATTTAGTCCGAATTGGACAGTTTTGTCAGTTTTTGACAGTTTTTGACAGCAAACTTCAATTGACCATAACTTTTGCATACGAACTCCGTTTTCGACGTGCGACCACTCAAAATGCTCAGCACAAAAAGTTCTATCTAGCCACAGCGCTGTGCGGCCATCGGAATGCTCAATATTCCCAAAAGAGTCCGGGAAGGTCTGTTTCTTGCTGCTTGTTGTGCCGCACTGTGACTTTCTTAGTGTTCTCGGCTCGCGTCTCTAGCACGGTCTAGCCTAGGACCAGCACAGTACCGTGGTTGAGCATTCTTTCAATATTGCATTGCTATTTTGATATTTGCGGTTTTTGCTACCATATTGTCGGTGTTCTGGATACCGGGGTATCCCGGTCCACCTGCTCCTGGGCCACGTCATCGGCCCATCTTCAGAATCAACGACCCAAGCTGCAGAGAAGACCCTCACGAGGAGGCGCCTCGTGAGGAGAACGACGACCAAAACTGCTAAGGACCAGAAGACCTCCTCACGAGCCCCTGCTAGTGAGGAGAGGAAGCACGCCCACGTCAGCTCAGCATGTTTGCGTGCAGAGCAAGAAGATAACGGACGGAAGACCGCGTACCGCCCACGCTACCCCCGACAGGGAGGAGACCAACTTTCGCTGTGCCTGCCCAAAGAGGCACAGTGGTTGTTGGCCACCCCCCTAAAATAGCGTGGATGGTGCAGGGCGCCAGAGGAGGACGTCAGCCTCCTCCACCCACTCCTATGGACCGGCGCCACTACCCTACGAAGACCATGTCTACAGAAGAGGGTAGTCTACAGCTGTCCACCCTCCTTGGCCGTGTGTGGCAACCCCTTCCCCAAGAAGATAAGGGGAAGGAGGACCTTGGTGCTATAAAAGGAGGGGAGGCCACCCCTTAGATCGGATCTTCATCTTCTTTAGGCTGCTAGCTGGGCACGCAGGTTCTTCAACCTCTGGCCAGCTAGAGCTTTGTAGCCAAGACCTTGTACTCCTCGCGAGGTGTCGCATTGCAATGCAAGAAGGCAGGAAGTAGGGGTTTTACCTCACCACGAGGGCCCTGAACCTGGGTAAAGCTCGGTGTCTCTCTCTGCAGTGCGTAGTGCGTTCGACGACTCGAGGCTTCCATCACTGTGCTTCGCTGCGATCCGAGATCTCACACGTTCAGCCCCCTGCGTTCGAATCTTTGGGTCCGTCGCGTGGTACCCCGTGTTCTTGCGACACGAAATCCATCGACATTTGGCGCGCCAGGTAGGGGGCTGTGGTGAGTTTTCTCCTAGATTTGCTTCGACATGGCCGACGCCCACGCAAGGCTCGAGCGTCTTCGCCGTCGCAACGCTGCTCGGGGGCAAACCGAGCCCGTCTTCCGTCATCGTGAAGCTTCGGCCGAGGAGGAAGAGGAGGAAGATCTGGAGTCCTCCTACCTCCCGTCCGGGCGTACAGAGCCTTCGCTCTCCTTCACCGCCACCGCCACTTCTCGCGCTCGTTCTGGGAGTCAGCTGTCTCCTGCGCAGGCTCTCGCCATGGCGCAGGAGCTGCTGCGCTATCAACCCACCGACGACGGGCGTGAGGGGTGGCACGCTCGAATCGCCGAGCTCATCGCCATCGCCAACGAAGACCCGGCCCAGGGAGGAGCCCAGGGCGCGGGAGACCCAGATCCGGCGGCAGGGCGTCGCGCCCCGGGCGCCGGAGATGGGAGGGCCAACAAGGCCAAGAAGGTGGCTTCCCGCACCGTATCTTCGCCGCGCGGGGAGCCCAGCTGCCAAATCGTCCAACGCGCTCTGGAAGACGCACGCGTCTCCCTCGAGCGCCGCCGCGAAAATCATGATCGCGCCATCGACGACATCGGCGAAGCTGGCAAGAACGTCAGGACCCCCGGCGACCCGATCTACAACCCCGGGTGTCTCGCTCTCACTTGCCAGCAACGCTACGTCGTCTGGCCTGACAAGTTCAAGCCGGACATCGGCGCGCGTTACGACGGGACCACCAACCCCGTCGAATTCCTCTAGCTCTACGTCGTCGCCGTCCAGGCTGCGCGTGGGGATCAGCGTGCCATGGCAAATTGGTTCCCCATGGCCCTCAAAGACGCTCCGTGAACTTGGCTCATGAATCTTCCTCACGAATCCGTGACTTCATGGAAGGATTTATGCCGCCAGTTCGTGGCCAACTTCATGCCCACGTACGAGCGCCCCGCTACCAAGAACGATCTTAAGGCGGTGCGTCAGTACATGGGCGAGACGCTTCGTCAGTACATCCAGCGCTTCAGCCAGATGAGGAACAAGATCCCCAGGATCTCCAACGAGGAGGTCATCTCCGCGTTCTCCACGGGCGTCTCCGACATCAAGATGAGGGAGAAGCTGTCCGTGAATGATGAGTTGACTTCCGTCGTCAGGCTCTTCGAGATCGCCGACCGCTGCGCCAAGGCCGAGGAAGGGAGGCTCTTTGTGCATAACCTGCCGGAGGCGCCTCCCCCAAAGCCAAAGTCCAAGGACCCCAAGCGAAAGGAGGCTGCTGTCCTCGCGGTGGAGCCAGATCATAAGCAACGCCGCGGGGACCGCTCCGAGCGCGACAAGGGACGACGTCGCCGCTACTACATTCTCCACAAGAAGGACACCCACAACACCGACGATTGTTGGTTTGTCCGGAAGTTTCATGAAGAAAATGGCGTCTCCAAGCGCCGCGGGGGTGGCCGCAGCTACGGCAAGAGTGGATCCCGGGGCGATCGCCGCGACGACGACCGCGAGGAAGGTCGCCGCCGCGAGGGTCTGTCTCGAGCCGATCCCGAGCCGCTGCCGCTGCCCCCACCAGCAAATGATCGTCGGGGGGAGAACCAGGGGGGCTATCAAGAGCCGCGAGACTTCGCCGCTTGCCTCCTGGGTGGAGCTCAGGCTCCTTTGTCTAACCGACACTTCAAGCAGCTATCGCGAGAGATCGCGGCAGCACAGCCCAACGTCGGCAACCGCCTAATGAAGTGGTCAACGTGCAAGATCGGCTTCGACGAGGAGGATCATCCGGCTTCCACCAGGGGCGTGGGCACAATTCCTCTCTTGTGCACGCCAACCATCAACAACGTCGCCGTCAATCGCACTCTCATCGACGGAGGGGCGGGCCTCAACATCATCTCGGTCGAGATCTTCAAAAAGATGCAGGTGCCGTACCACCGGCTTATGCCAACTCAGCCATTCTTCGGGGTAACCGAAGGTTCTACAACGCCAATTGGGCAGGTAAGCCTGCCCGTCACCTTCGGCACCCGGGACAACTACAGGACGGAAAGCCTCGACTTCGACGTCGCCTACATCGCCCTGCCGTACAATGCCATCCTCGGCTACCCAGCCCTAGCAAGGTTTATGGCAGCGACGCACCACGGCTTCAACGTGCTCAAGATCCTGGGTGCTAACGGCATGATCACCGTGCGCTGCAACGAGAAGGATGCTCTCCGGTCAGTGGAGCACATCTACCGTGAGGCCGCCACCATGTTCCCCGCTGACGAAGATCTGCTGGAACACTCCGGCGACCTCGCGAGGAAGAGGCAGCTCGTATCCCAAGAAAGGGCTGCAGTGAAGAAGGCCTCTCTCGAGCCCCATCCGCTGGGTTTGCAGGGAAGAAGTTCGCCGCCTCGGCATCGCCTACTCCCAGCGAGGACCTGGTCCATCCAATGCTGGACATGTGCATTGGGGAAGCTGCGGTACCCTCAGGCAGGAGGCCCCAGTTCACCCAAGAGCGCTCCGCAACCAAGAAGGTCCCGCTTCATGCTGGGGGCTGCGACAACTTCGTCACCATCGGGGCAGGGCTTTCCCCAAAATAGGAAAGCGCGCTCGTCACCTTCCTGCGGGCAAACTCTGACATGTTCGCTTGGACTCTGTCAGATATGCCTGGCGTTCCCAGGGAGGTGATTGAGCACCACTTAGCCGTGTGCCCTCAGGCACACCCCGTGAAGCAGAAGACTAGGAAGCAAGCGCAAGAGAAGCAGGACTTCATTGTCAAGGAGATAGAGAAGCTGAAGAAGGCCAAGTTGATACGCGAGGTAGCCCACCCCACCTGGATCGCGAATCCGGTGGTCGTCCCAAAAGCAAATGGCAGTGGGCGCCTCTGCGTGGACTTCACAAGTCTCAACAAGGCCTGCCCAAAGGATCCTTATCCGCTCCCAAGGATAGATCAAATCGTCGACTCCACCGCCGGCTGTGACCTCCTTTGCTTCTTGGATGCTTTCTCCGGCTATCATCAGATCAAGATGGCAAAGGAGGACGAGGAGAAGACCGCCTTCATCACGCCTTGTGGTGTGTACTGCTACGTCTGCATGCCCTTTGGTCTGAAGAACACAGGAGCCACCTTCCAAAGGCTCATGCGCAAGGCCTTGGGGGCTCAGATGGGAAGGAACGCGGAGGCCTACGTCGACGACATCGTCGTCAAAACTCGCGAGGGTCACACCTTCATCGAGGATCTGGAGGAAACATTCGTCAACCTGAGAAAGGTAAACATCAAGCTCAACCCCGCCAAGTGTGCCTTCGGCGTACCATCGGGAAAACTGTTGGGATTCCTCGTGTCCCATCGCGGGATAGAGGCGAACCC
The DNA here is from genome assembly GCA_007115705.1 of Dactylis glomerata. Classification (NCBI taxonomy): domain Eukaryota; kingdom Viridiplantae; phylum Streptophyta; class Magnoliopsida; order Poales; family Poaceae; genus Dactylis; species Dactylis glomerata. The sequence continues at coordinate 4,235,988 of QXEO01002099.1, forward strand.
TGACAAGGTCAAGGCCATCGAAGAAATGCGTCCACCGCGCAGTCTCAAGGAGATGCAACGCCTCGCGGGGTGCATGGCAGCCCTGGGGCGCTTCATCGCGAGGAGCGGGGAGAAAGCCTTGCCCTTCTTCAAGCTCATGAAGCGCGCTGGGAAGTTCGAGTGGACTCTGGAAGCCGACAAGGCCTTCGCCGAGTTGAAAAGGTACCTCACGAGCCCACCAATCATGGTTGCCCCAACCACGCGCGAGCCCTTGCTACTCTACATCGCGGCAACTCCAAGGACTGCAAGTGCCGTCCTCGTCGCGGAGCGAGACGCCAAGGTGATCGCCAAGGAGGAGGACAACTCTCCAAGCTCGGGGGCTCCTCACGAGGAAGAGGCCGCTCCATCTCCCGACCCTCGAGAGGAACCGCCCGCGGCATCTTCGCCGACCGAGCCGCTCTCTCAGAGCAACGCTCAAAAGCCTCCCGAGGAAGAGCCTCCCGAGGGTGTCGTCAAGGTGCAAAAGCCTGTGTACTTCGTCAGCACGGTACTGCGCGACGCGCGGGAACGCTACACCATGCCGCAAAAGCTGCTCTACACCCTGCTCATCGCTTCGCGGAAGCTGCGCCACTACTTCCAGGTTCACCCGATCAAGGTGGTAACCGATCGTCCCCTGGAGACCATCCTACGCAATCCCAATGCCACCGGGCGGGTGGCAGAATGGGCCGTGGAGCTTCAACCCTTCGAGATCTCCTTCGAAACTACAAAGGTAATTAAAAGCAAGGCTTTGGCCGAGCTCACTGCGGAGTGGACCGATCCGTTCGCCGATGAGCCCCCAGAGGAGGAGTCAACGCTCCCAGGAGAGGAGGCCCCAGGCCTCTGGGTCATGCACTTCGACGGCGCCTTCAACCTCCCCGGCGCGGGAGCTGGTGCTGTCCTGACCTCTCCCTCTGGAGACAAGCTCTTCTACGCCGTGCAGCTCTGCTTCAAGCCTGAGTGCAAGGTCTCCAACAACATCGCGGAATACGAAGGACTACTCACCGGCTTAAGGGCGGCAAACGCTTTGGGCATCAAGCGCCTCATCGTCAAGGGAGATTCACAGCTGGTTGTGAATTTCTCGAACAAGAGCTACACTCCAAGGGATGAGCACATGGCGGCCTATCTCGAGGAGCATCGAAAGATGGAAAAACGCTTCCAAGGCTTGGAGCTGAAGCACATCCCGAGAGGAGAAAATGTGGAAGCCGACGAGATCGCCAAGCGCGCCTCTCACCGCCTGGCGCAACCCGCCGGCGTCTTTGAGGAGCGTCTCTTCAAGCCGTCCGCTTCTCCACCGTCATCTGGATCCGACCCTCCACCTGCCCTGCCGCCACCGCCGGAGCAGGGGGCTCCAGACTGCGGGCCTCCTTCTGGTAACCGCGTCCTTCTGGCATTGGCACGGCAGGAGGGAGTGGGTTGGATTCTCGAGCTCAAGGCCTTCCTCACCAGTAGCAGGCTTCCCAAGGATGAAGAGGAGGCCGAAAGGATCGTACGCCAAGCTTCGGGCTACTGCGTCAAGGACGGTGACTTGTACCGACGTCGCCCAAACGGCGTCGCTCTGAAGTGCATATCTACTCACCAAGGCCAAGAGCTTCTCAGGGACATCCACGCCGGCGAGTGTGGCCATCATGCTTCTGCGGCAACTCTAGCCGCGAAGGCATATCGAAGCAGCTTCTACTGGCCCTCAGCGCTTGGTGATGCGGCGGAAATGGTAAAGAGGTGCGAGGCGTGCCAGTTCCATGCCAAGCAGATCCACCAGCCGGCGCAGGAGCTGCAAACCATCCCACTCACTTGGCCCTTTGCAGTTTGGGGGCTGGACATCCTCGGTCCATTCCCCAGAGCACAAGGGGGCTACCGCTACCTCTACGTCGCCATCGACAAATTCACCAAGTGGGTGGAGGTGGAACCGGTGTGCACAATCCCGACCAGGTCCGCAGTCAAGTTCATCCGTGGGCTGGTCTATCGCTTAGGTGTGCCTAACCGCATAATCACCGACAACAGCAGCCAGTTCACCAGCGGACTGTTGCGGGAGTACTGTGCATCGGTCGGCATCAAGATCTGCTTCGCCTTTGTCGCCTACCCCCAGAGCAATGGCCAAGCCGAGCGTGCTAACGCCGAGGTCCTCAAGGGACTCAAGACGAAAAGCTTCAACGCCAAGCTCGAAGCCTGCGGCAAAAAATGGTTAGACAACCTCCAATCCATCTTGTGGTCCATCAGGACTACCGCCACCAAACCCACTGGAGAAACCCCCTTCTTCCTGGTCTATGGGGCGGAGGCTGTTCTTCCCACCGACGTCAAGTTCGGATCGCCAAGAGTGCTCGCCTTCGACGAAATTCGCCAAGAGGACCTCATCAAGGATCGTCTCCTCCTACTCGAAGAAGCTCGGTGCCAAGCCGCGCTCCGCGCCGCGAGGTACCAGCAAGGACTACGCCGCTACCATAGCCGCCATATTTGGGCAAGGACTCTGGAGGTCGGCGACCTGGTGCTGAGGAGAATACTCTCTCGCGAGGGCCTGCACAAGCTATCTCCAATGTGGGAAGGACCCTTCAAGGTGACGCACATCGCCAGACCAGGCTCGGCGCGGCTGGAAACCGCAGAAGGTGTGCCGGTGGGGAACCCGTGGAACATAGCTCATCTGCGAAAGTTCTACCCTTAGGTTCCTCACGAGGAGAAAAAGACCATTTTCATGGCACTTGTATCAGCTCAACCTGCTCTTAAGCGCTGATATTAAGTTAAAGCGCAATATAGCGCCTCTGCTTCGGCATGACATCAAAATGGCATGAAGTCCATTTATTTTCTGTTGTACTCCACGCGGAAGGGGGCTAGGCACGGTGTCTATGCTGGGGCCTTCGCCCGGAAAACAGCAGGCCCGAAAAACCCGAAGGGAATGAGCTCTGGTCGGGGGCGACGGCCCTGTTATCGATCACCTCTAAATACCCATGGTGCTTAGTTCCTCGCGAAGTACATCGGAAAATAAAAATCTTCGAGTAAAAGTCCAAGGTGTGCCGGTGTGCCCCAAGGCACCCGCTAAGGACCTACCCCTCGTGAGCAACCCTCACGAGGAGGCAAGAATGTGTCGATGCGACAAGCATCCAAAGGAAGATTCCCTCTATCGAGGAAGGCCTAACGTGGCAGGATTATTGAAGACCAAGGCCGCTCCGATCATCTTGCGAAGGAGACGCAGATCTGGAGGTCCGCGCCAGGCCCTTCACCTCGTGAGCAACCCTTGCAAGGTGTCGACGGCCTCTGGGCTCTCTTAAGCGTCGACGTTTTCACGTCCGTGAGGGTCCAGCTTCCCTCAACGACGAGGAAGGCCCCGTGAATCGCCACGCGCGGCAATTTGCTCTTAGCTGCAGGCACAGATAGTGCCGCGCTCCTCCACGACGGAGAAGGTCCCTGTGCCGGTCACAGGGGCATCTTATTCGCCTTCTTTTTTCGTTTGTTTTATCGACTTGTTTTTCCGTTTTCGAGGATTTGGGGTTTTTTCTTTTCCAACTCTTTCTTCAACTTCTTGTCTCAGGAATCGTCCAATGTGTCGTCGGCGCCGACCCCATCTCGAGCTCTGAGGCGAAGGGAGGCCTCCCATCGACGCCAACAGCTCATCAGGGCTCTCGAGCGTGCGAATGACCGGGACTATGAAGAGCAATAAGAAGCGAAATGCAGGACAGCTAAAAAGCGGACTTCATTGATATAATCCCATTACAGGGAGGAACAAAAGCACGGCGGGGCATACCCCGCCGGCGAGGACTACACGACAAAAGAGGGGAGGAGACTAGTTCCCCTCCCCAGAAGACTACCGCGCCAGGACCTCCTCTTCACTGCGCCGCGGGCTGGGGGTAGGTGCGGCGGACGCCACCGGTGGTGAAGATCCACACCGTAGCCTCCAGCGTCCTGAGCTTGAAGCGGAAGACGAGGTGGTCGCCGACGCGGAGGCGATGGCCGAGGGCCAAGGCCCTCCAGCGGCCGGAGAGGACGGCGTTGCCGCCCACTCCGAGGAGGATGTCCACAGGCCAGAAGAGATCTGGCCTGCTCTGCTCCCCCAGGGCGATCTCCCCGGCGGGCGCGCCGGGGGCGTAAACCACCCTCCACACGGCGTCGGGCAGCCGGAGGGAGTTGAAGCCCGGGGCGTCGACGACGACAAGGAGCTCCAGGAAGCGGGACCCCGGGCTGATGAGGGGTCCCAGCATCGCCGCCGCTAGGTGGCGCGGAGTGGCAACCACTCCGTTCTCCGGTGGAGCCGGAGGATCTCCAGCAGGAGGAAGAGGGCCCAGGGTGGCCGCCACCTCCCGGAGCGCCCGGTCAACACTCCCCGGAGCACGGGGAGCGGGCGCCGCCGCCAGCGGCGACGACGAGTTCAGGGCGCCGCCAGCTGCAGGACCCCTAAGGGTCAGAGCGCCGGAGGCCCCTGTGGCGGCGCGGCTCGCCTCGTCCTACCTCGGCGCGCTAATGCGGAGGGGGGCGCTGGTGCCGGGCGTCCATCGGGCCGGGATCTTTGCCTTATTCCCGCTGCCCGGGGGACGCCCGCGGCGTTTCGCTCCAGAGCTTGATCCAGCGGCGGCGGAGGAGTTGGAAGGATCCATGAGCTCAGGGGCGTGGAAGCAGAAATGGCACTGGAGGAAGGAGGTGAAGTGCCGGAGGTCTCGAGGAGGATCTATTTAAGGGGGGCGTCCGGCGTCAATGCGTCAAATCCCTGCGCGGGAATCAAAGCGTTGGCGCAGCGCTCCGCAGTCAAGCGACGCATCATTATGATGGTTTGACGCCTCGGAGACTGCAGCGTCGCCCGCCGTTTCGTCTCGCCAGCTGCGGCCGCGCCACGCGTCCGCAGCCTCTACCTCTTCACATGGTCCTCTGACCGCGCGGTTAACGCGTGCTGTTGGAGGGCCCAGCAGCTTCGGGGGCCCCCGGCCCTTCGCTTCCTCAAGAGGGCGCGTTCGCGGGCCGGGCTCCCGGGGCCTACTGTCGGTGTTCTGGATACCGGGGTATCCCGGTCCACCTGCTCCTGGGCCACGTCATCGGCCCATCTTCAGAATCAACGACCCAAGCTGCAGAGAAGACCCTCACGAGGAGGCACCTCGTGAGGAGAACGACGACCAAAACTGCTAAGGACCAGAAGACCTCCTTACGAGCCCCTGCTGGTGAGAAGAGGAAGCACGCCCACGTCAGCTCGGCATGTTTGCGTGCAGAGCAAGAAGATAACGGACGGAAGACCGTGTACCGCCCACGCTACCCCCGACAGGGAGGAGACCAACTTTCGCTGTGCCTGCCCAAAGCGGCACAGTGGTTGTTGGCCACCCCCCTAAAAATAGCGTGGACGGTGCAGGGCGCCAGAGGAGGACGTCAGCCTCCTCCACCCACTCCTGTGGACCGGCGCCACTACCCTACGAAGACCATGTCTACAGAAGAGGGTAGTCTACAGCTGTCCACCCTCCTTGGTCGTGTGTGGCAACCCCTTCCCCAAGAAGATAAGGGGAAGGAGGACCTTGGCGCTATAAAAGGAGGGGAGGCCACCCCTTAGATCGGATCTTCATCTTCTTTAGGCTGCTAGCTAGGCACGCAGGTTCTTCAACCTCTGGCCAGCTAGAGCTTTGTAGCCAAGACCTTGTACTCCTCGCGAGGTGTCGCGTTGCAATGCAACAAGGCAGGAAGTAGGGGTTTTACCTCACCACGAGGGCCCTGAACCTGGGTAAAGCTCGGTGTCTCTCTCTGCAGTGCGTAGTGCGTTCGACGACTCGAGGTTTCCGTCACCGTGCTTCGCTGCGATCCGAGATCTCACACGTTCAGCCCCCTGCGTTCGAATCTTTGGGTCCGTCGCGTGGTACCCCGTGTTCTTGCGACACGAAATCCATCGACACATATCAGCCTTCCTACAGCTCCACATATTTCTGCACGTGCTTTGTATCGACACCTGGTCATCGCTTTGTGCAATTTTGGGAGTCACTGATCTTTGTTGGTTGCATATCACCTTCCTCCTGTTTGGTAAGAACTTGTAAGAGCTTTCTATACTGCTTGACGGATTACGCGTGATTCCACCATATTCCGTAGTGCGTAGGTATATATATTTGCGCTTGCTTCTACGCTAACCATGACAGGAACCACGAAGGATGATGTTGATCTGGAGAAGATGACTACTGCAGAGTTGCATGCCCACTTCACTCGGCTGTTGGTGGGGCGTGCACAAGATGTGGACACACACTTGGGTGATGTTGATTCCAACTTTTCTGATGCGATGGACAAGATTGCTGGCCTTGAGGCATCCTTCAACACCAAGCTCGACGCCAAGTTCCAGGAAGTCCTGACCCGTTTACCACCACAGCCATAGCCGGGCGTCCACGTCCCACGTGCTCGCCGTGTTCCTCTCGTACCGCCATCTATGGGTACCATTACAGCCGCGGTAGCTGCTGTGGCCGCCACGGAGATGGCCACCCAGGATGGATATGCTGCTGACGAGGGAGAAAATGAGTTCGAAGATGAAAATGAGCTCGAGGAGGACGAGGTCCAACAACCTGCACCTGGCCGTTCGCGGCAATACAACCGCAACGCTTGTCCACCTCCACGTCCGGTACGTGATGATGAACATGTTGCCAAACTAAAATTAAATATTCCGCCATTTGAGGGTAGATATAATCCTGATGCATATCTCACTTGGGAATTAGAAGTAGAGCAATGTTTTGCATGTTTACGCTATCCTGAGCATTTGCTTGTTAGTGCTGCTACATGTGAATTTACAGATTTTGCTTCTATCTGGTGGTCTAAACATTATAGAGTCAATCATGCTAATATTCTTGCTACTTGGCTTGGTCTAAAACATGCCATGCGTACTCGTTTTGTACCTCCACATTATCAACGGGACTTGCTTAAAAAATTAGCTCGTTTAGAACAAGGCAAAAATTCCGTACAAGAATATTATCAAGAGTTACAAATGGGCATAATTCATTATGGTATTGTAGAGGATAATGAAGCTATGCTTGCACGTTTCTTTGGTGGTTTAAATAAGGAGATTCAGCATATTTTAGACTATAAGGAGTACAATACTGTTACTCGTTTATTACATCTTGCTTGCAAAGCTGAACTTGAAGTGCAGGATTGTCAACCATCATGGAGAAGAGCTAATAATTCTGTAGGTCGTACTTCTTCCTGGTCTGCGCGCCAATCAGCTCCACCTTCTTGTGGGGATGCACCAGGCCCTTCCACCTCCAAGTATACCACGCCCACATCAAGAACGCCACCTGCTCCTGCTCCATCACCATCCGCTGGTCCAACACGAAGTTCTTCTTCCATGGCCTCCACGGGGAAGACTCGCGACATTCAATGTCACAAATGTTTTGGGTTTGGTCACATCGAAAAAGAATGTATAACCAAACATGTGATGGTAGTGCTTGAAGATGGCGAATATGACTCCGCGAGTGATTTTGATGATGATACATTGGCACTTATTGCTGCACGTGATGGTGCCAATTCTGATTCTGACAAGGAGATGGAGGTAATGGGAGCTGAAATAGCTGATCAATACAAGAGTTTAGTTGCACAACGTGTCTTGAGTGTGCAATTGAGCAAAGCTGAGCATGATCAACGCCACAATTTGTTTCAAACAAGAGGCGTTGTTAAGGAGAGAGCTATCCGGATCATCATTGATGGAGGGAGTTGTAACAATCTGGCTAGTATTGACATGGTGGAGAAGCTTGCTCTACCCACACGACAACGACCTCATCCATATTACATTCAATGGTTTGAGAGCTCCCGTAAGCTCAAGGTAACAAGAACTGCATGCGTGCATTTTACTATTGGTACCTATTTAGATTTTGTTGATTGTGATGTTGTACCTATGCAAGCTTGTTCTTTGTTACTTGGTAGACCATGGCAATTTGATAGAGAATCTGTACATAATGGTAAAACTAATCAGTATTCTCTTACACATGCTGGCAAGAAAATTGGACTTAAACCCATGACTCCGGAACAAATTTTGAAAGATGATCTTGCTAGAGCTAGTAGATTAAAAAACGAGGACAAACATAAGAGTGAGAATCAGATTATTGGTGTAGATTTTGTACCCCCTAAGCATTCTTCTAAATCTGATTCTAACCATGCTACTGAAATTCATTTGAAGAACCCTTGTTTACTTTCTAGCAAATCTAATCTTGCTGAAATTGATGTGAATATTACTCCATGTTATGCCATTGTTTGCAAAGAAGTTCTGTTTTCATTTGAGGATATGCCTCCTTCTTTGCCACCTGCGGTTGCTAACCTTTTGCAGGAATACATGGACATTTTTCCACAAGATGTTCCACCTGGACTTTCACCTATTCGTGGGATAGAACACCAAATTGATTTGATTCCAGGAGCCTCGCTACCCAACCGTGCACCATATCGCACCAATCCTGAAGAAACAAAAGAGATCCAATGACAAATCCAGAGTTTATTGGACAAAGGTTATATTCATGAGTCTCTTAGTCCATGCGCTGTTCCTATTATTTTAGTGCCTAAGAAAGATGGTTCTTCGCACATGTGTACTGATTGTCGAGCTATTAATAATATTACCATTCGATATCGTCACCCTATACCTCGTTTGGATGACATGCTAGATGAGTTGAGTGGTTCTATTATGTTCTCTAAAGTTGATTTGCGTAGTGGTTACCACCAAATTCGTATGCAATTAGGAGATGAATGGAAAACAACTTTTAAAACTAAGTTCGGTTTATATGAGTGATTAGTAATGCCGTTTGGTTTAACTAATGCACCTAGTACCTTTATGAGACTGATGAACGAAGTTTTACGTGCTTTTATTGGTCGTTTTGTGGTGGTATATTTTGATGACATTCTCATATATAGCAAATCTTTAGAGGACCATTTGGATCATTTGCGTGCTATTTTCAATGCTTTACGTGATGCACGTTTGTATGGTAATCTTGAGAAGTGCACCTTTTGCACAAATATTGTTGCTTTTCTTGGTTATGTTGTTATAGAATAGGGAATTGAAGTTGATCCAGCCAAGATTGAAGCTATTGAGAATTGGCCGCAGCCCAAGACGGTCACACAAGTGAGGAGTTTTCTTGGTCTCGCTGGGTTTTATAGGCGCTTTGCCAAAGATTTTGGTTCTATTGCTGCGCCATTGAATGAGCTCACAAAGAAGGATGTGCCTTTTGTTTGGGGCGATGCACAACAAGAGGCCTTCATGATACTGAAAGATAAGTTAACACATGCTCCATTACTCCAACTTCCTGATTTTAATAAGACGTTTGAACTTGAATGTGATGCTAGTGGAATTGGTTTGGGAGGTGTGTTATTACAAGAGGGCAAACCTGTAGCATATTTTAGTGAAAAATTGAGTGGGCCTAGTCTGAACTATTCTACTTATGATAAAGAATTATATGCGCTGGTTCGGACATTAGAAACTTGGCAACATTATTTATGGCCTAAAGAATTTGTTATACATTCTGATCATGAATCTTTGAAGCATATTCATAGTCAAGCAAAATTGAATCGTCGCCATGCAAAGTGGGTTGAATTTATTGAATCTTTTCCTTATGTTATCAAACACAAAAAGGGTAAAGATAATGTTATTGCTGATGCTTTATCGCGCCGCTATACTATGCTATCTCAGCTTGACTTCAAAAAATTTGGGTTGGAAACTATAAAGGAACAATACTTGCTTGATGCTGAATTTAAAGATGTGTTGCAAAATTGTAGAGACGGTAGAACATGGAACATATTCATCCTTAATGATGGATTTGTGTTTCGTGCTAACAAACTATGCATCCCAGATGGTTCCGTTCGTCTTTTGTTGTTACAGGAGGCGCATGGAGGAGGATTAATGGGACACTTTGGTGTCAAGAAGACGGATGATGTTCTTGCTGCACACTTCTTTTGGTCACGCATGAGGCGGGAAGTTGAGAGATTCGTGGCACGCTGCGCTTCTTGTCAAAAAGCTAAGTCTCGCCTTAATCCACATGGTTTATATATGCCGCTGCCTGTTCCTAGTGTTCCCTGGGAGGATATTTCGATGGACTTTGTTTTGGGATTACCTCGTACACAGAAGGGGAGGGATAGTATTTTTGTTGATGTGGATCGGTTTTCTAAGATGGCACACTTTATTCCTTGTTACAAGACCGATGATGCTACGCACATTGCTGATTTGTTTTTTTGTGATATCGTTCGTTTGCATGGTGTGCCAAATACTATTGTTTCTGACTGTGATACTAAATTTCTTAGCCACTTTTGGAGATGTTTATGGGCTAAGTTGGGGACTAAATTGCTGTTTAGTACCACATGTCATCCCCAAACTGATGGACAAACTGAAGTAGTTAATAGAACTTTATCTACTATGTTGCGGGCTGTTTTAAAGAAGAACTTAAAATTGTGGGAAGAGTGTTTGTCTCATATTGAATTTGCTTATAATCGTTCACTGCATTCTACCACAAAGATGAGCCCTTTTCAGATTGTCTATGGTGTTGTTCCACATGCACCTATTGATTTGTTGCCTTTACCATCTTCAGTGCAAACTAATTTCGATGCTACACGGCGTGCTAAATTGATTTTAAAATTTCATGCAACTACTAAAGACAACATAGAACGCATGAATGTTAAGTATAAAGTTGCTGGGGATAGAGGACGAAAGCATGTTGTCTTTGAGGTTGGTGATCTTGTTTGGTTGCATTTGCACAAAGATCGTTTTCCTGATTTGCGCAAGTCTAAGTTAATGCCACGTGCTGATGGTCCTTTTAAGGTGCGAGAGAAAATCAATGATAATGCATATAAACTTGAGCTTCCTGCAGATTTTGGTACGGTAAGTCCTGCATTTAACATTGCAGATTTAAAGCCTTACTTCGGTGAAGAAGATGAGGTTGCGTCGAGGACGACTTCAATTCGAGAAGGGGAGCATGATGAGGACATCCCATCTATTGATACACCCGCTGCACCTACAGCGGAACACATACAAGGACCTATCACTCGAGCTTGTGCCAAGCAACTTAACTATCAGGTACTTTCGTTTCTTGGAACTCTTTCTCACATACATGAGAATATGATGCTGCCTAAATCAGATATGTTTGTTACTCTTAGGAATGATGGACCTAGCATGGATGAGAGGGACAAGCATTGGAACATGATCGTGCATGGAGATGGCAGCAAGCGTTTGAGGATGAAAGAAGATGCCACGAGTGGAGATTTCAGAACTTCAAAGCCACCATAATGAAGGATGAAGACTTGGACGAAATATAAAAAGAGCTACTTCATAAATTCGTCCATAGATAAATATGGTGCTGCGTCACTTTTATTTTTGGGCCAGGCCCATTTAATTTTCGCAGCAAATAATACAGCCACTTTTAGGAGTCCGAATTTGAGGAGAAAAGGCCTGTTAGTGTTCCGTTCGACCACCAAACCCATGGCTGGTCGCACCCCTACCTTTTCCTCCTCAAATACCCCCCGTAGCCATCATTAGAACTCGGATTTTGTTTAGACTAAAGTTAGCCATTGCTGCAACTACGAGCTCAACTTTTGAGGCCAATCGCCCAGAAGAAGACCGCCTATTCGGAATCCCACCTTTTGAATAAAGCATACATCTTTCATCCTCAATATCTTGATTGCAGTATTAGTTCTTACTTGTTCTCGATTTCAGGTAGGAATTAAGATTCTCGCTGGTCAGGCTGATCGTGTATCCGCAAGATCAGTAACTCCCGGAGATTGTCCTAGCGATTGCATTGGCGCACGAGCTTCGCACGTGTAGTCGGATCGTCAAGCACGAACTCCACCCACCAAATCGACATATCAAGATCTCATCGAAAGATCGGACACCTTTGCCCTATCATTTTTGTGCCCAATTTCCGCCACCAAAGATGAACTGCTCGCGCAAAAATGTCTGATCCGGCTAAAGCCGGCCTGCGCAGCAAATGGCTGGCTTGTCCAGTTTTCTCGAAAAAGACCGAACCGGCTAAAGCCGGCCTGAACACCGGCTAAAGCCGGCTCACACACCGGCTAAAGCCGGCCTAGACTGCGCACCAAGTTTTGAAGTGGACCAAGAGCAAGAGAAAAGAGATACTTCTAATAAAAAAAAGATAGGAAGAGAAGAAACATATAGTGTGTGTGTGCCATCCATAGTCCACAAATACAAAAGAGTCGACAAGCTTGTAAGCAAAAGAGAGTGTGAGAAGAGAGGCAAGTGTGTGAATCTCGGTGCTTCTCCTTTTTGCAACCAAGCCACGGTCTCTCGAGTGTTAGTGCAACATTGAGCATAGTCTTCGTTAGGAAAATTTTGTAGTGCTCGTTTTGTCCATCGCACTAACCCCATCCATCTCCACGTGTGTGTTCTTTTTGATCGCCCTTTTGATTTTCGAAATTTTTGCATCATCTCCATATTTGACAATACACTTTTCTTTTGATCATTTTCGTTTGGCATTGCCATTTTTCCTTCCCATCCACTAGATAGCCTCTTTGCGTGTGTTCTAACTTGTGCACAACGGTTGTCCTTGGGTGTTTTCATCAATTCAGTAGTTTTTTCGGGATGTGTTTCAAGTGTATTTTTCTCTAACCAACTCACCTTTCCACCAATTTCTTTTTCTTTTGTGACCATGCCTAGGAGAGACACCTCGGAACACGGTGAGGAGTCCTTGGCCGAGCGCCTCGATGCCCTCCAAGCTACCAATGCTTCAACGTTCGGGGACATCAATGCCTCACTCCAACGACTTGATGCCAACATGCTCGCCAATGACAATCATTTATTCACCACACAAGCACATCAACAAGCCACCAACAAGAACCTCGCCATCTTCAAGAGCGACATCAACACAAGGTTCGACGGACTTGAGGACTCGCACGCAAGGCTCGAAGCAAGAATGGAGGACGCGCACAAAAGGCTCGAAGCAAGAATGGGGGACTCGCACGCCCCGCTCAACGAAAGGATTGAGGACTCATCCGCAAGGCTCAAAGAAAGACTTGGAGCAATGATGAAGGAGTCAGAAGCAACGCTCTCCACAAGATTGGAGCAATTCATGTCATCTTACAACAACTCGGCATGCCAACATCACCGCTCAAGATCGCACTCGTCAAGGTCTTCTTCCCGCTCAAACCATGTGGATGACCATGTGCCTCTCCAACAACCTCGTCCTCCACACAAGCAACCACAACATGATGCTCCACGTCGGGTGAATCAAGAGCATGAACTAGCAGACCAACCTCCCCAAGGCCAAGCACACCAAGGAGATCCACACATTGTCAATCAAGACCAACCCCAAGCGGAGCATCCTCCTTAAGGTGATACGGATCAACGTGATCTGAAGGGGGTTTGGCCCAATCTTTCACGGCGATCAAGATAGAAGGTAGATGAACTCAGTCGTTGAGCAGATTAGATCTACTCCACGAACTGCAAAACAGATCCTTGCGAATCAGCAAGCAAAACCAACGATATTGGTGTCCCCCGACATGGGACCTTTTTCCTGTCTATTCTTAACTCGAAAATTCAACTCCCTTTACATTGGTGCGCACCCCTCTGGCTTTATAGTTGCAGCCGACCTCCCTATTACTTGACTTACAAGCAAAAAACGAAAATAGGAAATAAAATAAACTCAAACACACGGACCCACTTTTCCTAAATAGAAAATAAAACAATACACTAAAATAAAAAGACTCTTTTGTAGGTGCGCCACCATCTTCAACATGCTACTAGGTGGTCCCCAACCGGACTCCTTCAAGGACAACACGCTCCACCAATATTGCACTCCAATTGCGTCCCTAGCATTTTCCTTGTGTGGTAGAAATAGGAACAAAAACTTTATCTTGATAGTATCAGCAACAACATAACCAGGGATAGCATAGTAAGCACTATCATGCATGGGAGACGCCACATCATCCTGCCCTTCTTCAGGCAAAACCGTCCTCGGTTTTGAGTCAGTCTCCAAAGCAGCAACATCATCTCTAGATTGAGTAGGCCTGGTAAGAATTGCTTCAGCTTCAACTTCTTTTGTCTTCGCGTCCTCTTCATCTTTCTTTTTCTGCAGCCTATCATCTCTCCAAGTCCGATACATCTTAATATCCATAGACAACAAATTATATGTCTTGTTGCCATAGGGGAAAGAATACTTGACATAATTGTAGGCATCATCCATGTGGTAAACTGCACCTTGGGTGTTGTACCATGGTCTTCCAAGCAGGAGATGATACGATATAATGTGCACAGGAACCACATCGCACAAAACCTCAACTGATAAGTTTCCCAGCAAAAATTGAACCTTAGTCTGGTGTGTAATGCTGAGGTTGTCCCCACCCCAGTGCAGCAGGTAAGGGTGTGAATGAAGCATTGTTGGCAGCTCTAACTTCTCCACCAACTCAAGACTTGCAGCATTGAACGGATTCTTGTAGTCGAGTGTCAACGCACAAGCTCTGTCTCGCACAATAGCTTTTGTATGAAATAACCTGTCTCCATAGCCTTCCTCTTCTAGCCAAAACCCCGTGGATGGATAAATCAGATCAGCCATGGTGTCAGGACAGGGAAATTTAAGAGCTTGATAACAATCCGAAACCTCCGTGTGAACTGTCTCCATAACACCGGTCACCATAGCTGCTTGATGACAAAATGCACTAGTGCCAAGGCAGAGAAACACAAGCAACGCCTACCAAGGCAGCACACAGCAGGGATACGCGGACGAACGAACATAGCAGAAAGTCGCGACAGAAAACTGAACCTGCACTCGCTGTCATGGCAGAACGGTGTCGAAAAATTGTGGCGCGGCAGCGAACTCTGAGAAACGGTGTCCCAGTAGGAAGAAAAACACAGCGGCAGAAATCCCACGCTCGGAAACCAATGAGGAATTCCGAGGTCAGATCGTAAGCAATCCACAGCTTCTTTTCCCTTTTTGGGTTAGCAGAGATCATCAGGAGTTCTTTGTCGCTGGAGGACGGAGATCGTCTGGGGGCAGGCGAGCTAGCGATCGAAACCTGAGACCGATCAGGCGAGGCGCTTCCGTGGGGCATGTCGAGCCCAGAAGTTGGGCCGGCCCACAATGTAGACCGTGTGGCGCGCATCGATTCCTGGGCGAGCGAGGACTTCGCTGCCCCTGGGCGCGATCCCTGTTCGCGGAAAAAAATAGCGACCCACCCTGGGCGCGATCGAGCGGGCGAGCAGGGCACCAGGGAACCAGACGGCCTCTGCCCTTGTGCGAGCGGCCGCCGCTTTTTTTTTTGGATCGATACCGTGCTCTTTTCTTTGTCTACAGCCGATCAGATCTAAGAACTCCAGCAAAGAAGTGATCAGATTAGATCTTGATCTAGCCAGAGGAAATCTTGTAGCGCCTGGACTCCACACAAAGCGATGGGTATCGAGCAACACAAACACTAATGTAAACTCCAGCGAGAACCAACAGCACACTTATGTTGGAGATTGCAATCCGATCCTCAGCCACCGACGATGAAAACAATCCAAGCTGATCTGAAAACTCAGCAAACCAGTAGATAAATCTCAGCAGTAAATTCGCCGTGAGAAACCCGACAAATCTGATACCAAGATGATACGGATCAATGTGATCCGAAGGGGGTTTGGCCCAATCTTTCACGGCGATCAAGATAGAAGGTAGATGAACTCAGTCGTTGAGCAGATTAGATCTACTCCACGAACTGCAAAACAGATCCTTGCGAATCAGCAAGCAAAACCAACGATATTGGTGTCCCCCGACATGGGACCTTTTTCCTGTCTATTCTTAACTCGAAAATTCAACTCCCTTTACATTGGTGCGCACCCCTCTGGCTTTATAGTTGTAGCCGACCTCCCTATTACTTGACTTACAAGCAAAAAACGAAAATAGGAAATAAAATAAACTCAAACACACGGACCCACTTTTCCTAAATAGAAAATAAAACAATACACTAAAATAAAAAGACTCTTTTGTAGGTGCGCCACCATCTTCAACATGCTGCTAGGTGGTCCCCAACCGGACTCCTTCAAGGACAACACGCTCCACCAATATTGCACTCCAATTGCGTCCCTAGCATTTTCCTTGCGTGGTAGAAATAGGAACAAAAACTTTATCTTGATAGTATCAGCAACAACATAACCAGGGATAGCATAGTAAGCACTATCATGCATGGGAGACGCCACATCACAAGGTCAAGCTCACTGATACGTCTCCAACGTATCTATAATTTTTGATGTTCCATGCTTGTTTTTACACCATTTGCTTAATGTTTCGTTACACTTCGTGGCACTTTTATGCATTTTCCGGAACTAACCTATTAACAAGTTGCCACAGTGCCAGTTCCCTGTTTTCTGCTATTTTTGTGTTTCAGAAGTGATACACAGGAAATATTCTCGGAATTGGACAAAACAAGTTCCTGAAGTCTTATTTTACCAGGAAGCTTCAAGAGATCCGAAGGAGAGTAGGAGGGGGGCCACAGGGGCCCCACACACAGGGCTGGTGCGGCAAGGGCCTGGGCCGCGCCACCCTGGCGTGAGGCCACCTGGCCCCACCTCTGACATCGCCCCTTCGTGATATGGGGTGGCCCGATCTTCTCGTGAGCGATGCGATGGTGATGATGGCAGCGGATGATTGTCGGGGATAACTTGGTGTCATCGATGAACTCTCCTCGCTTGAACCCTGATGCCAATGCAACAGCTCTCAAACCCTGTAGGATATGCACGACTCCACACACTTGCGCATGTAGCCGTCGACCACGAAACGGTAGTTTGCAATCTACTGATTCCCAGTGGAACAACAGATCACACTAAACTTGCAGCAGTATATCACCAAATCCAGATGAATTGGTGCGAGGAATTCAGATGAATGCTTACAGCAGTTCAACGAAGTAATCTTTAGTCTAAACGTGGTCTAACCCTAATTGAGGGGGCGCCCAGGGCTACTTATAGGTGGCCGGGCGTCCTCAGCAAAGACCTGGCCCAAAACATGCCTGGTTTGGGCCCAAACTAACTCGGTTTGACTCAAACGGGTACATACCGACCCATATATGGGTTTGGCCAAATTTTAGCATGTAGGCCATGTGTGTAGCGCGCCTTAGACGTGTAGACATCATGTCGTAGGCAGTCCTAGTGTGCCATCACGTGCTCGTGCTCATCCAGACTTGATCTTCTTCACGTGGTGATGTTCTCCATGCTTGTGGCGCCGGCCTCCCTCTCCTCCCTCGCGCTCTCTTGCTTGATCACCACGTCGTGCTCCATGTGTTGCATCTCCTCGCTCCCTCGAACCCCTTCTTCTCCAATGAACCTGATCATACATATGAACAAAGACTTAGGCAATATAAAATTCTCATTACAATAAACATCAGATTCAGCAAGGAGTGAGTTCACCTGCTGTTGTAACAACTTAGCACGGGCTCGAGTAATTGGTCCAATTCTAATCTCGTCATTGGACTTATCTTGATCAGCAACAATAGGATCATCAACAGTAGGTGGAGATGGCTGTGTAGTAGGGATGTCCTCATCATCTCCCCCCCCCTTCAAAAGGCGTCGACCTCGACGCTCCAAGGTCATCTCCATCATATGGTGATAAATCAGCAACATTGAAACTGTTGCTAACACCACCAAACTCAGCAATAGGAATATCAATCGAGTAGGCATTATCATTGATCTTGGCAAGAACTCTATAGGGACCAGCACCTCGAGGCCTCAACTTGGAATGCCTAAGCAAAGGAAATCTGTCCTTGCGCAGGTGCACCCATACCATATCACCGGGCTGAAAAAGTACCTGCTTTCTTGACTTGTTGCGAGCAGCAGCAGTATTCTTCCCTTTCTTCTCAATGGCCTCTCATGTCTTCTCATGAATTTTCTTCACAAAATCAGCTCTCTTTGATGCCTCCATATTAACTCTCTCCTGCAATGGAAGAGGCAACAAATCTAGTGGTGTAATAGGTTTGAAGCCATACACCACCTCAAACGGACAAAGCTGAGTAGTAGAATGTACCGCCCTGTTGTATGCAAACTCCACATGCGGCAAACAATCGTCCCACTCCCGCAGATTTTTCTTGATCATTGTCCTCAGCAACTGTGACAAAGTTCGATTCACCACCTCGGTCTGGCCGTCAGTCTGGGGATGACATGTAGTGCTGAACAACAGCTTTGTTCCTAGCTTTCCCCATAAGGTCTTCCAGAAGTAGCTCATGAACTTGACGTCTCTGTCAGAAACAATAGTCTTGGGCACTCCATGCAAGCGTACGATATCCCTGAAAAACAGGTTAGCCACATGCGACGCATCGTCGCTCTTATGACATGCAATAAAGTGTGCCATTTTAGAGAATCTATCCACTACCACAAATATAGAATCATGACCATGTTTAGTTTTTGGCAATCCTAGCACAAAATCCATACTAATATCTTCCCATGGTGTAATAGGTGCAGGTAGTGGTGTATACAAACCGTGAGGCTTTAGCTTGGACTTGTATGTGTTGCACACAATGCAGCGCCGCACATACCTGTCCACATCACGCCTCATCCTGGGCCAAAAGAAGTGATCAGCTAGCATGAGTAATGTCTTCTCACGCCCAAAGTGACCCATCAAACCTCCAGCATGTGATTCCTGCAATAAGAGCAAACGCAAAGACGACTCCGAAACACATAGTTTGTTAGCTCGAAATAGAAACCCATCATGTATGTGATATTTCTCCCAAGCATTTTTCAAAGCACACAAACGATATGGTTCAGCAAAATCATGATCAGTTGCATAAAGCTCACAAATACTCTCTAAACCAGGAATATTAATATCAAGTTGTGTCAATAACATATTCTTCCTAGAGAGAGCATCAGCAACCACATTTTCTTTTCCCTTCTTATGTTTAATGATATACGGAAAAGATTCAATAAACTCAACCCACTTAGCGAGACGCCTATGCAGGTTGGATTGTGCTTTCAAATATTTCAAAGCTTCATGATCAGAATGTATGATAAATTCTTTTGGCCACAAATAATGTTGCCAAACCTCAAGAACTCTAACAAGTGCATACAATTCTTTATCATAAACAGGATAATTCAGTCTAGCACCAGATAATTTCTCAGAAAAATAAGCTATAGGACGACCCTCTTGCATCAAAACGCCACCTATGCCTATACCACTAGCATCACATTCAACTTCAAATTGCTTTGAAAAATCAGGCAATGCAAGTAAAGGTGCAGAAGTAAGCAAATGTTTCAATTCATCAAATGCATGATCTTGGGTTGCGCCCCACACAAAAGGAACACCTTTCTTCATTAACTCATTTAATGGTGCAGCAATAGTACTAAAGTCTTTCACAAAACGGCGATAAAAACCAGCAAGACCGTGAAAACTTCATACTTGACTAACATTCATGGGAGTAGGCCAATCTTGAATAGCAGCAATTTTAGATTGATCTACCTCTACTCCATGCTTAGAAACAACATAACCCAGAAATATGACCTTATCTTTTGCAAATGTGCACTTCTCAAGATTAGCATACAATTTATTATCACGCAGCACTTGCAAAACTTGTCTAATATGAGCACAGTGTTCAGTTTCATTGCGGCTGTAAATAAGTATGTCATCAAAATAGACAACCACAAAACGACCAATGAACTCTCTCAAAACATGATTCATTAAGCGCATAAATGTACTAGGTGCATTAGTAAGACCAAAAGGCATGACTAGCCACTCATATAAGCCAAATTTAGTTTTGAAAGCAGTTTTCCATTCATCTCCTTCTTTCATGCGAATTTGATGGTAACCACTACGCAAATCAATTTTAGAGAAAATAGCAGCACCACTCAATTCATCTAACATATCCTCGAGACGGGGAATAGGATGATGATATCGAATAGTAATATTGTTTATAGCTCTACAATGTACGCACATGCGCCATGTACCATCTTTCTTAGGCACCAAAATCACAGGAACAGCACAAGGACTCAGAGAGACACGAATGTACCCTTTATCCAGAAGTCCTTGCACTTGTGCTTGTATCTCCTTCGTTTCGTCGGGGTTGGTCCTATAGGGGGCGCGGTTGTGCAAGGAAGCGCCAGGGATCAAGTCGATCTGGTGCTCGATGCCTCGTAATGGTGGGAGCCCAGCAGGTACCTCCGCCGGAAAAAAATCATCAAAGTCCTGCAAAATAGTTGAGACACCAAGAGAAACAGGTTGCATATCATTAGAAACTAAGACCTCGCCCTTGTACATGAGCACAAGAGGCATGGCTGAAGGATCCTCACTGAATTCTCTCATGTCTTCTTTGGTGGCTAAAACTAACAAGTTGGGCACTCCCTCACTTTTCGTTATATCACTCACGGCTGTTACATTATCTCGTGGAGGTGGCTGTTCGAGTTTCACTTCAGTCTTCTGACGAGATTCATTAACAATTTGCTGCGGTGACATAGGCAGTAGGTTGATTTTCTTGCCCTTGAACTCCAAGTGATAAGTATTGGCGCGACCATTGTGCTGCACATGTCGATCATAGAGCCATGGCCGACCCAACAAGAGATGACAAACTGTCATAGGAACCACATCAAAATCTATAGAATCCTTGTATGGCCCTATCTCAAAGTTCACACGTACCATGTAGTTTACCTTCATCTCACCATTATCACTTAACCACTGAATATAATATGGGTTAGGATGAGGTAAATATTTCAAACCCAGCTTGGCCCATAACTCCTTACTTGCCAGATTGCGACAGCTTCCGCCATCAATGATCACCTTTCAAGCTTTATTGGGACCAACTAGTGCCTTGGTTTGAAACAGGTTGCAGTGTTGAGAATCAATATTGGGCTGCACACTCAACGTACGTGGAGAGACTACAATAATAGGAGAAGAGTCAGCATAAGCATCTTCACCTTCATCATCAGAACCAAACGGATCAGCATCTTCTCCGTTCTCAGTAACCACTATCACTTTGTTGTTGGGACAATCTCTTTTAAAGTGTCCCTTGCCTCCACACGTATGACATAGTTTCTCAGTAGCACGAGGCACGAAGGCACTCGAACCGGAACTAGCGGCTGGTGTGGTAGCGGGACGTCTGGACTGAGCTCCAGAGGTTGCTGGCCTAGTGGACGAGGAGGGGCGAGTAGGAGTCCCCTCAAGTGGCGCTGGGGCAGGGCTAGAAGGCGCCCTGGCAGTGTATCGACTGGCAGGTGAAAAGCGAGATTTTTGTTGCGCCTCTTCAGTAAGTTGTGCCTCAGCCTCCATAGCATGGTGAAGCAAGTGATTCATATCATTGTAAGTATGATGCCGGACGATGTTCTTGATAGGAAGTCTGAGTCCGTGCAAAAACCGTTGCATAGTCATCTGACTAGACTCTTGAACTCGTGATCGCTGCATGAATAGTTCCATCTCCTTGTAATAAGCATCAACTGTCAAAAATCCTTGCTTCAGCTGTGTCAATCTATCAAAAACTGAACGCAAATAATTGGTGGGTACAAAACGAGCCTGCATGATTTCCTTCATCTCTGTCCATCGCAAAACAGGAAGCTCATGAGCTGCTCGTCGTTGTGTCAGAATATTATCCCACCAACGTAGGGCATAACCATCAAATTCTGAGGATGCAAGTTTGATCTTCTTATCTTCAGTGTAAGCATGCAAACACCACAGGTTGTCGATCTTGAGCTCCCAAGTGAGGTAATCCTCCACATCACCTTCACCATCAAATCTGGGTATCGAGAACTTTGGCTTCCCTAGAAAATCATCCTCAGCAGGTATTACACGTCGGGCACCAAGGCCATGTGGTGGCCGACCATGTTGTCCAAGACCACGCCCACGAGCATTGGGGCCTAGTAGATTGGCATTGTCATGGACACTGTCATCATCAGCAAAGTCAGCAGTAGGCTGCATAGGCGGTGGTACCATGGGTCGACGCAGCTCCGCTAGGGATTGGTTCAACTGATCAATGCTGTGCTGGAAAGTAGTGAACTGAGCTTGCATAGCTTGAACAGTATCTGCGGTGCCTTGCACTTTGAACTGGAGTTGCTGATGTGCAGTCACAGCGTCGGCAGTAGAGCGATCCAACACCCCCTCCAGATGAGTGCGCAGTCCAACAAAATCTGTCCAAACCACAGGTGTAGCCCCATCTTTTTCCTGCATCATATCATAACCACTAGTAGACATGATTAGTAGATTAGTGCACGAAAGCAAAAACGTGTGGTGCCGCTCACAACTCACTCAAAAACTGACAAGAAAAGGTAATCTTACCGTTCCAAAGTGAATAGTAGTGCGTACCAGAACGAAGTATCAAGCTCGTGCATGGATGTGATGAAGTGAATACCGAGGGTATAAGAGCGATCACACGACAAACCAGGAATATATGGTGGAGCTGTAGGTATGGTATCCTAAGTACACCGCAGATAAGTCCTAGTGCTGATCGTATGACAAGACCCACGAAAACACACACGGTGGAGATAAACGGGGCAAAGCAACTCTGAAAAGTGAGCTCAAAAAGTATTTGTCGGAGTATATGCTCATGTTGCAAAGCACAAGAGAGACGCTAGCAAAAGCTCAATAATACCAGGCACAAGATTACTCAAACTACGAGTGCACAAATTATGAACTAGGCCTCTCAAAACTATGTATTGGAGCAGCAAACTTTTAGCTATTTTTTTAATACAACTCTTTTTCTCTTTTTTTTGTTTTGCTTTTTGAAACTATATGCTTTCTCTCGCTCCTCTTCTTTTCTACGGCCACATGAAGTAAAGCACTCAGAAAACCTACAGAGCAGCCTGTTGACCAAAGGTATGCTAGTCTCGTAGGAAAGGTACCTACACGATGTTGTCGAAAGGATGTGGCTATGGCTTTCAAAGATGCGGGAAGGTACGCTATGTGGACTCAGTTTTGGAAGAAAACGAGAAAGACGACACTCACCGAAGCTGTGCCGCGGCAGAAATTCTCCTCAAAGCTGTGTCACGACAGAAAAACAGCGAAACAGGGGGCCGCGGCAGGGCTTGGCGCTGCTGCGAGTGGAGGGCGATGTGTTCCGCGGCAGGGCTTGGTGTGGCTAAGGGCGACGCTGGAGAGGCAATGCCTCGATCGCTACCACGCGCTGGACCAGACAGACTTCCCTCGATGTCTGGTGGCGAGCGATCCTGGGAACGCTAACGACCAGACAAAACGCGCCCTTTGTCTGGCTAGGAGCGATCGGCTGGGAGATCGGTGGAAGCGTTCCGGTGGGCCTTCGGTTGGGGAGCGATCGGCTGGGCCTCTGAGGCTCTCCATCCCGAGAAAAGAACGAGCAGAACCGACCAAGCGTGCACGACCCGGACTCTGCGGGAAACAGCGATCGAAGTAGGAATCGTTCTGCTCACGGCGAGAAACTGAAAACGGATCTGATCTGCTAGGGGCGATCATTGACTGGCGATCGGATCTGGCCAGGAAACGCTCGTTGTTTTTTTTTGACTTTTGCGATCGGATCGATTCGATCTGCCTACGGGTAGCGATCTGTGTAGCTGCCTCGTGAAGAAAACAGCCAGCACGGCCGCCGACAGCAGAGAGAAGATGATCAACGAGACTCAAGACAAAATCGAAACTCGAAACGAAGATGCAGAAAAGATCGGTGAACCTAGACTCCTACAAATTGGTAGAAAAGATATGCGAAAAAGACGATCAACGACTAAAACTCAAAACGGTGCAATCTAGGCTATGGCAAAGCTAAGAACCCTAATTTTTTTTGGCTTTTTCTGGATAGGACTGAAAACAAAAACGACTTGTAGGGATGAATTTGTGGATGCTCACCGAGTAAACCATGGAAATCTGATACCAAGATGATATGGGGTGGCCCGATCTTCTCGTGAGCGATGCGATGGTGATGATGGCAGCGGATGATTGTCGGGGATAACTTGGTGTCACCGATGAACTCTCCTCGCTTGAACCCTGATGCCAATGCAACAGCTCTCAAACCCTGTAGGATATTCACGACTCCACACACTTGCGCACATAGCCGTCGACCATGAAACGGTAGTTTGCAATCTACTGATTCCCAGTGGAACAACAGATCACACTAAACTTGCAGCAGTATATCACCAAATCCAGATGAATTGGTGCGAGGAATTCGGATGAATGCTTACAGCAGTTCAACGAAGTAATCTTTAGTCTAAACGTGGTCTAACCCTAATTGAGGGGCGCCCAGGGCTACTTATAGGTGGCCGGGCATCCTCAGCAAAGACCTGGCCCAAAACATGCCTGGTTTGGGCCCAAACTGACTTGGTTTGACTCAAACGGGTACATACCGACCCATATATGGGTTCGGCCTAATTTTAGCACGTAGGCCATGTGTGTAGCGCGCCTTAGACATGTAGACATCATGTCGTAGGCAGTCCTAGTGTGCCATCACGTGCTCGTGCTCATCCAGACTTGATCTTCTTCACGTGGTGATGTTCTCCATGCTTGTGGCGTCGGCCTCCCTCTCCTCCCTCGCGCTCTCTTGCTTGATCACCACATCGTGCTCCATGTGTTGCATCTCCTCGCTCCCTCGAACCCCTTCTTCTCCAATGAACCTGATCATACATATGAACAAAGACTTAGGCAGTATAAAATTCTCATTACAATAAACATCAGATTCAGCAAGGAGTGAGTTCACCTGTTGTTGTAACAACTTAGCACAGGCTCGAGTAATTGGTCCAATCCTAATCTCGTCATTGGACTTATCTTGATCAGCAACAATAGGATCATCAACAGTAGGTGGAGATGGCTGTGTAGTAGGGATGTCCTCATCACTTCGCCTATAAAGACCCCCCGACGGAAAAAACCTAAAAACCGATCACTTTTCCAGAACACATCGCGATCCGCCGCCGCTGTCGACCTGAAGATCGGGAGGGTCCAGAAGCTCTTCCTGGCACCCTGCCGGAGAGGGGAATCGCCACCGGAGGTCTTCTTCATCGCCATGCTTGCCTCCAGAGCGATGAGTGAATAGTCTACCTTAGACTATGGGTCCATAGCAGTAGCTAGATGGTTGTCTTCTCCACCGTGTGCTTCATGTTTAGATCTCATGAGCTGCCCTACATGATTGAGATCACCGTTATGTAATTCTACATGTTTGGTTTGTTGGGATCCGATGAATATTGGTGTTATGATTGAGTTGCTGTACTAAAATATATCTTTTGTTATCTTTATGTTGTTTATGATCTTGCATGCTCTCCGTTGTTAGTAGCTATCTTGGCCGAGTAGTTGCTAGTGACTCCAAGAGGGGTTATTTATGCTCGATAGTGGGTTCATGCCTCTATTTAACCTGGGGGAGTGACAGAAACCTCTAAGGTTGTAGATGTGCTATTGCTACTAGGGATAAAACAACATTCATATGCTCAAGGGCATATGCTTTGTTTACATTACACACTTTGCTTAATGCAATTATCCGTTGTTCGCAACTTAATACTCATGGGGTGTTCGGATGATATCCCCGTGAGTGGATTATTAGTCATAGATGCAGTTGGATGGCGGTCTATGTATTTTGTTGTAATGCCCAGAGTAAATCTCATAGTGATCTTCTTGACATATCACGTTTATCTTTATTCTATCAATTGCCCAACTATAATTTGTTTACCCAGCATGTGTTATTTATCTTATGGAGAGACACCACTAGTGAACTGTGGACCCCGGTCCTATTTCCATCATATTGCTATCACCTGTTTACTTTACTCGCACTGTTTACTTTACTCGCATACTCTATTGTTTTCCACTCGATACACTCATAACCTTTGTTTCAAGCAAACCGGTGAGATTGACAACCTCATCGCAAGTTGGGAACAAAGTACTTGGTTGTGTTGTGTGCAGGTTCCGCGTTGCTACTGGCCGAAGATAAGTCAACAAGTATCGTTAAACGGTGCCCTTGTTGGAGTGCTATTAAGCCATTCTGCATCACCTTCAGTCGTTTGTCTCTCCTCTCCAAGAACGATTAAACCTTGGTTTCTTAACTGAGGGAAAACCAGCTGCTATACTCATCACACCTTCCTCTTGGGGTTCCCAACGGGCTGGTCATTTGCCACGCACAAGGACCGACTGTCAACTAGGCAATCAGCTGTTTTTCTGGCACCGTTGCTGGGTAGGAAGTAGAAGACTTCTGCGAGGGGAGTTTTCGCACACACATCCTTTACTTTGTTATTGTTTTGCTTTACTTTATTTATTTTTTACCTGCATCGCTTTATATCAAAAACTCAAAAAAAATAGAATCCTTGGTAGTTGTTATTTCTTTACTTTTAGTTTATCATGTTGATCCCTAAGTACGTTCTGGAGGACCTCTCAGTAGGTAGTGGTTCGATTATTGGCAAAAGTAACATTGAGGAGTTCTTTAATCACATTAGTATGCATAAGGAAGTTGAGGAAAAGCCTTTGGTTGAGCTAGCTCCTAGTTATGAAGTTGCTTCTGCTCATTTAGTTCACATGTTAGAAGCTAGGTTTGCTAGTCTTAATCCTTTTATGCAATACATGTTCCTTAAGCTTCATGAAATTGAGGATCCCGAAAAGAAAGCTTTTATCTTGGAAACTTTGCGCATAGAATTTAGAGATGTTGCAATTGAGGCTAGGAAAGTTTTTAAGAAGTTTAATAAGCTTGGCTCGCCTGTTGAAATTGTTGGTACACCCAACGAAGATTCTAGATTGCCAATACCTTGTAAGCTTGTAGGAATTCATAATGCCTTGGTAGCTAATACTAGTTGGATTTGTCCTGAAAATCTTTTTGATGAAAATAGTGTACCAAAGCGTGACTACAAGGGGTACTCAAAACCTCAATTGGATAGTATTCATTTCTTTATTCCTATAGTGGATCCTGATCCCCCTTTTATTATTACTTGATTCGCAATTTTCTGCGCCTAGCTCAAAGACGTTAAAGAAAAGCACTCTTGGGAGATAACCCAATGTTTTTATTTTCAGTACTTTTTCTTTACTACTGTAATGACCGCTCCTTATCTTGTTTATTTCGTTTTTGTGCCAAGAGAAGCCTCTAATTCGAGTGAGGTAAAGATTTGGGGATGTTGCTGTCTTGAAACTGTTTTCGGTGCTGCACCGTAAAAATTCATGAAAATTCTCTATATATCTTTTGGACCTGCGATTTCTTGTGCATATGTCCCAGGTTATATCCAAACTTTCGTTAGATGAACACTTTTTGATTTGAGCAACACAAAACCCCTCAAAAATTCGACATTTTTCAGCTGTTCAGTTTTGAATGATTTCTGCCAATATTTGTGTTTGCCACTTTATCGCTTTCTTTTGAGTTCTTTTGATCATGGAACTTTTGGAGAAGTTGATAAAGTAGTATTTGCTATATATTTGGTGGTTTTGAGTTGAAACCTGAAGCAAAAAGAGGTTGATTATATGTTATGCTTGCACTAATGTTGCTAATAGATTTGTGTTTAGTTTTGTATGAAGGAAGTTTTCAAGTGTAGGGATTGGAGAATGATGAGATGAGTTGAAGAATGGACAAAAGCTCAAGCTTGGGGATGCCCATGCATCACCACAAGAAATATCCAAGAAGTACAAGCATCAAAGCTTGGGGATGTCCCCGAGGCACCCCTTCTTCATCGGCAAAAATCAGGTCACCTTTCAAAATACTATATTTTTATTGCTTCATGCACTATGTGTTTTTCTTGGAGCGTCAGTTGTTTTAGTTTTCTTAGTTGGTTTAGTTTGTTTGTTTGCTGCAATAAATGGTTGGACCCCAACAATTTTTTTTGGAGAAGTTGCCTTGCTTTTCATTTGCCAAGAACGCTCTAGTTTTCACTGTTATTAAAAATCAAGTGTTCTTCTTTTTCCGCTACTGCTTTTGGTTTTCGTTTTCGCCTTGATTTGCGTTCAGACCTTGTCATATCTTTTCATCAAGGTGTATTTTTTCCTCTGATCTTTATTGGTTTTCATCAAAAGAGGTGTTTATAAAAATTTCAAATGGTGTTGGAAAAGAGAAAAAGCTTTATGCAAAAAAGTGGTACAAGAAGGAGCTTGTGTAGACTGCGGCTTAGGCTTTTTCATGTCATGCTTGATGTCTTTTTGATAGTATGGTTAGTGGATTTGTTGTAGCATGACTTGTCTCAAATAACTAAGATTGCTTAATGAGCCTTTGAAAAAATCATGCGTTGTTTTTATTGTATGGAAGCATTATTTTGGTTTTCTCCTTGATGCTTTATTTGGGTTGACTTGGCGCATGCTCACACATGTTAGACTCTTACAAAGTCGGCAATAGCCTTCATGATCATTTAGTTTTTGACTTTTGATGCCATCTTATGCTTCTTTTAATGTCGCTTTGTCGCTTTGCATGATTATGGCCATTATTTCTCTCTTAGTTGGTCGCTCCCAGTCTTTTGCTAGCCCTCACCTTGTACTGAGTATGAGCTCTACTCGTGCATCCAACTCCTAAAAGCCAAATTTTTCCAAAGTGTCTACCATACATACCTACTAGCAATTTGCTATTCCAAGTAAATTTGACTTGCTTTTATTTTCTCTTCAAATTAAACTCTTACCAGTGTTATGCGAAATTCGGTCAGTAAAGCTCTCACGAACCAGAAGGCACACTTTACTTTTTCCTGTTCTTAAAAATTTGACATTGTGGTCTCTTATGTTGAGTTGTTATGCTTGCAAGTTGTAAGTTGAAGACTAGCCCAGCCATGCAGTCATGGGCAAGCTTTCAACATTGCACTTCTTATTTGAGTTGATATCGTGATCTTTTGTTTATGGATGCCCGCGGTGTGAAATGAATTGGGAATCTTGTGGGGATCATGGAGTTTGTATATGTGTTAGGGAAACGCCGGGCCGCTAATCTAAGCCATGCATAATTCATGGTGGAAATTTGCAGCATACCCATGGTGAACATTCGACGACGCATCTCACAATAAAAAGCTAAACAAATGGCAAATAAAAGAGATGTCGAGGTGTTCATTGTCTGCTTGTCCTGTCATTTTGGTGTGGGCTTGTTCCATGTCATCGGGCACGGAGGTACCCCATTGGCGGTTCTCAATGATATGCATATATTTAAAATGACAAGAGCCTTGCTTGGGACTCTAAGTAAAGTAGCATGAGGTTTGGGTACTCATATTCACGGGACACGAGGTTTTCAACTTATGATTTGTCAAGCATATGCATCATAATTGTTCTCGCATTAACTTTAACCATTCAAGATGCTTATGATGGGGACAATGAGAGCTCAAAGCTGGTAAGTAACATAATTTTTGAAGGTCTATAAAACTTGCAATCACTGCTTCCCTCTGCGAAGAGTCTTTCTTTTACTTTTATGTTGAGTCACCACCTTCTATCTTTATGCACCATAAGAGAGCAAAGTTGTCATTCTTAGTATAATGTGCATTGTCCCAAAGTTTTCATTGATTGATTGCATTTATGTTTTGCTCTCCATTAAGGACAAGCTGAAAACCATTTGTATGTTTTTCCTTATGATTTGAACACACGTTTGACTTTCATTGTTTCATTTTCATGATCTTTTGTTTGTGTTCATTTTCATGTTTACAACATGGTTGCTAAGTTCTTATTGTCAAGATTATATCTTCATGCCCATGTTTTAAGTTCTTATGATCCCAGCTCACAAATGCTTACATATATGATCAAGATTGTGTAGGTGCATGTCACCTCAAAAATTATTCTTTTGTTATCACTTACCTACTCGAGGACGAGCAGGAGTTAAGCTTGGGGATGCTTGATACGTCTCCAATGTATCTATAATTTTTAATGCTCCATGCTTGTTTTTACACCATTTGCTTAATATTTCGTTACACTTCGTGGCACTTTTATGCATTTTCTGGAACTAACCTATTAACAAGTTGCCACGGTGCCAGTTCCCTGTTTTCTGCTGTTTTTGTGTTTTAGAAGTGATACACAGGAAATATTCTCGGAATTGGACGAAACAAGTTCCTGAAGTCTTATTTTACCCGGAAGCTTCCAGAGATCCGAAGGAGAGTAGGAGGGGGGCCACAGGGGCCCCACACACAGGGCTGGCGCGGCCAGGGCCTGGGCCGCGTCACCCTAGCGTGAGGCCACCTGGCCCCACCTCTGACATCGCTCCTTCGCCTATAAAGACCCCTCGATGGAAAAAACCTAAGACCCGATCACTTTTCCAGAACACATCGCGATCCGCCGCCGTCGTCGACCCGAAGATCGGGAGGGTCCAGAAGCTCTTCCCGACACCCTACCGGAGAGGGGAATCACCACCGGAGGTCTTCTTCATTGCCATGCTTGCCTCCGGAGCGATGAGTGAGTAGTCTACCTTGGACTATGGGTCCATAGCAGTAGCTAGATGGTTGTCTTCTCCACCATGTGCTTCATGTTTAGATCTCATGAGCTGCCCTACATGATTGAGATCACCGTTATGTAATTCTACATGTTTGGTTTGTTGGGATCCGATGAATATTGGTGTTATGATTGAGTTGCTGTACTGAAATATATCTTTTGTTATCTCTATGTTGTTTATGATCTTGCATGCTCTCCGTTGTTAGTAGCTATCTTGGCCGAGTAGTTGCTAGTGACTCCAAGAGGGGGTATTTATGCTCGATAGTGGGTTCATGCCTCTATTTAACCTGGGGGAGTGACAGAAACCTCTAAGGTTGTAGATGTGCTGTTGCTACTAGGGAGAAAACAACATTCATATGCTCAAGGGCATATGCTTTGTTTACATTACACACTTTGCTTAATGCAATTATCCGTTGTTCGCAACTTAATACTCATGGGGTGTTCGGATGATATCCCCGTGAGTGGATTATTAGTCATAGATGCAGTTGGATGGCGGTCTATGTATTTTGTTGTAATGCCCAGAGTAAATCTCATAGTGATCTTCTTGACATATCACGTTTATCTTTATTCTATCAATTGCCCAACTATAATTTGTTTACCCAGCATGTGTTATTTATCTTATGGAGAGACACCACTAGTGAACTGTGGACCCCGGTCCTATTTCCATCATATTGCTATCACCTGTTTACTTTACTCGCACTGTTTACTTTACTCGCATACTCTATTGTTTTCCACTCGATACACTCATAACCTTTGTTTCAAGCAAACCGGTGAGATTGACAACCTCATCGCAAGTTGGGAACAAAGTACTTGGTTGTGTTGTGTGCAGGTTCCGCGTTGCTACTGGCCGAAGACGAGTCAAGAAGTATCGTTAAACGGCGCCCTTGTTGGAGTGCTATTAAGCCAGTCTGCATCACCTTCAGTCCTTTGTCTCTCCTCTCCAAGAACGATTAAACCTTGGTTTCTTAACTGAGGGAAAACCAGCTGCTATACTCATCAGACCTTCCTCTTGGGGTTCCCAATGGGCTGGTCATTTGCCACGCACAAGGACCGACTGTCAACTAGGCAATCACTCACCGTGACGCCCAACCGATTCTCAATCAAGAACGACAACTTCTCCATGTGGACCGTCCACAAGTTCCCCACGCCACCGGGCCCGTCGGTCGACCTCCACAACAAGATGGTCGACGTCATCTCCCACATGACCATGATGGTCACCGTCCCATTCTCCATGATCAAGATGGACATCGACACCATGACCACCATCGCCGCCATGAGTTTCACCATCAACATGATCGCCAAGGGGCGTTAAGTGAAGATAGTGTGCAACCTCGCCAACACCGGCCACACAATGATGAGGAACCGCGTCCCCAACCACAACATCGCAACCGTGACCAAGACCTACACGCTTTTGCAAGAGCTCCGCGTCGACCATTTGATGATGATGATGATGCACGACCTCCTCGCTGCCCATATGATGCGGACGACAAGTTTGGCAAACTCAAGTTCACGATACCAAAGTTCACGGGCGACGACGGTGCCGACACTTACTTCTCATGGGCCATCAAGGTTGACAAGATCTTCTGAATGCACAATTACTCTGAAGAGAAGAAAGTCGCCATGGCTTCCCTTGAGTTTGAGGGCTACGCCAATATTTGGTGGGAGCAAGTGATGGCCAAACGTGAAGAAGACCTAAAGGAACCAATTGACACTTGGGAAGACATGAAGCTTGAAATGCAAACCCGCTTCGTACCGAATCATTACAACTGTGACCTTTTCAACAAGCTTCAAAAGTTAACTCAAGGCACCAAGACCGTGGAAGAATACTACAAGGAAATGCAATTGACTATGATGCACCTCAAGTTGGAGGAGAAAGAAGAACAAACATTGGCATGCTTCTTCAATGGATTGAACCATCCCATCAAGCGCATTGTGGAGTTCCTACCTTACACCACCGTGTGTGATCTTTTACATAAAGCAACTCGAGCTGAGCGCCAACTCCAAGATGATGCCAAGTATGAGCGCACCAAAGGTTTCTTCGCCTCTCGCAACTCTTCGGCAAGCACTCCACCAACACACAAGCCATCATTTGCATCTTCGTCCAAGCCTTTCTCCAAACCACCACAACCAACAACTCAAGTTCCCGCACCTTCTACAACAACCTCCTCCAAAGCATCATCGGCACCACCCAAAGTAACTTGCTTCAAGTGTGGCGTTCAAGGACACAAGTCATTTGAGTGCAAAAACACTAGGGTGATGATCACCAAAGACAATGGCACCATTGACTACTATGATGAAGACGAGTATGAAGCTTTTGTCCAAGCGGCCGTCGCCATGGAAGCAGATGACATGGGTGATGAAGAGGAACATGTGCTATGCACTCATGACACTAGCCCATCCCTTGTCGTCACAAAGGTTTTGACTACTCACTCTCAAGACTTGGAAGACCAAAGATGCAACATCTTCCAAACAAAAGCCGGCATTCATGGGAAGTCAATCAAGGTGATCATTGATGGAGGAAGTTGCCACAAGCTTGCAAGCACCGAGTTATGCTCAAAGCTCAATCTCCAACTACGCAAGCATGCTCACCCTTACCATGTGCAATGGTTAAGCGACAACGGCAATGTCAAGATTGAACACACCGTCTCCGTTACATTCAAGATTGGAGCTTATGAAGACACGGTGGAGTGTGACGTTGTTCCCATGACGGTGTGCCACGTACTCCTTGGCCGCCCTTGGCAATTTGACAAGAAGGCCATACACAATGGCTACTCCAATGATTACACCTTCAATGAAGACGACAAGACCTTCACGCTTCGCCCGATGACTCCTAGCCAAATCATTGCGGACAATGCAAAGGCTTTAGCGAGGGTACAACAAGTTTCTATTCCAAGTGAGTTGAGCGATGAGCGACCTAGCCACAACAAAGAAAGTGAGCGCCACAAGCCATACATGAGCGATAAAAACAACCACGCCTTGATTGCCACCAAAAGTGAGATGAGGGATTTACACCACAACCCATCCACCTTGCACTTTGTGCTCATTTGCAAGGGCACCATTCTAACTACTAATGATCATTCCATGATTCCTTCTCCTTTGTTGTCTCTTTTGAAGGAATTTCAAGATGTCTTTTCGGACGAACTTCCTCATGGACTACCACCGCTACGCGGCATCGAACATCGGATCGACCTCATTCTGGGCGCCCCCCTTCCAAACCGCGCCACGTACCACACAAATCCGGAAGAGACAAAGGAAATCAAACGTCAAATTCATGACCTTCTACAAAAAGGGTATGTTCATGAAAGTCTATCTCCTTGTGCCGTCCCGGTAATTCTTGTCCCCAAGAGTGATGACACACTTCGAATATGTATGGATTGTCGTCCCATCAATGCCATTACCGTTCGTTATCGCCATCCTATTCCTCGCTTAGACAACATGCTTGATGAGCTTGCGGGTTCCACTATATTTTCTAAAATTGATCTTCGTAGTGGATACCATCAAATACGCATGGCCATAGGCAATGAATGGAAGACGACATTCAAGACCAAACTTGGTCTCTATGAATGTCTTGTCATGCCTTTTGGATTGTCTAATGCACCGTTGACTTTTATGAGTCTTATGAACCACGTTTTGCGATCTTTCATTGGCAAATTTGTTGTGGTTTATTTTGACAACATCCTCATTTTTAGCAAGTCATTTTCGAACCATGTTTCCCATGTTGAGCAAGTTTTGCATGTTCTTCGCAAAGAAAAGCTTTATGCAAACCTTCCAAAGTGTAACTTTGCTCAAAACAAGTTGGTTTTTCTTGGATTCGTTATCTCTCACAATGGCATTGAAGTAGACACTTCCAAAATTGAGGCCATACGGAATTGGCCAACACCAACAATGGTTGGCCAAGTGAGAAGTTTTCATGGCCTAGCCGGATTTTACCGTCGCTTTGTTAAAGATTTTAGCACCATTGCTTGCCCTCTAAATGAGCTTACAAAGAAAAATGTACCTTTCGTTTGGGGCAAAGCTCAACAACATGCTTTCGATGAACTAAAGAAACGCCTTACGGAGGAACCATTGCTTGTTTTACCCTATTTCGAACAAACCTTTGAAATTGAATGTGATGCTAGTGGAATTGGAATCGGTGGTGTTCTCATGCAAAACGGACGCCCCGTTGCTTATCATAGTGAAAAGTTGGATGGTGCACGCCTCAACTATTCAATTTATGACAAAGAACTCTTTGCTCTTGTTCGTGTTTTGGAAGTTTGGCAACATTATCTTTGGCCAAAAGAATTTGTCATCCATTCGGACCATGAATCCTTGAAGTTTTTGAAAAGCCAAGCAAATTTGAACAAGCATCATGCGAAGTGGGTTGAATTCATTGAATCTTTCCCTTATGTCATCAAGTACAAAAAGGGCAAAGAAAACATGGTCGCGGATGCTCTATCTCGCAAAAATACCACCCTTCTCACTCGCATTGATACACATATTTTGGGTTTGGATGAGCTACCGAATTTGTATCCTTCCGATTCTTTCTTTGGAACCATATTTGAACAATGCTCGACCTTCCGAAGGGTCGATGATTTCTATTTGCATGACGGTTTCCTTTTTAAGGCTAATAAATTATGCATTCCCGAGTCCTCTCTTCGTATATTGTTATTGCAAGAGGCACATGGTGGAGGACTCATGGGACATTTCGGACGTGAGAAGACTTATGCAATGCTTTCAACACACTACTTTTGGCCAAGAATGTACCGCGACGTTGAGAGGCACGTCCAACGATGCACTACATGCATACAAGCTAAGTCCAAAACTAATTCCTTTGGTCTCTATATGCCTTTGCCTATTCCACATGCACCATGGTCGGACATTAGCATGGATTTTGTTTTGGGTTTGCCACGTACACGCAATGGACATGATTCAATATTTGTGGTAGTTGACCATTTTTCCAAAATGGCACATTTCATTCCTTGTCACAAGACCGACGATGCTTCACATATTGCTAATTTGTTTTTCAGGGATATCATTCGACTTCATGGGTTTCCAACAAGCATCGTATCGGATCGCGACATCAAGTTCATGAGCTACTTGTGGAAGACCCTAATGGCCAAGCTAGGGATCAAGCTCCTCTTTTCTTCATCATCACATCCCCAAACGGATGGACAAACCAAAGTGCTGAACCAGAGTCTTGGGAACCTCCTCCGTGTGTTGATCAAGTAGAACCCCAAGTCATGGGAGGAATGCATTCCTCATGCGGAGTTCGCCTACAACTGCACCGAACATAGAATCACCAAGCAAAGCCTCTTTGAGATCGTCTATGGGTTCAACCCACCAACGGCACTCGACCTTCTTCCACTCCCACTTCACGAGCGCGTCAACATGGACATCACCAAGCGCGCCGACATCATGAAGAAATTGCACGAGAACACACACAAGACAATAGAAGACCATGTCAATCGCCATACCGCCATGATCAACAAGAATAAGACCCCACGCATCTTTGAGGAGGGCGACCTTGTTTGGATTCATTTGAGCAAGGATCGGTTTCCACATGAACACAATTCAAAACTCAAGCCACGAAGTGATGGCCCCTTCAAGGTTCTCAAGCGCATCAATGACAATGCTTACGTCATCGACATTCCAACTTCCAAGTACCTCGTAAGCAACACCTTCAACATCAAGGACCTATCCCCCTTTCATGGTGAGATGGTCGATGAAGAGTCGAGGTCGACTCTTTCCCAAGGGGGGGAGATGATGTGGGGTGGCCTTTAGACACCTCCGCCCCAAGACCGCCAAGTCCCCCGCAAGGGCCAATGACAAGAGCTCGAGCTAAAGCTCTCCATGATAAGGTGAATTTGCTCCTAAACACACTTGATCTAGAACATACGTTGAATGGTTCGCTACCTCATGGCAACATCATTTGTGGAGTCCGTTACGAACCACATGGAGAGACGACCAAGGATGAGGAACATGAAGAGGAAGCATGGAAACGCCGGAAGAAGTCGGAGCAAGCAACGGACCGACTAAAGCCGGCCCTGACACCGGCTATAGCCGGCCACCGGCTTTAGCCAGCCCCAGCACCGGCTATAGCCGGCCACACCGGCTAAAGCCGGACTTAACACCGGCTAAAGCCGGTCTGGCCGAGTCAACGCATCTTTGGCCTTGAAGCCACCCATGTAATCGTCCCTAATTTACCAAGTTGCCCCCTAGGACGTGGCTGCCTATTTATATGGCTCTCTCTTCCCCTTTCTAGGCTAGATAAGAATTAAGATAAAACATGGCTTCATGCCCTTTCCCTTAGGGAACTTGCTACTAGATCTCAAATCTAGAGTAAATCATCATCCCTCTTTGTTTGGGATCTCTTCTATTTGGGGAATTCTACCTTGTAGTGGATCTCTTATATACTTTTGTGTGTAATTCTATCCACTGATTTGGTCTCTTCCCCAAGTGGAATTCTACTCCTAGCAAATCAATCTCTCACAAGGAATTCTACTCTTGGAGTCTCTTCCTTGTGATTCTATTGAGTTGGTGAATCAGGCCAACGAGGACAACCGGTGTGTATCTTGTGTGTGTGTGTTTGCCTTCGATTTGTTCATTGTGTTCATCATGTTCTTCGTGTTCATCCTCGTTCCCTCCCACAAATCTCATGAATTCGTGAAGATCGGGCCACATCCAAGAGGTCACCCCTCATCACTTCCGCTCTTGCATCGCCAATCTGTTAGTGGATCTTTTGATGGCAGATGCTGGTGTGATCGATCTGGACACCGGTACCGTGGTGGAGAAACATGGGCATGGTCGCCCTCGTGGCAGCAGAAATAAGCCCAAGGATATTTCCATGGTGGCTTCATCATCTGCCGTGCCGATAAAGCGACGCCTGGCCGTCCATTAGGGAGTAAGAATAAACCAAAGTCTTCTTCTTCTCTTGCTCGACAAGACATGGAGGCGCCTGCTGCATGACACAATGCTTCTCCTCCTCCTCCTATCAATCTGTTCTCCTTCTTTCTTATCGCTGGTTCTCAATGCCGTGAACAACAGCGTGTCCCGTTGAAGTTTACTAAATTCATGGACGGGCACGAGCTCCGTGAAGCTATTCTCCATGAAGAATATTGAGGAGGAACTCCATATGAAGTGGAGGTGCACTACGACGGTCATGGCGAGATGTACTTCAGGGGCAGCTGGCCCCAATTTGCAGAGGATCATGAACTGCATCAAGGTTTCTTCATGGTCTTCAACTACCATTGTGGTACGTTGAAGTTTGATGTGAAGATCTTCGACAGGACACAGTGCCAGAGGAAGTATGAAGCCGAAGTGCATTTTTAGTAGATGTTTGTCTGCTTTTTGATGTAACCCTTTTGCCATGCACTTTGGTCGCCTTTATGTAATAAATATTTGCCATAAACAATGCTTATGTTATCGTACTTGTCGAAAGACCAAGGGAACATGCAATGTTCCGAGGTGTTTTGCTCGAGTATCAATGTGTGTTTTATGTATCTACCGGTCGTACCTTCTTCGTATGCTTGTCTGTCCAATTTTTATTGTGGATAACTCTGTAATAACTCGTGAGAAGACATGATAGCATGGTCTCAACAATACTCATAATGTTTATAACAACTCGAGGGCCAGAGCCCCCGAGCAGAAAATGTTGACATACTTTTAGATATCATAAAATCAACCCAAGAAACCCGACCTATGGCCTCATGTTCTGGGTTTAGAGGGTGATAGCTTGAAGTTTTTCATGCTTGCCGATGTAGATTTTTGCCGGTGACATCTTCTATGCGTAAAAACGCCGAAGCTGCTCTACGTTCCATGGGTTGCTTTCGTCTTTTTTTGTCTTCTTATCTTGCAGCCGATATGCTCCTCCTGGTATGACTTCTTTCACTATGTAGGGTCCCACCCATGGTGATTCTAGCTTGCCAGGGCCGTCCTGCTTGAGTCGTAAAACTAGATCTCCCACTACGAAAGAGAGGGGGCGAACTCGAGTACTGTGATAATTTCACAGACTTTGCTGATATTGTGTAGCTCTGGCTAGCGCTACATCTCTTCCTTCATCGAGTGCGTCGACATCATCTTGCAGTGCCTCAGTAGAAGTCGTTTT
The DNA here is from genome assembly GCA_007115705.1 of Dactylis glomerata. Lineage (NCBI taxonomy): Eukaryota > Viridiplantae > Streptophyta > Magnoliopsida > Poales > Poaceae > Dactylis > Dactylis glomerata. Next base: position 4,274,220 of record QXEO01002099.1, read on the forward strand.
GTCATAAGCCACAATTTTGGGGGCTTCATGAGTAATTTTGACTGGAAGCACGCTTCTGCGCCATGGACCAAAAAGAAAGGTGTTTCTTGAGTAGCTGCATTAGGCGTAGTTCTCAGACTCCAGAGCACGGAGGGTAACTCATCTACCCAAGCGTGCTTGGCTTTCTCCAGTGGTGCTAGTAACCTCTTCTTTATTCCGTTGCATATTAGGCCATTTGCTTTTTCGACTTGCCCGTTTGTCTTTGGATGTGCAACAGATGCAAACTTCAATTTGATCCCCATGTTCTCGCAGTAGTATTTGAATTCTTTAGACATGAAGTTCGTGTCGTTATCTGTGATAATGCTGTGCGGTACTCCGAAGCGAAATACTATTGACTTGATGAAGTTGATTGCTAATGTGGAATCCTGAGTTGTTACTGGGGCTGCCTCTACCCATTTGGTGAATTTATCGACTGCTACCAACATATAGACATGTCCTCCTGGCCATGACTTGTGCAATTTTCCTACCATGTCCAAACCCCACTATGCAAAGGGCCACGATAGTGGTATTGGCTAGAGTTCTGCTGCTGGTGCGTGTGGTCGGGATGCAAATCTTTGGCAAGCCACACATCTTTGGATGATGTCTTTTGCATCTTTGATTGATGTCAACTAGTAGAATCCTGCGCAAAAAGCTTTGGCTGCTATGGCTCTACTACTGGCATGATGGCCACAGACTCCTTCGTGTATGTCTTTTAGTATGACTTGCCCTTCCTGAGGGGTGATGCATCGCTATAACACGCCAGTTATGCTTTTCTTGTACAACTTTCCTTGTAGTACGACAAAAGCTGTGGATCGTCGTATTATCCTACGTGCTTCGATTGTATCTTCGGGTAGTGTTTTGTTCATCATGTATTCTAAGTATGGCTGCATCCAAGTTTCTTCAATCATCATGACCTCCTCTGGTTCTGTTGTGCTCTCCGTTCCTATTTTGCTAGCCCCCGAGCCTTCTCCCGGACTCAAAGTTTTGCTGCCTTTTATTGATCTCTTGATGATTTCCTCCCAAAATACTCCTGGTGGTATGGGCAAGCATTGGGACCCGATGTTTGCTAGATTATCGGCTTCCTCGTTGCTGGCTCTGCTGATATGTGAAACTTCACATCCGTCAAACGTTCCTTCCAGATAGTAGTACAAATTTCGGTATGTTGTCATGTTGTCGCTAATGGCATCACAACAGTTCATCACTTGCTGGACCACAAGATTCGAGTCCCCAAATATTTTTAATCGAGTTGCTCCACATGCTTTGGCCATCTTCATACCATGAAGCAGGGCCTCGTACTCGGCTTTGTTATTGGAAGCTTGTGGGAAACTGATGAGGACATCCCATCTATTGATACACCCGCTGCACCTTCAGTGGAACACATACAAGGACCCATCACTCGAGCGCATGCCAAGCAACTTAACTATCAGGTACTTTCATTTCTTGGAACTCTTTCTCACATACATGAGAATATGATGCTGCCTAAATCAGATATGTTTGTTACTCTTAGGAATGACAGACCAAGCATGGATGAGAGGGACAAGCATTGGAGCATGATCATGCATGGAGATGGCAGCAAGCGTTTGAGGATTGAAGAAGATGCCACGAGTGGAGATTTCAGAACTTTGAAGCCACCATAATGAAGGATGAAGACTTGGACGAAATATACAAAGAACTACTTCATAAATTCGTCCTTAGATAAATATGGTGCTGCATCACTTTTACTTTTGGGCCGGGCCCATGTAATTTTCACAGCAAATAAGACAGCCACTTTTAGGACTCCGAATTTGAGGAGAAAAGGCATGTTAGGGTTCCGTTCGACCACCATACCCATGGCTGGTCGCACCCCTACCTTTTCCTCCTCAAATACCCCCGTAGCCGTGTAACGCCCCGCCTTTTGCTAAAGGCAGAACTCCTGTGTATTGTGCCATTCCCTGGATCAGTAGATAGCACCACAGTACAAAATATAGTAATCATTGCAATAGCATCAATATTACATCGTAAATCCAGTTACATAGGTCTTCTACCTTATGAGTACACAGCATAAAGCATAGTTGCAGTGAGCTTCCATCTTCATCAAGTGCCACAGGCAGACATGTTGGAATGTAAGCTCGAGATCCTACTCCTGGTTCCTTACTCAAAATAAAACCTGCACGTTTGAATATGCAGCCCCAGAGGGGTCAGTACAATGATGTACTGGCAAATGACACATATTTGGTGGCATTTTTGTGGAAAGACTATACTACATGACATTTGGCTGGTGGATCTCATAGGCTGATTTGCATAAAGCCAATTTTATCCTATAATCCATTTTAATACTTTCTTTCAACAAATTTTATTTTTCAAGGGTCAAGACAACCCCCATACACTACATACTGGCCGGTATGTAGTTCTGGGCGTAACTCAACAAAGTTTGGAACCTCAGGCACCACCACCCCTCGGAGTGTATGGTCCTTAGTTCCTGCCTAGGGGTTTCTAGACAGATTTTAATAATTCAGAAACAGTGATGAGATTCTTCCGTACATTCCATGTCTAGAGACTCAATTGTCCATAACCGAGGACACGGCTAATCGATTAGTTTTAAACACCTTGCAAGGGTTGTGCACTTTCACCTTACGATTCATTTTATGCCCATACATAAAATGAAACGAGACCTTTTAGAAGGAGAGGACAACTAACTTGGCAAGCACCGTTCCCAACCTACAATTCAACTACCACCACTTCTTGCCGACAAGTTGCACTCCCACATTCTAATCAGTCAAGACAGAGCCCATAATGTCATAAGGCTGCACTGGAAGTACACTAAGCATGGAAGACATAGCCATCTCTTTGTTCCTGGGTGGCCATCCCGAGCGGTATTCTGTTCCCACATCCTCTTATGAGGCTTGCGTCCCAGAATCCACCTACCTCGCCTCATCTTATAAAACCATTCCACCCAGGTGTTTCATTTTAGTTGAAGTTCTTAACTTTTCACAAAACACTTTTCAAGTGATCTTAGCATTGCAGCAATATTTTTCAAAGTATTTAGCATCCTAACAGGTGGGGTTTGAGGGATTGCTACACACTACTAGGATCTAAGCATTTGATAAAACAGTTGAATAATCACCTATCATGCATACTACAAGAGGTGAATATACTAATGCATAAGTAAAATGGGTAAGGGATATGTGTGTCACTTGCCTTTTTGAAGATCACGGCGTTTCACTTCTCTCAACTAGGCACGTAGCTCTTCGCACAAACTATAGCACAGAAATAGCATACCATAAACAATCCATACAAACACAATCAATCAAAACAAACAATTGAAAGGTGTTTGTTTAACAATTTAGATTTATTGAGATGTTATGACAAGAAGATATGGCAAAGGATTTATGATTTGTGGGATATGAATTAGAGAGCTTAGTTGGGAAAGGTCAATATGATTTGAGAGAGAATTGGACTAGGCATGATATGATTGATGAAGCCTTTATGCTTTATCAAAGCGTGAATGAAACTTGGAATATCTCATGTGAACTACATCACACAAGTGTCAAATAGTGCACATCCATACTATTGAGTAAATGTGACAACAATTACTCTTAAATAGTATGCATAACACTTAGGCATTGGGTAAAGATTCATGAAGTATTGAGTTACTCAATCAACTCATTTACACATTGAATAGTTCAATACATGAGACAAGATTAAGTAGGCATTGGATTGGGATGGTCAAGTGATTAGAAAAAGATTGGTATTGGAGGACATGGCTCAAATGGTTCATTGATCAACATGGTGTATAACACATACTATGGTATGGATTATAACAACTCCACATTAATAGAACCTAAGTTTGAGATGAATTCATATTCTACTCAAGTAGCACAATTGCAATTTGAGTACATATGAATTAGACAAAATATAATGAGTGAGATCTTTATGCTTTATCAAGGCATATTGAATCTTGGAATATCTCATGTGGGTAAATAACATAAGAGACAAAATAGTGCAATAGCAATACTATTGAATAAGTGTGACAACAATTATTCTTAAATAGTATATATTACACTTAAGCTTAGGCTAGGATTCATATAACATTGAAGTACTCAATTAACTCAAATGCAAATTGAATAGTTCAATGCAAGGCTAAGATTGAGTAGACATAAATAAATGGCTATAGGTAAAGGATATGGTTTAGGAATGACTTATGTGAATAGATTCACAAAAGTATTGAATAATGCAACATAACACTACTGAATAAAGTGTGATAACACTTACTCAAAATAGTACATGTTACACATAGGCTTGGGGTCGAATAAGATTGGATGTTATTTAGTATGATGGTGATGGATAGGTATGATCATGAGCTATGGTAGTAGAATTGAATCAATACCACAATAGCAAAATAGAATTCTATGATTAAGATGTATCACACTTTACTCAAATGACACAATTGAAATTTGAATATGCGTGAACTAGATATGATGTACCTAGATGGACATGATATTGGATCAAAGTGATCTCAAGATGATATTTGATAGCTAGGTATGATCATAGGGTTTTCTAAAGTAGAAGGAATCATTGATTGAAATAGAAATAAGATCAATCCATATAGGAATACTCAAATTCTTATATTAGAATTTGAATAATTGTGATATGGTTCAAGAAATTATGGGAGTGATGCCACTGGATAGCTTGCAGTAATACAAAGTCACTGCAATTGGAATCACTCAAAAATAAGTTATAGAAATTGAATTATCACCGCAATAGTGATTTGGACAAATTTGAATGCACAAAGTGTGTGCACGTATCAAATTTGGATTTTCTTGATCCTATGATGTTCTACAAGTTGATAGGATTCCAAAGACTACAAATTTGTGATTTTTGGATACTTGGTTCTAAAGATATGAATTAAATATGCTAACAGAGAGTTTGATTCCAATTTGAAAATAGTTTCAAATTGAACCCATAAAATATAATATTTTAAGGTACTGCTGGATTCTAGAAGTCTCAAGGATTCTAACAAGATATTATTTGTTATTTTTCGAGTTCCAGATCAAAAGTTATGATTTTTCAAAGATTTGGATCAAATCAGGTTTCAAACTTCTATTTGATTTTCGTTTTAACCAGAAGCTGACACATGGCTGATTCTGATTGGTTGATACCGATTCAGCTGGATCTAGGTTCTGGTCCGTCCGATTTAAAGGAGATCAGGCGATCCAAATTGCTCCGTACCCGTTCGGTAAGTGGCTTGTTCTGGGCCACAAGATCTCGATCTGACGGTCCTCAGAGAAAGGAGAGAGAGAGCTTACAGAGAGGCTAGGGTTCCGGCGAGCTCACGGCCAGGGATGGACGCCGGCGATGTTTCTGAGGCCTCTGGCAATGACGGAGGTGAGGACGAGGAGCGGCGAGACAGGGCGGGGTCGAATCCGTAGTCGGTACTCCCGATTTCGTACTGGCGCGACGCAGAGGGGTGGCTAGAGAGGAGCGGCGTGCAAGGGAGCTTCGGGAGCTTGTGAAGTCGCCGATCTGCTACGGGATAAAACCAAGAAGGGTGTCGGGGGGGTGCGCACGGGTATCTTAGGAAGATAGGATACGGAGAGAGGGCTCGGGGACTCACAGGTTGGCCGTAATCGACGGCGAGTAGTGACGGGTGCTGCGGACTCCGGCAAGCTATTCCGGCAGCCTGGGGGCGATTTGAGTCAAGATCCAAGGGGGAAATGGAGAGGGAGTCGAGGGCTATTTATAGGTGTGGTCGAGGCATCGAATTAAGTGGGTAGTGAAGGGAATTGAAGGGGGAAATAATTTGGGGAGGAAACGGTCTCCGGGCGTGAGTTTCGGCTGGAGGTGGAAGACGATCCCGTGCTGACGAGGGGGTCCCACCAGTCAGCGAGAAAAGGAGGGAGACAGGGTACCGGTTCGGGAGGAGGTAGGTTGGGCTGCGGGCTTCTTTCTCTGCTGGGCCGAAACGGTGCCCCTTGGCCTTTTTCTATTTTTATTTCGTTTTCTTCTTTTCCTTTTCTGATTTCAGATTTGTTTCCAAATCTTTTGCAAATTGTTTCAATTCAAATCAAACAAATTCCTAGTGCCTTCAAATAATCACTGCAGTGTTTTAAACCGTTAAGGAACATGTTTTCAAAATAGAAGGTGTTTTTGAATAAAACTTTATGAACTTGGCAAAAGAACTTTGCTTGCATAACAAAAATAGAACTAGGGTTTGAGAATAAATCTTTTGAAAATAGGAGAATAAAGTAATGTCTGAAATTATCTTTCAAACTTAAATTTTGAAAAAGAAATCTTTAGCAGATATAAACCTTTTAAATAACACTCCCTATGCTAAAAGCTTGCATAGGTTTTGATATAAGAAGAGGAAAATAGTATTTCAATTTCTTTTATTTTCCCAAAGAAACTCTTCAAGAAAAGTAATAGAAAGTTTTAAAATAGTTTTCTAATAAAGCTTTCAAATAGGCTCAAAAGTTTTAAATCTTTGTGAAATTCCAATCATCTCAAGCAAAACAAAAGCAAAAAAAATTTCCCCCAAAATTTGATAAAATCTTGGGTCGTTACAGACTACCACCCTTAAAGAAATCTCGTCCTCGAGATTGGAGAGGCTAGAAGGAAAGTAGGTATTAGGTTATCTGGGTTTAGGTATCTGGGTGGCTACCACCCTTAAAAGAAATTCCTCTTGGTGGTATCTTGATGCTTCCTTAGGCACTTGCATTTTGTTCCCAGCTTGCATTCGCTGTTGAGCCATTTTCTCTAAATCGTCCTTCTCAGAAATTTTGATGATCGCTACTATGTTCAAAAGTGGGCACACCAAGGGTTCCATCCAATTCTGGTGATAAGCAGATATCATCCATCGCGTTGTCTTCAACAAGGTGGTCCACATCTTCATTTACCATAGGTGGGTGTCTTCTCACAATTTCAGGCACCAACCTTCCTTATGGGGTTACTTGAGGTAACCTTACTCTATTGTAGAGCTTTCTATCCAATGGGGTAGTTGTTGAACTACTTTGGACACTGAGGAGTCACTCTTTGGTTCAATCAGAGGACCAAGCTAAGTTGTCTCCTCTTTGGGTCATTCAGAAGACCAAGCTGAGAGGGTATCCTCTCATCATCTCAACTTTCTTATCATCATCCTTAGAGGTTCTTCATCTTATGGTTGCTTCCTTATACCATTCCGCTCTTCAATTTTCTGCGATACAATTCTGTTCTCGTAACCTTCCTGGTTGTTGCACATCTTCCAAGAATGTGTATCTAGCCTTTTCTTGGTCGGTCCTCACCAAGGTCAAGACAGCATACAGGCTATCACCATACTCCTTGTTGCTTTTTAGCTGATTTTCGTTCCAAGAATCTCAAAAGATAACTCAGTGCCAAGTACTGCATGCTTGCCTCATGAACATGATGAGACCACACATCCCAATGAATTAGGATGGCATCTCTCTGCAGGCTTCTCATGTATTTCATAGGGGTAAACAAGGTGGACTCTATAAGAGGCACTCGCACCTTTAAGGGACGGAAGGTCACCTTATAACCAGCATTGTTGAACCCATTCAAGTTACTAGAGCAAGTCGTGCTACTTGCCACAGGCACCTGATGGTCCTTAAGAATTCCTTTAGCAACCGTCTTCATAGTTGTTGAAAGGCGCTGAACAACTTGATCGCATCTTGAAGATGAACTCCTTCGCAAGAAAAGGGATCTAACGAAGCTCTCATGGGTATGTAAGTAGTTTCAGGGATTTGGAGAGTTGCTTCATAACATCGCAGGTCGGGATGGGGTAGACTTCGGTGGCGTAAAGCTTTGGAATTAGGAGGCAATCTCATAGGTAGTGGTGGTTGTCTCTGTTGTGACTCTTTGGAGAGGAGGGATCTCTCTTTTATAGGCTCAGGGAGGTAGCCGAACATGCTACATGGGGAGTTGATATGAAGGGTCGGGGAGGTGAATCGAACAGGCAGCAGCCAAAGCTGAACAGTCTTCGCATTCAAGCCCACTGAGCAAAATGTTTCTGATTCGTGTAGTCATTCAAAAACCAAATTCTCACCGTATTCCTACGTTTTGGCCACTGGCTCACTATAAGGGATGTAACATATTATCCTCCTAGGGTTAAGGTTTAACGACGTTGTCTCTCATGTAGGTATGTCTCTCTAGATTCACCATTCCTCATACAAGAGCGAACAATATGAGTAGTCGTCATGGGCGCGAATCCATGTCGCACTCAATCATTACCTTGTATTTGGTTTGGTGCATCTCGCATTCTAACTCTTGGTCAACCTCACTAGCTTTTAAACAAAAGTTTTGTTGAAATTGGAACCAAGTTCCTAAATCCTATTTTGAATTTTGAAGAACAAAATCTATCGTTCCTAGCTAGAGGTTTTTAACAAAGCTCATGGCAATAATCCATAAGTTGTAGATCCTTTGGTTTTCCATTCAAGAGGGAATAAAATCCTTTCCATTGCTCTGTTTGCTCTTTCCATTGCTCTGTTTGCTCTTTCCAGTGCTCTATTTTTTTTTCCCATTGCTTTGTTTGTCCTTTCCACCTTTCTTGCATGAGGTGGTTGAATAGTATTACTTCCACATTAGCTACACCTTGAGGTGTCTTCTTATTGTTTGCGAGGTATCCTTCAATCATCTTAGCTTACTGGAGTCTTGGGGTATCATCCTTTGTGCAGTCTCTTGCGTAATGTTCCTTTTTTTTGTACTCAAAACACTACCTCTTGTTGTTGTACTCTGTATCCTTATCTCCAACTGAGGGTCATTGTAGTTGTTCTATCATTGAGAAATACTTTGGTTTGGGTTTTAGGACAGGTTTAGGTCTTAGCATAGATGAGAAATAGATAGAAGAGGTCTAAGGAAGATTCCTACCCAAACACATTAGATCAAAAGAAATCAAACAACATCTAACAAACATTCATCATAACAAGCAAACTAGTTTTCAAACAAACGGGAAGGTACGATCATCCACAAGTCGGTATGACCATAACGTTTATTACACGTCGTCTCTTATTAAAATTTCCTAAATGGAGGTCCAACTAAGGCTTCTTGGTACTCTTCTAAGCAGATCCATTGTTCTGGTCCAGCTGCTTCAGTAGATTGGCAATTTATTCATCCTTGATTTTGATGAGGTCTCCTTGAACACTAAGTTCAGATTCCAACTTTTCCATGTCACCTTGAAGTTGACTTATGGTTGCCTTCAATGCAGTAGTATCTTCCTTTTCTTCTTTGAGGTCCTGCTGCGTATTGTGAAGTCTCCATTTGAGTCTTTCTCCAAGCTCCTTTATTGCTGACCAAGCAGCACATCTTGCTGAGTCAAGGAATGATGGATACATCTCGGAGTTGGTGAACATCCAAAGTCCCATCTTCTTGTGGTCATTTTCTTTATTCTTGTATAAGTGAAGCTGCACCCACCAATATTCTTCACCTTCATCTATCACGGGAAATCCTTTGTAAACAGCTTCTCCTTGCATTCCCATACTTAACATGAGGTTCTTCAATGCTTTGGGAAACTCAGTCTCACACTTCAGGGTCATGATCATCACTGGGCCTTTCTTCAGTGATTCAATGAGGCTGGTCATCTAAATTAGAAAGAAGAGTAGTGTAAAACAATTGAATGGGGTAAGTTCTTACAAGAAAATTTCAAACTAAAAGTATATAGATTTATTTCATTTAGAAACTGAATTGATTTTCCTTTTAAAGAGAGGGGAAAGAATCCTAGGGCTTCCTAGTCTATTCCAAACCTAGGGTCTCGATCCTACAGGCAACACTAAGCTCTGATACCATTTGTAACGCCCCACCTTTTGCTAAAGGCAGAACTCCTATGTATTGTGCCATTCCCTGGATCAGTAGATAGCACCACAGTACAAAATATAGTAATCATTGCAATAGCATCAATATTACATCGTAAATCCAGTTACATAGGTCTTCTACCTTATGAGTACACAGCATAAAGCATAGTTGCAGTGAGCTTCCATCTTCATCAAGTGCCACAGGCAGACGTGTTGGAATGTAAGCTCGAGATCCTACTCCTGGTTCCTTACTCGAAATAAAACATGCACGTTTGAATATGCAGCCCCAGAGGGGTCAGTACAATGATGTACTGGCAAATGACACATATTTGGTGGCATTTTTGTGGAAAGACTATACTACATGACATTTGGCTGGTGGATCTCATAGGCTGATTTGCATAAAGCCAATTTTATCCTATAATCCATTTTAATACTTTCTTTCAACAAATTTTATTTTTCAAGGGTCAAGACAACCCCCATACACTACATACTGGCCGGTATGTAGTTCTGGGCGTAACTCAACAAAGTTTGGAACCTCAGGCACCACCACCCCTCGGAGTGTATGGTCCTTAGTTCCTGCCTAGGGGTTTCTAGACAGATTTTAATAATTCAGAAACGGTGATGAGATTCTTCCGTACATTCCATGTCTAGAGACTCAATTGTCCATAACCGAGGACACGGCTAATCGATTAGTTTTAAACACCTTGCAAGGGTTGTGCACTTTCACCTTACGATTCATTTTATGCCCATACATAAAATGAAACGAGACCTTTTAGAAGGAGAGGACAACTAACTTGGCAAGCACCGTTCCCAACCTACAATTCAACTACCACCACTTCTTGCCGACAAGTTGCACTCCCACATTCTAATCAGTCAAGACAGAGCCCATAATGTCATAAGGCTGCACTAGAAGTACACTAAGCATGGAAGACATAGCCATCTCTTTGTTCCTGGGTGGCCATCCCGAGCGGTATTCTGTTCCCACATCCTCTTATGAGGCTTGCGTCCCAGAATCCACCTACCTTGCCTCATCTTATCAAACCATTCCACCCAGGTGTTTCATTTTAGTTGAAGTTCTTAACTTTTCACAAAACACTTTTCAAGTGATCTTAGCATTGCAGCAATATTTTTCAAAGTATTTAGCATCCTAACAGGTGGGGTTTGAGGGATTGCTACACACTACTAGGATCTAAGCATTTGATAAAATAGTTGAATAATCACCTATCATGCATACTACAAGAGGTGAATATACTAATGCATAAGTAAAATGGGTAAGGGATATGTGTGTCACTTGCCTTTTTGAAGATCACGGCGTTTCACTTCTCTCAACTAGGCACGTAGCTCTTCGCACAAACTATAGCACAGAAATAGCATACCATAAACAATCCATACAAACACAATCAATCAAAACAAACAATTGAAAGGTGTTTGTTTAACAATTTAGATTTATTGAGATGTTATGACAAGAAGATATGGCAAAGGATTTATGATTTGTGGGATATGAATTAGAGAGCTTAGTTGGGAAAGGTCAATATGATTTGAGAGAGAATTGGACTAGGCATGATATGATTGATGAAGCCTTTATGCTTTATCAAAGCGTGAATGAAACTTGGAATATCTCATGTGAACTACATCACACAAGTGTCAAATAGTGCACATCCATACTATTGAGTAAATGTGACAACAATTACTCTTAAATAGTATGCATAACACTTAGGCATTGGGTAAAGATTCATGAAGTATTGAGTTACTCAATCAACTCATTTACAAATTGAATAGTTCAATACATGAGACAAGATTAAGTAGGCATTGGATTGGGATGGTCAAGTGATTGGAAAAAGATTGGTATTGGAGGACATGGCTCAAATGGTTCATTGATCAACATGGTGTATAACACATACTATGGTATGGATTATAACAACTCCACATTAATAGAACCTAAGTTTGAGATGAATTCATATTCTACTCAAGTAGCACAATTGCAATTTGAGTACATATGAATTAGACAAAATATAATGAGTGAGATCTTTATGCTTTATCAAGGCATATTGAATCTTGGAATATCTCATGTGGGTAAATCACATAAGAGACAAAATAGTGCAATAGCAATACTATTGAATAAGTGTGACAACAATTATTCTTAAATAGTATATATTACACTTAAGCTTAGGCTAGGATTCATATAACATTGAAGTACTCAATTAACTCAAATGCAAATTGAATAGTTCAATGCAAGGCTAAGATTGAGTAGACATAAATAAATGGCTATAGGTAAAGGATATGGTTTAGGAATGACTTATGTGAATAGATTCACAAAAGTATTGAATAATGCAACATAACACTACTGAATAAAGTGTGATAACACTTACTCAAAATAGTACATGTTACACATAGGCTTGGGGTCGAATAAGATTGGATGTTATTTAGTATGATGGTGATGGATAGGTATGATCATGAGCTATGGTAGTAGAATTGAATCAATACCACAATAGCAAAATAGAATTCTATGATTAAGATGTATCACACTTTACTCAAATGACACAATTGAAATTTGAATATGCGTGAACTAGATATGATGTACCTAGATGGACATGATATTGGATCAAAGTGATCTCAAGATGATATTTGATAGCTAGGTATGATCATAGGGTTTTCTAAAGTAGAAGGAATCATTGATTGAAATAGAAATAAGATCAATCCATATAGGAATACTCAAATTCTTATATTAGAATTTGAATAATTGTGATATGGTTCAAGAAATTATGGGAGTGATGCCACTGGATAGCTTGCAGTAATACAAAGTCACTGCAATTGGAATCACTCAAAAATAAGTTATAGAAATTGAATTATCACCGCAATAGTGATTTGGACAAATTTGAATGCACAAAGTGTGTGCACGTATCAAATTTGGATTTTCTTGATCCTATGATGTTCTACAAGTTGATAGGATTCTAAAGACTACAAATTTGTGATTTTTGGATACTTGGTTCTAAAGATATGAATTAAATATGCTAACAGAGAGTTTGATTCCAATTTGAAAATAGTTTCAAATTGAACCCATAAAATATAATATTTTATGGTACTGCTGGATTCTAGAAGTCTCAAGGATTCTAACGAGATATTATTTGTTATTTTTCGAGTTCCAGATCAAAAGTTATGATTTTTCAAAGATTTGGATCAAATCAGGTTTCAAACTTCTATTTGATTTTCGTTTTAACCAGAAGCTGACACGTGGCTGATTCTGATTGGTTGATACCGATTCAGCTGGATCTAGGTTCTGGTCCGTCCGATTTAAAGGAGATCGGGCGATCCAAATCGCTCCGTACCCGTTCGGTAAGTGGCTTGTTCTGGGCCACAAGATCTCGATCTGACGGTCCTCAAAGAAAGGAGAGAGAGAGCTTACAGAGAGGCTAGGGTTCCGGCGAGCTCACGGCCAGGGATGGACGCCGGCGATGTTTCTGAGGCCTCTGGCAATGACGGAGGTGAGGACGAGGAGCGGCGAGACAGGGCGGGGTCGAATCCGTGGTCGGTACTCCCGATTTCGTACTGGCGCGACGCAGAGGGGTGGCTGGAGAGGAGCGGCGTGCAAGGGAGCTTCGGGAGCTTGTGAAGTCGCCGATCTGCTGCGGGATAAAACCAAGAAGGGTGTCGGGGGGGTGCGCACGGGTATCTTAGGAAGATAGGATACGGAGAGATGGCTCGGGGACTCACAGGTTGGCCGTAATCGACGGCGAGTAGTGACGGGTGCTGCGGACTCCGGCAAGCTATTCCGGCAGCCTGGGGGCGATTTGAGTCAAGATCCAAGGGGGAAATGGAGAGGGAGTCGAGGGCTATTTATAGGTGTGGTCGAGGCATCGAATTAAGTGGGTAGTGAAGGGAATTGAAGGGGGAAATAATTCGGGGAGGAAACGGTCTCCGGGCGTGAGTTTCGGCTGGAGGTGGAAGACGATCCCGTGCTGATGAGGGGGTCCCACCAGTCAGCGAGAAAAAGGAGGGAGACAGGGTACCGGTTCGGGAGGAGGTAGGTTGGGCTGCGGGCTTCTTTCTCTGCTGGGCCGAAACGGTGCCCCTTGGCCTTTTTCTATTTTTATTTCGTTTTCTTCTTTTCCTTTTCTGATTTCAGATTTGTTTCCAAATCTTTTGCAAATTGTTTCAATTCAAATCAAACAAATTCCTAGTGCCTTCAAATAATCACTGCAGTGTTTTAAACCGTTAAGGAACATGTTTTCAAAATAAAAGGTGTTTTTGAATAAAACTTTATGAACTTGGCAAAAGAACTTTGCTTGCATAACAAAAATAGAACTAGGGTTTGAGAATAAATCTTTTGAAAATAGGAGAATAAAGTAATGTCTGAAATTATCTTTCAAACTTAAATTTTGAAAAAGAAATCTTTAGCAGATATAAACCTTTTAAATAACACTCCCTATGCTAAAAGCTTGCATAGGTTTTGATATAAGAAGAGGAAAATAGTATTTCAATTTCTTTTATTTTCCCAAAGAAACTCTTCAAGAAAAGTAATAGAAAGTTTTAAAATAGTTTTCTAATAAAGCTTTCAAATAGGCTCAAAAGTTTTAAATCTTTGTGAAATTCCAATCATCTCAAGCAAAACAAAAGCAAAAAAAATTTCCGCCAAAATTTGATAAAATCTTGGGTCGTTACAAGCCGTCATTAGAACTCGGATTTTGTTTAGACTAAAGTTAGCCATTGCTGCAACTACAAGCTCGACTTTTGAGGCCAATCGCCCAGAAGAAGACCGCCTATTCAGAATCCCACCTTTTGATTAAAGCATTCATCTTTCAGCCGCAATATCTTGATTGCAGTATTAGTTCTTACTTGTTCTCGATTTCAGGTTGGAATTAAGACCCTCACTGGTTAGGTTGACCATGCATCCGCAAGATCAGTAACTCCTAGAGATTGTCCTAGCGATTGCATTGGCGCACGAGCTTTGCACGTGTAGTCGGATCGTCAAGCACGAACTCCACCCACCAAATCGACATATCAAGATCTCATCGAAAGATCGGACACCTTTGCCCTATCAAGTGGTATCAGATTTCAGGTTGCTCGGTGAGATTTATTGTTTTCGTAGTTTAGATTGCATCTGTGTTCATACCTATAAACCACGAAAAAGCCAAAAATACAGTTAGGGTTTAGATCATCTCGTCCCATAAACCATCCGAGCCTTTGCATTGTCTTTTTAGTTTGCATCGTTGAATTTGTGTCTGCATCCGCGTGTCTTGTTGCTAGTCTTAGTGTCTGTTCCTTTAGAGTTTTCGAGTTTGAATCACCATAGTCACGCCGCCGCCGCACGCTTGCACCACTGCTCCACCATATCGTTCCACCACCACGCCATATACTTCCGCCACCGACTTCATATTAGATTTTGTTCGTTCCTTCCAATTTCATCCGTGCCTTTTTCAGAGTCCATGAGTTAGGTTTCGGTCACCAGTCAAGAGGAAGAAGAAGAGCAAAAAAAAAAAAGTCAAATCCGCATCCAAGTTGGGTTGACCCGTGCCTACTAGTCCAGTCCGAATCTAGTCCGAATTGGACAGTTTCGTCAGTTTTTGACGGTTTTCGACAGCAAACTTCAACTGGCCATAACTTTTGCATACGAACTTCGTTTTCGACGTGCGACCACTCAAAATGCTCAGCACAAAAAGATCTATATAACCACAACCACTACGTGTTGTGTGACACTGAGAACGCCCAAAAAAGTCCGGGAAGGTCGAGTTTTTGCCCTCTAAAGTTTCAGACCCAAAAATTCCTGCAGATCTTCACTTATATCTTGCTTTGGAGCTGTTTCTTTCTGCTTGTTGTGCCACGCCGTGACTTTCTTAGTGTTCTTGGCTCGCGTCTCTAGTAAGGTATAGCCTAGGACTAGCACAGGACCGTTGTTGAGCATTCTTTCAACATTGCATTGCTGTTTTGACATTTGCTGTTTTTGCTACCATATAAGCCTTCCTACAGCTCCACATATTTCTGCACATGCTTTGTATCGACACCTGGTAATCGCTTTGTGCAATTTTGGGAGTCGCTGCTCTTTGCTGGTTGCATATCACCTTCCTCCTGTTTGGTAAGAACTTGTAAGAGCTTTGTATACCGCTTGCCGGATTACGCGTGATTCCACCATATTCCATAGTGCGTAGGTATATATATTTGTGCTTGCTTCTATGCTAACCATGACAGGAACCACGAAGGATGATGTTGATCCGGAGAAGATGACTACTGCAGAGTTGCATGCCCACTTCACTCGGCTGTTGGTGGGGCGTGCACAAGATGTGGACACACGCTTGGGTGATGTTGATTCCAAGCTTTCTGATGCGATGGACAAGATTGCTGGTCTTGAGGCATCCTTCAACACCAAGCTGGACGCCCGGTTCCAGGAAGTCCTGGCCCGTTTACCACCACTGCCACAGCCGGGCATCCATGTACCACGTGCTCGCCGCGTTCCTCTCATTCCGCCATCTGCGGGTACCGTTACAGCCGCGGCAGCTGCTGCGGCCGCTACGGAGGCGGCCACCCAGGATGGATATGCTGCTAACGAGGGGGAAAATGAGTTCGAAGATGAAAACGAGCTCGAGGAGGATGAGGTCCAACAACCTACACCTGGCCGTCCGCGGCAATACAACCGCAACGCTCGTCCACCTCCGTGTTCGGTACTTGATGATGAACATGTGGCCAAGCTAAAATTAAATATTCCGCCCTTTGAGGGTAGATATAATCCTGATGCATATCTCACTTGGGAATTAGAAGTAGAGCAACATTTGGCATGTTTACGCTACCCTGAGCATTTGCGTGTTAGTGCTGCTACATGTGAATTTACAGATTTTGCTTCTATCTGGTGGTCTAAACATTGTCGAGTCAATCATGCTAATATTCCTGCTACTTGGCTTGGTCTAAAACATGCCATGCGTACTCGTTTTGTACCTCCACATTATCAACGAGACTTGCTTAAAAAATTAACTCGTTTAGAACAAGGAAAAAATTCCGTACAAGAGTATTATCAAGAGTTACAAACGGGCATAATTCGTTGTGGTATTGTAGAGGATAATGAAGCTATGCTTGCATGTTTCTTTGGTGGTTTAAATAAGGAGATTCAGCATATTTTAGACTATAAGGAGTACAACACTATTACTCGTTTATTTCACCTTGCTTGCAAAGCTGAACTTGAAGTGCATGATCGTCAACCATCCTAGAGAAGAGCTAATAATTCTGCAGGTCATACTCCTTCATGGTCTGCGCGCCATTCAGCTCCACCTTCTCGTGGGGATGCACCAGGTCCTTCCACCTCCAGGTATACCACGCCAACATCAAGAACGCCACCTGCTCCTGCTCCATCACCATCAGCTGGTCTGATACGGAGTTCTTCTTCCATGGCCTCCACGGGGAAGACTCGTGACATTCATTGTCGCAAATGTTTTGGGTTTGGTCACATCGAAAAAGAATGCAGAACCAAACGTGTGATGGTGGTGCTTGAAGATGGCGAATATGACTCTGCGAGTGATTTTGATGATGATACATTGGCACTTATTGCGGCACGTGATGGTGCCAATTCTGATTCTGACAAGGAGATGGAGGTAATGGGAGCTGAGACTGCTGATCAATACAAGAGTTTAGTTGCACAACGTGTCTTGAGTGTGCAATTGAGCAAAGCCGAGCAGGATCAACACCACAATTTGTTTCAAACAAGAGGCGTTGTTAAGGAGAGAGCTATCCGGATCATCATTGATGGAGGGAGTTGTAACAATCTGGCTAGTATTGACATGGTGGAGAAGCTTGCTGTACCCACACGGCAACGACCTCATCCCTATTACATTCAATGGTTTGAGAGCTCCCGTAAGCTCAAGGTAACAAGAACTGCACGCGTGCATTTTACTATTGGTACTTATTCAGATTTTGTTGATTGTGATGTTGTACCTATGCAACCTTGTTCTTTGTTACTTGGTAGACCATGGCAATTTGATAGAGAATCTGTACATAATGGTAAAACAAATCAGTATTCTCTTACACATGCTGGCAAGAAAATTGGACTTAAACCCATGACTCCGGAACAAATTTTGAAAGATGATCTTGCTAGAGCTAGTAGATTAAAAAACGAGGACAAACATAAGATTGAGAATCAGATTATTGCTGCAAATTTTGTACCCCCTAAGCATTCTTCTAAATCTGATTCTAACCATGCTACTGAAATTCTTTTGAAGAATCCTTGTTTACTTGCTAGCAAATCTGATCTTGCTGAAATTGATGTCAATATTACTCCCTGCTATGCCATTGTTTGCAAAGAAGTTCTGTTTTCATTTGAGGATATGCCTCCTTCTTTGCCACCTGCGGTTGCTAACCTTTTGCAGGAATACATGGACGTTTTTCCACAAGATGTTCCACCTGGACTTCCACCTATTCGTGGGATAGAACACCAAATTGATTTGATTCCAGGAGCCTCGCTGCCCAACCGTGCACCATATCGCACAAATCCTGAAGAAACAAAAGAGATCCAACAACAAATCCAGAGTTTATTGGACAAAGGTTATATTCGTGAGTCTCTTAGTCCATGCGCTGTTCCTATTATTTTAGTGCCTAAGAAAGATGGTTCTTCGCGCATGTGTACTGATTGTCGAGCTATTAATAATATTACCATTCGATATCGTCACCCTATACCTCATTTGGATGACATGCTAGATGAGTTGAGTGGTTCTATTATGTTCTCTAAAGTTCATTTGCGTAGTGGTTACCACCAAATTCGTATGCAATTAGGAGATGAATGGAAAACAGCTTTTAAAACTAAGTTCGGTTTATATGAGTGGTTAGTCATGCCGTTTGGTTTAACTAATGCACCTAGTACCTTTATGAGACTGATGAACGAAGTTTTACGTACTTTTATTGGTCGTTTTGTGGTGGTATATTTTGATGACATTCTCATATATAGCAAATCTTTAGAGGACCATTTGGATCATTTACATGCTGTTTTCAATGCTTTATGTGATGCACGTTTGTATGGTAATCTTGAGAAGTGCACCTTTTGCACAAATAGAGTTGCTTTTCTTGGTTATGTTGTTACAGAACAGGGAATTGAAGTTGATCCAGCCAAGATTGAAGCTATTGAGAATTGGCCGCAGCCTAAGACGGTCACACAAGTGAGGAGTTTTCTAGGTCTTGCTGGGTTTTATAGGCGCTTGGTCAAAGATTTTGGTTCTATTGCTGCGCCATTGAATGAGATCACAAAGAAGGATGTGCCCTTTGTTTGGGGCGATGCACAACAAGAGGCCTTCATGATACTGAAAGATAAGTTAACACATGCTCCATTACTCCAACTTCCTGATTTTAATAAGATGTTTGAACTTAAATGTGATGCTAGTGGAATTGGTTTGGGAGGTGTGTTATTACAAGAGGGCAAACCTATAGCATATTTTAGTGAAAAATTGAGTGGGCCTAGTCTGAACTATTCTACTTATGATAAAGAATTATATGTGCTGGTTCGGACATTAGAAACTTGGCAACATTATTTATGGCCTAAAGAATTTGTTATACATTCTGATCATGAATCTTTGAAGCATATTCGTAGTCAAGCAAAACTGAATCGTCGCCATGCAAAGTTGGTTGAATTTATTGAATCTTTTCCTTATGTTATCAAACACAAAAAGGGTAAAGATAATATTATTGCTGATGCTTTGTCGCATCGTTATACTATGTTATCTCAGCTTGACTTCAAAATTTTTGGGTTGGAAACTATCAAGGAACAATACTTGCATGATGCTGAATTTAGAGATGTGTTGCAGAATTGTAAAGATGGTAGAACATGGAACAAATTCATCCTTAATGATGGATTTGTGTTCCGTGCTAACAAACTATGCATCCAAGATGGTTCCGTTCGTCTTTTGTTGTTACAGGAGGCGCATGGAGGAGGATTAATGGGACACTTTGGTGTCAAGAAGACGGAGGATGTTCTTGCTGCACACTTCTTTTGGCCACGCATGCGGCGAGATGTTGAGAGATTCGTGGCACGCTGCACTACTTGTCAAAAAGCTAAGTCTCGCCTTAATCCACATGGTTTATATATGCCTCTTCCTGTTCCTAGTGTTCCCTGGGAGGATATTTCGATGGACTTTGTTTTAGGATTACCTCGTACATAGAAGGGAAGGGATAGTATTTTTGTTGTTGTGGATCGGTTTTCTAAGATGGCACACTTTATTCCTTGTCACAAGACCGATGATGCTGCGCACATTGCTAATTTGTTTTTTCGTGATATCGTTCGTTTGCATGGTGTGCCAAATACTATTGTTTCTGATCGTGATACTAAATTTCTTAGCCACTTTTTAGATGTTTATGGGCTAAGTTGGGGACTAAATTGCTGTTTAGTACTACATGTCATCCCCAAACTGATGGACAAACTAAAGTAGTTAATAGAACTTTATCTAGAATGTTGCAGGCTGTTTTAAAGAAGAACTTAAAATTGTGGGAGGAGTGTTTGCCTCATATTGAATTTGCTTATAATCGTTCGCTGCATTCTACCAGAAAGATGAGCCCTTTTCAGATTGTCTATGGTTTTGTTCCACGTACACCTATTGATTTGTTGCCTTTACCATCTTTAGTGCAAAATAATTTTGATGCTACACAGCGTGCTGAATTGATTTTAAAATTGCATGCAACTACTAAAGACAACATAGAATGCATGAATGTTAAGTATAAAGTTGTTGGGGATAGAGGACGAAAGCATGTTGTGTTTGAGGTTGGTGATCTTTTTTGGTTGCATTTACGCAAAGATCGTTTTCCTGATTTGCGCAAGTCTAAGTTAATGCCACGTGCTGATGGTCTTTTTAAGGTGACAGAGAAAATCAATGATAATGCATATAAACTTGAGCTTCCTGCAGATTTTGGTACGGTAAGTCCTACATTTAACATTGCAGATTTAAAACCTTACTTCGGTGAAGAAGATGAGGTTGCGTCGAGGATGACTTCAATTCAAGAAGGGGAGCATGATGAGGGCATCCCATCTATTGATACATCCGCTGCACCTACAGCGGAACACATACAAGGACCCATCACTCGAGCTCGTGCCAAGCAACTTAACTATCAGGTACTTTCGTTTCTTGGAACTCTTTCTCACATACATGAGAATATGATGCTGCCTAAATCAGATATGTTTGTTACTCTTAGGAATGATGGACCTAGCATGGATGAGAGGGACAAGCATTGGAGCATGATCATGCATGGAGATGGCAGCAAGCGTTTGAGGATTGAAGAAGATGCCACGAGTGGAGATTTCAGAACTTTGAAGCCACCATAATGAAGGATGAAGAATTGGACGAAATATACAAAGAACTACTTCATAAATTCGTCCTTAGATAAATATGATGCTACGTCACTTTTACTTTTGGGCCAGGCCCATGTAATTTTCGCAGCAAATAAGACAGCCACTTTTAGGAGTCCGAATTTGAGGAGAAAAGGCCTGTTAGGGTTCCGTTCGACCACCATACCCATGGCTGGTCGCACCCCTACCTTTTCCTCATCAAATACCCCACATAGCCGTCATTAGAACTCGGATTTTGTTTAGACTAAAGTTAGCCATTGCTGCAACTACGAGCTCGACTTTTGAGGCCAATCGCCCAGAAGAAGACCGCCTATTAGGAATCCCACCTTTTGAATAAAGCATTCATCTTTCATCCGCAATATCTTGATTGCAGTATTAGTTCTTACTTGTTCTCGATTTCAGGTAGGAATTAAGACCCTCGCTGGTCAGGTTGATCATGCATCCGCAAGATCAGTAACTCCGAGAGATTGTCCTAGCGATTGCATTGGCGCACGAGCTTCGCACGTGTAGTCGGATCGTCAAGCACGAACTCCACCCACCAAATCGACATATCAAGATCTCATCGAAAGATCGGACACATTTGCCCTATCGGAAACTCATCCTTAGCATGTATTTTAGCTTGTCTCCTTGCGGAGATATTAAGACTACTCCTGCTCCTGCTCCTTGAACCCTTTTTGATCCGTCGAAGTACATTGTCCAAACATTCGACAGGTTGGGTGGTCCAGTGTTTTGTAGTTCTAACTACTCTGCTGTGAACTCTGGCAGCACCTGGGATTTGATGGCTTTTCTTTTCTCATATGTGATGTCCAGAGGAGAGAGTTCGATTCCCCATAAGGAGACACGTCCTGTTGCTTCAGGGTTATTCAGTATGTTTGGTAGTGGAGCTTTGTTAACCACTATGATTGGATGCACTGCGAAATACTGTCGTAGCTTCCTTGCTGTTGTGAACACACTGTACGCTAACTTTTGATAATGTGGATAACACTGTTTAGATGGTGATAAGACTTCGCTGAGGAAGTACAATGGTCGCTGAACTTCGTGCGCCTTCCCTTCCTCGCTTCTTTCGACTACTAACACCGTGCTCACCACCTGATGTGTAGCGGCGATATATAGTAGTAATGGCTCTCTTTCCTTTGGTGCGACCAACACTGGTGGTGTGGAAAGCACTTTCTTTAGCTGTGAAAACGCTGCGTCTGCCTCATCTGCCCACTTGAATTTTTTGTCTGACTTCTTCATGAGTGCGTAGAAAGGGAGGGCCTTTTCTCCTAGCCGTGCGACGAATCGACTTAGCGCTGCTACGCATCCTGCGAGTTGCTGTACTTTGTGGAGCTTAGCTGGTTTTCCCATCGTTAGTTGATACATCCATAACATATCTATAATTTTTTATGGCTTTATGCTAATATTATGCTTTTGACACTTGTTTTTATATAAAGTTTATGATTTATTTGGACTAACCTACTAATAGTTGCAAAAGTGCACAATGTTCTTATTTTACACTTTGATGTGTAGGAATTACCAAGAATACAAGAGGAAACCTTATTGGAGTCACATCGGGACTTTCCAGAAATCTGTCCCAGAATGTTTTTCGAATATGGTCACGTTATGGGTTGAAGATGGCGTCAAACGGAAAACTCCCCAACTACAAAGTTGTTGGAAATTTCGCGAGGAACATTTTGGACATAAAATTTAACTGATTCCGAGTTTGGACAGCCGAGATAAGCCCGATCCACTACAACCCTAAATTGGGTGACGAAAATTCGAGAAGCTATATAAAGGAAGGAAACCTAACTCGTGGGGGACTCCTCCACCCATGAATTGCAGCCGCCAAACACCACGTTTTTGCCTCCCCCATGGATCCCATCTCCATGGGGGAGGGCTCCCAAGAAGCCATGAAGGAAGAGGGCTAAGGGGCGGTGCTCCCCCATGATGCCGGCGGCAGGGAAGGAGCTCCCCGCACCGCCGTCGGTGCCGCCGCCGCCCTACGCCTCTCGCTGCCCCTTCATCATCTTCATCGCCATCTCCATCACCAACTCCTCCTTGTATACAGTGGTTCATCCTCCCACACACCTCTGTACCGTCCTATGTAAGCATGGTGTTCGATGCTATAAGTTATAATCCTATAATCTATGTCATGTTTGTGTAGTTTATTTGTTATTGATTGCTTGGTTGAATGTCTTTGGTTCATTAGAGTTGTATGTTGGTATGGTATAGTCCTTTGGTGTTCATTATATTTGTGTGCGCATGGATTAAACTTCATAGGGTTTGTAGTATGTGTAAGAGGAAGGGGGAAGTTCTACCAGAGTGACAGAAATCTGAGGATGCGAACCGGAATGTTGCACGTATGGGAGTAAGAGGACCATTAACTTAAGGCTATGGTTGGGGAAACCATAATGCCGTGTTAGTATTTACAGATACTTGCTAACAATCCAATCATATAGTACTTGTATTTACAAGTAGTGAAGTGAATGTATATTTAGCCTCTCCCACTTAGAAAACTGCATCGAAGACAATGAACCCGATTTATTCGCTAATTAAACTTGGACAATGCCACCACTATTACCACTACTTTTCCATACTCATGGTACTGTTAGTTTATGGTTACTTAATATATTTTATTGCTGCAGCACTAACAATTACTTTCTTGTATTTATTATCTTGCAAAGCTATCTCCCATACCCGTAATGTTGCTCTAGTTTTATTTCCTAGATAATGCAAACGTTTAGTGTGCGTAGAGTTGTATTAGTGGTTGATAGAACTTGAGAGAACATTTATCCTACCTTTAGCTCCTCGTTGGGTTTGACACTCTTACTTATCGAAAAGGCTACACACGATCCCCTATACTTGTGGGACATCATTAGTATCGCCTGAATTTTTTCAGGGTTTGCCTCTATTCCTCTTGCCGATACCAGGCACCCCACAAGTTGTCCTGCAGAAACACCAAAAGAACACTTTGCCGGGTTGAGCTTTAGCTTGTACCTATCGAGGTTGTCGAAAGTTTCCTTCAGGTCATTGATTAAAGCCTCTTCTTTTCTTGTAGTGATAACCACATCATCGATGTAGACTTGGATGTTGCGGCCTATTTGGCTTCCGAGGTAGTTTTGCATCATCCTTTGATAAGTTGCTCCTACATTCTTGAGGCCAAAAGGCATGACTTGGTAACAAAAGACGCCATATGTTTTTTCTTCGTCTTCTTTCTTCAGTTTGATCTGATTGTAGCCTGAATATGCATCCAGAAAGGAAAGCCTCGCACACCCCGCTGTTGCGTCAATTATTTGATCTATGCGAGGTAGCGGAAAGGAATCCTTGGGACAATGCTTGTTTAGGGATGTGTAGTCGACACATACCCGTCTCACCTCTGTATTCTTCTTTAGGACAATTACTGGGTTAGACACCCACGTTGATGCCTTGATTTCTCTGATGAAGCCTGTGTTTTCTTCCTGTGTAGTTCGGCTGCTATTGCTTTTCTTTTGGGTTCATCGAACCGCCGTAGAGGTTGCTTGACTGGCCTTGCTTTTGGATCCACATTGAGTGTGTGCTCGACGAGTTCTCTTGGAACCCCTGGCATGTCGGAAGGACACAAGGCGAAGATTTTCCAGTGCTCACGGAGGAACTCGGTGAGCGTGCTTTCCTATGCGGGATCCAGGTTTACTGCGATGGAAGTGGTCTTGTTTGGGTCCGTGGGATGAAACCGAACTTTCTTAGAATCTCGTGTTGCGTCGAAAGCCTGATCTGGCAGGGATCAACCAACGTCGGTTAGTACATTGTGTTCAATTTCGCCTTTGAGTCTTGCATATTCAGCTGTCATGCTGAAGGTTTGCGCCATCCTATTGAATTCTTTGTCGCAGGTGTTTGATACTTTAAAGATTCCCTGTACTGTGATGACCCCCTTAGGTCCTAGAATTTTGAGTGCCAGGTATGCATAGTGAGGAACTGCCATGAACTTTGCAAATGCTGGCTGTCCCAGGATTGCGTGGTATTGCGAGGGCCAGTCCATCACTTCAAATTCTAGTTTTTCTCTGCGGAAGTTGCCGCTATCGCCAAAGAAAACGTCGAGTTCAATTTTCCCTAGGGGGTGGTTTGCACTTCCTGGTACTATTCCGTGGAAAGAGCAATCTGTTGGCTTTAGCGATTCCAGCGAGATGCTCATTGCCTTCAGGGTCCTTACGTATATTAAGTTTATGCCACTGCCTACGTCCATAAATACCCGTCTGATATCATATCCTCCTATTTGCCCCTTCAACACCATTAGCGCGTGTCCTGGCCTGGGTACTTTCCTTGGGTGGTCCGCTCTGCTGAACCTGATCGTTTGGTCGGACCATCGCAGATATTCTATAGTGGCTGGTGGTGATGATATTGCTAGGTTTACTTGCCTTGATATACTTTTCTACTCTTTCTTGGATTTTGGGACAGGCTGGATCATCGTAGATATGTACACCTTTGACTCTAGATAACATGCATCAGTTTGTACTTTATATCCTTGACCTGTGGTTACGTTGCCCTATGTTATGTTTTCGTGATGTGCTCCTTGGCTTAATTCCATTGCGTCTTGTAATCTTAGAAACGTCCTGCAATCTCTCATCAGGTGATTGGAAACTCTCTTGCCATCTAGGTATGCATAGTGGATGAGGCAAGGTCCATGAAGCATGTGTTCCTCCAATGGGTCAGAATATTTTGGCTTATCTTGTCTGCGGCTGCTTTTGTCTTAGTACTCTCTACTCTCGTTTCCATCCTCATCTCCCCTTTCGTATCCTATGGCTACTTGGTTGCGTCTTATGTGGCCATCCTCGTTGCGAGACCTACGCCTTTGACTCTTTGCTCTGTCGACTTCTGGTGAATGCGCCCTTTTATTGTTGTAAGCATCTTCTCCATCGGCGAATCTGCTTGCTATCTCTATTAATTCTGACACCGTTTTGGGCCTTGTTCTCCCTAATTCTTCCACGAGGTCCGAACGGCGAAGGCCAGCTGAAAAAGCATCTACTGCCCATTCGTCGGAGACGTCTTCTGCAAAGTTCTTTTATTATACTCCACCACTGTATATATGAACATAAAGTCTCGCGCTTTCTCTGCATATAGAATTTGACTTCTTCGATTGATGCTGGACGTTTGTATGTCGAACAAAAATTTCTTGCGAATTGATTTTCTAGTTCGCCCCAACTCCCGATTGAATCGTTGGGTAAGGTGCTTAACTAGGACCGTGCTACGCCGGTGATGTGTAGTTGTAAACTTTGCATTGTTGTTGCTCTTGTTCCTCCCAGTATTTGCACTGCTTGAAGGTAATCTGATAGCCATAGCCTAGGTTCTTGTGTCCCATCGTACTTCTGCTGATCGTGTGGTAATTTGAATCCTTTGGGTACTCGCGTTCTGTGAACCCTTCGGGTATAGCATAGCGCACCCATCTCCTTTTCGTCGTCCTCATAGTTTTCTTCATTCCATGCATAGCGTGCTTTGTTCATCCTCTTTTGTGCTATAATATTCCTTGCATCCTCTATTCGTGCCTTGTGGTTTTCATCGCCTGATGAGTCGCTTATTTGGCTTTGCGAGGATTGGTACTTTTGGCTTTCCTTTCCCTGATCCTCATAATATATCGACTTCTTTTTGAGGAGTGCTGCCTTAACTTATCTTCCACTAACCCAAGACTTTTTATGGCTGCTTGATGCATGTGCTCCCGTGGATCTCTGGGTTCCGGCTGCGTGGTTAATAGATATGCTTGTGCTGCCACTAGGGCTGCTTCTGGTGTTTCCTATATGAAGTTTTCCTCTTCGTATGATAATGGCGCGCTGATACTTCTTGCGCGTTTTTCTTCCCTTCCTCGTGCTATTTTTCTCCTGCTATGCTTTGGTTTGAGTGTCTTTCTTTGCTGGAATCCGATGTCTCATTGTACTCGTTCCAATATGATCTGCTTGATGCGCTGTTGCTCTCCTGAATTTTCCTAAGCTCACTTTTTCTGCTCCCAGCTTCTTTTTATGCTGATGCAGGGCATACTGATATCCCATTAAAACTTCTCTCCTTGAATTTGCGGGTACATCCGTGCCGTGATTGCTGACATGATAATTCTCCACTCTCCGACGGAGACATATATTTTCTCCTTCTCTTTTCCACTATTGCTCTTTGGTTTGTTACCCTGTGTGTCGACTACTAAGTTGCTGTCGTCATTGTTTTCTTCTGTTGCTTTAGTGATGATGACGCATACCTAGTGTATATTGCCCGAGACACCGCCGCTTTTGGTGGTGAAGTCCTTCTGGTCAAGATCCAAGTGACCCATTGCTTCTCCTATGTCGAGGTTTCCCATGAGTTCATTGAGTTCTTCGATTTTTTCTTCTCTTTTTTCCATTGTTGCAAAGCTAACCGGTGATTTTACCTCACTGGAAGAGCCTACCAATGATTCCGACATTGCGATTGTCACAGTTTTTCCTGCCGACAAATCCGATTTCGTCAAATCTGAGAGGCGAGTCAGACCCAAAGAGCCGACGTGAAAGTTCAGACTTCCGATCGTCATGTCCATCTCCTGATCCAAGCTTGCGAAGACTGGAGTAAGGGTTGGTGGATGAAGTTGAAAATCTACGATCCCGAAGGATATCTGGTTTCCATCGACTTTTGAGTTGCTATTGGCTACAAGCAAAAAAGCCATCGAATTCATGATTCCAACGCCCAGAGTCCCTACGGTCATCGCCAATTGATGAGGGTTAACTCGACAAATGTCCTAGATGAAGGACTTAGAATCGGGGGGAAGAGGGCGTCAGATGAACTCGAAGGTAAAGGTCAATCAAATAGGGCGTGTTTATGCGTGTATCGAGAATAAGCGTGGTACTCAATTGGCTCAATCTCAATCTGTCCCTGGCCGGCCTCTCCTGGCCCCTATATATAGGTGGCCAGGTCTCAAGGATCTGGTCGGATTCAATACAAATTACAATGCCCGTATACGATATCAACTCATATTTCCACTATGCCTATGATTGGGCCTATCTTAATGGGCCTCAGGGGTACAAAGATAACGGGCTCTATTAGCAATACCCTTGTCAATTACGGTCTATGTATTATGTTGTAATGCCCAAGTGAATCTCATAGTGATCTTCATGACATGTACATGCATTCTTTATTTTGTCAATTGCCCAACTATAATTTTTTTACCCAACATGTTATTTATCTTTATGGGAGACACCTCTAGTGAACAGTGGACCCCGGTCCATTCTTTTACACATATATTACCATCTACTGCAAGCACCGTTTACTTTCCATAAGCATTATTTACTTACTTCAAACTAACATCTTTTTACACACGATACGTTTAATCCTTTGTTTTCAGCAAACCAATGAGATTGAAAACCTCACTGCAAGTTGGGGCAAAGTATCTTGGTTGTGTTGTGTGCAGGTTCCATGTTAATGCTGGCACTGGTAGTGCGCCCTACCAAAAGCCAGTTAGCATCAACCTTTAGAAGTGGTTTCTTTCTCCTACTGGTTGACTAAACTTTGGTTTCATAACTGAGGGAAAACTTACAGCTGTGCTCATCACACCTTCCTCTTGGGGTTCCCAACTGGTCCGTCAACACCGCACGATCAGCGTACGTGAAAGCTGGAAGCGAGGCGGCGCTCGAGGGCTGAACAAGTAGGCCCCACGTGGCCAGAGAATCTGGCCGCATGGGCCATGCCTATTTGGGCCTCGAGCACTCCCTCACGTCCTTCTGATGCTCAAATTCCTTATTCACATGAAAAATTGGCATATAGTATTTTTCCCTGATTTTATTTCTGGCAAAAATAGACAGAAACGAGATTTTGCAAAAAAATAGCGTCAGATTATGCAGTTTTATTCAAGTATGGGATGATTCCGGGCACAACTATGAAGCAAAGTACTTGGAGAAGTAGATGCATTTTACCTGCATCAGCTCCCCCAAGCTTAGCTTGTTGTTTGTCCTCGAACAACTCAAACGTAGTGCATAAGCGATAAAAGACTTTGACAAGAACTTTGCATTGCATATGTATTAACTTATAATATCAACAAATATCCATAACATAGTTCCTAGAACAGACATCAAAGTAGTAGTAAAGGTGCATCTAAACAATATTTAGCAGTTATATCTGTTGCAAGGGAAATAACATGAAGTGTCACTATTTAGTTGAGTTTGACTAACAGTATAAATAAGCAAAGGTTCTCGCATTGCTTTCGATTGAATCATATACAAGATTATTGAGATCTTTGATTCTTTCAGCTGTCAACAGAGAAATTCATTGTGCTTGCAACCTTACTTTAGGAGTAACTATTAAGGTTAATATGGCTCATATGCTTGACCAACTATAAGTTAAATGCCTCATGCCCCTTGAATACGAGTGCCTACACCTCATGCTGATATGGGGTGGCCCGATCTTCTCGTGAGCGATGCGATGGTGATGATGGCAGCGGATGATTGTCGGGGATAACTTGGTGTCACCGATGAACTCTCCTCACTTGAACCCTGATGCCAATGCAACAGCTCTCAAACCCTGTAGGATATTCATGACTCCACACACTTGCGCACGTAGCCATCGACCACGAAACGGTAGTTTGCAATCTACTAATTCCCAATGGAACAACAGATCACACTAAACTTGCAGCAGTATATCACCAAATCCAGATGAATTGGTGCGGAGGAATTCAGATGAATGCTTACAGCAGTTTAACGAAATAATCTGTAGTCTAAACGTGGTCTAACCCTAATTGAGGGGGCGCATATCCTCGAGACGGGGAATAGGATGACGATATCGAATAGTAATGTTGTTTATAGCTCTACAATCTACGCACATGCGCCATGTACAATCTTTCTTAGGCACCAAAATCACTGGAACAGCACAAGGACTAAGAGAGACACGAATGTACCCTTTATCCAGAAGAGCTTGCACTTGTGCTTGTATCTCCTTTGTTTCATCGGGGTTGGTCCTGTAGGGGGCGCGGTTGGGCAAAGAGGCGTCAGGGATCAAGTCGATCTGGTGCTCGATGCCTCATAATGGTGGCAGCCCAGCAGGTACCTCCGCCGGAAAAACACCATCAAAGTCCTACAAAACAGTTGAGACACCAAGAGAAACAGGTTGCATATCGTTAGAAACTAAGACCTCGCCCTTGTACATGAGTACAAGAGGCATGGCTGTAGGATCCTCACTAAATTCTCTCATGTCTTCTTTGGTGGCTAAAACTAACAAGTTGGGCACTCCCTCACTTTTCGTTATATCACTCACGGCTGTTACATTATCTCATGGAGGTGGCTGTTCGAGTTTCACTTCAGTCTTCTGACGAGATTCATTAACAATTTGCTGCGGTGACATAGGCAGTAGGTTGATTTTCTTGCC
Organism: Dactylis glomerata; assembly: GCA_007115705.1. Lineage (NCBI taxonomy): Eukaryota > Viridiplantae > Streptophyta > Magnoliopsida > Poales > Poaceae > Dactylis > Dactylis glomerata. The sequence continues at coordinate 4,304,610 of QXEO01002099.1, forward strand.
CTTGAACTCCAAGTGATAAGTATTGGCTCGACCATTGTGTTGCACATGTCGATCATAGAGCCATGGCCGACCCAACAAGAGATGACAAACTGTCATAGGAACCACATCAAATTCTATAGAATCCTTATATGGCCCTATCTCAAAGTTCACACGTACCATGTAGTTTACCTTCATCTCACCATTGTCACTTAACCACTAAATATAATATGGATTAGGATGAGGTAAATATTTCAAACCCAGCTTGGCAAATAACTCCTTACTGGCAAGATTGCGACAGCTTCCGCCATCAATGATCACCTTGCAAGCTTTATTGGGACCAACTAGTGCCTTGGTTTGAAACAGGTTGCAGCGCTGAGAATCAATATTGGGCTGCACACTCAACGTATGTGGAGAGACAACAATAATAGGAGAAGAGTCAGCATAAGCATCTTCACCTTCATCATCAGAACCAAACGGATCAGCATCTTCTCCGGTCTCATATCCGTTCTCAGTAACCACTATCACTTTGTTGTTCGGACAATCTCTCTTAAAGTGTCCCTTGCCTCCACACGTATGACATAGTTTCTCAGTAGCACGAGTCACGGAGGCACTCGAACCAGAACTAGCGGCTGGTGTGGTAACGGGACGTCTGGACTGAGCTCCAGAGGTCGCTGGCCTAGTGGACGAGGAGGGCCGAGTATGAGTCCCCTCAAGTGGCGCTGGGGCAGGGCTAGAAGGCGCCCTGGCAGTGTATCGACTGGCTGGTGAAAAGCGAGATTTTTGTTGCGTCTCTTCAGCAAGCTGTGCCTCAGCCTCCATAGCATGGTGAAGCAACTGATTCATATCATTGTAAGTATGATGCCGGACGATGTTCTTGATAGGAAGTCTGAGTCCGTGCAAAAACCGTTGCATAGTTATCTGACTAGACTCTTGAACGCGCGATCGCTGCATCAACAGTTCCATCTCCTTATAATAAGCATCAACTATCAAAAATCCTTGCTTCAGCTGTGTCAATCGATCAAAAACTGAACACAAATAATTGGTGGGTACAAAACGAGCCTGCATGATTTCCTTCATCTCTGCCCATCGCAAAACAGGAAGCTCATGAGCTGCTCGTCATTGTGTCAAAATATTATACCACCAACGCAGGGCATAACCATCAAATTCTGAGGATGCAAGTTTGATCTTCTTATATTTAGTGTAAGCATGCAAATGCCACAGGTTGTCGATCTTGAGCTCCCAAGTGAGGTAATCCTCCACATCACCTTCACCATCAAATCTGGGTATCGAGAACTTGGGCTTCCCTAGAAAATCATCCTCAGCAGGTATTACACGTAGGGCACCAATGCCATGTGGGGGCCGACCATGTTGTCCAAGACCACGCCCACGAGCATTGGGGCCTAGTAGATTGGCATTGTCATGGACACTGTCATCATCAGCAAAGTCAGCAGCAGGCTGCACAAGCGGTGGTACCATGGGTCGACGCAGCTCCGCTAGGGATTGGTTCAACTGATCAATGTTGTGCTGGAAAGTAGTGAACTGAGCTTGCATAGCTTGAACAGTATCTGCGGTGCCTTGCACTTTGAACTAGAGTTGCTGATGTGCAGTCACAGCGTTGGCAGTAGAACGATCCAACACCCCCTCCAGATGAGTGCGCAGTCCAACAAAGTCTGACCAAACCACCGGTGTATCCCCATCTTTTTTCTGCATCACATCATAACCACTAGTAGACATGATTAGTAGATTAGTGCACGAAATAAAAAACGTGTGGTGCCGCTCACAACTCACTCAAAAACTGACAAGAAGAGGTAATCTTACCGTTCCAAAGTGAATAGTAGTGCGTACCAGAACAAAGTATCAAGCTCGTGCACAGATGTGATGAAGTGAATACCGAGGGTATAAGAGCGATCACACGACAAACCAGGAATATATGGTGGAGCCATAGGTATGGTATCTAAGTACACCGCAAATAAGTCCTAGTGCTGATTGTATGTCAAGACCCACAAAACACACACGGTGGAGATAAGCGAGGCAAAGCAACTCGGAAAAAGAGCTCAAGAGATATAAGTGACAACGCACAGTAGCTCGTGTTGCAATGCACAAGAGAGACGCTAGCACTGGCTTGACGAACATGCACAAGATTGCGCACACGGCAGCAGCCTGATGAGCACGAAGTAGCTAGTCTCGTATGGGTAAGCTCCTAACACGATGCTGTAGACAGGCTGTAGCTAAAGCGATCAAAATCGTGTAGAAAGGACGCTATCTGGACACAGTGGTAACACGCTATCGCGGTAGAGAAACTGACGAAAAATATGACACGACAGAGATATACGACGCTGAAAACACACGGCAGCGCTACGGCGACGCGAAATGGACAAAGTAGTTTGTCTTTTTTTTATAAATATATAGGTGCGGCGTGCGTGCATGTCCCCTGTTTTTTTTTACTAACTCGAATTTTGGGCCTAAAAAGAAGAGGCCCGAACTGGCGCTGGACGCCAGACGACCTCCGCGCCCAAGCGAGCAGAGCCGGGCGAGCGCTCGACGCTCGAGCAGGAACCTAGACGGTCTCTGCGCCCAGGCGCCCTGGGCGAGGCACGCTGCTTTGTTTTTTTTTTGATGAAACTAGCGATCAGAAACTGGGTGGACTCCTTTGGAGATCCGATCTACATGATCTCAAGCACGAGCTCAAGCACGTCGAACAGAGGAAGAAGACGACGATCCCAGGCGATGCAAAAGACGACCAAAAGTAAAACTAAGATGCAAAAAAGATTGCCAGACCTAGACTCCTACGGATGGAAGAAAGAAAATGCAAAAAGGACGATCAGCGACTAAAACTCAAGACGGTGCAATCTAGGCTATGGCAGAAACTAAGACCCCTAATTTTTTTTGGCTTTGTCTGGATAGGACTGAAAACAAAAACGAATTGCAGGGATGAATTTGTGGATGCTCACCGAGTAAACCGTGGAAATCTGATACCAAGATGATATGGGGTGGCCCGATCTTCTCGTGAGCGATGCGATGGTGATGATGGCAGCGGATGATTGTCGGGGATAACTTGGTGTCACCGATGAACTCTCCTCGCTTGAACCCTGATGCCAATGCAACAACTCTCAAACCCTGTAGGATATTCACGACTCCACACACTTGCGCACATAGCCGTCGACCACGAAACGGTAGTTTGCAATCTACTAATTCCCAATGGAACAATAGATCACACAAACTTGCAGCAGTATATCACCAAATCGAGATGAATTGGTGCGGAGGAATTCAGATGAATGCTTACAGCAGTTCAACGAAATAATCTGTAGTCTAAACGTGGTCTAACCCTAATTGAGGGGGCGCCCAGGGCTACTTATAGGTGGTCGGGCGTCCTCAGCAAAGACCTGGCCCAAAACATGTCTGGTTTGGGCCCAAACTGACTCGGTTCGACTCAAACGGGTACATACCGACCCATATATGGGTTCGGCCTAATTTTAGCATGCAGGCCAAGTGTGTAGCGCGCCTTAGACGTGTAGACATCGTGTCGTAGGCAGTCCTAGTGCGTCATCACGTGCTCGTGCTCATCCAGACTCGATCTCCTTCACGTGGTGATGTTCTCCATGCTTGTGGCGCCGGCCTCCCTCTCCTCCCTCGCGCTCTCTTGCTTGATCACCACATCGTGCTCCATGTGTTGCATCTGCTCGCTCCGTCGAACCCCTTCGTCTCCAATGAACCTGATCATACATATGAACAAAGACTTAGGCAGTATAAAATTCTCATTACAATAAATATCAGATTCAGCAAGGAGTGAGTTCACCTGCTGTTGTAACAACTTAGCACGGGCTCGAGTAATTGGTCCAATCTGAATCTCATCATTGGACTTATCTTGATCAGCAACAATAGGATCATCAACAGAAGGTGGAGATGGCTGTGTAGTAGGGATGTCCTCATCACATGCTACTTCAACTTAAGTCCCAAAATAAGTTCTTGTCATTGTAAGCATAAAGCATCATCAAGAGCATCAACTAGGGTACATCTTGCCCCATGGCATGTGAGCTTTCCCATACCAAAATGACAAGACCCACAGACAATGAGCACCTCGGCAAATCTTTTATTTACCATGGCTTTTTATTATGAGTTGCATCCTTGAGTGCTCACTACGGAATGCTATAAATTTCCACCATGAATGATGCATGGCTTAGATTAGCGGCCCAGGCGACTCTCTTAACATAAATGCAAACTCCATGAACTTAAAATGTTTCCACTTCTATTTCGCATCGATAGGCATCCATAACAAAGAAACATGACATCAACTTTAGACACAAACTAATGCGAAGTGGAAAGAGTATATCATGACAGCATGACTCTGCTAGCTCCCAACCCATAGTCCGTCAAGCATAGGACTTCATAATCTTATATTAAATGACTTTTTTGCATTTTTGTGTAAGTTCAGAACGACGATTGTTCAATCACCACTAAGTGCTATCATTTAATAGAATTTCCATTGCATCATACTATAATATTGAAGAACACGGAAAAGATAGACATTTTCTACTACTTCCCCGGATGGTAAAGAAACAATGATATGCAAACTTGCTGATCGTTGCAGCGGGTGGCGCCTCTGAGCGTTGCACACGTACCACGCAACGACGACTCTTCCTCCTCGGTGCAGCAAGGTACGGTGGAGTGGTAGATGGGATCAGCAGCACGACGGCGTGGTGCTTATGGTGGAGAGTATCTGCGGGCTGGGCTTTGCCTACGCGTGCGAGGTGAAAGAAGATAGGCAAAAGATCTAGTCAAACTAGGGCAAAAGAGAGCTACATATGAGACAACGGCGGCTGATAAAAAATCACGAAAAATTCAATCACCGCACGCCCTGGTCTCTCCTTCTTATATAGGCGCTCTGAGGAGAATATACCGTGCGAACCAAGTCATACTTGCCATCGCCTGGAAGGCACTGCAGCCGCCTATTGTTGGAATCGATAGAGCGATCAGCCCTACCTCGGCGAGCGAGTCCCGAGCGATCGCTCCCTAGCGCTCGCTCCCTAGCGCGGTGCGGCCTGCTCAGCCGAACCATTCGGCCGGCCCAGGGGGCCTCCTCTAGCACGCAGCCCAGCCGACCCAGCTGGCCTAGGCGCGACAGCTAGTGAGCGTCGCACGGGGCATGGGGCTGCGCGGCCGGCCGGCCCAGCCGGCCCAACTACGTCGCCCCCTTTTTTCTTTCTTTCTTTTTCTTTTGCCTTTTTCTTTTTACCTCTTCAGCAGTTTGTCTAGATGGACTACAAAATTGTCCCATTAGCAAAACTTCACGTGGACTTCTTTTTAGCCCTTATTTATTTCTAGTAAATAAACATATATATTAACAATTATTAATTCAATTAATTGATAAATCATTAATCCTCTTCCCAGAACAATTCTGAAACTCTTCAAAACAATTTCCATAAATCCTAAACCTACCCTAGCGTCGATGAGCATTAAGTGTGTGACCCTCAGGTTCGAGAATATGAGGACATGATCTCAATCAATAATCAACAGCGGGATCTGAAATCCATATTGACTCCCACATATTTAAGGAAGATCATTATCGGTGAACCACGATGTCAGGATTCATTAATCCCGTATACGAATTCCTTTGTCTCGCGATATTTTACTTGCCCGAGATTCGATCGTTCGCATCGCCATACCTAGTTCAATCTTGTTTGCAGCAAGTACTCTTTACGTGTTCCGCAATCCAATATCATCCTGTTATTAAACTTATTAACTACGTGTTTGCAAACGGTGTATGATATTGATTACAGAGTGAGCCCGGAGTATATCTCTCCTTCACGTGAGGGACAAATCCCAATCTCGATACATGCAACCCAACAAGTACTTTCCGATTACCTGAGAGACACCTTTATGATCACCCTTTCATAGTGTGATGTTTGATGACCTCAAATCTCTTCTGGTACCAGGGAGTGGCATTATCTCATGGTCTAAGGAATAGGATACTGACATAGGAAAAGCTACGCAATTGTGAACACAATGACATGATCTAATTGCTGTGCTTAATTTTGGTATGTCCATCACATCATTATCCTAATGATATGACCTCATTATTAATCGACAACTCATGTTTATGGTTAGGAAACCTTAACCATTATTAATCAATGAGCTAGTCTAGTAGAGACGTACTAGGGACACGGTGTTGTTCATAAACCACACAAGTATTAATGTTTCCGCTTAATACAATTCTAGCATGGAGTATAAACATTATCATGAACATGAAATATTATAATAACTCAATTTATTATTGCCTCTAGGGCATAATTCCTTTAGTCTCCCACTTGCACTAGAGTCAATAATCTAGTCAATACTTGTGCCTTTAACACCTATGGCATTCCGGTGTTATTCATACGCGTTGCACATGGTAAACCTTATCTTTGGGTCTGACACTTTCAGGTCCGTGTGTATTTGCATATTATTTTCGTCGGCACGCATTACTCATCTTGTATGAGATGGCATCGTATATTCTTGGTCTTCCGGTGCGACCTTTGTTTCTTGGCCAAGACTATGTTGTCACTATTTTCATACAATAGATCTACATAGTACTAGCATGCTTAAAACTACACTTAGTTCTTTTGCTTCTTCTAGAGCAGTTATATACTTAGCCTTCGTTGTAGCATCTGTCACAATGTTTAACATTGGAACTCATTCAAGTCATCATGGAACTTTCTTCCATCTTATTGTGACATCTTATAACTCGGAACAAATAGCCTAAAATTGAGATAAAATTTTACCTGTATATGTGACAAAGCCAATGTAACACATTGCAATTAACCATTTTTAACTTATGCATACAGAACATATTCTTAGTTCTTCAACAGTACATAAGAATATTCTTACTATTGTCCAATGGCCATCATATGAATGCTCATAACCTTTAGAGCATCGGACACATCTGGATCTACATATCATGGTATACAAGATTGATAAAATCATTCTTGTGGTTTCACTCATCAAGTGTCAAAACAATTGATTCTTGCTCCAACTTCGTCCATGCAGCAAGAACCGTCCTTATTGTTTCCATATTGAACAACTTCAATATTTCATCTATGTACTCTGGCAAAACTATATTAGTGCCTCAATCTATCTGCATAGACATTGATGCTCAATATTCGGGTTTTACCTAAGACTTTCATCAAAATCTAATTTTAATGAAATCTTAACATATCAAGAAAACACATTATTTCTAATAAATGATATGTCGTTTACATAAAGTATTAGAAATATGTCTCAGCGCTCCCACTTACTTTCTTGTAAATGCAAGCATCTTCAAATATCTTGATGAAACTAACTCTTTAACATATTCATCATAATTAAGATTCCAACTTTGTTATGCTTACTTCTACCATTGAAGTTTGCACACATATCTAGCAACTGTTGAATCAACAAAACCCATTGGGCTGTGTCAGGTACACATCCTTGGTGTGCATTCCAGTAGAGGAATGTTGTTTCATTTATTCAACTATCATATCTCAATATGTAATTGTTGCTAGAGTAATCCATATGATGAAGTCAGGGCCCATCACCACTTCTTTCTATATTGTCAGTTACTATTATCTAATAATGTCTCATCCTCAAATCTTGCTATTTGATTACGACCAACTTGGTTGAATAGAACTTTGATGTCCGGGACTACAACAAATTGTAGGTGCGGGAGCCATGGGTGCACCTGCCGCTTCCAGAACATTTTCTGGTGCTGCGCTACTTTGCTCATCTTGCTCAGGTTCAATAACATCATCAAGTTCTATTTTCCTCCCACTTAAACCTTTCGCGAGAAAACTCCTTCATAAAAAATTCACTTCTTTTAGTGAAAATCACTATGTGTCCGGGTTCACAGTAGAAGGAATACCCATCAACATTCTTTGGGATAACCTACAAAGACATACTAATCTGATTTTGGTTGTAAATATGCCTTGCATACCAAAATTCAAGAAAGACAACTTCAACTTGTACGGTGTCATTTCAGTGGATTATGATGGCACTCTATTCAGTGAAAAGTGGTAGTCTCTAAAGCATAATCCACAAATTATATTGGTAGTTTATTGCATCATTGATCTAACCATGTCTAACAAGCTTTGATTACATATATCGAATACTCCATACTCCTATGGATTTTCTCAAGATACAAGCTTGTGGAACAATTTACTTAACTCTTAGATGTTCGCTAAAATTGTAACTCAAATACGCTTCATGATGATCCAATCATAATACTTGAATTTTCTTGTTACAATAATTTCCACTTAATCATTTGAACATTTTCAATTGTTTCATATTTCTTTCTCGTCAAGTAGATATATGATACGTCTCAAACGTATCTATAATTTTTTATGCTCCATGCTTGTTTATGCACCATTTGCTTTGTGTTTTGTTATACTTCGTGGCATTTTTATGCATTTTCTGGAACTAACCTATTAACGAGATGCCACAGTGTCAGTTCCCTGTTTTCTGTTGTTTTTGTATTTTAGAAAAGCTATACAGGAAATATTCTCAGAATTGGACGAAACAAAAGCCGAAGTTCCTATTTTTCCCGACACGAGACAGAGTCCAAAGCAGAGACGGAGGGGAGCCAGGGGCCAGCAACACCATAGGGTGCCGCGGCCAGCCCCTGGCCCGTGCCACTAGGTGGTGGGGCCACCTGGCCCACCTCCTGATGCCGCCTTTCCGCCTATATATTCTCCTCGGCTAGAAAACCTAAAGACCTGATCAATTTTCCTCGAAACATACTGCAAGCCACCACCATCGTCGATGCGAGATCGGGAGGGTCCAGGAGCTCTTCCCGACACCCTGCCGGAGAGGGGAATCACCGCTAGAGGCCTTCTTCATCACCATGCCTGCCTCCGGAGTGATGCATGAGTATTCTACCGTAGACTACGGGTCCATAGCAGTAGCTAGATGGATGTCTTCTCCTCCATGTGCTTCATGTTTAGATCTTGTGAGCTGTCTATCATGATCAAGATCATCATTGTGTAATTTTACGTGTTGTGTTTGTTGGGATCTGATGAATATTGAGTACTTTGTCAAGTTGATTTATTGATTTATCATCTCTATGTTGTTTATGATCTTGCATGCTCTCCGTTGCTAGTAGATATCCTGGCCGAGTAGATGCTAGTGACTCCAAGAGGGAGTATTTATGCTCGATAGTGGGTTCATGCCTCCGGTAACTTGGGGGAGTGACAACAACCTCTAAAGTTGTAGATGTGTTGTTGCTACTAGGGAGAAAACAACAATCTTGTGTTCAAGGACATTTGTATTGTTTACATTACTTACTTTGCTTAAGGCGATAATCTGTTGCTTGCAACTTAATACCCAATGGTTGCTCGGATGACATCCGGCGGGTGGATTATTAGTCATAGATGCAGTTGGATTACGGTCTATGTATTATGTTGTAATGCCCAAGTGAATCTCATAGTGATCCTCATGACATTTGTATGCTTTCTTTATTCTATCAATTGCCCAAATGTAATTTGTTTACCCAGCATGTTATTTATCTTATGGAGAGACACCTCTAGTGAACTGTGGACCCCGGTCCATTCTTTTACATTGTTATTACCGTTTACCATTTACTCGCATTATTTACATTCTTGCAAACTACTATCTTTTACCACACGATACATTTAATCCCTTGTTTACAACAAACCAGTGAGATTGACAACCTCACTATAAGTTGGGGCAAAGTACTTGGTTATGTTGTGTGCAGGTTCCACGTTGCTGCTGGTGCAAATCTACGCCCCAGATAAGGTGGCATATATAAATTGTCTGGAGCTGACGGGAAGCTAGCAAGCATCAACCTTTGGAAGTTGGTTCTTTCTCCTATTGGTTCGATAATCCTTGGTTTCATACTGAGGGAAGACTTGCTGTTGTGCTCATCATACCTTCCTCTTGGGGTTCCCAACTGGGCGGTCATCTACACGTTGTCAAGCAATTTTTCTGGCGCCGTTGCCGGGGAGAAAGAGGATTTCTGTAAGGGGAGTCTCTCGCTTCCAATCTTTTACTTTGTTATTGTTTTGCTTTATTTTATTTTTGCTTGCATCTTTTTATCAAAAATATAAAAAATTAGTTCCTTTATAGTTGTTATTTTTGCTTGTCTGCTTTTAGTTTTGCTCGAATGGGTACTTCTGAGAACACCAAGTTGTGTGATTTTACTAGCACCAATATCAATGATTTTATCTGCACTCCTATTGCGCCACCTGTTCCTGAGGCAAATTTTTATGAGATTAAACCTGCTTTGTTGAATCTTGTTATGAAAGAGCAGTTTTCTGGTGTTAGTACTGATGATGTTGCAGCTCATCTCAACAATTTTTTTGAGCTATGTGAGATGCAAAAGTACAAGGATGTAGATGGTGATATTATTAAGCTTAAGTAGTTTCCTTTCTCTTTAAGAGGAAGAGCTAAGGATTGGTTGCTATCTTTGCCTAGAAATAGTATTGATTCTTGGGTTAAGTGTAAGGATGCTTTTATTGGAAAATATTATTCTCGTGCTAAGATTATAGCTTTGCGAAGTGATATTATGAAGTTTAGATAGTTTATAATGAACATGTTGCTCAAGCTTGGGAAAGAATGAAATCTTTTATAAAGAATTGTCCCACTCATGGACTAAGTACTTAGATGATTATCCAAACCTTTTATGCAGGACTAAAATTTTCTTCAAGAAATCTCTTGGATTCAGCTGCTGGAGGTACTTTTATGTAACATCCCAATTTTTAAAATTCAAACACAGCATGCATGCATTGCATCATGGCATTTGAAATAAAATTTTGAAACAAAATTCAAAACTAGTAGGTTGCTTTTTTCTAAAATAAGCTTCAAAGACTATGTGAGCCAAATTAATTTTTCAAAAAAAAATTAAGTTTAAATGTTTCTACACCAAAACACTACTGTTTTAAATATCCTTTCTTTTTCTACAAACTTTTGAACCAAAATAAAAATCATAAAGTTTTATACTTGAATAACCCTGATGCGGCATGGTTGATGGTGTAAATCACCGTCCAGTTGGGAACCCAAGAGGAAGGTATGATGAGCACAGCAGCAAGCTTTTCCCTCAGTAAGAAACCAAGGTTTGTCAGTCTAGGAAAAAGCCAAACTCAAGAAGGTGTTGCTCGCTAGCTTCGCGACAGCTCCAGACAATTTATAGGGTGCCTCATCCAATGCTTTGCTTTGCCAACTGCAATGTGGAACCTGCGTACAACACAACCAAATACTTTGCTCCCAACTTATGATGAGGTTGTCAATCTCACCGGTTTGCTGTAAACAAAGGAATGAGCGTATCGAGTGGAAAACAATAGTAGTATGCGAGTAAAGTAAACAGTGCAAGTAAAGTAAACAGGTGATAGCAATATAAAGGAAATAGGACCGGAGTCCACAGTTCACTAGTGGTGTCTCTCCATCAGATAAATAACACATGTTGGGTAAACAAATTACAGTTGGGCAATTGATAGAATAAAGATAACATGATATGTCAAGAGGATCACTATGAGATTTACTCTGGGCATTACAACAAGATACATAGACCGCCATCCAACTGCATCTATGACTAATAATCCACTCGCGGGGAATCAATCCGAGAACCCCTCGAGTATTAAGTTGCGAACAACAGATAACTGCATTAAGCAAAGTGTGTAATGTAAACAAAGCATATGCCCTTGGACATAAGAATGTTGTTTTCTCCCTAGTGGCAATAGCACATCTACAACCATAGAGGTTTCTGTCACTGCCCCAGATTAAATAGAGGCATGAACCCAACTATCGAGCATAAATACCCCCTCTTGGAGTCACTATTATCTACTTGGCCAAGATAGCTACTAACAACGAAGAGCATGCAAGATCATAAACAACATAGAGATAACATAAGATAATATTCAGCACATCAACTTAATCATAACACCAATATTCATCAGATCCCAACAAACACAACATGTAGAATTACATAACAGTGATCTCGATCATGTAAGGCAGCTCACGAGATCTAAACATGAAGCACATGGTGGAGAAGACAACCAACTAGCTACTGCTATGGACCCAGAGTCCAAGGTAGACTACTCACTCATCGCGCCGGAGGCAAGCATGGCAATGAAGAAGACCCCTGGTGGCGATTCCCCTCTCCGACAAGGTGCCGGGAAGAGCTTCTGGACCCTCCCGATCTTGGGTCGACGACGGCGGCGGATCGCGATGTGTTTCTGGAAAATTGATCGGGTCTTTAGGTTTTTCCTGTCGTGTGGTCTTCATAGGCGAAGGGGCAGCGTCAGAAGTGGACCAGGTCGGGCTCACCATAGGGCGGTGCGGCATTTCTTTTATTTACCATTGGTATAGCTTTTTATTTTGAGATGCATCGTCGAATGTCCACTATGGGCATGGTGTAAATTTCCACCATGAATGATGCATGGCTTAGATTATCGGCCCAGGCGTTTCCCTAACACATATAAAAACTCCATGATCCTGCAAGATTCCCAACTTATTTCACATTGCGAGTATCCATAAACAAAAGATCACGATATCAACTCAAATGAAAGATAGTGCAATATTGAAAGCTTGCCCCATGACGGCATGGCTGGGCTAATTTCCAACTTACAACTTGCAAGCATAACAACTCAACATAAGAGAGCCACAATGTCAAAATTTTAAAACGAGAAAAGTAAAGTCTGCCATCAGGTTCGTGAGAGCTTTAGTGACCAATTTTCGCATAACACCAAAAAGAGTTTAATTTGAAGGATAGATAAAAGCAAGTCAAATGTACTTTGGAATAGCAAATTGCTAATAGGTATGTATGGTGGACACATTGGAACAACTTGGTTTTTAGGAGTTGGATGCACGAGTAGAGCTCATACTCTGTACAAAATGAGGGCTAGGAAAAGGCTGGGAGCAACCAACTAAGAGAGCAATAACGGCCATAATCATGCAAAGCGACAAAGCGACATTAAAAGAAGCATAAGATGGCATCAAAAGTCAAAAACTAAATGATCATGGAGGCTATGGTGACTTTGTATGAGTCTAACATGTGTGAGCATGCGCCAAGTCAACCCAAATAAAGCATCAAGGAGAAAACCAAAATAATGCTTCCAAATAATTAAAACATCGCATGATTTTTTCAAAGGCTCATTAAGCAATCTCAGTCATTTGAGACAAGTCATGCTACAGCAAAAACCACTAAGCATACCATCAAAAAGACATCAAGCATGACATGCAAAAGCCTAGGCCGCAGTGTACACAAGCTCCTTCTTGTACCACTTTTTTGCATACAGCTTTTTTTCTTTTCCAACACCATTCGAACCTTTTTAAAACAACTCTTTTTGATGAAAACCAACATGGACCGGAGGTCAAAATACACCTTGATGCAAAGATATAACAAGATCTGAACACAAATCAAGGCAAAAAAACAAAAGCAAAATGTAGTTCTAGAAAAAGAGAACACTCGTTGAAACGATAAGAGTGAAAAATGGAGTGTTCTAGGCAAATGAAAAGCAAGGCAACTTCTCCGAAAGAAATTTGTTGGGGTCCAACGATTTATTGCAGAAAACAAAACTAAACAAAACTGACAACTAAAACAACTGATGCTCCAAGAAAAATGCATAGTGCATGAAGCAATAAAAATATAGTGTGTTGAAAGGTGACCTGATTTTTACCGATGAAGAAGGGGTGCCTCGGGGGCATCCCCAAGCTTTGATGCTTGTACCTCTTGGATATTTCTTGGGGTGCGTGGGCATCCCCAAGCTGGAGCTTTTGTCCATTCTTCAACTCATCTCATCATTCTCCAATCCCTACACTTGAAAACTTCCTTCATACAAAACTCAACACAATTCTATTAGCAACATTAGTGTAAGCATAACATTAAATGAACCCTTTTTGCTTCAGGTTTTAACTCAAAACCACCACATATAAAGCATATACTACTGTAGCAACTTCCCCAAAAGTTCCGTGATCAAAAGAACTCAAAAAGAAAGTGATCGAGCGGCAAACACAAATAATGGCAGAAATCTGTCAAAACAGAACAGCTGACAAAGGTCGAATTTTTAGAGGGTTTTCTGTTGATCAAATCAAAAAGTGTAAAAATAATGAAAGTTTTTATATAACCTGGGGCATATGCACAAGAAATCGCAAGTCCAAAAGATATACAGATAATTTTCACGAATTTTTACGGTGCAGCACCAAAATCTGTTTTAGGACAGCAACATCCCCAAATCTTACCTCACTCAAATTAGAGGCTTCTCTTGGCACAAAAACGAAATAAAAATGATAAGGAGAGGTTATTACAGTAGTAATAACTTCCAAGACTCAAATAAAAAAAATAACTGAAAGTAAAACATTGGCTTATCTCCCAAGAGTGCTTTTCTTTAATGCCTTTGAGCTAGGCGCAGAAAGTGCGAATCAAGTATTTTCGAAAGCAGCATTAAGATCAACTATAGAAGTCTTTTCAATAAGGCACTGTATTTCATCCACATAAGTTTTTGAAGACCCCTTGTGATCATGCTTTGGTTCACTCAATTCATTAAAAAGATTTGTAGGACAGATCCAATCAAAATTATTTTCAATAGCTTTATACAATCCCAAGAGTTTGCTAGGTATTGGTATTTTGGTTCCTTCATTGTTTGTACTAACAACCTTTATATGTGAGCCAAGCTTATTAAAATGCTTAAGAACTTTCCTAGCTTCAATGGCCACATCTCTAAATTCTACGCGCAAAGTTTCCAAGATAAAAGCTTTCTTTTCAGGATCTTCAATATCATGAAGCTTAAGAAACATATGTTGCATCAAAGCATTAAGGCTAGCAAACCTAGCTTCCAGCATGTGAACCAAATACTTTGCTCCCAACTTACGATGAGGTTGTCAATCTCACCAGTTTGCTTGAAACAAAGGGTATGAGCGTATCGACTGGAAAGCAATAGTAATATGCGAGTAAAGTAAACAGTGTGAGTAAAGTAAATAGGTGATAGCAATATAAAGGAAATAGGACCAGGGTCCACAGTTCACTAGTGGTGTCTCTCTATAAGATAAATAACACATGCTGAGTAAACAAATTATAGTTGGGCAATTGATGGAATAAAGATAACGTGATATGTCAAGAGGATCACTATGAGATTTACTCTGGGTGATGAGGACATCCCTACTACACAGCCATCTCCACCTACTGTTGATGATCCTATTGTTGCTGATCAAGATAAGTCCAATGACGAGATTAGGATTGGACCAATTACTTGAGCCCGTGCTAAGTTGTTACAACAGCAGGTGAACTCACACCTTGCTGAATCTGATATTTATTATAATGAGAATTTTATACTGCCTCAGTCTTTGTTCATATGTATGATCAGGTTCATTTGAGAAGAAGGGGTTCGAGGGAGCGAGGAGATGCAACACATGGAGCACGACGTGGTGATCAAGCAAGAGAGCGCGAGGGAGGCCGGCACCACAAGCATGGAGAACATCACCACGTGAAGAAGATCAAGTCTGGAAGAGCACGAGCACATGATGGCGCACTAGGACTGCCTACGATACGATGTCTACACGTCTAAGGCGCGCTACACACATGGCCTGCGTGCTAAAATTAGGCCGAACCCATATATGGGTCGGTATGTACCCGTTTGAGTCGAACCGAGTCAGTTTGGGCCCAAACCAGGCATGTTTTGGGCCAGATCTTTGCTGAGGACGCCCGGCCACCTATAAGTAGCCCTGGGCGCCCCCTCAATTAGGGTTAGACCACGTTTAGACTACAGATTATTTTGTTGAACTGCTGTAAGCATTCATCTGAATTCCTCCGCACCAATTCATCTGGATTTGGTGTTATACTGCTGCAAGTTTAGTGTGATCTGTTGTTCCATTGGGAATCAGTAGATTGCAAACTACCGTTTCATGGTCGACGGCTATGTGCGCAAGTGTGTGGAGTCGTGAATATCCTACAGGGTTTGAGAGCTGTTGCATTGGCATCAGGGTTCAAGCAAGGAGAGTTCATTGGTGACACCAAGTTATCCCCGACAATCATCCGCTGCCATCATCACCATCGCATCGCTCACGAGAAGATCGGGCCACCCCATATCATCTTGGTATCAGATTTCCACGGTTTACTCGATGAGCATCCACAGATTCATCCCTGCAATTCATTTTTGTTTTCAGTCCTATCCAGAAAAAGCCAAAAAAAATTAGGGTTCTTAGTTTCTGCCATAGCCTAGATTGCACCATTCTTGAGTTTTAGTCGCTGATCGTCTTTTTGCGTATCTCTTCTTCCAATTGGTAGGAGTCTAGGGTCCTCGATCTTTTCTGCATAGTAGTTTCGAGTTTGGATCTTGTTTTGAGTCTCTTTCATCATCTTCTTCCTGGGGCCGTCGGCTACGTGAGGCGGTTCCATAGATCGATCCCAGCGCAGATCTGATCCGATCGGCAGTCAAGTTAAAAAAAAGCCATGGGCGTGGGCGTTGTGCCGGACTCTATATGATCGTTTTCCTGTACATGTCCCTTACCAGATCCGATCGCTAGTAAAAAAACAAAACAGCCAGCGCCTCACCCCGGGCGCCTCGGGGCGGAGATCGTCTGGGGTCCGGTGCCCCAGCGATCGCGTGGCTCGCGCGACCGCTCGCCCGACCGCGGAGACCGTCTGGCCTCCAGCGCCAGATCGGGCCTCTTCTTTTTAGGCCCAAATTCGAGTTAGTAAAAAAAAAGGGGACATGCCTGTACACGCCGCACCTATAATAAAAAAAAGAAACAAACTACTTTGTCCGTTTTGCGTCGCCGTCGCGCTGCCGTGTGTTTTCGGCATCGTATATCTCTGTTTTGACATATTTTTCGTCGGTTTCTCTGCTGCGACAGCATGTTACCACTGTGTCCACATAGCGTCCTTTCTACACAATTTTGATCGCTTTAGCTACAGCCTGTCTACAGCATCGTGTTAGGAGCTTACCTAGACGAGACTAGCTACTTCGTGCTCATCAGGCTGCTGCCGTGTGCGCAATCTTGTGCCTGTTCCTCGAGCCAGTGCTAGCGTCTCTCTTGTGCATTGCAACACGAGCTACTGTGCGTTGTCACTTATATCTCTTGAGCTCTTTTTTAGAGTTGCTTTGCCTCGCTTATCTCCACCGTGTGTGTTTCGTGGGTCTTGACATACGATCAACACTAGGACTTATTGTAACGACCCGACCTTTTACTAAAGGCAAATCTCCTGTGTATCTGTGCCATTCCCTGGATCAGTAGATAGCACCACAGTACAAAATAAGTAATCATTGCAATAGCATCAATATTATAACGTAAATCTAGTTACATAGGTCTTCAACCTTACGAGTACACAGCATAAAGCATAGTTGCAGTGAGCCTCCATTCTTCATCACGTGCCACAGGCAGACATGTTGGAATGTAGTCTCGAGATCCCACTCCTGGTTCCTTACTCGAAGTAAAACCTGCACGTTTGAATATGCAGCCCCAGAGGGGTCAGTACAATGATGTACTGGCAAATGACACATATTTGGTGGCATTTTGTGGAAAGACTATACTACATGGCATTTGGCTGGTGGATCTCATAGGCTGATTTGCATAAAGCCAATTTTTATCCTATAAATCCATTTTAAATACTTTTTTTCAACAAATTTTATTTTTCAAGGGTCAAGACAACCCCCATACACTACATACTGGCCGGTATGTAGTTCTGGGCGCAACTCAACAAAGTTTGGAACCTCAGGCACCACCACCCCTTGGAGTGTATGGTCCTTAGTTCCTACCTAGGGGTTTCTAGACAAATTTTAATAATTCAAAAAATCGGTGATGAGATTATTCCGTACATTCCATGTCTAGAGACTCAATTGTCCATAACCGAGGACACGGCTAATCGATTAGATTTAAAACACCTTGCAAGGGTTGTGCACTTTCACCTTACGATTCATTTTATGCCCATACATAAAATGAAACGAGACCTTTTAGAAGGAGAGGGCAACTAACTGGCAAGATCCGTTCCCAACCTATAATTTTTCTACCACCGTCTTCTTGCACCTAGTTGCACCCCCACATCAAATCAGTCAAGACAGAGCCCATAATGTCATAAGGCTGCACTGGAAGTACACTAAGCATGGAAGACATAGCCATCTCTTTGTTCCTGGGTGGCCATCCCGAGCGGTACTCTGTTCCCACATCCTCTTTATGAGGCTTGCGTCCCAGAATCCACCTACCTCACCTCATCTTATCAAACCATTCCACCCAGGTGTTTCATTTTAGTTGAAGTTCTTAACTTTTCACAAAACACTTTTCAAGTGATCTTAGCATGGCATCAATATTAACAAAGTGTTTAGCATCCTATCAGGTGGGGTTTGAGGGATAGCTACACACTACTAGGATCTAAGCATTTGATAAAACAGTTGAGTAAAACACCTATCATGCATACTACAAGAGGTGAACAACTAATGCATAAGTAAAATGGGTGAGGGAAACATGTGTGTCACTTGCCTTTTTGAAGATCACGACATTTCGCTTCTCTCAACTAAGCACGTAGCTCTTCGCACAAACTATATCACAAGAAATAACATAACGTAAACATACCATACCAACACAATCAAACAATCAAACAATTGAAAGGTGTTTGTTTAACAATTTAGATTTATTGATATGTCATGACAAGAAAGATAGGGCAAAGGATCATGATTTGTGAGATATGGATTTGAGAGCTTAGTTGGGGAAAGATCAATATGATTGGAGAGATAATTGGACTAGGCATAATATAATTGATGAAGTCTTTATGCTTTATTAAAGCATATAAGAGTTTTAGGAATAGCTCATGTGTAATAAATTACACAAGAGTCGATTTGTGCAACTACAATACTATTGAGTAAGTGTGACAACAATTACTCTTAAATAGTATGCATAACACTTAGACATTGGGTAAAGATTTATGAAGTATTGAGTTACTCAATCAACTCATTTGTAGATTGAATAGTTCAATACATAGAGACAAGATTAAGTAGGCATTGGATTGGGTGTGAATAGAGTTTAGAATAATCTCATGTGAATATATTCACATAGGTATAGAATAGTGCAACAAAACAATATTGAATAAAGTGTGACAACGCTTACTCAAATTTGTGTAAGTTACTCATAGGCATTGGGCATGAATGATTGATATTTGAGGACATGGCTCAAATGGTTCATTGATCAACATGGTGTATAACACATACTATGGTATGGGTTATAACAACTCCACGTTAACAAAATCTAGGTTTGAGATGAATTCATATTCTACTCAAGTAGCACAATTGCCATTTGAGTACATGTATGAATTAGGCAAAATGTGATGAGTGAGATCTTTATGCTTTATCAAAGCATATTGAATCTTGGAATATCTCATGTGGGTAAATCACATAAGAGACAAAATAGTGCAATAGCAATACTACTGAATAAGTGTGATAACAATTATTCTTAAATAGTATAATTTACACTTAAGCTTAGGCTAGGATTCTTATAACATTGAAGTACTCAATTAACTCAAATGCAAATTGAATAGTTCAATGCAAGGCTAAGATTGAGTAGACATGAGTAAAATGACTATAGGTGATGGATATGTATAGATGATGTTTGAAAACAAGGCTTAAGGTTCCTAATGAGTAAATAGGATTGGGTTAAATACTATGATGTTGATTTGATCAATACCATAGTAGCAAAGGTAGAAACTAAGATTAAAAGTATCACACTTTACTCAAATAACACATTTGTAATTTGAATAAGTGTGCACTATATGGGATAGGTCTAAGTGAATATGATCTTGATCAAGATGTTGTTTAGATAACATCGATGACTAGGTATGATCATAGGATTTGCTAATGGTAGAAGGAACCATTGATTGAAATAGAAGTAGAATTAATCTATATAGGAATACTCAAATTCTCATATTAGAATTTGAATAATTGTGAGGTGGTTCAAGAAATTATGGGAGTGATGCTACTGGATACCTTGCAGTAATACAAAGTCACTGCAATTGGTATCATTCTAAAATAAATTTTAGAACTCAAGATATGGTCAAATTAGTGATTTGGATAGATTCGATTGCACAAAGTGTGTGCACGTATCAACTTTGGAAAACCTTGATCCTATGATGTTCTACAAGTTGAGAGGATTCCAAAGACTACAAATTTGTAATTTTTGGATCAACAGAACTAAAGATATGAATTAATCAAGCTAATAGAAGGTCTGATTCCAATTTGAAAATAGTTTCAAATTGAACCCATAAAATATGAAGTTTTATTGTACTACTAGATTCTAGATGTTCTAAGGATTCCAACGGTATATCATTTGCTATTTTTGGATGCAGGGATCAAGAGATATGATTTTTGTAAGATTGGACTAAATTCTGGTTTGAAAACCTAATTGAAATCTGTTTTGATCCGAGGCTGGCCACGTGGCTGTATCGGATTAGCCGATACCGGTTCGGTCGGATTGCGATTCAGAGCCGTAGGATCTTATGATGCTTCAACGATCCAGATCTGTCCATACCGGTTCAGATAAGTGATTTGATCTGGGGCGATGGATCGGGATCCGACGGTCTAGATCAAGCAGAGGAGGGAGGGTGCTCACCGGCTAGGGTTCCGACGAGATCTCCGGCGAGGGCGGCCAGAGGTGGACGTCGGCAAGGTTCTGGTGGTTCTGGTGGCCAACGGCGGGGTGTACGGGATGCGGAAGGTCACTGTGAAGTCGATGGCGTGGTCGAGGTAGTCGGGGACGTCCTGCAGAGAAGGCGAGACGCGGCTGGAGACGGTGTTAGCTTCGGGCGGCTCCGGTGATCAACGAGGATGCCGTTCTGGGGCTTCCTGGAGCAAATCAAAACGATGAGGAGGAGCACGCGGGATGGTGGAGTCGAGGAGGTGCAGAAATTTGGTGGCGGGGTACCTTATGGCGCCGGAATCGTGCTCGCACGGTGGCAGTAGTGTGGCTCTCCGGCGAGCGATTACTCGGGTCTGGTAGCGTAATCAGTAGTGGGAAAAAGGGGGAAATGGAGAGGAGGCAGGGGGCTTTTATAGGTGTGTTGCGGGGAAGAAACGGTCGGGCATTTAATCGGGGATTAAGGAGGAGTAACGGCGGGAGGGGGCTCGGTCTCTGGCGTGATTGACGGCCGGAGGTTGAAGATAACTGACGTGGTCCGACAAGCGGGACCCACACGTCAGCGAGGGTGAGGAAGAAACAAAGATACCGCTTCGGTTTTGCTTGCTGGGCTGCGGCTGGCTTCGGTTCTGGGCCGGAAATCGTCCCCGGGGCCCCTTTTCTATTTTTATTTCTTTTCTTCCTTTTCTTTTTCTGTTCTCTTATTTGTTTTATAGATCTTGCATAATGCATCCAAACAAGGTCAAATCAATTTCTAAATTTTTGTAAAATCCACAGAAAGGTTTTAAACCAACATCAAACATGTTTTCAAAATTAAAACAAGGTTTTTTAATAAAAGATCTCAATTAAGCCTAATGGCTTTGCTTGCATAAAATAATAGAAAAAGAGTTTGAACTTGATTCTTTCTAAAATAGTAAAATAATAGTTTATAAAATAATGATTGAGAAACATACTCAAATATGGTTTGAAAAAGCAACCTTTATTGAATAAAGTAAACTTTGTAAAACAATCTTTTGCAAGCAAGCTTGCATAAAGCTGAATAGGGTTTGAATAAAGGAGAATGAAAATAACATTTTAATACTTGTTCTTTCTCAAAGAAGTTCTTCAAAAAATAAATAGAGGATTTTAAATAGTTTTCAAACAAAGCTTTCAAATAAACTCAAAAAGTTTTAAATCCCTGTGAATTTTCAATCAACACAAGCAAAATAAAAACAAAAAATTTCCCCCAAAATTTGATAAAATCCTGGGTCGTTACAGACTACCACCCTTAAAGAAATCTCGTCCTCGAGATTGAAGGAAGGTTACAAGGTTTAGGGATCCTAATGGGACTAGGGTGCTACCACCCTTAAAGAAGATTTTGCTTGGTGGCATCTTGATGTTTCCTAGGCGCTTGCATTTTGTTCCCAGCTTGAATTCATCGTTGCGCCATTTTTCCTGAAATCGCCCTTCTCAGAAGTGTCGCTGTTCGCCGTTGTGTTCAGAAGTGGCATTCCAGATGCTCCATCCAATTCTGGTGATAGGCAGATATCATCCATCGCGTTGTCTTCAACAAGGTAGTCCACATCGTCCAAGAATGTGTATCTAGCCTTTTTTTGGTCGGTCCTCACCAAGGTCATGACAGCATACAGGCCATCACCATACTCCTTGTTGCTTTTTAGCTGATTTTCATTGCAGAATCTCAAGAGATGACCCAGTGTCAAGTACTGCATGCTTGCCCCACGAACATGATGAGACCACACATCCCAAGGAATTAGGATGGCATCCCTCTGTAGTCTTCTCAAGCATTTCATAGGGGTAAACAAGGTAGACTCTGTAAGAGGTACTGGCACCTTTAAGGGTCAGAAGGTCGCCTTATAACCAGCATTGTTGAACTCATTCAAGTTACTGGAGCAAGTCGTGCTACTTGCCACAGGTACCAGATGGTCCTTAAGAATTCCTTTAGCAACCGTCTTCATAGTTGTTGAAAGGCGCTGAACAACTTGATCATATCTTGAAGATGGATTCCTTTTCAGGGAAAAGGGATTTGTGGACGCTCTCATGGGCAGGAACAGGGTTCCATGGATTTGGAGAGGTGTCTCACAACATCGTAGGTCGGGATGAGGTAGACTTCGGTGGCGCTGGGCTTTGGAATCAGGTGGAAATCTCATAGTTGGTGGTGGCAGTCTCTATCGTGACTCTCTGGAGAGGGGAGAGTCCTCTTTTATAGGCTCAGGGGTAGTCGAACAGGCCGTGTGGGGAGTTGAAATGAAAAGTCAGGAATTGAAGTTGAAATTGAACCGTCTCCACATTCAAGGTCCACTGAGAAAACGCTCCTGAATCGAGTAGTCGTTCCTCACCGTGGTCTTACATTTTGGCCACACTGGCGCACTACGGGGGGGTGTAACATATCTATCCTCCTAAGGTCATGGCTTAAGGACGTCGTCCCTCATGTAGGTATGTCTCTCTAGGTGTGTAAAACCAACATTATGAGAGCGAATAATAAGAGTAGTAGGAATGGTGATCAATCCATCCTGCACCCAAATCATTACTTCATACATGGCTTGCAAACCTCGTATTCTAACTCTTGGTCCACCTCACTGGTTTTGCCAAAATTTTCTTGAAATGAGAACCTGTGATTCAAATCTAATTTTTTTTTTTTAAAAAAACACATCTATCGTTCCTTAGCTAGGGTTTTGCGCAAACTCGGTCGTATGACGTTAACTCTGGAGTTACTAATCTTTCGGCTTGCCATCTCATCGAGAGGTATAATTCATTCAACCAGGCTGTCCTTAACTCTTACAAGTCCTTACAATATTTATTACAAGGTTGTAGCTGCATACAATTTTCTCGAGTTGGCCATACTTTGCTGTGTCTTCTCCTTGTGTTTTGCTGCATCGTTCGGTCATCCCAGTTCATAGAAGTCTTGTAGTACCATTTTCTGAACATTTATTTGCATAGTGTCCCTTTTGTTTGCACTTGTAACAAGTGATTGTCGAGAGATCCTTCATAACCACTGGTTTGGAGTGGTGTTGTCCATTTCCTCCACTATTATTTCCATTGTCTCCACTATGATGGTCGTTGGAGTGGTTTCCATTGTTTTCATCGTTGTGCCTATGGTCATTGAAATTACCATTTCCATAGCCTTCACTGAAGTGGGGTCTCTTGTGGAAATGTTCAGTATGGGTCTTGCCATTGCTGTGCTTCCTCTTACGGTTTTCCTCTTTTCTTATGTTGTTGTCCAGAGTAACCGCTTGGTCTAGCAGAGCCTGGTAGTTTGGAGCATAAGCGACTGATGGAGGTATCTTCAGTTCCCCTTTGAGTCCACTGAGAAACTTATCTTTCCTCTTGGCATCAGTGTCGATGTCTTCTGGTGCGTACCTTGACAGAGAGCAGAAGTCATCCATGCTCTCCTTTAGTGTCCTGTCACCCTGCTTCAGAGTGCGGGACTCATTCTTCTTTAGATTCATAATGTCCGTGGAGATATGAGCATTACGAAAGCCTTCCCTGAAGGAATCCCAGTCCAGACCTTCAATTGGATTGGTGACTTGGTAAGTATCCCACCACATTGCTGCTGGTCCCTCTAGCAGGTGGGCAGTGAATCTAATCTTTTCAGCATCTGTGCACTCACAGGTAACTAAGTCCTTACTGACTGAACGCAGCCAGTCATCGGCCACTATTGGGGCTGTGGCAGATGAAAACTTATTGGCTCTGAGCTTCAGGAAACGAGCTAGTCGGTCCACTTGGGGTGGGGGTGGTGGATTGTTGTTGTTGTTCATGAGGTTGGTGCTTGCTTGGATGAATTGGGTCATCGTCTGCATGAGCTGGGCTCGACCTGTGGCTAACTGTTGGACCACATCATAGAGGTTGTTGATGTTGTTGTCGTTGTTGTTGCTGTTGTTGTTGTTGTTTTCACGGTGAGGCGGCATCTGAGGTGGTTTTTGCAAAGGTGAGTAATAGATAGATAGAACTAAAGAAGAAAATTTTCCTACCCATGCACAAACAACAAACCATGCAACAAACAAACATAAACCAAACAATCATTGAAAAATCTTTTGATAAGTTTTGGAAAAACACGCTAACAAAATAATATGGTCATACACCAATTTTGTATGATCATAGAAGCATCTATAAATCGTTGGTTCTATAAACTAGAATCTTGGTGGTCTATTCTATTTTAGTTTCATTGTTCCATTTCTTATTTCCACTTCCCCAATGCATCGTTGGTGTTGGGCAGCCTTCATATCCATATTTCCTCGAGCTCTTTGTTGGTCTTCAATGTAGTTCTTCATGTTGGATCAAGGTCAACCTATGAAGTAGAAGTCTCATTCTTCTGGCACATTGTGTTCTTCTGTCCTTTCTTGATGGTTCCGAGAGTTGGGTCATCTAAGGGAATCATTTGAAAATGAGGGAGGGAAGAAATACAAGGAGTTTCAAGATGCAACATTCCTTTTGAATAGAAGTAAGATGAGATAGAGATTTTTATCCTAGGGTCTTCCTATCTCTAATTCCAAACCTAGGGTCCCGATCCTACAGGCAACACTATGCTCTGATACCATTTTGTAACGACCCGCCCTTTTACTAAAGGCAAATCTCCTGTGTATCTGTGCCATTCCCTGGATCAGTAGGTAGCACCACAGTACAAAATAAGTAATCATTGCAATAGCATCAATATTATAACGTAAATCTAGTTACATAGGTCTTCAACCTTACGAGTACACAGCATAAAGCATAGTTGCAGTGAGCCTCCATTCTTCATCACGTGCCACAGGCAGACATGTTGGAATGTAGTCTCGAGATCCCACTCCTGGTTCCTTACTCGAAGTAAAACCTGCACATTTGAATATGCAGCCCCAGAGGGGTCAGTACAATGATGTACTGGCAAATGACACATATTTGGTGGCATTTTGTGGAAAGACTATACTACATGGCATTTGGCTGGTGGATCTCATAGGCTGATTTGCATAAAGCCAATTTTTATCCTATAAATCCATTTTAAATACTTTCTTTCAACAAATTTTATTTTTCAAGGGTCAAGACAACCCCCATACACTACATACTGGCCGGTATGTAGTTATGGGCGCAACTCAACAAAGTTTGGAACCTCAGGCACCACCACCCCTTGGAGTGTATGGTCCTTAGTTCCTACCTAGGGGTTTCTAGACAAATTTTAATAATTCAAAAAATCGGTGATGAGATTATTCCGTACATTCCATGTCTAGAGACTCAATTGTCCATAACCGAGGACACGGCTAATCGATTAGATTTAAAACACCTTGCAAGGGTTGTGCACTTTCACCTTACGATTCATTTTATGCCCATACATAAAATGAAACGAGACCTTTTAGAAGGAGAGGGCAACTAACTGGCAAGATCCGTTCCCAACCTATAATTTTTCTACCACCGTCTTCTTGCACCTAGTTGCACCCCCACATCAAATCAGTCAAGACAGAGCCCATAATGTCATAAGGCTGCACTGGAAGTACACTAAGCATGGAAGACATAGCCATCTCTTTGTTCCTGGGTGGCCATCCCGAGCGGTACTCTGTTCCCACATCCTCTTTATGAGGCTTGCGTCCCAGAATCCACCTACCTCACCTCATCTTATCAAACCATTCCACCCAGGTGTTTCATTTTAGTTGAAGTTCTTAACTTTTCACAAAACACTTTTCAAGTGATCTTAGCATGGCATCAATATTAACAAAGTGTTTAGCATCCTATCAGGTGGGGTTTGAGGGATAGCTACACACTACTAGGATCTAAGCATTTGATAAAACAGTTGAGTAAAACACCTATCATGCATACTACAAGAGGTGAACAACTAATGCATAAGTAAAATGGGTGAGGGAAACATGTGTGTCACTTGCCTTTTTGAAGATCACGACATTTCGCTTCTCTCAACTAAGCACGTAGCTCTTCGCACAAACTATATCACAAGAAATAACATAACGTAAACATACCATACCAACACAATCAAACAATCAAACAATTGAAAGGTGTTTGTTTAACAATTTAGATTTATTGATATGTCATGACAAGAAAGATAGGGCAAAGGATCATGATTTGTGAGATATGGATTTGAGAGCTTAGTTGGGGAAAGATCAATATGATTGGAGAGATAATTGGACTAGGCATAATATAATTGATGAAGTCTTTATGCTTTATTAAAGCATATAAGAGTTTTAGGAATAGCTCATGTGTAATAAATTACACAAGAGTCGATTTGTGCAACTACAATACTATTGAGTAAGTGTGACAACAATTACTCTTAAATAGTATGCATAACACTTAGACATTGGGTAAAGATTTATGAAGTATTGAGTTACTCAATCAACTCATTTGTAGATTGAATAGTTCAATACATAGAGACAAGATTAAGTAGGCATTGGATTGGGTGTGAATAGAGTTTAGAATAATCTCATGTGAATATATTCACATAGGTATAGAATAGTGCAACAAAACAATATTGAATAAAGTGTGACAACGCTTACTCAAATTTGTGTAAGTTACTCATAGGCATTGGGCATGAATGATTGATATTTGAGGACATGGCTCAAATGGTTCATTGATCAACATGGTGTATAACACATACTATGGTATGGGTTATAACAACTCCACGTTAACAAAATCTAGGTTTGAGATGAATTCATATTCTACTCAAGTAGCACAATTGCCATTTGAGTACATGTATGAATTAGGCAAAATGTGATGAGTGAGATCTTTATGCTTTATCAAAGCATATTGAATCTTGGAATATCTCATGTGGGTAAATCACATAAGAGACAAAATAGTGCAATAGCAATACTATTGAATAAGTGTGATAACAATTATTCTTAAATAGTATAATTTACACTTAAGCTTAGGCTAGGATTCTTATAACATTGAAGTACTCAATTAACTCAAATGCAAATTGAATAGTTCAATGCAAGGCTAAGATTGAGTAGACATGAGTAAAATGACTATAGGTGATGGATATGTATAGATGATGTTTGAAAACAAGGCTTAAGGTTCCTAATGAGTAAATAGGATTGGGTTAAATACTATGATGTTGATTTGATCAATACCATAGTAGCAAAGGTAGAAACTAAGATTAAAAGTATCACACTTTACTCAAATAACACATTTGTAATTTGAATAAGTGTGCACTATATGGGATAGGTCTAAGTGAATATGATCTTGATCAAGATGTTGTTTAGATAACATCGATGACTAGGTATGATCATAGGATTTGCTAATGGTAGAAGGAACCATTGATTGAAATAGAAGTAGAATTAATCTATATAGGAATACTCAAATTCTCATATTAGAATTTGAATAATTGTGAGGTGGTTCAAGAAATTATGGGAGTGGTGCTACTGGATACCTTGCAGTAATACAAAGTCACTGCAATTGGTATCATTCTAAAATAAATTTTAGAACTCAAGATATGGTCAAATTAGTGATTTGGATAGATTCGATTGCACAAAGTGTGTGCACGTATCAACTTTGGAAAATCTTGATCCTATGATGTTCTACAAGTTGAGAGGATTCCAAAGACTACAAATTTGTAATTTTTGGATCAACAGAACTAAAGATATGAATTAATCAAGCTAATAGAAGGTCTGATTCCAATTTGAAAATAGTTTCAAATTGAACCCATAAAATATGAAGTTTTATTGTACTACTAGATTCTAGATGTTCTAAGGATTCCAACTGTATATCATTTGCTATTTTTGGATGCAGGGATCAAGAGATATGATTTTTGTAAGATTGGACTAAATTCTGGTTTGAAAACCTAATTGAAATCTGTTTTGATCCGAGGCTGGCCACGTGGCTGTATCGGATTAGCCGATACCGGTTCGGTCGGATTGCAATTCAGAGCCGTAGGATCTTATGATGCTTCAACGATCCAGATCTGTCCATACCGGTTCAGATAAGTGATTTGATCTGGGGCGATGGATCGGGATCCGACGGTCTAGATCAAGCAGAGGAGGGAGGGTGCTCACCGGCTAGGGTTCCGACGAGATCTCCGGCGAGGGCGGCCAGAGGTGGACGTCGGCAAGGTTCTGGTGGTTCTGGTGGCCAACGGCGGGGTGTACGGGATGCGGAAGGTCACTGTGAAGTCGATGGCGTGGTCGAGGTAGTCGGGGACGTCCTGCAGAGAAGGCGAGACGCGGCTGGAGACGGTGTTAGCTTCGGGCGGCTCTGGTGATCGACGAGGATGCTGTTCTGGGGCTTCCTGGAGCAAATCAAAACGATGAGGAGGAGCGCGCGGGATGGTGGAGTCGAGGAGGTGCAGAAATTTGGTGGCGGGGTACCTTATGGCGCCGGAATCGTGCTCGCACGGTGGCAGTAGTGCGGCTCTCCGGCGAGCGATTACTCGGGTCTGGTAGCGTAATCGGTAGAGGGAAAAACGGGGAAATGGAGAGGAGGCAGGGGGCTTTTATAGGTGTGGTGCGGGGAAGAAACGGCCGGGCATTTAATCGGGGATTAAGGAGGAGTAACGGCGGGAGGGGGCTCGGTCTCTGGCGTGATTGACGGCCGGAGGTTGAAGATAACTGACGTGGTCCGACAAGCGGGACCCACATGTCAGCGAGGGTGAGGAAGAAACAAAGATACCGCTTCGGTTTTGCTTGCTGGGCTGCGGCTGGCTTCGGTTCTGGGCCGGAAATCGTCCCCAGGGCCCCTTTTCTATTTTTATTTCTTTTCTTCCTTTTCTTTTTCTGTTCTCTTATTTGTTTTATAGATCTTGCATAATGCATCCAAACAAGGTCAAATCAATTTCTAAATTTTTGTAAAATCCACAGAAAGGTTTTAAACCAACATGAAACATGTTTTCAAAATTAAAACAAGGTTTTTTAATAAAAGATCTCAATTAAGCCTAATGGCTTTGCTTGCATAAAATAATAGAAAAAGAGTTTGAACTTGATTCTTTCTAAAATAGTAAAATAATAGTTTATAAAATAATGATTGAGAAACATACTCAAATATGGTTTGAAAAAGCAACCTTTATTGAATAAAGTAAACTTTGTAAAACAATCTTTTGCAAGCAAGCTTGCATAAAGCTGAATAGGGTTTGAATAAAGGAGAATGAAAATAACATTTTAATACTTGTTCTTTCTCAAAGAAGTTCTTCAAGAAATAAATAGAGGATTTTAAATAGTTTTCAAACAAAGCTTTCAAATAAACTCAAAAAGTTTTAAATCCCTGTGAATTTTCAATCAACACAAGCAAAATAAAAACAAAAATTTTCCCCCAAAATTTGATAAAATCCTGGGTCGTTACACTTATTTGCGGTGTACTTAGGATACCATACCTACAGCTCCACCATATATTCCTGGTTTGTCGTGTGATCGCTCTTATACCCTCGGTATTCACTTCATCACATCTGTGCACGAGCTTGATACTTTGTTCTGTTACGCACTACTATTCACTTTGGAACGGTAAGATTACCTCTTCTTGTCAGTTTTTTAGTGAGTTGTGAGAGGCACCACATGTTTTTGATTTCGTGCACTAATCTACTAATCATGTCTACTAGTGGTTATGATGTGATGCAGGAAAAAGATGGAGATACCCCGGTGGTTTGGACAGACTTTGTTGGACTGTGCACTCATCTGGAGGGGGTGTTGGATCGTTCTACTGCCGACGTTGTGACTGCACATCAGCAACTCCAGTTCAAAGTGCAAGGCACCGCAGATACTATTCAAGCTATGCAAGCTCAGTTCACTACTTTCGAGCACAGCATTGATCAGTTGAACCAATCCCTAGCGGAGCTGCGTCGGCCCATGGTACCACCGCCTGTGCAGCCTGCTGCTAACTTTGCTGATGATGACAGTGTCCATGACAATGCCAATCTACTAGGCCCCAATGCTCGTGGGCGTGGTCTTGGACAACATGGTCGGCCACCACATGGCCTTGGTGACCGACGTGTAATACCTGCTGAGGATGATGTTCTAGGGAAGCCAAAGTTCTCGATACCCAGATTTGATGGTGAAGGTGATGTGGAGGATTACCTCACTTGGGAGCTCAAGATTGACAACCTATGGCGTTTGCATGCTTACACTGAAGATGAGAAGATCAAACTTGAATCCTCAGAATTTGATGGTTATGCCCTGCGTTGGTGGGATAATATTTTATCACAACGACGAGCAGCTCATGAGCTTCTTGTTTTGCGATGGACAGAGATGAAGGAAATCATGCAGGCTCGTTTTGTACCCACCAATTATTTGCGTTCAGTTTTTGATAGATTGACACAGCTGAAGCAAGGATTTTTGACAGTTGATGCTTATAACAAGGAGATGGAACTGTTGATGCAGCGATCGCGAGTTCAAGAGTCTAGTCAGATGACTATGCAAAGGTTTTTGCACGGACTCAGACTTCCTATCAAGAACATCGTCTGGCATCATACTTACAATGATATGAATCAGTTGCTTCACCATGCTATGGAGGCTGAGGCACAGCTTGCTGAAGAGGCGCAACAAAAATCTCACTTTTCACCTGCTAGTCGATACACTGCCAGGGCGCCTTCTAGCCCCGCTCCAGCGCCACTAGAGGGGACTCCTACTCGGCCCTCCTCGTCCACTAGGCCAGCGACCTCTGGAGCTCAGTCCAGACGTCCCGCTACCACACCAGCCGCTAGTTCTGGTTCGAGTGCCTCTGTGACTCGTGCTACTGAGAAACTATGTCATATGTGCGGAGGCAAGGGACACTTTAAAAGAGATTGTCCCAACAACAAAGTGATAGTGGTTACTGAGAACGGATATGAGACCGGAGAAGATGCTGATCCGTTTGGTTATGATGATGAAGGTGAAGATGCTTATGCTGACTCTTCTCCTATTATTGTTGTCTCTCGACGTACGTTGAGTGTGCAGCCCAATATTGATTCTCAGCGCTGCAACCTATTTCAAACCAAGGCACTAGTTGGTCCCAATAAAGCTTGCAAGGTGATCATTGATGGTGGAAGCTGTCGCAACCTCGCAAGTAAGGAGTTATGTGCCAAGCTGGGTTTGAAATATTTACCTCATCCTAACCCCTATTATATTCAGTGGTTAAGTGACAATGGTGAGATGAAGGTAAACTACATGGTACGTGTGAACTTTGAGATAGGGCCATACAAGGATTCTATTGATTTTGATGTGGTTCCTATGACGGTTTGTCATCTCTTGTTGGGTCGGCCATGGCTCTATGATCGACATATCCAACACAATGGTCAAGCCAATACTTATCACTTGGAGTTCAAGGGCAAGAAAATCAACCTACTGCCTATGTCACCGCAGCAAATTGTTAATGAATCTTGTCAGAAGACTAAAGTGAAACTCGAACAGCCACCTCCATGAGATAATGTAACAGCCGTGAGTGATATAACGAAAAGTGAGGGAGTGCCCAACTTGTTAGTTTTAGCCACCAAAGAAGGAGATGAATGGAAAACTGCTTTCAAAACTAAATTTGATTTATATGAGTGGCTAGTCATGCCTTTTGGTCTTACTAATGCACCTAGTACATTCATGCGCTTAATGAATCATGTTTTGAGAGAGTTCATTGGTAGTTTTGTGGTTGTCTATTTTGATGACATACTTATTTACAGCCGCAATGAAACTGACCACTATGTTCATATTAGACAAGTTTTGCAAGTGTTGCGTGATAATAAATTGTATGCTAATCTTGAGAAGTGCACATTTGCAAAAGATAAGGTCATATTTCTGGGTTATGTTGTTTCTAAGCATGGAGTAGAGGTAGATCAATCTAAAATTGCTGCTATTCAAGATTGGCCTACTCCCATGAATGTTAGTCAAGTACGAAGTTTTCACGGTCTTGCTAGTTTTTATCACCGTTTTGTGAAAGACTTTAGTACTATTGCTGCACCATTAAATGAGTTAACAAAGAAAGGTGTTCCTTTTGTGTGGGGCGCAGCCCAAGATCATGCATTTGATGAATTGAAACGTTTGCTTACTTCTGCACCTTTACTTGCATTGCCTGATTTTTCAAAGCAATTTGAAGTTGAATGTGATGCTAGTGGTATAGACATAGGTGGCGTTTTGATGCAAGAGGGTCGTCCTATAGCTTATTTTTCTGAGAAATTATCTGGTGCTAGACTGAATTATCCTATTTATGATAAAGAATTGTATGCACTTGTTAGAGTTCTTGAGGGTTGTGATGTGGCATCTCCCATGCATGATACTTCATGCTATACTATTCCTGATTATATTGTTGCTACGGTGACTACGTCTATTGACCCTGGAATTATCAAGAGGAGGCGCATGCTATTTCTATTTCTGCCACAAAAGGAGAAGGTCAAATATGTAAATAGCAGGCGCATTGGTACTTGATGTGTTCTTTGCTTGAAAGAGTCTGGCTGGGGGCCACCTACAGCCATGATGCACTTGAAGATGGCGCACCTAGTTAGTAGAGTCCCGAATTGTTTTACTTTGTTCTTTTATTTCGGTTTAGGAAAATGGAGTCTGGTTTGTTTATTTGTTTTTATTTTCCTAATTTCGTTTTGCTTGTAAGTCAAGTAATAGGGAGGTCGGCTGCAACCATAAAGCCAAAGGGGTGTGCACCAATGTAGGGGGAGTTGAATTTTCGAGTTAAGAATAGACAGGAAAAAGGTCCCATGTCGGGGGACACCAATATCGTTGGTTTTGCTTGCTGATTCGCAAGGATCTGTTTTGCAGTTCGTGGAGTAGATCTAATCTGCTCAACGACTGAGTTCATCTACCTTCTATCTTGATCGCCGTGAAAGATTGGGCCAAACCCCCTTTGGATCACGTTGATCCGTATCATCTTGGTATCAGATTCGTCGGGTTTATCACGACGAAATTGGTTGTTGAGATTGATTTGTTCTGCTGAGATTTCTCTGCTGAAAAATTGAGATCGATCTGCTGAGGATTGTCACTGGATTTTCTGTTCTGCTACGAGAGAAGTCTGCGGTCATGTGGTTTTGCTCAGTTTGGAATCAATCGATTTTTCTACTCAGATTAGTTCTTGCTGGAATTCCATCGCTCGGTCTGGTGGTTTCTCGTCAGAGCCCACGCACTCCACGCTACAAGCAGATCCGACCGGGAATCTGCAAAGAACCACCGAGAGAAGCAGGACATCAGGTGCGATCCGATCGAGGCAGACAAAAGGTCGCTAGTTCTTTTCGTTGCCTGGCAAGATCCGATCGCTGCCAGCAAAAAAAAAACTGCTATCGTCAGCTTGCGCTAGAGGACGGAGGCTGTCTGCCGTCGTGCGCGCCTCGATCGTCCCAGCTCGAGCGTTGGCCGCCTGGCGTTCTCCTGGATCAGTCCGGCCCATTAGAGCAGCACACCCGGCCCATCTGCCCAAGCACCTGGCCAATCGGTCCAGCGCCCCTGGCCCCTGCACGCTCGATCCAGCCGCATCGAGGGACAGATCGTCCACGGACGGAGACACCCGCACGCCCTCGCCTGGGCGCAGAGGCTGTCTGGGGTAAGGCGCCAGGCATCGATAGTCTGGTTTCCAGCTTGTCCACTATCTGCCATTGTTTTTCTACTGATTTTGGATGCTACAATGGAGGAAAAGGATGTTTTTTCCCACTGGTTTCAGCGAGAAGAGGAAGGGCATGCTGAGCAGCTGTTTCATACTCGTGTGATCATTCAGGAACATGCATGTGCTTTGACGATCGACCAGACTGCTTTAATCAACGCTGTTAGCAGTGAGTTGGTCGAGAGAAGTTAGAATTGCCAGTGCAACCAATTCCAGAACCATATTTTCTGTGTCTTGGCAACATCAAGCTGGCCATCACACATCAAACAGTGGTTCAATTTCTGTTGGGCAAATTATCTTTTGCAGTTTTGTGTGACGTACTTCCTATATACATGATTTCATGTCATCTACTTCTAGGAAGGCCATGGTACAAGGACCAAGGTGCATCACATCACATGAATAATTACTGTTATACCAAGTATGTTTTATCCTATGGCAAGAAGACATATACTCTGCTCTCCATGGATACCTTGACGTATAAGGCTTGGAGAGATGCAAAACTCTGGCAACTCAAGGAGGTTGAAGCAAAAGTCAAGAAGCCCGAAGAGGTGAAGAAGAAGGAAGCCGAAGCTGCTATACCCCTTTCTGAGCACCTTGAACATATTGAAACAAGAGCCGAATCTGCTGCTGCCATTTCTGTTGTTGACAGTCCTAAAGTATCAGCTCAATATGTCCCTGTTGATGTTTTGCTGATTGACTCAAAACCGAGGACGGTTTTGCCTGAAGAAGGGGAGGATGATGTGGCATCTCCCATGCATGATACTTCATGCTATACTATTCCTGATTATATTGTTGCTACGGTGACTGCGTCTGTTGACCCTGGAATTATCAAGAGGAGGTGCATGCTATTTCTATTTCTGCCACAAAAGGAGAAGGTCAAATATGTAAATAGCAGGCGCATTGGTACTTGGTGTGTTCTTTGCTTGAAAGAGTCTGGCTGGGGGCCACCTACAGCCATGATGCACTTGAAGATGGCGCACCTAGTTAGTAGAGTCCCGAATTGTTTTACTTTGTTCTTTTATTTCGGTTTAGGAAAATGGAGTCTGGTTTGTTTATTTGTTTTTATTTTCCTAATTTCGTTTTGCTTGTAAGTCAAGTAATAGGGAGGTCAGCTGCAACTATAAAGCCAAAGGGGTGCGCACTAATGTAGGGGGAGTTGAATTTTCGAGTTAAGAATAGACAGGAAAAAGGTCCCATGTCGGGGGACACCAATATCGTTGGTTTTGCTTGCTGATTCGCAAGGATCTGGTTTGCAGTTCGTGGAGTAGATCTAATCTGCTCAACGACTGAGTTCATCTACCTTCTATCTTGATCGCCGTGAAAGATTGGGCCAAACCCCCTTTGGATCACGTTGATCCGTATCAGTTTGGCAACATTATTTGTGGCCAAAAGAATTTATCATACATTCTGATCATGAAGCTTTGAAACATTTGAAAGCCCAATCCAACTTGCATAGGCATCTCGCTAAGTGGGTTGAGTTTATTGAATCTTTTCCGTACATCATTAAACATAAGAAGGGAAAAGATAATGTGGTTGCGGATGCTTTATCTAGGAAGAATATGTTATTGACACAACTTGATATTAATATTCCTGGTTTAGAGAGTATTTGTGAGCTTTATGCAACTGATCATGATTTCGCTAAACCATACCGTTTGTGTGCTGTGAAAAATGCTAGGGAAAAATATCACATACATGATGGGTTTCTTTTTCGAGCTAACAAACTATGTGTTCCAGAGTCGTCTTTGCGTTTGCTCTTATTGCAGGAATCACATGCTGGAGGTTTGATGGGTCACTTTGGGCGTGAGAAGACATTACTCATGCTAGCTGATCACTTCTTTTGGTCCAGGATGAGGCGTGATGTGGACAGGTATGTGCGGCGCTGCATTGTGTGTAACACATCCAAGTCCAAGCTGAAGCCTCACAGTTTGTATACACCACTACCTGCACGTATTACACCATGGGAAGATATTAGTATGGATTTTATGCTAGGATTGCCAAAAACTAAACATGGTCATGATTCTATATTTGTGGTAGTGGATAGATTCTCTATAATGGCACACTTTATTGCATGTCATAAGAGCGACGATGCGTCGCATGTGGCTAACCTATTTTTCAGGGATATTGTACGCTTGCATGGAGTGCCCAAGACTATTGTTTCTGACAGGGACGTCAAGTTCATGAGCTACTTCTGGAAGACCTTATGGGGAAAGCTAGGAACGAAGCTGTTGTTCAGCACTACATGTCATCCCCAAACTGACGGCCAGACCGAGGTGGTGAATCGAACTTTGTCACAGTTGCTGAGGACAATGATCAAGAAAAATCTGCGGGAGTGGGAAGATTGTTTGCCGCATGTGGAGTTTGCATACAACAGGGCGGTACATTCTACTACTCAACTTTGTCTGTTTGAGGTGGTGTATGGCTTCAAACCTATTACACCACTAGTTTTGTTGCCTCTTCCATTGCATGAGAGAGTTAATATGGAGGCATCAAAGAGAGCTGATTTTGTAAAGAAAATTCATGAGACGACTCGAGAGGCTATTGAGAAGAAAGGGAAGAATACTGCTGCTGCTCGCAACAAGTCAAGAAAGCAGGTTCTTTTTCAGCCCGGTGATATGGTATGGGTGCACCTGCGCAAGGACAGATTTCCTTTGCTTAGGCATTCCAAGTTGAGGCCCCGAGGTGCTGGTCCCTATAGAGTGCTTGCCAAGATCAATGATAATGCCTACTCGATTGCTATTCCTATTGCTGAGTTTGGTGGTGTTAGCAACAGTTTCAACGTTGCTGATTTATCACCATATGATGGAGATAACCTTGGAGCATCGAGGTCGACGCCTTTTGAAGGGGGGGGGGAGATGATGAGGACATCCCTACTACACAACCATCTCCACCTACTGTTGATGATCCTATTGTTGCTGATCAAGATAAGTCCAATGACGAGATTAGGATTGGACCAGTTACTCGAGCCCGTGCTAAGTTGTTACAACAGTAGGTGAACTCACTCCTTGCTGAATCTGATATTTATTGTAATGAGAATTTTATACTGCCTAAGTCTTTGTTCATATGTATGATCAGGTTCATTGGAGAAGAAGGGGTTCGAGGGAGCGAGGAGATGCAACACATGGAGCATGACGTGGTGATCAAGCAAGAGAGCGCGAGGGAGGAGAGGGAGGCCGGCGCCACAAGCATGGAGAACATCACCATGTGAAGAAGATCAAGTCTGGATGAGCACGAGCACGTGATGGCACACTAGGACTGCCTACGATACGATGTCTACACGTCTAAGGTGCGCTACACACATGGCCTGCGTTCTAAAATTAGGCCGAACCCATATATGGGTCGGTATGTACCCGTTTGAGTCGAACCGAGTCAGTTTGGGCCCAAACCAGGCATGTTTTGGGCCAGATCTTTGCTGAGGATGCCCGGCCACCTATAAGTAGCCCTGGGCGCCCCCTCAATTAGGGTTAGACCACGTTTAGACTACAGATTATTTCATTGAACTGCTATAAGCATTCATCTGAATTCCTCCGCACCAATTCATCTGGATTTGGTGTTATACTGCTGCAAGTTTAGTGTGATCTGTTGTTCCATTGGGAATTAGTAGATTGCAAACTATCGTTTCATGGTCGACGGCTACGTGTGTAAGTGTGTGGAGTTGTGAATATCCTACAGGGTTTGAGAGCTGTTGCATTGGCATCAGAGTTCAAGCGAGGAGAGTTCATCGGTGACACCAAGTTATCCCTGACAATCATCCGCTGCCATCATCACCATCGCATCGCTCACGAGAAGATCAGGCCACCCCATATCACTGGGCATTACAACAAGATACATAGACCGCCATCCAACTGCATCTATGACTAATAATCTACTCGCGGGGAATCAATCCGAGAACCCCTTGAGTATTAAGTTGCGAACAACAGATAACTGTATTAAGCAAAGTGTGTAATGTAAACAAAGCATATCCCCTTGGACATAAGAATGTTGTTTTCTCCCTAGTGGCAATAGCGCATCTACAACCTTAGAGGTTTCTGTCACTCCCCCAGATTAAATAGAGGCATGAACCCAACTATCGAGCATAAATACCCCCTCTTGGAGTCACTAGTATCTACTTGGCCAAGATAGCTACTAACAACGGAGAGCATGCGAGATCATAAATAGCATAGAGATAACATAAGATAATATTCAGCACATCAACTTAATCATAACACCAATATTCATCGGATCCCAACAAACACAACATGTAGAATTACATAACGGTGATCTCGATCATGTAAGGCAGCTCACGAGATCTAAACATGAAGCACATGGTGGAGAATACAACCAACTAGCTACTGCTATGGACCGATAGTCCAAGGTAGACTACTCACTCATCGCGCCAGAGGCAAGCATGGCAATGAAGAAGACCTCTGGTGGTGATTCTCCTCTCCGGCAGGGTGCCGGGAAGAGCTTCTGGACCCTCCCAATCTCGGGTCAACGACGGCGGCGGATCGCGATGTGTTTCTGGAAAATTGATCAGGTCTTTAGGTTTTTCCCGTCGGGGGGTCTTTATAGGCGAAGGGGCAGCGTCAGAAGTGGACCAGGTGGGGCTCACCATTGGGCGGCGCAGCCAGGCCCTGGGCCGCGCCCCTGGTGGTGAGACCACCCCCTGGCTCGGTTCCATCTCCTCTTTGGTTCTCTGGAAGCTTCGGTAAATTTCTGGATGTTTGGCTTTTGTTTCGTCCAATTTCGAGAATATTTCCTGTGTAACTTTTCTGAAACACAAAAATAGCAGAAAACAGGGAACTGGCATTGTGGCATCTCGTTAATAGGTTAGTTCCGGAAAATGCATAAAAATGCCACGAAGTGTAACGAAACACTAATAGTTTATGGGAGCTATTTTATATTTTACAAAATATTCTTTGTGTTCAAAATTACACCAAAAAGGGTATTTTGAGTAGCCAAATACCTTGGCATAATATTCAAAGTTTTACAAAGTTGGAAGTATCCAAATCCAAACAGTTTTGAATTCAAACTCTAAATAAATCACAAAGCAGAAAAATAGAAAAAGAACAAAAAAAGAGCAGCAGCCCAACTTGGCCACGCCCGGGGCCCAGCAAGGCCACCAGCCCAGCAGTAGCCCGCGCACCCTTTCCGCTCTCTGTTTCTCTTTTAATTTTTTTCTTTCTTTCCC
The DNA here is from genome assembly GCA_007115705.1 of Dactylis glomerata. Taxonomy (NCBI): domain Eukaryota; kingdom Viridiplantae; phylum Streptophyta; class Magnoliopsida; order Poales; family Poaceae; genus Dactylis; species Dactylis glomerata. The sequence goes on from QXEO01002099.1 coordinate 4,343,788, forward strand.
CGCTGACAGTCCGGACCCACCTATCGGATCCACCTTCAACCTCCCCTCCCCTTCTCCCGCGCCCACATCGCCATGATCTCCACTCCCCCGAACCCTCAATGGCATCCCCGAGCCCCTCTATAAGAACCCCACCCTCTCCTCTCTCTTCCCTCTTTTTCCCCGCTCGAATCAGGCCGCCAGGCTGCTGATACGTCTCAAACGTATCTAGTATAATTTTTGATGCTCCATGCTTGTTTATACACCATTTGCTTTATGTTTTGTTACACTTCGTGGCATATTTATGCATTTTCTGGAACTAACCTATTAACGAGATGCCACAGTGCCAGTTCCCTGTTTTCTGCTATTTTTGTGTTTCAGAAAAGTTACACAGGAAATATTCTTGGAATTGGTGGAAACAAAAGCTGAACCTCCTAATATTTACTAAAGCTTCTAGAAGACCGAAGAGGAGACGAACGGGGGCCACGGGCCAGCCACACCATAGGGTGGCACGGGCCACCCTTGGCCGCGCCCCCTAGTGGTGAGGCCACCTGGCCCACCTCCTGACATCGCCCCTTCGCCTATAAGAAGCCTCCGACGCGAAAACCCTAAATCAATCGGCGAAATTTCCAGAAGAGTTCCGCAGCTCCGCCGCTGCCACCGACGAATTTTGGGGGACAGAAGTCTCTGTTCCAACAACCTATCAGGACGGGGAAGTGCCCCCGGAGCCATCTCCATCGGTCTCCATCTACCTCACCACCATCTCCATCACCGTTGCTGCCTCTGATGATGAGGAGGGAGTAGTTCTCCCCCGGGGCTTAGGGCTCTACCGGTAGCTATGTGGTTCACCTCTCTCTCCCATGATGTGATCTTTATGTGATCATGAGCTTTGTATCTAGTTGAATTGGTAGATGTTATTATTTAGATATTATGCTACTCCCGTGCTTTATATTTGTAATCTCCGGAGATACTTTATATCATGGTGTGAAGGTGACTAGTGTGCGCATCATGTGTGTCTTTTTGGTTAATGTCTCTATGAATTGTTGGTGTTTGTTGGAACCATCTAGTGCGTTCATGGTGATAGTGTGGGACAATCTAGTTTGGGGAAATACGGACTTTGAGGAGTGCTTCGTAGCCCTACGCATGATTAGTGTTCGTTATCCATTGGAGAATTGTTTGAGTTGCATATTGATGATAGTATCTATTGGTTCAATTATGTTATATTTGTTGAGAGTGTGTCCACTAGTGAAAGTATGATCCCTAGGACTTGTTTCCAAGCTTTGCACACCATTTCCTTTCAGTTTTTTTACATGTTTGCTCGCAGCGATACTTATTTCAGATTACACTTACTACTTATAATCATCACTACTACTTGTATTTCACTATCTCTTCACCGAACTAGTGCACCTATACATATGAAAAGTGTATTGGGTGTGTTGGGGACACAAGAGACTTTCTGTATCGTAATTGTAGGGTTGCTTGAGAGGGATAGCTTTGACCTCCTCCTCCCCGAGTTTGATAAACCTTGGGTGATCCACTTAAGGGAAACTTATTGCTGCTCTACAAACCTCTGCACTTGGAGGCCCAACACTGTCTACAAGAACAGACGCGTGCGTAGAAATCAAGCTCTTTTCTGGTGCTGTTGCCGGGGAGGTAAGGTAAAAGGTACTCGCATCCTCCTGTGTGAGTGCTCAAAGTTATTTCCTTTAGATTCTGCAATTATATCTTTTTGTTTCTTATTTTTATTTTCACTAGTTAGGCTTAATGGAAAATAAAGTGTTCTATAGTATTTTTCCTATGTTAGGATATGAAGTGTTTGAAGAGAAAATTGAAAAACCTTTGGAGCTTAATTTGCATGCTAATAGTGTTTATGAATGCTTTGAACACCGTTATTGCTAATGCTATAGAAAAGTCTAAGCTTGGGGACGCTGGTTTTGTTAAGCATGATATTTTTAGTTCCCCAGCTTTAGTGGAGAAAATTTGCTCTGATGATATTTTATCTCCCATATGTGATGATTCTAATGATTCTTGTGCTCCTCATCCTTTTAAAATACCTATGAAAATTGTCGAACATGCTATGAATAACTGCTATTTAGGAGATGGAACTATCCATCCTGGTGATCATTTGCTCTTTATACATGAATTATGCGAGTTGTTCAAGTGTGCAGGTATTTCGATGAACCAAGTTAAGAGGAAGCTATTTTCTTTATCACTGAAGGGCAGAGCTGCGGAATGGTATAAAACACAGAAGGATGGCTGACCTGTTGACTAGGAGGAAATTGTACCTCTCTTTTATTCTAAATATTATCCTTCTAGTGAGGTTTATAAAGATAGGAATTATATTTATAATTTTCATCCGCATCAGGGAGAAAGCATTGCCCAAGCGTGGGGAAGATTGAAGTCACTAATGCTCAAATGTCCTATTCATGATCTTCCCCGTAATATTGTTATTAATAATTTTTATGCAAGGCTTTCAGGATATTACAAGGACTATCTAGATGCATGCTTTGATGGGTCTTTCACAAGCAAGGAGGTTGATGCCAAGTGGAATCTGGTTGAAACAATTCAAAGCAATATCAAAGATTGGGATAGCAACAAAGGTAAAGGATCAAGTATAAATTACAAGTATGATTGCATTAAGTCTTTCGCTGAAACTGCTAATTTTCAAGAGCTTAGTGCTAAATATGGGCTTGATCCTCGAATTATGGTTGATTGTTTTAGAGCCTTTGCTTCCCATATTAATGTTCCTAAAGGAAATGGGGATGTGTATCATGAACCTTTTAAAGACACTTGCATAGAAAGTGATATTGTTATTGATGATTGCAATAAACATGCTCAAATTTATGAAAGTACTACTTCTTATAAGCATGTTAATTTTTGTGGAGTACTTAGACCTTGTGAACAGAGTCACAACAAAGAAGATTATTGTATCCACCACAGGAATGAAGAAACCCGAATGTGGGATAAGGCTCTAGATGCGCTTGGTAAAAAGGTTTGTGAGCTTTATCCTTTTATTTTTGAACTTTGCAATGACAAGGGTCATTTTAATTTTCAATGCTCGGGCCATAATAGTGACCCTTCTAATCCTATGAGTACCGCAAGTTTGTATTGTGATGACAAGATCACTCTCAATCAGCATGATGAGTTTAGTTTATTTTTGGGGTGTGAAGAGATATCTAGAAAGACTTCTTTGGTAGATATGAGTGCTCTTGATATTAATAGCACCCTTCGTGGTTGTCCTCTCTATTATGTTAAAGATTGCCTTGCAAATACTTACATATAAAATATTATAAAAGAGGATGCTTTACCCAAATTTCACAGGGATGATTTTTGTTTCTATCTTATTAACAAAAAGGAGGAATCCTCCAAAGTTTCTTCTATTGTTTCTGTCAGCAAACCAGATTATGTGGAGAAGATGCCTTTCAAGTCTCTCCCTCCTAAAGAAGAGAGTAAGAATAGTAAGAAGAAGAAGAAGAGGAGTAAAAGGAGAGAGGAAACGGTATCTTCCCCTAAGCATGTTGCTCCTATTATAGATTATGACAATTCTGATCTTGATGATGTTCTTATGCCTATTACCTATGTTAGTGATCATGATTGGGAAAAGCACTCTACTTTTGATATTGAAAATCTTTTTGGTACCAATTCTGAAAATTATGAGGTTAATAATTGTTGTACCATTAGTACTATCCATGTTCCTTCTTATGATGATATGTTTAATGAATATGCTTTGGAAGATAGCTATTCTCTCACTTATGATGATACTAAACCTCTAGTTTATGATGGTTATGATGATGAGTATAATATTTTCAGTTCACCTACTTTTGAGGAGAAAATTAGTTATGATTACAATATGCCTCCTGTTTTTGATGATTATGGTGATGAGAATAATTATTTTGTTGACTTTGCTCCTACAAAGATTGCTAAGAATTATGTTCATGTGGGGAGTATTAATTCTTTAATGCATGTGGCTCATGATAAGGATGCTTTATGTGATAGTTATGTTAGATCTATTCATGATGCTACTGAAAGTTATTATGAGAGAGGGAAATATGGTTTGATGGACCTCAACAATATTGAGTTTCCCCTCGTTTTGTTGGAATTCTCGAAGTTGTACTTGTTTTGCCTTCCTATGCTTTTTGCTTTGCGCTTTCATGACTTGTCTCTTTACAAGACCATTTTTCATAGGAAGTGGTTTAGATTTAAATGTGTTTCATGTTTTCTTTTTGATGCTCTCTCTTGCTTCAAGTTCTTTTATAGCGCCTTTGCCTTAACCTCTTTTATGGCGCCTACATGAGTATCTTTTCAAATTACTGCGCCTAGCTCAAAGGCGTTAAAGAAAACCACTCTTGGGAGATAACCCAATGTTTTACTTTTAGTACTTTTTATTTTATTTGAGTCTTGGAAGTTATTACTACTGTAATAACTGCTCCTTATCCTTTTTATTTTGTTGTTGTGCCAAGAGAAACCTCTAATGTGAGGGAGGTAAGATTTGGGGAAGTTGCTGTCCTGAAACAGATTTCGGTGCTACACCGTAAAAATTCGTGAAAATTCTCAGAATATCTTTTTGACCTGCAATTTCTTGTGCATATGCCCCAGGTTATTTCCAAACTTTCATTAGTTTTACACTTTTCGATTTGAGCAACAGAAGATCCTCGAAAAAATCGACCTTTGTCAGTTGTTCTATTTTGACAGATTTCTGCCACTATTTGTGTTTGCCTCTCGATCGCTTTCTTTTTGAGTTCTTTTGATTCGGGAACTTTTTGAGGAAGTTGCTACAGTAGTAGATGTTTTAAAATGTGGTGTACTTGAGATGAAACCTGAACCAAAAGGGTCGATCTACTATTATGCTTACACTAATGTTGCTAATAGAATTGTGTTGAGTTTTGTATGAAGGAAGTTTTCAAGTGTAGGGATTGGAGAATGATGAGATGAGGTGAAGAATGGACAAAAGCTCAAGCTTGGGGATGCCCATGCAAACCCCAAGAAATATCCAAGAAGTACAAGCGTCAAAGCTTGGGGATGCCCCCGAGGCACCCTTTCTTCATCGGCAAAAATCAGGTCACCTTTCAAAACACTATATTTTTATTGCTTCATGCACTATGCGTTTTTCTTGGAGCATCTTTACTTTTGCTTTCAGTTTTCTTTTGCTTTGTTTGCTGCAATAAATGTTGGATCACATTATGTTTGTTTTGGAGAGAGACTTACTCCATTTTTCATTGCCAAGAACACTCTAGTTTTCACTCTTATCGTTCAACGAGTGTTCTCTTTTTCTGCTACTGTATTTAGCTTTCGTTTTTCGCCTTGATTTTTGTTCAGATCTTGTTATATCTTTGCATCAAGGTGTATTTGGACCACTGGTCTATGTTTTTTTTCATCAAAAGAGTTGTCTCAAAAAGGTCTGAATGGTGTTGGAAAAGAGAAAAAGTTCCATGCAAAAAAGTGGTACAAAAAGGAGCTTGTTTAGACTGCGGCTTAGACTTTTTCATGCCATGCTTGATGTTGTTTTGATAGTATGCTTAGTGATTTTTTTTGTAGCATGACTTGTCTCAAATGACTGAGATTGCTTAATGAGCCTTTGAAAAAATCATGCGTTGTTTTTACTATGTGGAAGCATTTATTTGGTTTTCTCCTTTGATGCTTTATTTGGGTTGACTTAGTGCATGCTTACAACATGTTTGACTCTTACCAAGTCACCATAAGCCTCTATGATCATTTAGTTTTTGACTTTTGATGCCATTTTATACTTCTCTTGATGATGTTTTGTCGCTATGCATGATTATGGCCGTTATTGCTCTCTTAGTTGGTCGCTCCTAGTCTTTTGCTAGCCCTCATTTTGTACTGAGTATGAGCTCTACTCATGCATCCAACTCCCAAAAACCAAGTTATGCCAATGTGTCCACCATACATACCTATTAGCAATTTGCTATTCCAAAGTACATTTGACTTGCTTTTATCTATCCTTCGAATTAAACGCTTATCAGTGTTATGTGAAAATTAGTCAGTAAAGCGCTCACGAACCTGATGGCACACTTTACTTTTCTTGCTTTTAAAATTTTGACATTGTGGCTCTTTTATGTTGACGTTATGCTTGCAAGTTGTAAGTTGGAAATTAGCCAAACCATGCCGTCATGGGGTAAGCTTTCAACATTGCACTTCTTTTATTTGAGTTGATATCGTGATCTTTTGTTTATGGATACTCGTGATGTGAAACAAGTTGGGAATCTTGTGGGATCATGGAGTTTGTATATGTGTTACAGAAACACCTGGGCCGCTAATCTAAGCCATGCATAATTCATGGTGGAAATTTACAGCATGCCCATAGTGGACATTCGACGATGCATCTCAAAATAAAAAGCTTTACCAATGGTAAATAAAAGAGATGCCGAGGTGTTCATTGTCTGTTTGTCCTATCATTTTGATATGGGCTTGTTCCATGTCATCGGGCACGGAGGTACCCCGTTGGCGGTTCTCGATGATACGCATATACTTACAATGACAAGAGCTTGCTTGGGACCCTAAGTTGAGTAGCATGAGGTTTGGGTATTCGTACTTCATGGGACACGAGGTTTTCAACTTATGATTTGTCAAGCATATGCTTCGTAAACATTCTTGCATTTACTTTAACCATTCAAGATGCCTATGATGGGGGCAATGAGAGCTCAAAGCTAGTATGTACCATAATTTTTTAAGGTTTATAAAACTTGCAATCACTGCTTCCCTCTGTGAAGGGCCTTTCTTTTACTTTTTGTTGAGTATCCACCTTCTACCTTTATGCACCGTCTAAGAGAGCATAGTTGTCATTCTGAGTTTAATGTGTATTGTCGCAAAGTTATCATTGATTGATTCATGATTATGGTTTCACTTGTTCTTAAATTATTTGTATCTAGTCGCCCTCTTAAACTTGAAGGTGTCCTATGCATTTATGTTTTGCTATTCCATGAGGGACAAGCTGAAAACCATTTGCTATGTTTTTCCATATGATTTTAACACACGTTTGACTTTCATTGTTTCATTTTTCATGATCTTTCGTTTGTGTTCTTTTTCATGTTATAACATGGTTTCTAAGTTTCTTCTATTGAGATTATGTCTTTCATGACCATGTTTTAAGTTCTTTGATCTCAGCACTCAATGCTTTACATAGATGATCAAGATTGTGATGGTGCATGTCACCTAAAAAATTATTCTTTTGTTATCACTTACCTACTCGAGGACGAGCAGGAGTTAAGCTTGGGGATTCTTGATACGTCTCAAACGTATCTATAATTTTTGATTCTCCATGCTTGTTTATACACCATTTGCTTTATGTTTTGTTACACTTTATGGCATTTTTATGCATTTTTTGGAACTAACCTATTAACGATATGCCACAGTGCCAGTTACCTATTTTTTGCTATTTTTGTGTTTTAGAAAAGTTACACAGGAAATAATCTTGGAATTGGACGAAACAAAAGCCGAACCTCCTAATATTTACTGAAGCTTCCAGAAGACCAAAGAGGAGATGCAGGGGGGCCATGGGCCAGCCACACCATAGGGTGGTGCGGGCCACCCCTGGCCGTGCCCCCTGGTGGTGAGGCCACCTGGCCCACTTCCTTACATCGCCCCTTCGTCTATAAGAAGCCTCCGACACAAAAACCCTCAATCAATCGACGAAATTTACAGAAGAGTTCCGTAGCTCCGCCGCCGCCACCGATGAATTTTGGGGGACAGAAGTCTCTATTCTAGCACCCTGCCGGGATGGGGAAGTGCCCTCGGAGCCATCTCCATTGGTCTCCATCGCCGTCTTTGCCGTCTCCATGGACCTCACCGCCATCTCCATCGCCGTTGCTGCCTCCGATGATGAGGAGGGAGTAGTTCTCCCTCAGGGCTGAGGGCTCTACCGGTAGCTATGTGGTTCACCTCTCTCCCATGATGTGATCTTTATGTGATCCTAAGCTTTGTATCTAGTTGAATTGGTAGATGTTATTATTCAGATATTATGCTACTCCCGTGCTTTATATTTGTAATCTCTGGAGATACCTTGTATCATGGTGTGAAGGTGACTAGTGTGCGCATCATGTGTGTCTTTTTGGTTAATGTCTCTATGAATTGTTGGTGTTTGTTGGAACCATCTAGTGCGTTCATGGTGATAGTGTGGGACAATCTAGTTTGGGGAAATACGGACTTTGAGGAGTGCTTTGTAGCCCTACGCATGATTAGTGTTCGTTATCCATTGGAGAATTGTTTGAGTTGCATATTGATGATAGTATCTATTGGTTCAATTATGTTATATTTGTTGAGAGTGTGTCCACCAGTGAAAGTATGATCCCTAGGCCTTGTTCCCAAGCTTTGCACACCGTTTCCTTTTAGTTTTGTTACATGTTTGCTCGCAGCGATACTTATTTCAGATTACACTTACTACTTATAATCATCACTACTACTTGTATTTCACTATCTCTTCGCCAAACTAGTGCACCTATACATCTGACAAGTGTATTGGGTGTGTTAGGGACACAAGAGACTTTCTGTATCGTAATTGCAGGGTTGCTTGAGAGGGATAGCTTTGACCTCCTCCTCCCTGAGTTTGATAAACCTTGGGTGATCCACTTAAGGGAAACTTGCTGCTGCTCTACAAACCTCTGCACTTGGAGGCCCAACACTATCTACAAGAACAGACGCGTGCATAGACATCAGCTACCGAATTGGATCGTCGGAGCTCGCAACAACCGACGATGACCAATGCCGATTTCCGGCGCGACAGAGTACCCCGTGCCCTCCTTCAGACGTCAATCTTCTCCCCTCTCTCCCGCGCACTTGCTCATACCTTTTCTTGGTTCAAAACTGCAGCAGATCGAGCTCATCGTCGACACCCGAGCCCGCCTCAGTCTCCGGCCACCGCTCCCCACCATTACAGAAAGCTCCTGACATCGCCGACCTCACCCACGAGCTCACCGCGAAGCCCTGCATCTCGTCCGCTACTCCATCATCGTTGCCGACCACTGGAGACTCACTGTCGACGACCTCCAGTGCGCACCTCGCCGGAATTCTCTCGCCGGTGAGCCCTCCTCTCTCCCCTTTCTTTCCTGTCCATCGGATTCTGATCAAGGGCCAGGATTAGATCCTGAAACCCAAATCAGTATTAGCCAATAGTTTTGTGCCACCTCACTGCCCTGTCAGCCCCCCAGTCAAAGCCTAGTCAAATTCAAATTGAAATTAGTTTTCAAATTTTAGATTTTGTCCTGATCTTGTAAATTTCATAGAAAATAATCCACATGTCCAAATTTTACAAATTTTATATCTCTGGAAACCTTGCAAAGTTTAGAACCCAAATATGCAGAAACATTGCAGTGTTACTTTATAATGTTTTGAAATGAAATTCAAATGATCATAAATGCCTATTTGCACAAAATAAATCATAGATATTGTTCTGCACATCCAATTTCTACTTTTTTGTAGTCTTTGGATTCCTCAGAACTTGTAGAACACCCTGGAACCAGAAGTTTTCAAATTTGAAACGTGAACACACTTGCTACCTTCAAATTTAACCAAATCACTGTTTTGATCACCATTTGTTTTCTGAAAATGATTTTGGAATGAAACCACTTGCAGTAGCTTTGTATTACTATCTTCTGTCCAGTTGGTTCATAATCAAATTTTATCAAAGCTTTTCCAAACAAGAACCAATTTTGGGAGGCTTAGCCCTATTTTTCAAAGGCCCAAAATTGCCCTATTGCTTTTTAAATAACTAAAAAGCTTTTGTGACCTCACACTTGTTTTCTAAACATCATGGTTTACTAAATACTACTTTTTCACCCAATAACTTAGTGTGTGAAATTAATTTGTCATTTGCATACAAGCATACATGTCTGTGGTTGCCATATTAGAACTAGTGTGTTTATATCTGTGCATCTGTGCTTGTTTAGATTGTGAAGTGGAGCTGAAGAACTATTGTGACTACTATGAGTTTGCTGGTTGTTATCAAGGCAAGTGACACACATATCTTCTACCTATTTTTACTACTGCATTAGTGTTTTCAGTAGTATGCATGCTAGGTGGAATATTCAACTGTTTTATAAAATTCTTAGATCCTAGTAGTGTGTAGCTATCCTTTAAACCCCACCTGTTAGGATGCTAAATACTTTGAGAAATATTGATGCCATGCTATGATCACCTTGTTAAAGTTGTTTTGTGATCAAATTAAGAACTTCAACTAGAATGAATCACCTGGGTGGATTGGTTTGTTGATGGAGGCGATGTTGAGTGGCTACCCAGGGCCACACACTTCGCTATCAACCCAAGACTTGTGTGGTGGTTTTCACCTGGGGGTTCACTTCTGGACGGCCACCCAGGAACAAAGAGATTAATATGCCTTCTGTGCTTTAGAGTGATTTCAGTGCAGCCTTATGACAATATGGGATCTGTCTTTACTAATTAAGATGTGAGGGTTCAACTTGTGTGCAAGATATTGGCTGGTAGCAGAATTATAGGTGGGAACAGATATTGCCAGTATGGTTGCTCTCTCCTTTTGAAAGGTCTTGCCTCATTCTTCTCTCTGGGTAGAATGGGTCTTAAGGTAAAAGTGCACAACCCCTGCAGGGTGTCAAACTAATCGATTAGCCGTGTCCCGGGCTATGGACATTTCGAGTCTCTAGACATGGAATGTACGGAAGAATCTAATCACCATTTCTGAATGATTAAAATTTGACTAGAAACCCCTAGGTTAGGGTCTCAGGGCCATTCACTTCGAGGGGTGGTGGTTTTTGTCGTTCCGACTTTGTTGAGTTTCGCCCAGTGCTACATTCCTAGCTAGTATGTAGTATTTGGGGGTTATTTCGACCCTTTAAAAATATAAAATTTTGAAAGAAAGTTTTGAGAAGGAATTATAGGATAAAATTGGCTTTATGCAAATTAGCCCAAGAGATCCACCAGCCAAATATCATGTTGTTAGTTCTTTCACAACAGCCACCAAATATGTGTCATTTGCCAGTACATCATTGTACTGACCCCCATTCATGGGGCTGCATATTCAAATGTGCAAGATATTCTGAGGAGGAGTAAGTTGATAGGAACTCGAGTCTACATTCCAACATAACTGCCTATGGCGCATGGTGAAGATGGAGGCTCACTGCTACCCTAGTTTCCATTGTGTTTATGCTATGTTGAACTATGTCATTTGAGCTAGTCCATGTGACTAAGCTAGTTTGTAAAGTTTAAAAACTATTGTATCTGGATCTGCATTATAATCTTTGATACTTTGCAATGAATACTATATTTTGTTCTGTGGTGCTATTTGTGATCCAGGGAATAGCACTTAACACAGGTATTCCACCTTAATCCAAAGGTGGGGCGTTACAAAATGGTATCAGAGCATAGTGTTTCCTGTAGAATTGAGACCCTAGGATTGGAATACCATAGGAATCAAAATTTTATTTAAAAATGTTTGTCAAAAATTTTATGTTCTGAATTTGCTTTAATCATTTCATTCCATACTTGTACTTCTTACCTTGTTCAAATCTTGCCTGATTTCTTTTCAAAAATTTAGATGGACTCCTATGAACGAAGGCATTAGTCGTCCACCATTAGTTCATTCGTATTAGTTTTCCGATACGCATTTGTATTGTCCTACCCTTGTCGGTATGATAGTACTATTTATATTAGTTGTTTTCTGAACCCTTAGTGGTTGTTTTCAAAATTATGCAAGCATTTTTGAATTTTTTTTATTTTGCCTGTTTGTTGTGTGACTTGTTGTATTGTGCATGGGTACGAAAATTTTCTTCCTTAGTCCTATCTCTCTATTACTCATCTATGCTAAAATTACCCCAGATGCCGCCCCGACGTGCACCCAACAACAACAACAACAACAACAACAACAACGATGTGATTCAGTAGTTAGTGGCAGCACAGGCCCAGTTGATGCAGATGATGACTTGGTTCATCCAGGCTAGTAACAACAACAACAATAACAACAACAACCACCCTCCGCCGCCACCACCACCCCCACCTCCAGTGGATAGGTTGGCCAGATTTTTGAGGCTTAGGCCCAACAAGTTCTCATCTGCCATTGAGCCAATAGTGGCTGATGACTGGCTACGTTCAGTCAATAAGGACCTGGTCACATGTGAGTGCACCGATGCTGAGAAGGTGCAATTCACTGCCCATTTGCTTGAAGGGCCAGCAACTATGTGGTGGGAGACATACTAGATCACTCATCCAATAAATGGTCTAGACTGGGATACCTTTAGGGAAGGCTTTCATAATGCCCACATATCCTCGGGCATTATGAATGTGAAGAAGGATGAGTTTCGCAGTTTGAGGCAGGGTGGAAGGACCCTGAAAGTGTATATGGATGATTTCTGTGCTCTGTCTAGGTATGCACCCGATGACATTGATACTGATAGGGGTTGACCCCTTGGGTGTGGCCCGATCTTCACGGATTCACGAGATTTGTGGCAGGGGAAGAGGATGAACACAAAGAACACGACGAACATGATGAACACGACACACAAATCGAAGGCAAACACACACACACACACAAGATACACATCGGTTGTCCTCGTTGGCCTAATTCACCAACTCAATAGAATCACAAGGAAGAGACTCCAAGAGTAGAATTCCTTGTGAGAGATTGATTTTCTTGGGATAGAACTCCACTTGGGGAAGAGACCAATCCAATGGATAGAATTACACACACAAGTATGGAAGAGATCCAATTCAAGGTAGAATTCCCCAACTAGAAGAGATCCCAAACAAAGAGGGATGATGATTCACTCTAGATGTGAGATCTAGTAGCAAGTTTCCCTAAGGGGAGAGGCATGATGCCATATCTTATCTTAATTCTTATCTGTCCTAGGGAGGGGGAGAGTGACCCATATATATAGGCAGCCACGAGCTAGGGGTAGTTTGGTCACTAAGGAGATAGATGACATAGGTGGCTTCATGGCCAAAACGGAGTTGACTCGGGCAGACCGGCTATAGCCGAAGTTCAGTCCGGCTTTAGCCGGTGGGGCCGGCTTTAGCCGGTCCAGCTTCAGCTGCCGCCTCTTCTTGCAGCGCTTCCAAGATTCTTTCAGGTGGTTATTCGTCTTCCTTCTCTTCCACGCCTCGATGATGTCGGACTTGAGTGTGGATGTTGTTGACGCACATGATGCGATGGTGTCCGAGAACCACCCCGTATCAGATACAGATGCTAAGAGGAAGGAAAAAGTCCTCAATGGACTCAAAGGAGAACTAAAGATACCCTTATCAGTGGCTTATGCTCCAAACTATCAGTCCTTGCTTGATCAGGCTATCACACTGGATAACAACATCATGAAGGAAGAGAACCGTAAGAGGAAGTTCAGCAATGGAAAGACTCATATTGAATCTTCCTGTAAGAGACAACACTTCTCTGAAGGCAATGGAAATGGTAGTAACTCCAATGGCCATAGGCACAATTGCGGAAACAAGGGAAACCACTCTAATGGACATCACAATGGAGGAAATGGATATCACAATGGAGACAATGGTCACCAAAATGGAGGAAATGGAAATCACAATGGTCACCACAATGGAAACAATGGTCAGCACAACCACAACTAAGAAGTTAAGAAGGATCTCTCTCATATCACATGCTTCAAGTGCAAGAAGAAAGGACACTATTCCACAAGCCGCCCAGAGAATAACTTCGAAGAACCTGCCAAGCCCAATACATTCAAGAAGGGATATGTGAACCACATCAATATGGAGGAAGTGATGGGTACGTTTCCATTCAACTCTTTTACAACATTGGATTTTATTTGATACTAGAGCATCGCATTTATTCATATCAAGAGCATTTGAGAGCAAATATGCATTTTTCCACTGAAGCCATAGGAAGATCAAATACACTAACCACCCCAAAGGGAAAGAGGATTAGATACAAATTCTGTTTGGAATTTAAAGATATTAGGCTAAACAATCTTAAGGGGGTTAGCCTAGAAGTTGTGGCCATAGTAAGAGAATGATTTGGCTTACAAGGAGAAACAAATCAAGATATTGGAAGCAATAGAAAGAAATACTCACACCAAAACCATCAAGTTCTGTAAAGTACAGTGGAGCCACCACACCGAGGAAGAAGCCACTTGGGAGCATAGTGAAAATCTTTTTAGATTATCACCCATACCTATTTGCTAACCTTTTCGAAGCTCGAGGGCGAGCTTCATCTTAAGGGGGTTAGTCTGTAACATCCCAAGTTTTGAAATTCAAACACAACATGCATGCATTTCATCATGGCATTTGAAATAAAATTTTGAAACAAAATTGAAAACTAGAAGGTTGCTTTTTTCTAAAATAAGCTTCAAAGCTTATGTGAGCCAAATTAATTTTTCAAAAACAAATATAAGTTTAAATGATTTTACACCAAAACACTACTGTTTTAAATATCCTTTCTTTTTCTTCAAATTTTTGAACCAAAGTAAAAAATCTGAAAGTTTTAACTTGAATAACCCTAATAGTCTATGGGAGCTATTTTATATTTTACAAAATATTCTTTGTTTTCAAAATTACACTAAAAAGGGTATTTTGCGTATCCAAATACCTTGGCATAATATTAAAAGTTTTACAAAGTTGGAAGTATCCAAATCCAAATAGTTTTGAATTCAAACTATAAAGAAATCACAAAGCAGAAAAATAGAAAAAGAACAAAAAAAAGAGCAGCTGCCCAACTCGGCCACGCCCAGGCCACCAGCCCAGCAGCAGCCCGCGCACCATTTCCCCTCTCTCTTTCTCTTTTAATTTTCTTTCTTTCTTTCCCCGCTGATAGCCCGGACCCACCTGTCAGATCCACCTTCAACCTTCAACCTCCCCTCCCCTTCTCCCGTGCCCACTCGCCACGATCTCCACTCCCCCGAGCCCTCAACGGCAACCCTGAGCCCCTCTATAAGAACCCCACCCTCTCCTCTCTCTCCCCTCTTTTTCCCCGCTCGAATCAGGCCGCTAGGCTTCCGAATTGGATCGCCGGAGCTCGCAGCAACCGATGATGACCAACGCCGATTTCTGGCTCGACAAAGTACCCCGCACCCTCCTTCTGACCTCAATCTTCTCCCCTCTCTCCCGTGCACCTGCTCATACCTTTTCTTGGTTCAAAACCACAGCAGTTTGAGCTCATCGTCGACACCTGAGCCTGCCTCTATCTCCGGCCGCCGCTCCCCGCCGTTACAGGAAGCTCCTGACGTCGCCGACCTGACACACGAGCTCACCGCGAAGCCCCGCATCTCGTCCGCTACTCCATCACCATCGCCGACCACCAGAGACTCGCCGTCGAAGACCTCCAGTGCGCACCTCACCAGAATTCTCTCACCGGTGAGCCCTCCTCTCTCCCCTTTCTTTCCTGTCCGTCAGATTCTGATCAAGGGCCAGAATTAGATCTTGAAACCGAAATCAGTATCAGCCAATAGTTTTGCCCCACGTCACTACCCTATCAGCCCCCAGTCAAATCCTAGTCAAATTCAAATTAGTTTTCAAATTTTAGATTCTGTCCTGATCTTGTAAATTCCATACAAAATAATCCACATGTCCAAATTTTACAAATTTTATATCTCTAGAAACCTTGCAGAGTGTAGAACCCAAATATGTAGAAACATTGCAGTGTTACTGTATAAAGTTTTGAAATGAAATTCAAATGGCAGTAATTGCCTATTTGCACCAAATAAATCATAGATATTGTTCTGCACATCCAATTTCTACATTTTTTTAGTCTTTGGATTCCTCAGAACTTCTAGAACACCCTGGAACCAGAAGATTTCAAATTTGAAACGTGCACACACTTGCTACCTTCAAATTTAACCAAATCACTGTTTTGATCACCATTTGTTTTCTAAAAATGATTTTGGAATGAAACCACTTGCAGTAGCTTTGTATTACTGTCCTCTATCAAGTAGGTTCATAATCAAATTTTCTCAAAGCTTTTCCAAACCAGAACCAATTTTGGGAGGCTTAGCCCTATTTTTCAAATGCCAAAATTGCCCTATTGCTTTTTAAATAACTAAAAAGCTTTTCTAACCTCACACTTGTTTTCTAAACATCATGGTTTACTAAATACAACTTTTTCACCCAATAACTTAGTGTGTGAAATTAATTTGTTATTTGCATACATGCATACATGTCTATGGTTGCCATATTAGAACTAGTGTGTTTATATCTGTGCATCTGTGCTTGTTTAGATTGTGAAGTGGAGCTGAACAACTATTGTGACTGTTGTGAGTGTGCTGGTTGTTATCAAGGCAAGTGACACACATATCTTCTACCTATTTTTACTACTGCATTAGTGTTTTCAGTAGTATGCATGATAGGTGGAATATTCAACTGTTTTATAAAATGCTTAGATCCTAGTAGTGTGTAGCTATCCTTTAAACCCCACCTGTTAGGATGCTAAATACTTTGAGAAATATTGATGCCATGCTATGATCACCTTGTTAAAGTTGTTTTGTGATCAAATTAAGAACTTCAACTAAAATGAATCACCTGGGTGAATTGGTTTGTTGATGGAGGCGATGTTGAGTGGCTACCCAGGGCCACACACCTGGCGATCAACCCGGGACTTGTGTGGTGGTTTTCACCTGGGGTTCACTTGTGGACGGCCACCCAGGAACAAAGAGATTAATATGTCTTATGTGCTTTAAAGTGCTTTCAGTGCAGCCTTATGACAATATGGGCTCTGTCTTGACTGATTAAGATGTGAGGGTTCAACTTGTGTGCAAGATATTGGCTGGTAGCAGAATTATAGGTGGGAACGGATATTGCCAGTATGGTTGCTCTCTCCTTCTGAAAGGTCTTGTCTCATTCTTCTCTCTGGGTAGAATGGGTCTTAAGGTGAAAGTGCACAACCCCTGCAGGGTGTCAAACTAATTGATTAGCCGTGTCCCTGGTTATGGACAATTTGAGTCTCTAGACATGGAATGTACGGAAGAATCTCATCACCATTTCTAAATGATTAAAATTTGACTAGAAACCCCTAGGTTAGGGGCTCAGGGCCATTCACTCCGAGGGGTGGTGGTTTCTGTCGTTCCAACTTTGTTGAGTTTCGCCCAGTGCTACATGCCTAGCTAGTATATAGTATTTGGGGGTTATTTCGACCCTTTAAAAATATAAAATTTTGAAAGTAAGTTTTGAGATGGAATTATATGATAAAATTGCCTTTATGCAAATTAGCCCAAGAGATCCACCGGCCAAATATCATGTAGTTAGTTCTTTCACAACAGCCACCAAATATGTGTCATTTGCCAGTAAATCATTGTACTGACCCCCATTCATGGGGCTGCATATTCAAATGTGCAGGATATTCTAAGGAGGAGTAAGTTGATAGGATCTCGAGTCTACATTCCAACATGACTGCCTATGGCGCATGGTGAAGATGGAGGCTCACTGCTATCCCAGTTTCCATTGTGTTTATGCTGTGTTGAACTATGTCATTTGAGCTAGTCCATGTGACTAAGCTAGTTTGTAAAGTTTAAAGACTATTGTATCTATATCTGCGTTGTAATCTTTGATACTTTGCAATGAATACTATATTTTATGTTCTGTGGTGCTATCAGTGATCTAGGGAATAACACTTAACATAGGTATTTCACCTTAATCCAAAGGTGGGGCTTTACATTTTATGTCTATCACCTTGGGTGCCGCAACAAAGCTTCTTGATAACATGATGGTAAATTATTCCGAGTGGCACACCGAGAGAGCTCCACAAGGTAAGAAGGTAAATTCTGTTGAGGAAACCTCTTCCTTGAGTGATAAGATTGATACTATTATGATTATGCTTGCTAATGATAGAGCTCATGTTGATCCTAATAATGTTCCTTTGGCCTCTTTGGTTGCTCAAGAAGAGCACGTTGATGTAAACTTCATTAGAAATAATAATTTCAACAATAGTGCTTATAGGAACAATTTTGCTAGCAACAATTATAGGCCGTATCCTTCTAGCAATGGTAATGGTTATGGCAATTCTTATGGTAATTCCTCCCACAACACTAGGGATGCGCCCTCTGAGCTTGAAGTCATGCTCAAGGACTTCATTGGTAAGCAAACTGCTTTTAATAAGTCTGTTGAGGAAAAGTTGGGTAAAATTGATGTTCTTCCTTCTAAAGTTGATAGCCTTGCTCTTGATGTTGAACTTCTGAAACTAAAAGTTTTGCCGCATGATGTGAAAGAAAGCAAGACTTTGAATGCCATCCAGGTTAAGATTGATAATAATGTTAGGATGTTAGCAGAATTGCATGCTAGGTGGGAAAGAGAAGATGAGAAGGCTAGAAATATGAAGGTTTGTACTATTACCACCACTAGTGATGTTGTTTCAAATGCTAGCAATCCTCTTACTTTGATTGGTGTAGGGAAAACTCCTACTCCTTGTGCAAAAAAGCCCAAAACTGCAAAAACTTTTTCTACAAAAAGTGCTGAATTTTTTTGGAGTATGGGAGACAATAGCTCTACTTATTTTAATGATTTTGATGTTGATGGTTGCAATATCTCTGAAGTTATTTTGTTCTTGCAAAAACTTTCTTTAAGTCCTAATGCTAGTTCTATGAATGTTGCTTTTACAAAGCATATTACAAATGCTCTTATGCAAATTAGGGAAGAAAAGTTGAAACAAAAGGTTTCTATTCCCAAGAAGTTAGAAGATGGTTGGGAGCCCATCATTGATATGAATGTGAATGATTTTGATTGCCATGCTTTATGTGATCTTGGTGCAAGCATTTCTATTATGCCTAGAAAGATTTATGATATGCTTGGTTTCCCACCGCTTGAAACTTGTTATTTTGATGTTCCTCTTGCTGATGTTGCTAAGAAGAAACCTTTGGGAAGAATTAATGATTTTCTTATTCTGGTTAAAAATAACCTTGTTCCCGTTGATTTCTTTGTTTTGGATATTGAATGCAATGCTTGATGTCCTATTATATTGGGAAAACCTTTTCTTAGAACAGTTGGTGCCATCATTGATATGAAGGAAGGCACCATTAAATATCAATTCCCACTCAAGAAAGGTATGGAACACTTCTCTAGAAAGAGAAAGAAATTACTTTTTGACTCTGTTCTTAGAGAAAATTATGAACTTGATGCTTCATTGCTTGATATTACTTGATTTCCACTTTCTGCGCCTAGCTCAAAGGCGTTAAAAAAGCACTCTTGGGAGATAACCCAATGTTTTCTTTTCAGTACTTTTTCTTTTTGTTGAGTCTTGGAAGTTATTAATACTATCATGACCTCTCCTTATCATTTTTTTATTTCATTTTTGTGCCAAGAAGAACCTCTAATTGGAGGAAGGTAAGATTTGGGGAAGTTGCTGTCCTGAAATAGATTTCTGCGCTGCACCGTAAAAATTCATGAAAATTCTCAGAACGTCTTTTTGATCTGCAATTTCTTGTGGACATGCCCTAGGTTATTTCCAAACTTTATTCATTTTGAACTCGATTTGAGAAACAAAAAACCCTCCAAAAAATTGATCTTTGTCACCTGTTCTGTTTTGACAGATTTCTACCACTATTTGTGTTTGCCTCTCGATCGCTTTCTTTTTTAGTTCTTTTGATCATGGAACTTTTGAGGAAGTTTCTACAGTAGCTTACGCTTTAATGGGTGTTATACTTGAGTTTGAAAGTGAACCAACAGAGTAGATTTACTATTGTGCTTACACTAATGTTGCTAATAGAATTGTGTGAAGTTTTGTATGAAGGAAGTTTTCAAGTGTAGGGAAAGGAGAATGATGAGATGAGATGAGATGAAGAATGGACAAAAGCTCAAGCTTGGGGATGCCCATGTCACCCCAAGAAATATCCAAGAGGTACAAGCGTCAAAGCTTGGGGATGCCTCGAGGCACTCCTTCTTCGTCGGCAAAAATCAGGTCATCTTTCAAGACACTATATTTTTATTGCTTCATATTCTATGCGTTTTTCTTGGAGCGTATTTACTTTCGCTTTCAGTTTTTTTTGTTTTGTTTGCTGCAATAAATGGTTGGACCCCAACAAATTTCTTTTGGAGAAGACACACTCTGTTTTTCATTGCCAAGAACACTCTAGTTTTCACTCTTATCGTTCAACGAGTGTTCTCTTTTTCTAGTACTGCATTTAGCTTTCGTTTTTTGCCTTGATTTTTGTTCAGATCTTGTTATTTCTTTAAATCAAGGTGTATTTAGATCTCTGGTCTATGTTGGTTTTCATCTTTAAAAGTTGATTCAAAAAGGTTGAATGGTGTTGGAAAAGAGAAAAAAGTTTCATGCCTATAGTGGTACAAATGGGAGCTTGTTTAGACTGTGGCTTAAACTTTTGCATGTCATGCTTGATGTTATTTTGATAGTATGCTTAGTTTTTGCTATAGCATGACTTATCTCAAATGACTGAGATTGCTTAATGTGCGTTTGAAAGAATCATGCGTTGTTTTTATTATATGGGAGCATATTATTGTGGTTTTCTCCTTTGATGCTTTATTTGGGTTGACTTGGCGCATGCTTACACCATGTTCGACTTTAACAAGTTGCCATAAGCCTCTATGATCATTTGGTTTTTGACTTGTGATACCACTTTATGCTTTAGTTAATAATGTTTTGTCGCTATGCATGATTATGGCCGTTACAACTCTCTTAGTTGGTCGCTCCCGGTCTTTTGCTAGCCTTCATCTACACTGAGTATGAGCTCTACTCGTGCATCCAACTCCCAAAAACCAAGTTCTCCAAAGAGTCCACTATAAATTCCTATGCATGGTATTTGCAAGCCATTCCAAGTAAATTTTCATGTGCTACCTTTCAAAAAAACCTTCAAAATACTTCTCATTTTGTGACACTATTTTCATCTCATGGGGACGTAGTGGTCGGATTTCCTATCTTCCATATTGTTTTATTCCAAAAAAAAAGAAAAAAGGGAAAAAAGAAAAGAAAAAAAGGCACTCCTCCATGGTATGTGAAAGTTGGTGGGCACCCGATGGAATCGGTTAGCCATGGTTTGTGAAAGGAAAAGTGGGGAGGAGTGCCAAGCTTTATAAAAGAGCACAAAAGTGCTAATTTCTCTCTCAAGATTTGCTTAGTATGGAAGATAGTAAGAACCCCATTGCCAGTCGTTGACAAGAACAACTACCTCTTAAAACAAAAATTTTATCTCTGTTTTACAAATGAAAAGCTCTAACACATGTTTAATCACTTCTTCCCTCTACGAAGGGCCTTTCTTTTACTTTTATGTTGAGTCTCCACCTTCTACCTTTATGCACCATCTAAGAGAGCATAGTTGTCATTCTGAGTTTAATGTGCATAGAACCAAAATTTATTATTGATTGATTCATGGTTATGGTTTTGCTTGTTCTTAAATTATTTGTATCTAGTCGCCCTCTTAAACTTGAAGGTGTCCTATGCATTTATATTTTGCTACTCCATGAAGGACAAGCTGAAAACCACTTTGCTATGTTTTTCTGTATGCTCGAAACAAACACTTGACTTTCAATGCATTATTACTCATGATCTTTTGTTTGTGTTACTTTTCATGTTATAACATGGTTGCTAAGTTTATTGATATGGGCACGAAGGAGGAGGTGAAGCCCAATTTCAGGACTCCACCAAGATGAGGGAAGCTCGTTGCAGATTGGCACGCAAGGATGACCTACGATATGTAATAATTAGTCTAAGGTTGTGTCAGCAATTTATATTCATGCTTATGTTATTTCATGTGTCAGGTCATGTTATGGGCCACTTAGGTTTATTTGTGTTTTGGGTTTGGGCCTGTCCAAGCCCAATAGTTTTCTAGCCATCTATATAAGGAGGCCAGCAGTCTAGGGTTTAGGAGTTCAGTTGTTTAGTCTAAAACTATCGTGTGCTCCACCGTGTATCATCCCTCCGGGGAAACGGCACTGCCGTGCTGTCTAATAAAGATTGCTGTGAGGGTTCTTATGTTCATCAAGAATTATCAGGCTCAGGTTTGAGGCGTGGTGATCTTCATCACGTTGCTTGCTGGATTCATTCCTCTTCTTTAGGTGATGTTCATCGCGTTGTTGGAAGATTTCTATCCGGATAGACTCGTTGTGAAAGATCGGGACAAAACTCATAGGATCACCGGTGTGATCCTTATCATGTGGTATCAGAGCACTGGGTTGATCACCGCGAGTATTTTGTGTTGATCTGCGGATTATTCTTACCGGCAGTTTTCAGATCAGATTGGTTTTTATCACCGTGGGCGATTGCGGATTCTCAGATCGACCGAAAGTTTGCATTGCGATCGATTCCCCATCGAAACCGATGGCAGTTTGCTTGCAGATCACATCTATCCAGGCACCGATCGATCTACAGATCGGCGAGGAGTTTGCATTGGGCATTGGTTGGCAGGTGCGATCGATTTCCGTTTGATTTCAGCGTCGTCCGTATTCATCCTTGGAATTTCCGGTGATTTCCAGTTCAGATCGATCGGTATCGCGAGATTCCTGTCGATCTCGTTCCGATCCGCTTGGATCGTTGGCCAGAGTCCACCAAACCTACGGTTCCTAGCCAGGCAAAGCAATCTCGTTACAAAAAAAACAAGGAAAACGCGCCGGCCGCGGCCTCGCCAAGTCGCCATCGCTCGACTGCCTCGATCGCTGGATCAGCGCGCCTCGATCGCGCACATGTGGAGCGTGGTATCCTTCGGTCTTCGGAGCGAATCGCTCGACCGGCCAAGTACTAGTGGGCCGGCCCATCGAGCGCCCCTGGATCGATTCACCTTACCCAGATCCAGTGCTAGCGCTTGCTCGCCATACGACGGAGACCGTCTGTCCCCTGGCGCGCACCTAGCGATAGAGGATCCTCCGCCGGCGCCCTAATAGTTACCAGCTATCTGAAGAAAAAGGATTGGACTTCACTCTTTTCTTTTGGTGGTGCGTGTACTCATTTGTTTAGATTGAAATAGAGATCAGCACTTCAGCTATGGTAGAAGGTGTTGATGCAGATGTTTCCACGAAGGAACCAGATTTTTATCAAGCTCGTTGGCTAGGCGAAGCGGATGAAGCACCTATTTTTAACCCTGCTGCTGTTTCTGCAACCAGATCATTGGGAGGTTTGAGAAGGCTTTGGCTGAAGTTTGATGCTACGCCACAAGAATATTTAGCATGGGAGGATGTGATGGACCGTTGGTTACTGCCGCGTTCTCAAGATTACGAGCAAATTACTTCTTACAATGCAGCTGTTGCTCGCTTTGATCAAACAACTATTGCTTGGTGGAAACGTGCCAGGTATGATATGCACCAAAAAGGCCAGAGTTTCACCTGCAGTTGGGAAGAATTGAAGAGTCTTTTGAGGCAGCATTTCGTGCCAACAGATTGTATGGTAGAGCAACCCAGTCGGGCTACGACCACAATGGTACCTTCTGTGGATACGAAGGCTGATGTTGGCAAGGATGTCATGAAAGAGGTTGAACCATTGAGTGGGCTGAATATGCAACTCAAGTGGGTACATGATGCGGCTTGCATAGCAGTTGACAAGGGTCAGCGTTGGAGTTTATTTCAAACACTGTGCATGATCAAGGGCAAAGCCTGCAAGCTCATGGTGGATGGTGGTAGCTACTGTAATGGCATCAGTAAGGCCGTGGTGACGACTTTGGGTTTGTCGACATGGCGTATTCCTGAACCTAAGCATGTTGTGTGGTTAAATAGCTGTGGTATGCTGAAGATTACTCACAAGGTGTGTGTGCCATTTACAGTTGGTGACTATATTGATGAGGTGGAATGCGATGTCTTGCCATTGGAGGTATGTGGGCTGTTACTTGGATGTCCGTGGCAGTATGATCGCAATGTTATGCATGCTGGGAGAGCAAATACATATTCCTTTATGCATGATGGCAAACAACGGACTTTGAAGCCTATGAGTGATGATCAAATCAAATCCGATGTTGTGTTGGTGGTTTACAAGGAGAAGTTGCATAAAGCTAAGCCACAACCAGGGCTAGCTAAGGTGCAGCATGAGGAGCATGATGCGAAAAGCGTCAGTGGTGATATTGTTTCAGCCAAGCCTGTAGATGACAAGCCAGTTGTTCTTGTTAGTGACAAGCCGGTTGAAGTCAAGCCTCATATAGATGAAGGGAAGGATATGTCACCATGCATTCCATGTGTTCCACTTCCAATTCATGTTGACATGGGTGTTCAGACCGATGACGGTGGTGCTGATCTTATTCCGGTGCATATGGTGCCGCGGGTAGTCAGCCACAGTTTTGTGAGAACACCTCGGAAACGTTTTGTTGGAGCAGCAGTCAGGGGCGAATCTAGGAAATTGGTGCATTGGGTTCACCTCATTTTAATGGTGTCATCTTGTTAGTGTGAGCACCAACTAATGGTGATTTAACAAAGGATTTGCTAAAATTTAATGGTGTCAACTGACACCAATACCTACATAGCAGCTCCGCCCCTGGCAGCAGTACGTGTGCACAAAGGCAAAGATGGACGTGTTCGTCAGTTGTGTGGCCCAGGCATTACTATTTTGCAGGGTCGTGCTAAGCAGGTTCATGTTTAGCAACGCAAGGTTCCAGCAAGGATTGAGAAGAAGAAGGTGGAGGCACCTAAGTACAAGTTCATTTGGTGAAGAAAAGAGGTGCAACCACCCAGGGCTGTATCAAGTCGAGCAGGCCAAGAGGGAGGATGTGGTGAGGTAGGCAAGCAAGACTTGAAGATGGCGAATATGCGTGGTGCTATTGTTGATATTCCGCCACCCTTTCGAGCAGACCCTCACACGTTGGGGACAACACTTTTTGAAGGGGGGGAGGATGATATGGGCACGAAGGAGGAGGTGAAGCCCAATTTCAGGACTCCACCAAGATGAGGGAAGCTCGTTGCAGATTGGCATGCCAGGATGACCTACGATATGTAATAATTAGTCTAAGGTTGTGTCAGCAATTTATATTCATGCTTATGTTATTTCGTGTGTCAGGTCATGTTATGGGCCACTTAGGTTTATTTGTGTTTTGGGTTTGGGCCTGTCCAAGCCCAACAGTTTTCTGGCCATCTATATAAGGAGGCCAGCAGTCTAGGGTTTAGGAGTTCAGTTGTTTAGTCTAAAACTATCGTGTGCTCCATCGTGTATCATCCCTCCGGGGAAACGGCACTGCCGTGCTGTCTAATAAAGATTGTTGTGAGGGTTCTTATGTTCATCAAGAATTATCAGGCTCAGGTTTGAGGCGTGGTGATCTTCATCACGTTGCTTGCTGGATTCGTTCCTCTTCTTCAGGTGACGTTCATCGCGTTGTTGGAAGATTTCTATCCGGATAGACTCGTTGTGAAAGATCGGGACAAAACTCATAGGATCACCGGCGTGATCCTTATCATTTATTGTCAAGATTATGTCTTTTATGCTCATGTTTAGAGTACTTTGATCTCAGCACTCAATGCTTTACATCGTTGATCAAGATTGTGTTGGTGCATGTCACCTAAAAATTATTGTTTTGTTATCACTTACCTACTCGAGGACGAGCAGGAGTTAAGCTTGGGGATGCTTGATACGTCTCAAATGTATCTATAATTTTTGATGCTCCATGCTTGTTTATGCATCATTTGCTTTCTGTTTTGTTACACTTCGTGACATTTTTATGCATTTTCCGGAACTAACCTATTAACGAGATGCCATAGTGCCTGTTCCCTATTTTCTGCTATTTTTGTGTTTCAGAAAAGCTACACAGGAAATATTCTCGGAATTGGATGAAACAAAAGCCGAAGTTCCTATTTTTCCCAACACGAGATAGAGTCCAAAGCAGAGACGGAGGGGAGGCAGGGGCCAGCCACACCATAGGGTGGCGCGGCCAGCCCCTGGCCAGCACCACCAAGTGCTGGAGCCACCTAGCCCACCTCCTGATGCCGCCCTTCCGCCTATATATTCTCCTCGGTGAGAAAACCAAAAGAGCCGATCAATTTTCCTCGAAACATACTGCAAGCCGCCGCCGTCATCGATGCGAGATCGGGAGGGTCCAAAAGTTCTTTTCGACAACCTGCCGGAGAGGGGAATCACTGCCGGAGGCCTTCTTCATCACCATGCCTGCCTCTGGAGTGATGCGTGAGTAGTCTACCTTGGACTACGGGTCCATAGCTGTAGCTAGATGGATGTCTTCTCCTCCATGTGCTTCATGTTTAGATCTTGTGAGCTGCCTATCATGATCAAGATCATCATTGTGTAATTTTACATTTTGTGTTTGTTGGGATCCGATGAATATTGAGTACTTTGTCTAGTTGATTTATTGATTTATGATCTCTATGTTGTTTATGATCTTGCATGCTCTGTGTTGCTAGTAGATATCTTGGCCGAGTAGATGCTAGTGACTCCAAGAGGGAGTATTTATGCTCGATAGTGTGTTCATGCCTCTGGTAACTTGGGGGAGTGACAACAACCTCTAAAGTTGTAGATGTGCTATTGCTACTAGGGAGAAAACAAAAATCTTGTGTTCAAAGACATTTGTATTGTTTACATTACACACTTTGCTTAAGGCGATAATCTGTTGCTTGCAACTTAATACCGAACGATTGCTCGGATGACATCCGGCGGGTGGATTATTAGTCATAGATGCAGTTGGATTACGGTCTATGTATTATGTTGTAATGCCCAAGTGAATCTCATAGTGATCCTCATGACATTTGTATGCTTTCTTTATTTACCCAGCATGTTATTTATCTTATGGAGAGACACCTCTAGTGAACTGTGGACCTGGTCCATTCTTTTACATTGTTATTACCGTTTACCATTTACTCACATTATTTACATTCTCGCAAATTACTATCTTTTACCACATGATACGTTTAATCCTTTGTTTACAGCAAACCGGTGAGATTGACAACATCACTGTAAGTTGGGGCAAAGTACTTGGTTGTGTTGTGTGCAGGTTCCACGTTGCTGCTGGTGCAAAGCTACGCCCCAGATAAGGCACCATATATAAATTGTCTGGAGCTGACGCGAAGCTAGCAAGCATCAACCTTCGGAAGTTGGTTCTTTCTCCTACTGGTTAGATAAACCTTGGTTTCATACTGAGGGAAGACTTGCTGCTGTGCTCATCATACCTTCCTCTTGGGGTTCCCAACTGGGCGGTCATCTACACGCCATCAATATACCATACATCTATTCGATTCATGGATGAAATAGAAAATACACCGCGCTTGACTTCACACCATGGACTACATACATCAACATGCACGATCTCCATTTAGTTAGTCGATTGTTCCGTTCATGGCCCATGAACAGAGTTTAATCATCTTTAGGAAAAGTCTCACAAGCGTTAGTCAATTCAAAAATCAAATGACTCGAAAATCCATCAATATGGAATTTTTTTCATGTTATATTTCCAATATGACTTAAACGGCGATGTCTCATATAAGTGAAAATCTTTTTGTCTTGCGACCTGATACGTCCATTTTGCATCACTATTTTATATCATAATTTACTGTTATTCATTGATATATTTCATATTTAGAGATGATACTTATGTTGTTTCTTCTATTTTTGCTTGTTTGATGATTATTGGAGAATTCACTGCCGGAGTCAGGTTTCTGCTGGAAAAAGGACCATCAAGATAAAATATTTCTGAAGACCAGCAACTCCAGGAAAATACCCAAAAATTCATATTTTGCCGGAAGACAGAAGTAGCCAGAAGGAGAGGGCGAGGTGAGCCACCAGGGGCCCACACCACCTGGTGGTGCGGGTCAGCCCTAGGCCGCGCTGCCTGGTGGTGCGGGCCAGCCCTAGGCCGCGCCGCCTGGTGGTGTGGCTGCCCTGGCCCACCTCTGGCATCGCCCCTTCGCGTATATTGTCTCCCCAAAAACCTAAGACTAGGGGGAGGAACATAGATAGACTCCACTGCCTCTACGGGGCGGAAAACACATAGAGAGAGAAAGCTCTCCGGCAGGCAGAAATCTGCCGGGGAAATTAATTCCCGGAGGGGGAAAATCATCGCCATCGTCACCGCCATCGAGCTGGGCTTCATCGGGATCATCATCATCATCATCACCAACACCTTCATCACCGTCATCACCACACCGTCCCGCTGTAACATCTTCAGGTGAATCTTGTCCAGTTCATAGGGGAAACTTTCCCGGTGTTGATTACCCTTGTAGTTGATGATATTGAGTGAAACCATTGAATTAAGGTTTATGTCCAGATTGTTATTTATCATTATTTCACCTCTGATCATGATCCATATGATGTCTTGTGAGTAGTTTGCTTAGTTCTTGAGGACATGGGAGAAGTCAAGATGTTAGTAGTGGAACTATGTTGAGTAATATTTAATGGTTTGATATATATGTGTTGTGGTGCTATTCTACTAGTGGTGTCATCTGAACATCGACTACATGATACTTCACCTTTATGGGCCTAGTGGAATGCATTGTGTATTTGGCTACTAATTGTGGGGTTGCCGGAGCGACAGAAACCTGAACCCCCGTTAGGAAACCAATGCACCAGGGAGTGTAGGATCTCAGAGTTTAAGGCTGTGGTTAGATTTATCTTAATTACTTTCTTGTAGTTGTGGATGCTTGCAAGGGGTATATTCACAAGTATGTATTAGTCCAAGCTTGGGTAGTGCGTTAGCATAGGTTCACCCCCATAACACCTATCAAACCAATGAAGATTATTCAGCTGTATAAAGCGAAAGCACTTGACAGAAACTCCCGTTCCTCAGGAACGTTTGGTAATCACAAGTAACACAACCGGCTTGTCCTTTGCTCTAGAAAGGATTGGACCACTCGCAGCAATTATTACTATTGTCTTTTATTTACTTGTACTTTATTTACCTGCATTATCAAATACCCCTGAAAACCCGTTTGCTAGTATTTACAGTGATTCCTTGATCAAAACTACTTGTCAACACCTTCTTCTCCTTGTTGGGTTTGACACACTTATTTATCAAAAGTACTACGATACACCCCCTATACTTGTGGGTCATCAAGACTATTTTCTAGCGCCGTTGCCGGGGAGTGAAGCGCTATTGAAGAGTGGAGTTGGTAAAGGAAACTTTTACTGTGAGTATTGTTTTTATGTCTGTCTTTTATTTTATTTCATTATGGAGAAGTCTCCATTTGGTTCCCTATTTGGGAATACTACTGCCACTGTTATGGTAATAGATGAACCATCGCCTGCTCAATTGGATCCTTTTAAAATACCTATGAAAATTGTTGAACGTGTTATGAATAACTGCTATTCAGGAGATGGAACAGTCCATCCTTTGCTCTTTATACATGAATTATGCGAGTTGTTCAAGTGTGCAGGTATTTCATCAAGCCAGGTTAAGAGGAAGCTATTCTCTTTATCACTGAAGGACAGAGCTGTGGAATGGTATAAGCTGCTGAAGAATGGCCGATCTATTGCCTGGGAGGAAATTGTACCTCTCTTTTATTCTAAATTCTATCTTCCAAGTGAGATTCATAAAGATCGAAACCAAATATATAATTTTTGGCCTCATGATGGAGAGAGTATTGCCCAAGCGTGGGGGAGATTGAAGTCACTAATGCTCAAATGTCCCATTCATGAGCTCCCCAGTAATATTGTTATTAATAACTTCTATGCAAGGCTTTCTCTTCACAACAAGGATTTATAGGATGCTTCTTGTTCTGGATCATTTACACGTGTGAAAGAAGAAGCTAAATGGGATCTTCTTGACATTATTCAGGAAAATACTGAAGGATGGGAGAACAACAAAGGTAGAAAGTCAGGTATAAATTATGATTATGAATGCATTAAATCTTTTATGGGAACTGTTGACTTTCATAATGTTAGTGCTGTTTATGGTCTTGATTCTCAAATACTTGCCAACTGTTTTAAGGCCTTTGCCTCTTATCTTGATGTTCCAAAAAAGGAATGGAGCAAGTACCATGCGCCTTATAAAGATACTATTAATTATGTTCCTACTAGAATTACTGAAGTTTGTACTGTTGATTGTATTTTGCCTGAGCCTTATTTTGAGAAAACACCTTTCCCTACTAAGGTAAAGGAGCATTCTATGTTAACTAGTGTGCTTAATAAAAGTGCAAAGAAAGCTTTAGAACCTGATGAGCAAATAACTGTTAAACCTGCAGTAGCAATAGTAAAGGACCTTGTTACTAAAAATGTAGAAGATGGACACATTATCTTTTGTGAAGATGCTTCTAATATTCACATCCTAGTAGATCTAGGAAAACAAGTGTTCCTGTGCTTTCTGTCAGGATAGGTGATCATTGCTATTATGGTTTATGCAACATTGGTGCAAGTTCAAGTGCTATTCCTTATGAGCTTTACAGAGAAATCATGCATGAAATTGGTTCTTGTGAACTTGAAGATATTGATGTGGTTATTTAGCTCGCTAACAGAGAAACTATCTCTCCAATTGGTATTGTTAGAGATGTGGAAGTTTTATGCGGTAAGACTAAATATCCTGCTAATTTTCTAGTACTTGGTTCAGCTGCTAGTAAAACTTGTCCTATTATTTTTGGTAGACCTTTCTTGAATACTTGTGGCATCGTCATAGATTGTAAGAAGGAGAAAATTTTGACTAAGTTTGATGGAGAATCTTATGAGTTTAATTTTTCTAAGTTTACCAAAGCTCCTTATGAAACTGATCTGCCTAATGAAGATTTTACAGTTGAACAGTTTGCCTCTATTGCTCTTGCTCCTAACGATGCTTTGCATCAATATATGGAGGACCACGAAAGTGAGATCTTTAGGGAAGAAAGAAATGAGATAGACGAGATTCTTCTTCGTCAGCCAGAGATGCTTAAACACAATTTACCCATGGAGGATTTTGGGTACCACTTTGCCACCAAAAGAAGATCATGTTTTTGATTTAAAACATTTACCTGATGATCTTAAATGTGCTTATATTGATGATAAGAAAATATATCCTGTTATTATTAGTTCTAAACTTTTAGGGAAGGAAGAAGAAAGGTTATTGGAAATATTGAGGAAACACCGAGGAGCTATGGGATATACCATTGATGATTTAAAAGGGATTTCCCCTACTATATGTTAGCATGCTATTAATATGGAGCCAGATGCAAAGCCAGCTGTTGAACATCAACACTGTTTAATTCCTAAGATGAAGGAAGTGGTAAGAAATGAGGTTTTGAAACTCCTTGATGCTGGTATTATTTATCCTATTGCTGATAGTAGATGGGTTAGTCCTGTTCATTGTATTCCTAAGAAAGAAGGAATTACTGTTGTGCCTAATGAGGATAATGAACTTATTCCTCAAAGAGTAGTAGTTGGTTATAGGATGTGCATCAGTTTTAGAAAGGTCAACAAAGTTACTAAGAAAGATCATTATCCTTTACCGTTTATAGATCAAATGTTAGAGAGGTTATCTAAGAAAACTCATTTTTGTTTTCTTGATGGTTATTCTGGTTTCTCTCAAATTTCTGTTAAAAAGCGAGATCAAGAGAAAATCACTTTTACTTGTCCTTATGGAACTTATGCTAATAGACGTATGCCTTTTGGTTTGTGTAATGCTCCTGCTACATTTCAAAGATTCATGTCTACTATTTTTCATGGATTTTGTGAAGAAATTGTGGAGGTATTCATGGACGATTTCTCCGTCTATGGAACTTCTTTTGATAATTGTTTGCACAATCTTGATAAAGTTTTGCAGAGATGTGAGGAAACTAATCTTGTTCTTAATTGGGAGAAATGCGACTTTATGGTGAATGAAGGAATTGTTCTTGGACATAAAATTTCTGAAAGAGGTATTGAAGTTGATAGAGCAAAAGTTGAAGCAATTGAGAAAATGCCATGTCCTAGGGATGTTAAAGGTATTTGTAGTATTCTTGGTCATGCTAGTTTTTTTAGAAGGTTTATTACAGATTTCTCCAAAATTTCAAAGCCTCTTACTAATCTTCTTCAAAAATATGTACCTTTTGTTTTTGATGATGATTGTAAGAAAGCTTTCGAAACTCTTAAGAAGGCTTTAACTACTACTCCTATTGTCCAACCACCTGATTGGAATTTACCCTTTGAAATTATGTGTGATGCTAGTGATTTTGCTGTAGGTGTTGTTCTTGGACAGCGAGTAAATAAGAAGTTGAATGTTATTCATTATGCTAGTAAGACTCTTGATGCTGCTCAAAAGAATTATGCTACTATTGAGAAAGAGTTCCTTGCTATTGTCTTTGCTTATGATAAGTTTAGACCTTATATTGTTGATTCGGAAGTTACTATTCATACTGATCACGCTGCTATTAGGTATCTTATGGAAAAGAAAGATGCTAAGCCTAGGCTTATTAGATGGGTGTGGCTTTTACAAGAGTTTGATTTGCATATTGTAGATATGAAAGGTGCTGAAAATCTTGTTGCTAATAATTTGTCTAGATTGGAAAACATTTCTTATGATCTTATTCTTGTTAATGATAGTTTTCCAAATGACCAGTTAGCCTCAATAAAGGTAACCTTGCGAGAGAGTCCTTGGTATGCTGATTATGCTAACTTTATTGTTTCCAAGTATTTGCCTCCAACTTTTATAGCCCAGCAAAGAAGGAAATTCTTTTATGACTTGAGGCATTATTTTTGGGATAACCCCCACTTATATAAAGAAGGAGTGGATGGTATTATGCGAAGATCCGTTCCAAAATATGAACAATAAGAGATATTGAGGAAATGTCATGGTAGTGCTTATGGAGGACATCATGCTGGAGATAGAACTGCACAAAAGGTTCTACAATCAGGTTTTTATTGGCCTACTCTTTTTAAAGATGCAAGAAAGTTTATTTTATCATGTGATGAATGTCAAAGAGTTGGTAATATTTCTAGACGCAATGAAATGCCTATGAATTATTCTCTTGTTATTGAACCATTTGATTGTTGGGGATTTGACTTTATGGTTCCTTTTCCTCCTTCAGAAGGTTATACTCATATACTTATTGTTGTTGATTATGTTACTAAGTGGGTAGAAGCTATACCTACGAAGAAAGCCGATGGTGAGACCTTGTTAAAAATGCTTAAGGATGTTATTTTTCCTAGGTTTGGTGTGCCTAGATATCTTTTGACTAATGGAGGTTCTCATTTTATTCATGGCGGTTTTAGGAAGACTCTTGCTAGATATGACATTAATCATAGAATTGCTAATGCTTATCATCCCCAAACTAGTGGGCAAGTAGAGTTATCGAATAGGGAGATCAAGACTATCTTGCAAAAGAGGGTTAATAGATCCAGGAAAAATTAGGCTAGCAAGTTACACAATGCTTTATGGGCTTATAGAACTGCTTATAAGAACCCCATGGGAATGTCTCCTTATAGAATGGTTTATGGAAAAGCGTGTCACTTGCCTTTAGAATTAGAACACAAAGCTTTTTGGGCAGTGGAAGAGCTTAATAAAGATTTTACACTTGCCGGTAAGAAAAGGTTGCTTGATTTGAGTTCTTTGGATGAATGGAGAGGTGAAGCTCATGAAAATGCCAGACTCTGTAAAGAGAAAGTTAAGCAGTGGTATGATAGGAGAATTCTTAAGAGAGAATTCCATGTTGGTGAGAAAGTTCTATTGTATACGTCTCGTCTTAGATTATTTGCAGGAAAATTACTCTCAAAATGGGAAGGACCCTTTATTATTGAAGAGGTGTATCATTCAGGTGCGATAAAGATTGCTTCGCTTAAAGATAACACTACGCAAGTGGTGAATGGGCAAAGACTCAAGCATTATATTTCTGGAGATTCTTATAATGAAGATATCGATATTATTCAAGTGGTGACTCTGGAAGAATTCATCAAAGAACAAATGCAGGAAACTGCAGAGTCCATTTTTGAATAGGTAATAGTTCTAGTCAGAAAAGGTTTGCGTTAAACTTTTCTGCTTAAACTTTTTTTGTTTTTATTAAATATGAAAAATAACGAGACGAAAACGAGTAGGAAACGGATCCCGGAGGCACCACACCACACCGTGGCGCGAGCCCCCTGCTGGCCGTGCAACCTGGTGGTGAGGTTGCCTCGGAGCTCGTTTCCGTCCCAGTTTCTTCATGTGCCTTCATTTTGTTGTTAAACTTTCGCCTATATAACCCCTCGGATTGCCTGAGGTCTGTGTATCATTCTCTCTTCGTGTTTTTGTTTCGATCTGTTTCTGTCAGGAGTTGTTCTCAGTTTTAGAGGCACCATGGCCTCCGCCAACAACGATAAGGAGAAGACGCCTTTAGAAGATGATCACCAGGACCCCAAGCTGAAGGAAGGACGAATTGATGTAGGATCAAGGGCAAGAGAACCTACTTTTGTAGGATCAATTAACGCTGGACGTGCTTTTTCTCATAATATACAGGGACCAATACCGCCACTTCCGGACATCAGCTCCTACCCTTCCACAGATGAAGCTCTGTGGGTCACCGATGAGTTTTGCGATAAATATCGAGTTCTGAGGAGGGAGGTGGAGATACTTCGAGAGGAGAACAATAGGCTTCGTAGGATGTTGGAGAATTTTTGCACCCCAATTATGATTGCACCACCACCACCGAAGGAGTAATTCGTCATTGGTATTGGCATCCCCTTTGCTTGTTCCAAGCTTGGGGGAGTGCCGCGGTATCACATCATTACCTTTTACCCATTTACTTTTCAAGTAGAGTCATATCATGAATAGAGAAGTTATCATATAGGATGGTTTGCATTGTGGAAGTATCTCTCCTTTAGTTGGTTATCTATGTATCCCTTGGTGTGAGTTGCGGTTATGAAATATTAATGAGAAGTCTTATCATTTACTTTCTCCACACTTCATTTTAGTTTGCACTTTTTCTTATATGATTAATCTTGTTGATTAGCATTGGTATCACTTTGGGAGCATGAGTAAATCTAGTTGGTTTTGGCAAACTTAGCAATGGTCAGTAGCAACAATACTTTGAGGCTTGATGTAATATCCCAAGATTAGAGGTTATAAAATAGAGCCAACAGATGTGTGCATTGCATTTCATGCATAGAAAATCTGGGTAATTTTCGCGCATTTAAATAAAACATGCCAAACTGGTTGGAGTTTCACTTGAGTTGATGGAATTGAAGTAGCTCATCAACTAGAGCACGATAAACTTCAATATGACCTTTCTTAAAATCCTTGTTTTGGGTAGTGATAGTTACAACCACTAAAAGAGAGTTAAGAGAGGTAAAACTAAAATGCTTGTCACACCATTTTAGAATCAAACATTTATTCACACCCAAGATCATCATGGTATTATTTAAACCCTACTTCCTTCATGTTAAAGAAGTCAACACAAGTCTGATCCTTAAATCATGATCTATTCTATATCCTTATGTCCTAATCTAGTGAGTCCAAATATAAGAAGTGGAAAGATTAGCTCAATGCCAGTTTGATTATAAGATTTGTCTTAACTCTAAGTGAGATAACTTAAGAACATTTGAGCCATTCCTATAAAGGCCAACTAGGATACTTTAGACATTACTCCGATTCTAACTAGGACAAGTTATTTGATATAGGGGAGATCACATCATAAACCCTAATTCTGTTCTAGACTAGAACCATCCTTAGGAAGTATAACCAATACCTAGACTTATGGAGTTATGAAGTGGAGTAGATCCTATATGAATCACACAAACGGGAGATTATATCCTTAATCTCAGAAGGTTGGTACAACCAAGAATAAACCCTTGGTAGAGGGAGTTGATAAAGGAAATAGTATGATCATGTCAAGTACATGATTACACTTGCTGATGAAGATAATTAGGTTAGAAATGAAATCCAGTCTGATAAGCAGATATCATCCTAGAACCAAGTGTGGTGTAGGAGTCCAACTTAAACTCATCTCACTAAGGAGATACCCATCTTGTTATAGTTATGTGAGAAACCTTGATCTGTGAACAAGTTTCCATTGAGTAATCATCTGGATATAGGTTGAGTAGATCCTAATCCTTGACCTAGAAACTTGGTTAGTCTATAGAGACTTTGTTGCATTGATCACATCTTAGAGGGAACACTATTTCCTTAGATGAGTGTAATAGCATCCTGTCCAATTCCATAACCTCTTATTCATTTACTTGGGGATTCATACCCAAGCAACAATCCAACTTATGTATCACCATGTGATCATAAGATATATTTATTCCCATGCCCTAATCTTGAATTTAGAAGTTATGATCCAACCACAATTCTTATTAGATAAAATAACCAAGTCTTTAACCTAGTGACCAAATCACATACCATTAGGTGTTTTGGTCTTAATACCAAACCAACACTTTTTGTGGGGATTGTGAAGCATTTCTGTGTTACATAAAATTTATCAAACCACTAGTGATCTTGGAATGCTCCATGGGGCATGCCCAAGTCATCAGAAGTCAAAATTTAGATGAATATGGAACCATGCATGTTCATTAGGTCACTCACTCCAGTTGCAGTGCAATCAAATAAAGATACTAAGATAAGTAGTTTATTTTAATACAATAAAATAACTATAGTTTAGTACAAACATTTATGGGATAGACAAATCCTAGTTAAATATTTCAAACATGAAGATAATGACACTCAAATTCATCTATACTCTAAATTTCTAATCAAACCTTAATTATACTTAAAATGCTTTTGGTGATAATACTCATAAGATATATCTTAATACACTTTATGATAATAATGAACACATAAATACATTCTGGAGAAACCTCAGTTCAAAATCTGCAAAAACAGATTGAAACTTGTATTAGAAAACAAAAACTACAAAACAGCAAATAGAAAAGATTACTTAGCAGAAAAAAAAAGAAAGCTTACCTGCCTGCTCGGCTCATCTCACCGGCCCAGGAGTCAGCCCAACCAAACTTACCGATTCGGGAATACACAGCAGAGGGGGCCGTCGTCTCCTACCTCGCGCCAAGCAGCTCGGTGGCGCCAGGGATGTCGTCTGTTTCCGTCGATGCACCAGATGAAGGCCGCCGCCCTCCAGCCCCTATAAAATGATGTCGACCGCCTGGGAAACCCTAAAGGACCCCGTATCTCTTCTGCTCTTGTGTTCCTCGCTCAGACCCCCAAAACCCTAGCTTCGGCCGAGTTTCTCGCCGTCGCTAGAGGTTGACCCAAGCCTCTCGGTGATGCCCCAGAGTTCCGCCTCGGCTATTTAGGCATACTCGTTGAAGGAATTGGTCTGGGGAAGGTTTAATCGGCGGATTTTTGCCGTTCCTCTTTGCAGCAAACTCGCCAGAATCGGCGACGTTGGGGACACCTCGGTCTGCGATTCACTCCGGCGACCACCTTGGAAGCATCCAGGTGAGAATCTGAGCCTCTTGAGCATCTTACCGTGTTAAAGAAGCCGTCATAGCTCGTTGTCACCGCCGACCGTCTCAGGTCGCCGTATAAGCTCGCCACCGGCGAGGTTTTCTGGACCTAAAACCAGCGGCGCTGGCACCCTCATACTTGCCTTAACCTTCTGGTTCGAATCCACACACCCACAAGTTCCAATTCGAGGCGTATCATCGAATTTTATTTTAGTCTGTGAGTTCATGAAGTGGTGACGTCATCCTTGACCAGGTCAAACTGTTTGACTGGTCAGTGCCCATGTGGCATATGACGTGTCCTTGGCCCCACCAGTCAGTGGCATCGGCTAGCAGTAGTGTAGGTTAGAAAAGTTTTTCCCTCTGAATTAGAAATTCCAGAAATTAACCAATGCTTAGGAAATTCATATCTTATTCATTTTAACTCAGAAAAATGCAAATGATATACCAAAATGTTCAGAAAAACAAAATCTATCTGTTTAACTTATAATATTGCATACTTGTATGTAATAATTTTGAACCAAATTTTAAAACTTGTTTAAGTAGTATTTAATTTTTGAATTTAAATCCAGCTAAAATAATTTAAACAAAATTTTCAAATACCAAATAAAATATTAACAACTTTAAGAATGTTACTTCAATTAATACTTCTTTATTAAATAATTAAATAATATACTTTACTATTAGGATTTCTAACCCTAAAATGATTTTTTCCTACAAACAAATTTAATATAGCAAAATTTGGGAAAAATCATAAACTTGGAAAATATTTATTTTCTAACTCTAATCTTGTTTTCCCAATGTTTATTTCATTAAAAGTTAATTTAAAGACTTATAGGATAATTTCTAAACCTTTAACACTTGATTTAAATCCTAAAAATTATTCTCTTAAATAATAAGAGTTTAGGATAAACCTTAATGTAGGATAAATTAGTGTTTAGACTTCATTCTCAACTATAATCCATTAACTGAATCTTTCTTACTTAAACTTATATTCCATTATTAGAAGTGT